>OU343224.1:350945895-351293938 GCA_910596185.1 Chrysanthemum makinoi | reverse complement strand
CCCATGTGTATTTTGCTATGGGTCATGGGTCATGGGTTGCGGTTGATCCATGGGTCTTTACTAGATACAATGTATCTTTGAGCTAATGCACCTAGTCAAATGGGTATGGGTCAATACTATGGGTTATGGATATTATCCATATATGACATAAGCATGATGTAATGCAATGGGTTATGGGTCAAGTTCCATGGGTAAGGTTGTACCCAATTACATTCAATGTTTTTGGTCAATGGGTTATGATACTTATGTTTCTACCCATTTATATTACCCAATATAATAAATACTAGTTATGTGTATATTTTACCCAAATATGTAAACACTAGTTGTTGTATATATGTAATCATAAAATCACTTATACTTGTTTTAGTGTTTTATGTGAAAATGTAAGTGTGTTAGAAAACTATTAGCTCAAACCATTTACGTATTTTATTTGTTTCTGCTAAATGGTTTTACGTTTTTTATCGACAAAACATTAGAAGATCGTAAAATATAAATAAACGCTTTTACGGCTTATTTGTATTAACATACAAGTTAAACAAGCTACAACATAATCCATATAAAATAATTAAACACACTAATTAATGTTATTTTTAAAACACCCTAAAATGAAAAGTACATGTTATTATACACATTATACAAATTAATAAAACACACAAAGCTTCAAATAAACCTAACAAGTTGATGGTACATATAGTTTTGAAACCGGCGGGACCAACGGGTTCAACGTGAACTGTAGCCGCCACCGTTCGCTAACCAACAAAAGCCATCCGAAAATGAACCTGAGAGGACCCGTTATTATACACATTATACATATTAATAAAACACACAAAACTTCATACAACCTAACAAGTTGATGGTACATATAGTTTTGAAAACCGGACGGGACCAACGGGTTCAACCCGAACCGTGTCATACCGGTTCGGCTAACCAATAAAATCCAACACAAAATGAACCGTAGAGGACCAGAAAACGATACAAAATGGTGAATCAGGCCTCGATCTATTTCTCTCCTGCTAATCGCCACAGACCGAAGAAAAAACTAAATGTGAAAAGTTGAAACTAAAAAGGAAATGTTGAAAACATATATTTCAAAAGGAAACCATTAATAAAAATCTAAAACCGGGTGACTCGACGCTTCAAACCGGGCAGATCAACTGGTTCTACCGGGAACCGGTGTGTAACGTGGTTCGGCTAACCAATAAAAATCCATCCAAAATGAACCAGAGAGGACCAAGATTATACAATACGATAAATTAATTAAACACACAAAGTTCACAACCTAACAAGTTGATGGTACATATAGTTTTGAAACCGACGGACCAACGGTTCAACGGGAACCCGCCACCGGTTGCTAACCAATAAAATCCATATGAAAACGAACTAGAGAGGATCCGTTGAAACCGATACAAAATGGTGAATCGCCTTCGATCTATCGGTTAATCGCCGCTGGCAACCCAAGAAAAATCAAAAGTGGAACGTTGAAACTAAAAAGGAAATGTTGAAAACATATATTTCAAAAGGAAAACTATTAAAAATCAAAACCGGTTGACCCGGACGCCAAACCGGCAGACTAATGGGTTAACTCGAACCGTGTCGCTACCGGTCAGCTAACCAATAAAATCCATCCAAAAGAACCAGAGGACACTGTATTATACACATTGTACAAATTAATAAAACACACAAAGCTTCGTATAACCTAACAAGTTGAGGTAAATATAGTTTAATCCCCAAATCTTCAAACTTCAAACTTTATTATACACAAAACATTATGTTTAATCCTCAAATCTTCAAACTTTTATTATTTTTCGTTTATAAACTATAAACTTTTTTGTTATCAATAAACCATCTGTCGCTATAAAATCCCGCCTTATGCATGGGTATTCGCCTAGTTACATACAATGAGTGTATTGTCAAACTTCAAAAGTGAAATCTTGAAAGTCAAAGGCTGGTAGAATGCATATGTAATTAATACTCTTATTAAAAAACCATATTACTTAAAAATACAATAATTTATTCACATTATACAAACAAATAAAAGCACATATACCAAATTAAAAACAACCAATTAAAACACCCCTTATTAAAAAGCACACACATATACAATTTAAACAAGCTATAATTTAAACAAGCTACAACATAATCTAAAAATATAAAAAATTAAACACATTAATTAATGTTATTTTAAACACCCTAAAATAAAGTACATTTTATTATACACATTATACAAATTAATAAAACACACAAAATTTCATACAAGCTAACAAGTTGATGGTATATATAGTTTGAAAACCGGATCACCAAATGGTTCAACCAGAATCGGTGTCGGCACCGGTTCAAACTAACCAATAAAGCCATCGAAAACAACCGTAGAGAGGACTCGTTGAAACCGACACAAGCCGTGGAATTTAGGTCTCATCGAGATCTATTTATCCGAATGACTGTCATTGCACCAAAACATGCCGGTACTCCGCTATACTATATATAAAAGAAACCAAAAAGTAAAAAGAAAGTCAAAACTAAAAGAAATGTGAAAACATATATTTCAAAACGAAACTAATACACGCCGAAACCGGTTGACCCGGGACGCCAAACCCGCGGGTTGACCCGTTTAAATTGACCGTTTCTCACCTAACCCATCTCGTTAACTCGGTTTAAATCGACGCTTTTTGACCGAATGGTTCAACTTGAACCACCCTGTCGAACCGATTTCAAGACATTATGTTTAATCCCCAAATCTTCAAACTTTTATTATTTTTCGTTTATAACCCATAAACTTTTTTATCACTAAACAATCTTTCGCTATAAAATCCCGCTGTTGCGCACGATACTCGTCTAGTAAAAGAAAATTTGTCAAAGTTGAATGGTTGAAAGTTGAAAGTCAAACGAGAACAAATTGGAAATGTTAAAACCGAAAGTCTTGTATCTAATCTCACAATTCACACCAAAAAAAACAATAAAAAAAAAAACTCTCTCCATCTTTTCCACCATTTCCACCACCACATAAACACCACCACCAAACGCCCACCAATCGAGACGCCATCACCATCTAACCCACCACCCCACAAACAAGCCACCACCACACAACACCATCTCCACCACACGACGCCACCACCACAACCATTGGTCAACCACCGGACGTTACCACAAAGAAAACCCATGACGATACCAAGATCCACGACTACCAAGGGTATTTCATATTTTAAGGTATTTTTTGAGTTTTCAAGAATATTTTATAGATCTTACAATTTTTGTAAATCTATATGTTTTATTTGTAGATCTAAACATTATATTTTTATAGTTTTCTATATAGATCTATGTTTATATTTTTTGTACTTTATTTGTTATAGCTTTCATCCATCCCTACCAAGACCAACCACCACCGTGACTCCACCGCCATGAAACTAACACCTGATGTGGCATAACCCAATACCGTAATCATCACGAGAGGTTTTTTCTTCATATTTAGATGTTTTTCTTTTTAGTTTTGAAGATTTATTTTGTAGATCTAAAGTATTGTTTATTTATCTATTTGTAATATTTATGTAGAACTAAAGTTTTGAAGGTTTTTTATTGATTTAAATGTCTCAATTTTTATGAAGGTTTTATGCGCGCCGCGGAATATGGGTTGTTGCTACGGAATCGCTTCTCACTGGGGTTCGCATACCCACGCTGTAATATGTCCGTTGTAAACCGTAAATTTTATCGAAAATAGTGTTATATTTTTTGTTAAGTTTATTCCATTTTTGTTGTATAAATTTATTTGTAAGTTTGTGTATTTTTTAGTAGAGCGGTACCTTTTTTATTTGTAAATTTGTTTTAATTTTATTATAGTTCATTTTGTTTATAAAGGGTAAGTGAATTATGTTAGGAATATTATTTTGTAATATATTAATGTTATGTTGGTAAATGTTAGAAATTTGAATCTTATTAGTATAAGATTATGTAATTGATTAAATTATGCGATCGATAAAAGTTGTGATATATACTTCAAATTTGATAATCGGTTGAGAGATCTTTTCTTTAATGATAATGTATTTTATAAATTGATTGTAAAATGATATGCTAATTGAAACTTGTGTAGTAAATATATCAAGTATAGTTGTCATATATCAATCTAAGTTAGGCAATGATTTATACATATCATTAAAAAAATGTTTTTCAAACTTTCTACATTTGTTGCCACTATTCTTATTTGTGACATCTTGTAAGTTATTATTTCATAATTGATGTAATGTTTTATTAGTTTCACTAAATGTTTTTATATATTCCTTGATACATGTTACATGTTTTGTTTTATGAATTATTTATGTTAGAACCGATTGCAATTACATTTTGATCTTTTCACGTTCTATTTTGAACGTTATATGAAACACTTATCACAATATCGCATATCGTTAATTGTTTGCAGCTAGCGCGAGTACTACTAGTATAATACAAGGTGGTTATTAGGGGAGTAATAGAGACGGTCGAACATGTAACTAGAAAGTCAAGTGCTACCTAAATGTATTAATTACTTCTAATATTGAAACGCGTGTTCAATCCCAATTTTAGGGAATAGTGTTGGCAATTGTTTACACCTTTATATCAACTCTTTTACTTTATTTGACTCTCTTTAATAAGTGATTTTCTACTTATCTTCCAAAAAGTTCGCTAACATATATGATACTTATATATTTTCCCAAACATCTAAGTTCAATGCTCTTGTTTATTGAGTATATAAGGGAAGTCATTCATACTCATTTCACTCTATCATATTCTTTCTAGTTTAGAGACTTCATTTACCGCTGTTTTGTCTTAGAAAGTGGTGACATTTTTGTCCTCAAATTTTAGTCAAAGACCATTGGACTCAATTGATCCGACCTATCCATTTGAACTATCTCGTGGTCCGGTTGAGGGTGTTGTAAGACTCCACGATCCAAAGCAAAGACTTTGGGTGAAAGAGGCATCATCGCATCTTTGTTGGATATGCTGAGCATTCCAAGGCTTTTAGGTTCTATGTTATTGAACCTAATGAATATGTTTCAGCTAACTCAATAATTGAATCAAGGGATGCAAACTTTGATGAATAGATTTCATCAGTCCCTAGACCAAGTCGAGGATTCCTAATGGAACTCATGACCGGTGTATCGAGGTTGATGAAGAACCATCGCTGGTCCCGATGAGGTTGTGGTTCAACAACTCAACCCGTGCTCGAAGAGCAAAGGGTCAAGACTCAAAGTCATTTGGACACGAGTATCAATATATAATTGAAGGAACCGGGGATGAGGTCTCGCACCAATACTTCATTGTTGAGGATGATCCCAAGACATTTGAAGAAGCAATGAAATCCCAGATATTGCTTTCAGAAAGAAGCAATCAATGATGAGATGGATTCCATCATGGGCAACAACACTTGGTTGTTGGTTGATCTACCACGGTGTTGCAAACCTCGTTTTCAAATGGAATTTCAAAAGGAAAATGAAGGTAGATGGAACTATTGAAAAGTTCAAGGCTAGACTAGTCATTCAGGGCTTTAAACAAAAGTCGGGAATAGACTATTTTGATACTTATGCCCTCGTGGTTTCAGACGCATTACTATAAGATCGGCCGATTGCTTTGGCATCTATTCACAACTGATTATTCATCGATGGATGTGAAGATGCTTTCTTGAATGGTGAATTGGAAGAGGAGGTTTATATGAACCAACCTTAGGGCTTCATCATGCCTGGCAATGAAAACAAGGTGTGTAAACTGATTAAGTCTCTTTATGAACCTGCCAGAACCTAAGCAATGGCATTAAAAGTTTGATGAAGTGGTTTTGTCTAGTGGTTATGTTCTTAACCAAGTTGACAAATGTGTATATAGCAAATGATGATTCCGTAAAGGAGTCATCATTTGCCTATATGTTGATGACATGTTGATCTTTGGTATTGACCAAAATAAAGTTAACCCGACAAAGAAATTTGTCATCAAGGTTCCATGAAGGACATGGGCCGATGTTATCCATAAGGATTAAACATGAAAGTAAAAGAATTTCTATCTCAGCCTCATTATTATATTGAGAAGGTGCCGAGGAAATTAATTATTTTGATTGTACTCCAAATGAGTACACCTATGGATACTTGTGAGAGTTGATTGATACGCTTACACAACAGTTCCGGTCAAAGGAACTTCCTTTTTCGAGCAAGTTTTTCAACACCCTAAAAAGGAACCTAAACCGTTGTAGTAGTATTAGGTAAGCCATGGGAATTGATATCGTTCTCTAGGGGAATAGGAATGCTAGTGAGAAGTTACTACGCTAAGGTTGGGGTTGAGGAAGATTATTTTTTATCTTTTTATGTTTTTAGAAAAGGAAAAATACTAATCTCGGGTTTGAATTTGGGGGTTGGTATTTCTACCGACTACTCTACTTATCTAATTATCTAATTAACTAAGCTAAGGGTAGTCTATGTCTATTGTTGTGTGTCTGTTATGATGATTAAAAATGTGTTTACTTAGATGCTATTACTCCTAGTTATCTCCTATTGATGGTTGAATTGTCACATCCTTATTCTTAACGCTTTGTGTTTTCTAAGGTCAGTGTGCATTCCCTAACTCTTTGAAGTCACCTTAAGTGTAGTAAACGAAATCCACTAAGTCATTCATAAACTATCAAATATTTATCAAGTATTAAACACAACGATAGCCTAGTCGCACTCCTAAGCCAATTACAATTAAGATAAGAGACAACTAACAATAATTAACAACTGGTTTCATATATCTAAGCAAACACACAAGTAATTTTAGCGGATATGGTAAACATTCAAGCATACACACAAATAATTGAAGACATAATTAAATTAATGAAGTAAACAACTTATCTTGGTGTAAGATAGGGTTTAAACCCTAAAATACACCTTGGTTGGTTTAGGTTTACTCCAAAAGTTTCCAAAAGACTACTCTCTAAATCAAAAATTGATTCTATATATAAGATGATTGCATGACGCGTCACCTTTATGATGTAGACTGCCGCTTCGCCACATTAGGGTTTCGTCTTGGCAAGTTAATCTTGCGACGGCGTCATCTTATGTTGTGATTGTCCCTTTAGCTGACGCCGTCGGATTGAATCTAGCCGTTTGAGTTGCGACGGCCTACTCTTTTAAAGCCCGACGCCGTCCTTCAAAACTAGCAATTTCTTCTCGAGCCGTCACAACTTCCTCCGACGGCACCGCAGATAAGCAGGTCGACGCTGCCCTTGTAATTTATCGCTGAGGTGTCTCGATTCTTGACTTTGGCCATTTTCTTCATATATCCGCTTTTCGTCCAAATAAGTATTATTAGCTTGCCTTCAAGAGACCTAAAAAGTGAAAAGGAACGATATTAAGCAATAATGGATACAAATGTGATCAAATAAGGGCTTAAACGACCCCTCAAATAGGTACATTTTAAATCCTTATCAAATATCCCTACACTTGGTATTTGCTTGTCCTCAAGCAAATGTGCTTTTAGCCAATTAATTTATAAGTTAGGGGTCATGAAGCATTGGTTTAAAACAGTCCACAACACATATAAGCCCTCAAGAAAAGTCATAACAAGAACGAAAATTACATACTAGCACCTCACATGGGGTGTTTGGATACTCACATCTCTCGGTGTATATATAAAATATAGCAAATTGGAAATGGAAGATAAACACTCATTAACTGATCCTAGTACATAGATTACCATAGGCTTGAGAATAGATCAAACCTCACGTTGGGCTTAAGCACCTAGGGAAGACTATCAAAGAGGTCTTTAAAGGGTTGTAACGTTAGGCTTATGGTAGGGAAACACAAGGTTTGGTGGGATAGGCTTTTTAGTGGTGGCAAGTCAAAAATCTCAATGTTACATGCATACTAAGAATGCATGCTGCTAAGCCAAGACTTCGAACTCTAAACTCTAGATAACTTTAAAACAAACAAACATAAAATTAAAGATAGATGTAGGATGGTAGCATCTCTAATAACATCAAAATGATTGGGGTTTATAGCACATCCCTACACTTGAGTTTTTATTACTCTAACACTATATGACCGTAATTGAAAAGATCAAACACTTGAGTACGTTATTATGCAAATAAGGGAATTCATGCTCTTTAGTCATTTAAAACTTTAACTTTTCCCATGAATCCCAATCGTCCCAAACAAACACTTAATTAGTGACTTAATAAATTTACCTATTTATAAATTAAGACTCCTTAAGTCATTATCAAACACTACCTAAGTTATGCCGTTCGGTTAAACTATTTGGATATGTGGGTTGGTGGGTTATTATAATCTCTACCTAAACACGACTCACTTATTAATCGTGTAAATAATCTCAACTCTAACACGACTTTATAATGTAACCGGTTTAAGTAATACGCCAAGTGGTGAATAAGTGCCGATGGTTTGTCGATTTTAACCGGTTTATATGCAAAATGATGTAAGGATTTAAAATCATAAAAATAACATATAAATAACTACTAGACGAAGTTTCGCTTAGAAGAACGGTGTATAGTTTGAAAATTCGACACCCATAAGTTTCTTTCAACAAACTGTATTTGTAGCACGAGAATCATTTTCTCAATAACTATAATTCGATGCGTGGTCATATAGCAGAAATATACATTTCAAGAAAATTATGGAGTCGATCTAAGTATGGGAGTATATTTCTAATAAGATTGTTTTAACTTTTAAGTTATTAAGATTTTAGTAATAATAGATTCAATCATTACAAAAAGCAACGGTATTATGTATAATATTATAGTAGTTTAGTAGGATAGCCAACGGTGTGACCGCCTTTTATTGTTTTGTTAGTAATTTAGGCAAAGATAACTATTTTTTTACATGTGCGTGTTTATTATTTGTGTGGCTTTTAAACTTGTAACCTTACAAATTTAATATCACCATAATAAGATTATCTTGTACAATCAATTTGCATAGATATTTAAACATTTTTTAAATCTATTTGTTTGGGTTACAAATAATTATCGCTAAAGATAACAATACTATTTAATTTTTGTGATTCTAATAAACTTATATAACATTATTGATATGTAAAGGGCTATACAATATATATTAACTTTTAAAAGACTTATTCATATAGTCCCTTAAGTCGCAAGACCAACATTTTTCAAAATAACCTTATACAAATGACAACGACATGTCAAATCAAAAAAAAAAAAAAAAAAAATACAATTACTTGGTCTATCATTTTTCCAAATTTGTCACGGTTCCACAACTACTTCATCATTTCTCATATAATTTTGTCAACTTTGAAACCCGTTCGACCGGTGGTGCAACCGGTTGAACCGTTCTAAAAACAAGTCGATTCAAACCGAGTCAACCCGACAGGTTGGGTCGAAAACAAGTCAAATTAAATCGGGTGCCACCACCGGTTTGAAGCCCCGAGTCAACCCGGTTTTCAATGTATTAATAGTTTCCTTTGAAATATATGTTCAACATTTCCACTTTTAGTTTAAACTTTTCACTTTTTACTTTTTGGTTTTTCCTTTATATATATATATATATATGTGGTACTGCTGCAAGGGTTTTTGGCATCTCCGGCGATTAACCCAAAATAGATCTCGATGAGACCGATTCACCGTTTGTATCGGTTTCAAGGGTCCTCTCGTTCGTTTTGGATGGCTTTAATTGGTTAGCGAACCGGTGGCACGCCTTCAATGCCGTTGAATTGGTCCGGTCCGGGTTTTCAAAACTATATGTAACATTAACTTGTTAGCTTGTATGAAGTTTTGTGTATTTTATTAATTTGTACAATGTGTATAATAACATTTACTTTTTATTTTAGGGTGTTATAAAAATATCATTAATTAGTGTGTTTACTTATTTTATATTTTGGATTATGTTGTAAATTTTCTTTAAATTGTAATGTGAAAATTTTATTTTACATTTTAGTAAGGGCTTATTGTTTTTAATTTGGTAGATGCTATTTTAATTATTGTACAATAAATTATTGTACTTTTAAGTAATGTGTTTTAATAAGCGATAATTACACTATGATTATCTCTCATTTGACAAATTTCAACAATTCAACTTTTCAACTTTTCACCTCACCTTTGACCGCTTTTCATTATATGTAGATATAGATATAGATATGGCAATTTTATCTAAGTTATAATCGTTATTCACTCATTTTAAGTACATAATTTTTTTTTAATTCAAATCCAACATAAAATCCAATTTATATATTTTATTTTTAGAGGTTTATGTAATTAAATAGCTTTACGGGTTGACTCGCTTAATACTTACTCAAACCAAACACGACCGTTTATTAGACGGGGACCTTTTTGACCCAAACTTGTTTATCTTCAACACAAACTTGTTTAACTTTATGTCGTTTGCCGCTCATCGATCATGTCAAGAATTGAAACCCTAGTTTAAATTGGTAGGAACTCTAACCCGACAATGACCTTCCTTAAAGACTTAGCCTCAAGCAATGAGTACATGTTTAGTGGCCTCTAATAGTTTGAACCAGTGACTTGTTTCTCCAAAAGCCTTCCTTGATTTGTCAAGTGTATATTTATGGTGGATGAATTTCAGGCAATGCTCTAATGATATGTTAAACGAGTTTAATAAGTTATACGTGGCTTAAACTAGTTATCTCGTGATTGTTTTCAAACTCTTTCACAAGTCACTTTCAAGATTTTATCTAGGAGAGTTTGATTTGATATAAGCATGTTATGAAAACATCTGGATGAGTGAAATGACTTTATTGATCATCTTTCAGTTTGATAAGAACAGAAAACAACTACCCAAATTATACAATACTTCTCAATGCATAAGTTAATGTCTTCTTGAGATTTCATATATGTATTGGTTTCATCCTGTTATAAGCATCTTACGCTGGCTATCACTTAAGTGAATAAATTGAGTAACAATACGATTGTCATATGTATGAATTTTACTTGAATTGTTGAATGTGATAAGATATAGCATCGATATAAAAAGTGGAGACATTTGGTGTGGGTTGATCCATAAAGGCCCTTACTTGTGCAAATGCATTCTGTTTTTTCATATGGGGAAGGATTGGGTCCCACTAAAAGATGTAATATTATTTCTTTTGATGGTGGGGTCCATTAAATACCTTATATTGGTGTGTATCTACAAACATTAAAAATTGATACTCTTTTCATTCAGACTTGGTAGTAGATGTGGTCCCACATGGACCCACACATTCTCTTAGCTAACAAAAAATAAACACCCTTAATTCTTGGTTAAAAGGTCCTACTTTCCATCTCTTGATATGGACATTAAATTCTTGCTAACCTTCTCATTTCTCACCTTGTACTTTTGGTTCCATGTTTTTAACAATAAAAAACCTAGATGGTATGCCCCCGCAATGCATCGAATTTAATTAAAAAAGAAAAAAAAATAGTGGTCGGTGGTGGTTTATGATAGTGAGGAGCGATGATAATTTTTGTTTATTGAAAGGCAACGACCCTAACTAAACTATATCGACCTTAAAGGCTTAAGCTAGGCGACTTTAATAACTCTATGAAAATTATCCTTGCATCGACGTGACGATAATTGTTGGTGATAGCAAGAATGCATAACCATCACTTTTTAGTGAAATGGACGATTGTTTAGATCAAATTGATTTCACTATCTTGAGCCATCATGTTTTTTCTCACCTCATTAACAAATATCATTTTCGTCAACCTCATCAAATGCTCTCTTGCATTTGTATCACATCAATTGTTAGATATAGCATTTACTTTGAGACATTCTCTTTTATAAATCTTTACTACATATCTATACTCTATATCTATATCTATATCTATATACTACATATAAAGGCATTATGATCAAAGTGAAATGTTGAAAGTTGAAAATGGTCATAGGTGAGAGAAAAATATATAGTATAATTAATACTCTTATTAAAACACCCAATTACTTAAAAGTACAATGATTTATTCACATTGTACAACCAATTAAAATCATATATACCAAATTAAATACAACCAATTAAAACATCACTTGCTAAAAACTACAATAAAATTTTCATAATGTACAATGTGGAAAACTAGAAAGGGGTTGAATAGTTTTGCCAATTAAAACTTGTTTTAACCTGCTTAGATTCTTATGTCAATCTATTTAGATGTGTTGATGTTGATAAACAAACATATAGAAGTATGTAATGTAAAGATAATAGTAAGAAGCACAAATCCGCAACGCGAGTATTTATAGTGGTTCGGATATAAGGACACCTTCCTTGCCCTACTCCACTCCCGAGTCACCTACGGGAGTTCGTAATCACTACACAACACCACCTCCTTATGGTGGAGAAACCTTTACAACGTTGCCTACTCTTTTTCCTACGACTAGGCTAACCACCGGGTTCTTTCACAACAAGGTGAACCACACCTATCACAACGTCGCTTACCTTTATCCGGGTAGGTTAGATACCGAAGTTCCATGGAGGAACTACTTCCCAACACTACACCAACGACTAATCCCAAAGGAGACCAACTCCTTATTACAACATCATCAAGGATATCAATATCCTGGATCTAGTACTAATCTATCTTGTACATCGAAACACACCATATCGAATGCACATCTAAGGCACCTTCACTTTAACTAGATCTTCAAGACACCCTTCACTAGTGTCTTGTGACTTGACTTCTAGGCACCCTTCACTAATGCCTATAATACGGACGATCGACACCTTTCACTAATGTCTTCGCCTTGACACTTGAGACATCTTTCACTAATGTCTTCAACACTACACTTCTTAGAAGAAAGAAAAGAATCATCAACAAGAGGACTTCAGAGTCTTAATGATGAGGAAGCATGGCAACTCATGGACTTGAGCTTGCTTGACTTCAAAGGTGGTGATCTCGCCTTTAAGAGGAACCTAGAGAATCACAAAAAAAAAACTACAAACATAGATCTCTTGGATCTGGGGTTAGAGAGTTTTTAACTCAAGGAGAAAGTATGTTAGAAAGGGGTGAGCAACAATGAAGAAATGGCTCACTATTTATAGAGGAAAAATGCATACTGTTCCCCGGATCCCACAGATCCCTCCCACAAGGGTTCCGTCTAGCGTAAAGCTAGGGATCAATGGGACGCCTCTTGCCCATGGGTATTTTGGTTATGGGTCATGGGTCATGGGTTGATCCATAGGTCTTTTACTAGATACAATGTATCTTTTGAGTGCAATGCACCTAGTCAAATGGGTATGGGTCAATACCATGGGTTATGGATATTATCCATATATGACATAAGCATGATGTCATGCAATGGGTTATGGGTCAAGTTCCATGGGTATGGGTTGTACCCAATTACATTCAATGTTTTTGGTCAATGGGTTATGATACTTAGGTTTCTACCCATTTATATTACCCAATATACTACATACTAGTTATGTGTATATTTACCCAAATATGTAAACACTAGTTGTTGTACATATGTAATCATAAAATCACTTATACTTGTTTTAGTGTTTTATGTGAAAACGTAAGTGTGTTAGAAAACTATTAGCTCAAACCATTTACGTATTTTATTTGTTTCATAAAATGATTTTACGTTTGTTATCGACAAAACATTATAAGATCGTAAAATATAAATAAACGTTTTTACGGCTTATTTGTATTAACAATCTCCCCCTTTTTGTTGATGACAAAACATAAAATTATTTTAAGGAAAAGTTAAAATTCGTAAGAGTTTGAATTTGTAGTTTTTACTTTCTTCTCCCCCTTTTTGTCGAAACAAAAAGAGCTTCGAAAGGAAACTAACACATTGTTTTTTTTTAAAACATGTGAAAAATAGAAAAGAAAAAATAAAGAGCAAGTAACGGAAAGGATCTCGCTCTCCCTTGACGAGTCCATCCCTATGTGATGGCGTCAAGAAAATAATACTAAGCTAGTTCATTTGCAACTAAGTTTGCAAAAGATTTCATCTATGTGACGAATATGCTCCCCCTTGATTATTGCAACTTTGCAAAGGGATGTCATGAAATGTTCTCCTAATATTGCAAGTGATTTTGCATTGCTTTGACACAAAACTCCCCTAGCTTTAGGGTGTCAAAGTCTTCATGTGTAAATTGAATAACTACAAAACAAAGGTTAGAAAACAAGTATAATGCATAATTTCCTGCAAATGTGATTCAAGTAAGTAGAAAAATAGTTTTCTGTCTCACGGATCCCACCTCTCCTTGTAGGGATCCGTCAAATTTTAGGGATCCGTCAGTATGATTAATTTCAAAGAATGGTGATATAACAAGTTATATTAATATCAAAGTGAGATATGTATTATACAACATAATCACTCATAATATAAAGTAGCATGTACTTTCATTTAATAAAACTAGAGATATGATATACATGACTCTAAAACCTCGTAAAATGATCGATACATGACTTGGAATTACTAGACTTATCTAGGTAACGCTAAATACTAGGACACCACTAAAATCCTCTAGCTCAAGTTTGTTTAGGTTTAATCTTGTCAATGTTCGAGGAGTGATAGAACATGAAACGTTGATCTTACCATACTTCATGTATCAAACTTTCAACATGTTGACAATGATAACAATCTTTGTCATGGCTAGGTAGTGGTAGTGGAAAAATGAAATTGCTTGATGGAAGGATCAAGTGAAGGGTTGCGAGCCTCAAACGACGAAGGGATTGGTGGAGGCGCATTTGAAGATGGCTCGACCAAGAATGATGGTGGTGATAGAGAAGTGTCAACTTCCATATGGTCGGGTGGTTGACTTTAATAATTTCTCATAATCCAAATGGGATTATATGATGGTGACGCAAAAAAAGGAAGTGATGTGCTGGTTGTGTACAAGTTTAAAATTTATGAAAGATGAATTACCAATATTACCAATAACACATACGAGCAAGTATACCTCGTATAGCAAGATTATGAAGGGTCGGGATCGCTCGCAGGGATTTGAGTGAATCTAAGCACAAGTTTGAATCAACAGAGTCTATCCAAAACATATAACAAAGCAAATAGATATAATGAAATTCAGATGATTAAAAACTACACTTGCTTAAACTAGTTTCATATCATAGATTAATGTGATTGTGTTAACCTCTTAACATGTTGGTTATGATAATTAGTTGGAAGACTAATCTATTGTTCTTACAAGTTAAACCTTCGTCAAGATTTTAGTTCATAAAACAAGCATTAAGTTTAACCAATCAATTCAAGATCAATTCAAGTTTCATAAGTCTACATACATAAACTTAAACACAAAAACATCCACTTGTTCATCAAATTGCTTAAGAAATGGTCAATACAAAAGGTAACCGATCATAGACAAAAGGCTACAATTGATTCTCAACAACTAATCTTACGACCTTTAGATGTTTCCAACCAATCCAATTTGATAATCTCAAAAGCTTCTATTACAACCACACCTTAGTTCCTTTGTATAATCAAGAATAATGGGTAAAACAATCATCCATAGACAAAATGATTATGACTAGTTGAATAACAATAAGTTCTTTCGACCTCAACGATTACTATCAATTAGCCAAACTAGATTAACAAATGTCACTACGAAACTTTAGCACAATTGGATCTTAGAATCAACTTGAAATTGAATAAAAACATGTTAACACAATCAAACTAATCATATGATAATCAACATCATTTAAGCAAGTGTATAAAGAAACTAGCCACTCATAGCAAACATGAACATAAACTCGGAACTTTGAACATTAGAAAACATGATTAAAAGTCTTACAATGCTTGGAATAAGATTACAAATGTTGAAGTAATGATTCCCAAAGTATTGGGGTAGACTTCTTGGTGATTTGGCCTCCAAATGTGGAACTTCGGGAACTCCAAACTTCCCCGGCTTCTAAGGATGAATTATGAGAGCTTAAAGCTTTTTTTTTGATGAGTAGAGAGATTTGTATTTGAAGTATGTGTCTCATATGCTCACAAATGGCCTCTATTTATACTAGTTCCAAAGCCTAGGGTATTAATTGTTGAACTTGGCCTCCAAGGAGTAAGGAAGGGACTAGAATACACCAAGAGAAGGACCTAGAATCGCTGGATGCAAAGGGAGGCTTAGTGAAGAAGATTTGGCAATGCAGCTTCTCCAACCCATCGAATAGGTACCAACCAACCGATCCGGTTGGTCTTCTAAAAGTACAACCGCTCCGTTGCGGGTTGCAACGAACGGTTGGTGGTGGTCATAATGTCGTTGGTCATATTCCACGATCCGGTTGATGAGCAACCGATCCGGTTAGATCTCCTGAGATACGGAAACTTGATATTTTCTTCTCTTTATCTTGTAGAACTTGGTTCTTCAATCACTATGGTCTTCAAAGGTCCTTGAGATACTTGATTTATGCTTCACTGAACGGAATCTTCTATTTGTCGACATTTCTTTACTTTCCTTCCGCTTCTCGCACTTGGTTATAAACACTAGACAAACATCTTTTGATGCGTTTAAGCACTATAATTACGAAAATATAACCAAATAACATATATAAAAGCACACATAACGCTACTAAAACATGCACAAACCGAAAGTATCAAATTCCCCACACTTAAACTTTGCTTGCCCTCAAGCAAATCTAAGAAAACATCCATCGTACAAGATCGTGATTATGAAAAATGTGATGCAAATCAACCAAGTAAAATAATGAGAGAAGATTCATCATTTATGCTTTATAAAGGTGAAACATCAAGATGTTTGACAATATCCAATGATTTTCTCACATGATTAACATTTCAAAATAGCTCACGAAAAAGGAACGAAATATAATTCACTCAATCACTCATTTTAGTGGAGTAACAAGATAAATCACACTCATTGCTCAATCATGATTAGATTATTACCATAAGCTTGTACAAGAAACAAAACTCCACCGACGTTATGAGCACCAAGTAAAAACATCTAAAGAGGTCTTTTATTCGGTTATAATGATATGGCTAAGGGTTAAGGGTATGGATAAGGCATGGGAATGTATATAAAATTGGTGTTAAAATAAAAATGAAATAAAGTCTAATACCCGTGTTGCTAGCTACCAAATATTCCACCAACCAAATAAATGATTATAGCTTCAATTTCTTCTTTTCTCGCTTTCCACAACTTTTTTGCTTTGCCATGACAATTGTTCTTCTATCATAGCACATTGGCTATTATTTTCATACATCATTTTTTTTGTTGAACATAACATAACGCGTGGCTCAATCAATCTCATATGATGTGGTACTCATAATCATTTGAACAATCTTCACTTTCTAGGCGACTAGCAACCAACCGTTTAGACATTGATACGGGATAGGCTAAGGTTTAAAGTGTAAAATCTTTTTATATTTTCTGGGTGAAGCAAAAATGAAAAGGATGGCTCAGAGGGTGTAACTAGGGGTATCTAGTGCTAAAATTGAGCACTACAAATGGGTCCATGTGGGTGGTTAACTAACCAATTCGGATAGCTAATATATCATTAGATGCAAAATGGAAGGCCATTTGGGTTAAATCCTAAGGTGCCTCTTTATCACACGAATTTACTTATATCGCACGAATGCGATCTCATCATGTCCGGTAATGATTTACGAGTACAAGTTCTAGAATAAATAAAATCACCGGCACACTCATAGCAAAAGATCCAAGCATAAAAGATGTATGTTGTTTATGAAATAGGCTCAAATCCTCACGATTTAGTGGAAAAGGGGTATAATATGTGCTAGCAAATGTTTATCGATCCCAGAATGGATTGCAATAGTAATCGAAACACATCTCGGTTTCAAATATTACCTTTACTGTGGATTGATCCGCTTATTCTAATAAATAATCCTAAAAGCGTGAAAACAACTAGATCACAAGGGCAAACAAAATTTAAAATTTAAGCATGAAAACTATAATTTTTCCTATTCACCCTCCCCCACACTTGTTAGACATTGTGCTCAATGAAAAACGAACTTCAAAGTATAGAAATAGGGAAAATAGAGATGAAACCAGATATGTCAATGAGTTGTTAGCTTAAAATCTTCCTTCATTCCGGTGTTCATCGGGAAATTCATTACCTGCACAAAATCTTATAAACAAACAAAAGGTTTTATTAAAAGGTGGC
The DNA here is from genome assembly GCA_910596185.1 of Chrysanthemum makinoi. Taxonomy (NCBI): domain Eukaryota; kingdom Viridiplantae; phylum Streptophyta; class Magnoliopsida; order Asterales; family Asteraceae; genus Chrysanthemum; species Chrysanthemum makinoi. Next base: position 351,275,892 of record OU343224.1, on the reverse strand, counting down.
ACCCCCCATACTTAAGTTCAACCAAAGGTTAAAACTTTGGGGAGTGACCCACGAAAATCAAATCAAAACACTGTTGCCTCCTCGAGAAGCTTGTTTTATTACCGAGTCATCACCGACTGAATCTTCCCGAATTTATTTAGCAGCAGGGCAGCTTTGAACATTTTGAAAAGTTCAGGGATGTACATGAATTCTTCACCAGTAGCTTCGATATCGTCCCAGACGAATTCAACAGATGGTTTCCATGGAACAATTTGTGGATTCTTCCTGGAAATGGTGCTACAAAGGTGATAGTCTCGAATTCATTTTCATGGGAAACTTTTGCACATGAAACTTCATTCGCTTGCTTTGTCGTAATATAACTTGATTCGTTCCCATTAACAATGAAACTTCCACCGCTTGTCACAGAGTTCGACATACCCGGATGGATATCCATGTTTAACGATATATGGTCCAAACCATTTTGGTTGTAATTTAGGAGCTTTGAATTTGAATTTCATGTTGAAAAGCAGAACTTTATCTCCACTTTGAATTTTCGAACTCGTAGCTTTTTATCGTGATAAGCTTTTGTTCTAGCTTTATACGCTTTGGAATTTTCATAAGCTTGAAGTCTTAATTTATCGAGTTCGTGCAATTGCAGAATCTTTTCTCCAGCTATTTTGAGATCGGTGTTACAGCTTCGAGGGCCCAATAAGCACGATGTTCAACTTCGAACGGCAAATGACAAGTCTTTCCATACAAGAGTCCGTAAGGAGTTGTGCCAATTGGAGTTTTATAAGCCGACGAAATGCCCAGAGCATCGTCAGTTTCTTTGCCCACACTGAAGGATTGTCCTTCACTATTTTCTCTAATATTCTTTTGAGAGCTCTGTTGGTATTTTCAACTTGACCACTGGTTTGTGGATGATAGGCAGTCGTGAATCGGTGATGAACTCCATATCTTTTCATGGTTTTCTCCATTTGTTGGTTACAAAATGAGTTCCTCGATTTATCAAGGCCTTGGGAATTCCATAACGGCGCAAAAGCTTTTGAGGAAATTAACGATGACACGAGCATCGTTTGTTGGTAAAGCTTCATGCCCATTTGGACACATAATCTATAGCAACGAGAATGTATTCGAATTTGTGGATTTAGGGAAAGGTCCCATGAAATCTATTCCCCAAATATCGAATATTTCACACACTTGGATACTTGTTAATGGCATTTCATCTCTTCGAGAGAGATTGGTGGTTCTTTGGCAAGCGTCACAATTTTGAACAAGTGTGTGTGCTTCTTTGAATATTGTTGGCCAATAGAATCCAGCATCAAAACTTTTTAGCTGTGGTGGAAGGACCATAATGTCCCCAGTTGGGCCATGATGACATTCGTCAAGAATCTTGCGGGTTTCGGAACCGGAAACACATCTTCGGATCATTCGGCCGTCATGGGACACATTTTGAAAAGATATGGCTCTTCCCAAAATAGTATTTAAGTTCCGAAAATAATTTGCTTCTTTGAGCATAAGTTAGTCCTTTTCTCGAGAATTCCTCCTCGCGAGGTAGTTCGCAAAGTCGCAAACCAAGGATCGCAGGCCCATCGATGGTCATGAGAGTTTCATCGAAAATAATCATCGATTTCCTTCTTTAACTCCTCAAGATTTGGGTTTCAAGACGAGATAAGTGATCGAATTAAAGAAGATTCTCTCGCTCCTTTCTTATATTTGATTTCGATGTCAAATTCTTGGAGTAGCAAAATCCATCGAATAAGACGCGGGTTTAGAATCTTGCCAGAATTGGTGATACTTGAGCTGAATGATCGGTAAAACGACCGCTTTTTTGAGAGCACGAGGTATGATCGAATTTGTCGAATGCAAAACGACGGACAGTAATTTTTCGGTGACGGTATAATTTTGCCGAAAGCACTATTCAGTGTCTTGCTAGCAAAATATATAGGTCGAAAGTGTTTTCCTTCATGTTGGCCTAGGACGGCTCAAACAAAGAAAATCGCATGCAGCACATAAGTTCGAAGGGTAGTGACCAATTAGGTGAAACCATGATCGGAGCACTAGCAAGTTGAGATTTCAATGTTTTGAAAGCTTTTATGCAATCAGCGTTGAAGTCGAAGATAGATTCTTTCTCAAGAAGTTTTGTCATCGGACGAGATATTTTGGAAAAATCTTTGATAAATCGCGGTAAAACCATCATGTCCTAAAAACTTCTAACGGCTTTGACGTTAGTTGGTGGTGGAAGTTTCGAGATAACATCGACCTTTGCTTTGTCTACTTCCATTCCTGCGACTGAGATTTTGTGGCCAAGCACAATTCCTTCGTTACCATAAAGTGACATTTTTCCGCTTAAGGACAAGATGTGCATCTTCGCATCTTTCGAGCATTTTATCGAGATTAGAAAGACAAGCTTCAAATGAGTCTTCAAGACGAAAAGTCATCCATGAAAACTTCCATGGAGGTTTCTAGCATGTCTTGGAATATGGTGATCATACACCTTTGAAAAGTCGCAGGTGCATTGCAAAGACCAAAAAGCATACCGATATGTAGGTTCCAAACGGACAAGTGAAAGTGGTCTTTTCTTGATCGTTAGGATCGATAGGAATTTGAAATATCCGAAAATCCGTCGAGGGAACAAAAGAATTTATTTCCTGCCAGTCTTTCAAGCATTTGATCCATGAACGGAAGTGGAAAGTGATCTTTTCTGGTGGCTTTGTTTAACTTACGATAGTCAATACAAACGCGCCCAACCAAGGATTCTAGTTGGAACTATTTCATTTCGTTCATTAGTCACAACCGTCATTCCTCCTTTCTTGGGAACACAGGTAACATGACTTACCCAAGGACTATCCTCAATTGGGTAAATGATTCCAAAATCGAGAAGTTTTATGATTTCCTTTTTAACAACTTCTTTCATGTTGGGATTGAGTCGACGTTGACGTTCTACCACCGGTTTAATCCCTTCTTCAAAATTGATTTTGTGTTTGCAGAAATTAGGACTAATTCCTAGGATGTCGGATGTTTTCCAAGCGAAAGCTTGTTTGTGATTTTGAGGACGAAACTAAACTTTCTATCTCACTATCCTCGAGCAATGAAGATATGACTACTGGAAGAAGTGAGTTTTCCTCCAAGTAAGCATATTCAAGATGATCCGGGAGAGGTTTGAGTTCGAGATCTGTGGGTGGTTCTTCGATAGATGATTTGATTCGCATCTCGTCATTGAAAGTTATTTCTTCAAAATTTTCATCCTCTTCCTCCATTTCTTCTTCTTCCGAGTTATCTCATTCGAATTCTACTTTCATGAAATCATCAAACTCTTTATCAAAGTCTGTTTCATTGATTTTTTCGGAAGTAGTCATGAATGGATCAGATTCGTTAAGTAATGCGCCCAATTCTTCATCGATGACTTCATCAATGATATCGATGTTAAAACAAGTGTCATCACTAGAATGTGGGTAGCGCATTGCTTTATCGATTAGAAAAGTGATTCGATCTTCCCCAACCAAGGTTGAGTTCTTTGCCTTTCACTTTGATGATTGCATCGGCGGTATTTAGGAAAGGTCTTCCTAAGATGAGTGGAACTTTACTATCTTCTTCCATTTCCAAGATTACAAAGTCCACAGGGAAAATGAATTTACCGACTTGAACGAGCATATTCTCGGCAATACCCATAGGATATTGATAGGAATGATTTGCTAATCGGATGCTCATCTTTGTTGGTTTCGTGTCGTTGTTTCACAACTTGGAATACAGCCGAATAATAAGGCATCAAATTGATACTTGCGCCAAGATAGGCTAAAGCATTGCATTTAACATTATTCCCGAAAGTACATGGAATAAAAAGCTCCCAGATCTCCGAAGCTTTGGTGGGATCTTGTTTTGGACAATAGCTAGCATTCTTCGTTAAGGAAAGTAGCTGATATTTGCTCAAGCTTGCTTTTGTTATTAAGAAGTTCTTTCAAAAATTTCCCGTAATTGGGCATTCCTGCTATAACATCAACGAGTGGAACATTGAGTCTAACCTCTTTGATTATTTCAATGAACTTCTTATAACATTCTTCCATCTTTTCTTTCTTCAGGCGTTGAGGATAAGGAATTTTTGGTGTATATGCCTTGACGGATGGAATGTTTTTCTTTTGGATGGTTTGAGTTGTGTTTGGTTCCTCGATTTCATCCTCACTATCAATGGTGACAGGAGTATTAGGATTTGTTGGTGGATCGTACGAGAGACCACTTCTTGTGAAGACAACATTGATATGCTCATTTCTTGTTTGTGGTGGACGGTACGTCTTATCATTTGATGGTTTTGGGTTGGATTGGGTATTACTTGGCAATGACCCAGATGGTCTAGAGGAATGTTGGTCGAAAGTCCGCAAACTTGTTTTCAATATCTTGGATAGATGCTTGATGATTTTTCTGTCCTTGCTCAACTTTGGCTTTGAGATTGAAAAATTGATTTTTGATAAAATCATTTGAAGATTTTTGAGCAGCCACGAATTCTCTCATGGTTTTCTCAAATTCGGTTTCTTCCATCTTTTTGTCGGGATTTTGTGGTGGTGGATTGTCAGTTCTTGGTTGAGAATCACGGTTGTCATCCCTTGGTCTGCGATCTTGCCAATTTCCAAAATTTCGACCGTAATAATTACTACGATATCCTCCTCCACAGTATCCTCCTTGAGCGTAACTTGCTTCTCCTTTCTTCGGTCCACCCATAGGTTTATCGTCGCACTCGGACGATGGATGATTTCCTCCACAATTGTTACATCCGTCTCGCATTTCCTTCATTTCATCTTTGATATCTTTGTATCATGAGTCGATTTTTGAGGTTAACGCTTCCATCTTCTCCATGAGTTTTGAAGCATCGGTGTTTTAGACAAAAGCAACAGTTTTTCGGAGAGGTTTGGTTTTGGAATCTTTTGACCAATCAAGTTTGAGAAGTACTCGATCTTCGAGCAATTGATTTGCATCGTTGGGAGTCTTATAGAGAAAATTCCTCCAGCATCAAGGATGCCTTGAGAGATTTCATCTAGTCCATGGTAAAAGATTTGGATAATGGTTCCTTTGGATAGTCCATGCCCATGACAACTACGAAGCAAATCTTTCATTCGTAGCCAAGCTTCGACAAGTGATTCGTTTGGGTTTTGGGTGAAAGCACGAATTTCTCCCATTAATCGATCAAACATGGCAGGTGGAAAGAATCGCCTTACAAAAGCTTGCCTCATCTCCTCCCAAGTATTGATGATTCCCGGAGTTAATTCATTGTACCATACTTTAGCATCTCCGGCGAGTGATGATGGGAAAAGTTTGAGTTTGATGGCATTGACATCGATGTCGCCATAACGGAACATGCCGCAAATTTCGATGAATTCGGCAATGTGCTTGTGCGGATCGCCACGACGCCATCGAATTGACGGTCTTTGATCATAGAGAGGTGATGTCCCTTCACGGTGAAGTTGTCACCAAGATTGATAGCAACAATAGCACTTCCGGGAGTTGGTGCTACGGCTCGGTTGGTTCCCCACATGGGTTGATCGTCCGCCATGGGAAAAGGTAAATTGGTGAAAGGGTTGTAAACAACTTTGGCTTTTACGAGGTTATCAAATGGTGGGTTTGGTACTCTTGGTACACGATTTTCTAATGGTATGAAAAGTGTTCTTCTTCTTCTTCGAATCAAACGTTCGGGATTGGTAAGAGGTGTAATTGGTTCTATTCCCGCTGCACGAGTGTTCATACAATGTCCTAGAGAATCCAGGTAATATCTAAACACACGGACAAACAACGAAAACAGTTTTATGGGTCGAGTGGGTAACCGGATCGGTTATGGGGTTGCGACCGATCGGTTAGACCGATTGGTAATGGTAAAATCGTAACCGATTGGTTGAGAGACAACCGATCCGTTAAGGTTTCGAGAGAAAATTTTTTGGTTGAATCGATGAGGGAAATTCAAAAACTTGCTAAAACACAATCAAATCCCCGGTAGCGGCGCCAAAAACTTGATGTGCTGGTTGTGTACAATTTTTAAATTTATAAAAGGTGAATTACCAATATTACCAATAACACATACGAGCAAGTATACTCGCTTATGTTATAGCAAGATTATGAAGGTAAGTCGGGATCGCTCGCAGGGATTTGAGTGAATCTAAGCACAAGTTTGAATCAACAGAGTCTATCCAAAACATATAACAAAGCAAATAGATATAATGAAATTCAGATGATTAAAAACTACACTTGCTTAAACTAGTTTCATATCATAGATTAATGTGATTGTGTTAACCTCTTAACATGTTGGTTATGATAATTAGTTGGAAGACTAATCTATTGTTCTTACAAGTTAAACCTTCATCAAGATTTTAGTTCATAAAAACAAGCATTAAGTTTTAACCAATCAATTCAAGATCAATTCAAGTTTCATAAGTCTACATACATAAACTTAAACACAAAAACATCCACTTGTTCATCAAATTGCTTAAGAAATAGTCAATACAAAAGGTAACCGATCATAGACAAAAGGCTACAATTGATTCTCAACAACTAATCTTACGAACTTTTAGATGTTTCCAACCAATCCAATTTAATAATCAAAAAGCGTTTCTATTACAACCACACCTTAGTTCCTTTGTATAATCAAGAATAATGGGTAAAAACAATCATCCATAGACAAAATGATTATGACTAGTTGAATAACAATAAGTTCTTTCGACCTCAACGATTACTATCAATTAGCCAAACTCGATTAACAAATGTCACTACGAAACTTTAGCACAATTGGATCTTAGAGTCAACTTGAAATTGAATTAAAACATGTTAACACAATCTAACTAATCATATGATAATCAACATCATTTAAGCAAGTGTATAAAGAAACTAGCCACTCATAGCAAACATGAACATAAACTCAAAACTTTGAACATTAGAAAACATGATTAAAAGTCTTACAATGCTTGGAATAAGATTACAAATGGTGTAGTAATGATTCCCAAAGTATTGGGGTAGACTTCTTTGTGATTTGGCCTCCAAATGTGGAACTTCTGGAACTCCAAACTTCCCTGGGCTTCTAAGGACAAATTATGAGAGCTTAAAGCTTTGTTTTGATGAGTAGAGAGATTTGTATTTGAGGTGTGTCTCATATGCTCACAAATGGCCTCTATTTATACTAGTTCCAAAGCCTAGGGTATTAATTGTTGAACTTGGCCTCCAAGGAGTAAGGAAGGGACTAGAATACACCAAGAGAAGGACCTAGAATCGTTTGGATGCAAAGGGGAGGCTTAGTTATGAAGATTTGGCAATCGCAGCTTCTCCAACCTAATCGGTTATACGACCAACAGATCCGGTTGGTCTTCTACAAAAGTGGCCAACCGTCCGGTTGGGGTTGCGACCGAACGGTTGGTGGTGGTCATAATGTCGTTTTGGTCATATTCCACCGATCCGTTGCATAAGCAACCGATCCGGTTGATCTCCGAGATACGGAAACTTGATATTTTCTTCTTTATCTTGTAGAACTTGGTTCTTCAATCACTATGGTCTTCAAAGGTCCTTGAGATACTTGATTTATGCTTCACTGAAACGGGAATCTTCTATTTGCTGACATTTCTTTACTTTCCTTCCGTTTCCTTGCACTTGGTTATAAACACTAGACAAACATCTTTTGATGCGTTTAAGCACTATAATTACGCAAATATAACCAAATAACATATATAAAAGCACACATAACGCTACTAAAAACATGCACAACTGAAAGTTATCGAGAGCCGAGCTAGTGTTGACTCAACACCTTGATTTTGTACCATTATTCCTTCTAATGAGGAGAATGTTGCCGGTGGAGGAGGATGAGATGGCCTAGGAGGTAAATCCTCTAAATTGTAGAGGTGTGGTGATGCTAGTGGAGTTTTGAATGAGATAGCTCTAGGAATCGATGGTGATGGTTTAGTGGAGATGGGATTGTTTGGCCTAGGAGGTATGGTGTTGTTTGGCATAGGTAGTTTTGTGGGTACTATCCTTCTAGGGATTGATTTGATTGGTGGAGGAGAAATCCTTGCATTGGTGGACTTGACCGGAGATGATTCGGTTGAAGAGATTTCGTGTACAACACGAGCAATTTTCTTGGGTGGTTCTTTGGTGGATAAGTTGCTACTTGGAGCTTTCCTCATGATGAGATGATTCAAAGAGGTTTGTGAATGCTGAAAGTGAGGATGAGGATGATGACTTTAGGAGTCCTAACAATGTGGCTTATAAAGCAAGAGATTTGGCAAGTGCATTCAAGACTTAAGCCACTAAGCTTCTTTGGAATGTGATGATTAACATGCACAAGAGTCAACTTCAGAGTTGTACTGATCTAGGAACTCATTTAAGATGAGATGGAGTGTTTGAATTAGCAAGATGAGCTTGAAATGATTGTTTTAGCTAGAGTTGATATGAGTCTGTAATACGGATCCCACGGTTCCCTCCAATGAGGGATCCGCCTAGGCTAATCCTAGGGATCCGTCTCTCAAAGAGCTAAAAAAGATAGTAATGATGTTTCTAAGGTCTAATGCCTTTTTCTTCTTGAGTATTTTAGTTCATCTAAGTGTCTTAAATGAAGAGGTGCTTAAATACTTAAAGGTAATGAGTGTTGTAGCAAATGATTGCCTTTTATGGAAGAAATTGGAACTTTCATGAGTACCAATGAATGAACAAAGATGACACTAAAGATTTTGAGGGTGTCAAATGGAGCTAAGTGATCCTAGTGATCAGATAGTGATTTAGGATAATGTCTTGGAGAATATCCCAAAGGTTTTAAGATGGAAAAACTAGAATTTGATCAACTTTGATCAATTTTGAGGTAAGGATGATTATGATTAATTTTGCCGTAATTGAAAGATTTCCAAAGCTAGATGTGAGGGATCATGTGAGAAATGACAAGTGAGCTTAAAAACGTAAGAGTAATGAGTTTAAGTAAGACGATAGATCTACAAGCGTCTTGAGTGTGATCTAAGTGAGTTGTGTGTGAGTAGGAAGGATCTACTTAGCTTAATAAGGACTTAATTTGCCTTAAGGCACTATGTTTAGTTTAGTGTGAGGTGTTCTAAGGACATGTTTGAAATACAATGATTGCAATTGCATTTTCTGTTTGCCGGATCCCACGGTTCCCTAAGAGTAGGGATCCGTGAAGCACAAATTTTGGGATCTGTCTATCTGCTAAGCAGAACCTTTACAAAAGGTATGCAATGATTTTGACAATGCATCATATTTCAAGGTTAGTTTGAGAGGTTCTAACACTAAAATGTAAGATGTTTTATTTCATGAAAGAAATTGCATTACATTGATAAAGCATGGATACTAAGGATTGATCCTATTAGGAAGAAAGTTAAATTCCTTGAGTATTTTCGCTAGATGGACCATCAAATGGTTGATAAGAGTTAGCCGATTCAGGAATGAAGAAAGTCTTCATGAGAGATATGTTTAGAGGTTCCATCATCTTGTTCACAAGTACGTACAACGGACTTTGAAATTGTGGATGGAAGTACATGATGTGATGATAAAGGCGTGTCAAGAACATTCCATAAGGGATGAGTTTATTATTGGAGCCTTGAAGATTTACAATTCGCCTTGCAAAGAAGTAGGCGAGATTGTATGGTTGTTGTGTTAGCAAACAATACATTATGTGAGCACAACAAGCAGAAAGGATTCTCGATTTCTAAGGCTCCAAACATTTTCACGTAGGATGAGTGCAAGAGCCTTGCACTCTTCCGATATCCCGTGTATGGATAATGTTTAGAGTGATGGGGTTTGCATATAATGCGATTTAAGTCTTCCGGGGAAGGTATGTGAGAACAATATGGACTATTTTTTTCACGAAAGTTGAAGAGAGAATCAAGAGACCAATCTTCAGTGAAGGCACATTGTCCATGATTTGAAATTCGGAGGATGTGAGCAAATTGCCCAAGGGTTAAAACAAACTTTTGGTTTTTGATCCAAAACCAAAGAGATAGAGAGCGATCCTCGTTACGAACGAGTTCAACTTGACGGAAGAATTCCATTATGAACCTTGGACATATTTTCTCGTTGATTTCGAGAAGACATTCTAGTCCTATGGCTCGGAAGGAGGTATTGATACCTTCTTCGAATTGTAGAGATGTATCTACAATACGTCCTTCGTGGAAGTGACGGTTTTTAGATTATTGAACTCACGGACATGATTGCAGTGTGTGTTGGGCTCAAGAGAAATGTTTGGAGTGTAGACGCTAGTGAGTGAAAAATCAAACTCATATTCATGCGACATAGCGAAACCTATAGGAGAGACAAGTTAATAGATGTGACGTATTACAGGTAAAACAATGATTACCTAACGTTTTTACAAGATGTTTATTAACAATGATATTTAACTAACTTAATGTTTGAAATTCTAGTAAAGCATTTCTTTTAGGAAGAAAGTGGTTTTTATTATGAAGGACGGTTCCCACGGTTCCATTTTATAAGGTGTTTGGCTAGTATACTTGCCGGATCCGTGGGTCTCAGAGTAACATAAACATATTTGATAAAAAATATAGGTTTTACAGTTTTATACCAAGATATTAGTTTTAGCCTACATTTTCTTTTAGCATGCATACATGACTTCTAATGTATCATGAAAGAATACGAAACATATAAATCAAAAGAAATGACAAACACATTATGATAATAATAATCTAGATAAACTAGACTATTAATAATATTTCATTTCAATGCTAAGAATGATACAAAGGATTGGGTATATGATCCCAATGTAGATTAACAACAAAAAGTATATGTTTCCGTATGAGAACTTCATCATAGGGAACACAAGAGCGATGAGTGTTAAAGCGATGAACACGAGGGAGATGTAAACCATGTTGATGACGAACCTTCTTGGTTTTGGTTTGAGATGAGATGAGATGAGAGGAAGATGAAGTTTTGAATGAGAGGTAATTTTTTGAAAGTGGAAGATTTGAAAAAGTGGGGATTTGATAGAGTTGAACGATGGATGGTTTATTTATGGGGAAGGAGGAATTTTTGAGATTTGTGTTTTATTTTATTATTAGAAGGATATGATTTTTGGATTAAATGAAATAAAACACAAGTTTTATAAACCACGACTTTAGACGAGAAAAAAAAACATGTATGTGAGAAAGGCTTCCTAATGAAGCTACATGTAATACATGTATATACACAAAAGATAATCATATAAAAACCTAGGTAACTATACTTATTTATCAAGCTAATATCATTTAGAGATAAGTGGAAAGTCATACTTCAAATGCACTTAGGAATGTCTTTACAAATGACACAACAAATGTCGAAGACAATTCCCAGCTCCTTTGGCTTAAGATACCTTCTTAGAGAAGGTATTCTTGTTACCAAGCGATTCCTATGGCTTGGTATGTATGAGCTTTGACTAATCAACATGACAAAGAGGATTAGTGCAATTAAAAATAAATAATAAGAAAAATGTTGTCATCTAATCAACATCAAAACAAAGAGTTTTGAAAGACATGGTGTTTGTTTTTATGAAAAAACCTTCTTTGTAGTTTTCAATTAACCATGGATCGTATCAAGTTTTTAAAGTACAATATACTTAAAGAAACTTGGTAACGAAGCTCTGATGCCAATTGTGGAAAACTAGAAGGGGGGGGGTTGAATAGTTTTGCCAATTATAACTTGTTTTAAACTGTTTAGATCGACTTATGTCAATCTATTTAGATGTGTGTTGGATGTTGATAAACAAACATATAGAAGTATGTAATGTAAAGATAAGAGTAAGAAGCACAAAACCACAACGCGAGTATTTATAGTGGTTTGGCTACAAGGACACCTTCCTTGCCCTACTCCACCCCGAGTCACCTACTCGAGAGTTCGTAATCACTACACAACACCAGCTCCTTATGGTGGATAAACCTTCACAACGTTGCCTACTCTTTTTTCGGTACTAGGCTAACCACCGGGTTCTTTCACACCAAGGTGAACCACACCTATCACAACGTCGTCTACCCTTTATCCGGTACTAGGCTAGATACCGAGTTCCATGGAGGAACTACTACCCAACACTACACCAACGACTAATCCCAAAGGAGACCAACTCCTTATTACAACATCATCAAGGATATCAATATCCTTGGATCTAGTACTAATCTATTTTGTACATCGAAACACACCATATCGAATGTACATCTAAGGCACCTTTCACTAATGCATTTAACTAGATCTTCAAGACACCCTTCACTAGTGTCTTGTGACTTGACTTCTAGGCACCCTTCACTAATGCCTACAACATGGACGATCGACACCTTTCACCAAAGTCTTCGTCTTGACACTTGAGACATCTTTCACTAATGTCTCCAACACTACACTTCTTAGAAGAAGAAAAAGAATCATCAACAAGAGGACTTCAGTAGTCTTGATGATGAGGAAGCATGGCAACTCATGGACTTGAGCTTGCTTGACTTCAAAGGTGGTGATCTCGCCTTTAAGAGGAACCTAGAGAATCACACAAAACAAAACTACAAACATAGATCTCTTGGATATGGGGTTAGAGAGTTTTTAACTCAAGGAGAAAGTATGTTAGAAAGGGGTGAGCAACAATGAAGAAATGGCTCACTATTTATAGAGGAAAAATGCATATCGTTCGATCCCACGGATCCCTCCCACAAGGGATCCGTCTAGCGTAAAGCTAGGGATCCGTGGACGCCCTTTGCTTGCCCATGTGTATTTTTGGTTATGGGTCATGGGTCATGGGTTATGGGTTGATCCATGGGTCTTTTACTAGATACAATGTATCTTTTGAGTGCAATGCACCTAGTCAAATGGGTATGGGTCAATACCATGGGTTATGGATATTATCCATATATGACATAAGCATGATGTCATGCAATGGGTTATGGGTCAAGTTCCATGGGTATGGGTTGTACCCAATTACATTCAATGTTTTTGGTCAATGGGTTATGATACTTATGTTTCTACCCATTTATATTACCCAATATAATAAATACTAGTTATGTGTATATTTTACCCAAATATGTAAACACTAGTTGTTGTACATATGTAATCATAAAATCACTTATACTTGTTTTAGTGTTTTATGTGAAAATGTAAGTGTGTTAGAAAACTATTAGCTCAAACCATTTACGTATTTTATTTGTTTCGTTAAAATGGTTTTACGTTTGTTATCGACAAAACATTAGAAGATCGTAAAATATAAATAAACGTTTTTACGGCTTATTTGTATTAACATACAAGTTAAACAAGCTACAACATAATCCATATAAAATAATTAAACACACTAATTAATGTTAGTTTTAAAACACCCTAAAATGAAAAGTACATGTTATTATACACATTATACAAATTAATAAAACACACAAAGCTTCAAATAAACCTAACAAGTTGATGGTACATATAGTTTTGAAAACCGGGCGGGACCAACGGGTTCAACCGTGAACGTGTAATGCCACCGGTTCGCTAACCAATAAAAGCCATCCGAAAATTAACCAGAGAGGACCCGTTATTATACACATTATACAAATTAATAAAACACACAAAGCTTCATACAACCTAACAAGTTGATGGTACATATAGTTTTGAAAACCGGACCGGACCAACGGGTTCAACTGGGAACCGGTTTCGCCACCGGTTCGGCTAACCAATAAAATCCACCACGAAAATGAACCAGAGGACCGTAAAACGATACAAAATGGTGAATCAGCCTCGATCTATTTCTCCGGTTAATCGTCACAGGTACCCAAGAAAAACTGAAATGTGAAAAGTTGAAACTAAAAAAGGAAATGTTGAAAACATATATTTCAAAAGGAAACTATTAATAAAAATCGAAAACCGGGTTGACTCGACGCTTCAAACCGGCAGATCAACGGGTTCAACCGGGAACCGGTGTCGCCACTGGTTCGGCTAACCAATAAAATCCATCCAAAAATGAACTAGAGAGGACCCGTTATTATACATGATAGAAATTAATTAAACACACAAAGCTTCATACAACCTAACAAGTTGATGGTACATATAGTTTTGAAAACCGGACGGGACCAACGGGTTCAACCCAAAGAACCGTGTCGCCACCGGTTCGGCTAACCAATAAAATCCATATGAAAACGAACTAGAGAGGATCCGTTGAAACCGATACAAATGGTGAATCGTGCCTCGATCTATTTCTCCGTTAATCGTCACAGGTACCGAAGAAAAACTGAAAAGTGAAAAGTTGAAACTAAAAAAGGAAATGTTGAAAACATATATTTCAAAAGAAAACTATTAATAAAAATCAAAAACTGGGTTGACCCGGGACGCTTCAAACAGGGCAGGACCAATGGGTTCAACCGGGAACCGGTGTCGCCACCGGTTCAGCTAACCAATAAAATCCATCCAAAAAGAACCAGAGAGGACCCGTTATTATACACATTGTACAAATTAATAAAACACACAAAGCTTCGTATAACCTAACAAGTTGATGGTAAATATAGTTTAATCCCCAAATCTTCAAACTTCAAACTTTTATTATACACAAAACATTATGTTTAATCCTCAAATCTTCAAACTTTTATTATTTTTCGTTTATAAACTATAAACTTTTTTGTTATCAATAAACCATCTGTCGCTATAAAATCCCGTTGCTATGCATGGGTACTCGTCTAGTTACATACAATGAGTGTATTGTCAAACTTCGAAAAGTGAAATCTTGAAAGTCAAAGGTGAGAGAAATGCATAGTGTAATTAATACTCTTATTAAAAAACCATATTACTTAAAAATACAATAATTTATTCACATTATACAAACAAATAAAAGCACATATACCAAATTAAAAACAACCAATTAAAACACCCCTTATTAAAAAGCACAATAAAATTTTCACAATATACAATTTAAACAAGCTATAATTTAAACAAGCTACAACATAATCTAAAATATAAAAAAATTAAACACACTAATTAATGTTATTTTTAAAACACCCTAAAATGAAAAGTACATTTTATTATACACATTATACAAATTAATAAAACACACAAAATTTCATACAAGCTAACAAGTTGATGGTATATATAGTTTTGAAAACCGGATCGGACCAAATGGTTCAACCAGAATCGGTTTCAGTGTCGACGGTTCAGCTAACCAATAAAAGCCATCAGAAAACGAACCAGAGAGGACTCGTTGAAACCGATACAAGCTGGTGGAATTAGGTCTCATCGAGATCTATTTATCCGGTTAATTGTCACAGGGTACCCAAAAACATCTTGGTACCCTGCTATACTATATATAAAGAAAAACCAAAAAGTAAAAGGTTAAAAGTTGAAACTAAAAAAAGAAATGTTGAAAACATATATTTCAAAACGAAACTATTAATACACATCGAAAACCGGGTTGACCCGGGACGCTTCAAACCCGGCGGGTTGACCCGGTTTAAATTGACCCGTTCTCGACCTAACCCATCAGGTTAACTCGGTTTAAATCGACCCGTTTTTTGACCGGAATGGTTCAACCGGTTGAACCACCCGGGTCGAACCGGATTTCAAGACATTATGTTTAATCCCCAAATCTTCAAACTTTTATTATTTTTCGTTTATAACCCATAAACTTTTTTTTTATCACTAAACAATCTTTCGCTATAAAATCCCGTTGCTATGCACGGATACTCGTCTAGTAAAAGAAAATTTGTCAAAGTTGAATGGTTGAAAGTTGAAAGTCAAATGTGAGAGAAACAAAATTGGAAATGTTAAAACCGAAAGTCTTGTATCTAATCTCACAATTCACACTAACAAAAAAAAACAATAAAAAAAAAAAAAAAAAAAAAACTCTCTCCATCTTTTCCACCATTTCCACCACCACATAAACACCACCACCAAACGCCTCCACCACCGCACGTCATCACCATCTAACCCACGACCCCACAAAACAAGCCACCACCACACAACACCATCTCCACCACACGACGCCACCACCACAACCGTTGGTCAACCACCGGACGTTACCACAAAGAAAACCCCATGACGAGATACCAAGATCCACGACTACCAAGGGTATTTCATATTTTAAGGTATTTTTTGAGTTTTCAAGAATATTTTTTATAGATCTTTACAATTTTTTTTGTAAATCTATATGTTTTATTTGTAGATCTAAACATTATATTTTTATAGTTTTCTATATAGATCTATGTATGTTTACATTTTTGGTACTTTGTTTGTTATAGCCGCCTCTCTCACGCCTTCATCTTGCCGGAAAAATCTGTCGCCGCCGAAAACCCTAGCTACTACCATTGGTGGAAACCCTAGCTGCCGCCGTGACCCACCACCACCAAGACCAACCACCACCGTGACCTACCGCCATGAAATCCGCAACACCCGCATGAGGCATAACCCAATACCGTAATCATCACGAAAGGTTTTTCTTCATATTTAGATGTTTTTCTTTTTAGTTTTGAAGATTTATTTTTTAGATCTAAAGTATTGTTTATTTATCTATTTGTAATATTTATGTAGAACTAAAGTTTTGAAGGTTTTTTATTGATTTAAATGTCTCAATTTTTATGAAGGTTTTTATGCGCCGCCGTCGGAATATGGGTTGTTGCTACCGGAATATGCTCTGCTACCGCCGGGTTCTGCATACCTACGCCAGAATATGTCCGGTTGCGACACCGGTAAATTTTATCGCCGGAAAATAGTGTTATATTTTATGTTAAGTTTATTCCATTTTTGTTGTATAAATTTATTTGTAAGTTTGTGTATTTTTTTAGTAGACGTGTACCTTTTTTATTTGTAAATTTGTTTTAATTTTATTATAGTTCATTTTGTTTATAAAGGGTAAGTGAATTATGTTAGGAATATTATTTTGTAATATATTAATGTTATGTTGGTAAATGTTAGAAATTTGAATCTTATTAGTATAAGATTATGTAATTGATTAAATTATGCGATCGATAAAAGTTGTGATACATACTTCAAATTTGATAATCGGTTGAGAGATCTTTTCTTTAATGATAATGTATTTTATAAATTGATTGTAAAATGATATGCTAATTGAAACTTGTGTAGTAAATATATCAAGTATAGTTGTCATATATCAATCTAAGTTAGGCAATGATTTATACATATCATTAAAAAAATGTTTTTCAAACTTTCTACATTTGTTGCCACTATTCTTATTTGTGACATCTTGTAAGTTATTATTTCATAATTGATGTAATGTTTTATTAGTTTCACTAAATGTTTTTATATATTCCTTGATACATGTTACATGTTTTTGTTTCAGATGAATTATCGCATGTTAGAACCGATTGCAATTACATTTTGATCTTTTCACGTTCTATTTTGAACGTTATATGAAACACTTATCACAATATCGTACATCGTTAATTGTTTGCCGCTAGGAACCGCTGCCGCTAGGCGCGAGTACTCGCCTAGTATAATACAAGGTGGTTATTAGTGGGAGTAATAAAGACGTGTCGAACATGTAACTAGAAAGTACAGTGCTACCTAAATGTATTAATTACTTCTAATATTGAAACGTGTTCAATCCCACTTTAGGGAATAGTGTTGGCAATTGTTTACACCTTTATATCAACTCTTTTACTTTATTTGACTCTCTTTAATAAGTGATTTTCTACTTATCTTCCAAAAAAGTTCCCGCTTAACATATATGATACTTATATATTTTCCGAAACATCTAAGTTCCGAATGCTCTTGTTTATTGAGTATATCAAGGGAAGTCATTCATACTCACTTACTCTATCATATTCTTTCTAGTTTAGAGACTTCATTTACTGCGTTTTGTCTTAGAAAGTGGTGATACATTTTTGTCCTCAAATTTTAGTCAAAGACCATTGGACTCTGAATTGACCCGACCTATCCATTTGAACTATCTCAGGGTCTGGGGTTGTAGGGCTGTTGTAAGACTCCCTGATCCAAAGCAAAAGACTTTGGGTGAAAGAGGCATTGACTGCATCTTTGTTGGATATGCTGAGCATTCCAAGGATTTTAGGTTCTATGTTATTGAACCTAATGAATATGTTTCAGTTAACTCAATAATTGAATCAAGGGATGCAAACTTTGATGAGAATAGATTTTCATCAGTCCCTAGACCAAGTCAGAGGATTCCTAATGGAACTCATGACACTGGTGTATCAGAGGTCCCTGATGAAGAACCATCAGTGGTCCCTGATGAGGTTGTGGTTCAACAACCTGAACCTGTGCTCAGGAAGAGCAAAAGGGTCAAGAATCCAAAGTCATTTGGACCTGAGTATCAATTA
Organism: Chrysanthemum makinoi; assembly: GCA_910596185.1. NCBI lineage: Eukaryota > Viridiplantae > Streptophyta > Magnoliopsida > Asterales > Asteraceae > Chrysanthemum > Chrysanthemum makinoi. The sequence continues at coordinate 351,257,677 of OU343224.1, read as the reverse complement.
TATTTAATTGAAGGAACCAGGGATGAGGTCTGCACCAATACTCCTATTGCTTCATTGTTGAGGATGATCCCAAGACATTTGAAGAAGCAATGAAATCCCAGGATATTGCTTTCTAGAAAGAAGCAATCAATGATGAGATGGATTCCATCATGGGCAACAACACTTGGGTGTTGGTTGATCTACCACCAGGTTGCAAACCTCTGGTTTTCAAATGGAATTTCAAAAGGAAAATGAAGGTAGATGGAACTATTGAAAAGTTCAAGGCTAGACTAGTCATTCAGGGCTTTAAACAAAAGTCAGGAATAGACTATTTTGATACTTATGCCCCTGTGGCTCGTATCAGTACCATAAGACTGCTGATTGCTTTGGCATCTATTCACAATCGATTATTCATAGATGGATGTGAAGATAACTTTCTTGAATGGTGAATTGGAAGAGGAGGTTTATATGAACCAACCTTAGGGCTTCATCATGCCTGGCAATGAAAACAAGGTGTGTAAACTGATTAAGTCTCTTTATGAACTGAAGCAGGCACCTAAGCAATGGCATCAAAAATTTGATGAAGTGGTTTTGTCTAGTGGTTATGTTCTTAACCAAGCTGACAAATGTGTATATAGCAAATTTGATGATTCTGGTAAAGGAGTCATCATTTGCCTATATGTTGATGACATGTTGATCTTTGGTATTGACCAAAATCAGGTTAACCTGACAAAGGAATTTTTGTCATCAAGGTTCCCATGAAGGACATGGGGGAGGCTGATGTTATCCTTGGTATAAGGATTAAACATGAAAGTAAAAGAATTTTTATCTCTCAGTCTCATTATATTGAGAAGGTGCTGAGGAAATTCAATTACTTTGATTGTACTCCAGTGAGTACACCTATGGATACTTGTGAGAAGCTGATTGATACGCTTACACAGCGAGTTCGGGGTCAAAGGAACTTCCTTTTCGTCGAGCAAGTTTTTCAACACCCTAGGCAGTGAACCTAACCGTTGTAGTGTAGTATTAGGGTAAGCCATGGGAATTGATATCGTTCTCTAGGGGAATAGGAATGCTAGTGAGAAGTTACTACGCTAAGGTTGGGGTTGAGGAAGATTATTTTTTATCTTTTTATGTTTTTTAGAAAAGGAAAAATACGAATCTCGGGGTTTGAATTTGGGGGGTTGGTATTTCTATCGATTACTCTACTTATCTAATTATCTAATTAACTAAGCTAAGGGTAGTCTATGTCTATTGTTGTGTGCTCGTATGATGATTAAAAATGTGTTTACCTAGATGCTACTACTCCCTAGTTATCTCCTATTGATGGTTGAATTGTCACATCCTTATTCTTAACGCGTTGTGTTTTCTAAGGTCGTAAGGTGTGCATTCCCTAACTCTTTGAAGTCACCTTTAAGTGTAGTAAACGAAATCCACTAAGTCATTCATAAACTATCAAAGATTTATCAAGTATTAAACACAACGATAGCCTAGTCGCACTCCTAAGCCAATTACAATTAAGATAAGAGACAACCTAACAATAATTAACAACTGGGTTTCATATATCTAAGCAAACACACAAGTAATTTAGCCGGATATGGTAAACATTCAAGCATACACACAAATAATTGAAGACATAATTAAATTAATGAAGTAAACAACTTATCTTGGTGTAAGATAGGGTTTAAAACCCTAAAATACGACCTTGGTTCGGTTTAGGTTTTACTCCAAAAGTTTACCCAAAAGACTACTCTCTAAAACTGAAAAATTCGGATTCTATATATAAGATTACATGTGCGACGGCGTCACCTTATGATTTGTGACGCCGTCGTGTCGCCGTCATTAGGGTTTCGTCTTGGCCAAGTTAATCTTGCGACGGCGTCACCTTATGCTTGTGACGCCGTCCTCTTTAGCTTCTGACGTCGTCTGGATTGAATCTAGGCCGTTTGAGTTGCGACGGCCTACTCTTTTAAAGCCCGACGTCGTCCTCCAAAAACTAGCAATTTTTCTTCTGAGCCGTCACAACTTCCTCCGACGGCGTCGCAGATTAAGCAGTGACGCCGTCCCCTTGTAATTTATCAGCTTGAGTGTCTCGATTCTTGACTTTGGCCATTTTCTTCATATATCCGCGCCTTTTCGTCCAAATAAGTGCCATTACAGCAGTTTGCCTTCAAGAGACCTAAAAGTGAAAAGGAACGATATTAAGCAATAACGGATACAAAAGTGATCAAATAAGGGCTTAAACGACCCCTCAAAAGGTACATTTTAAATCCTTATCAAATATCCCTACACTTGGTATTTGCTTGTCCTCAAGCAAATGTGCTTTTAGCCAATTAATTTATAAGTTAGGGGTCATGAAGCATTGGTTTAAAACAGTCCACAACACATATAAGCCCCGCAAAAGTCATAACAAGCACGGAAATTACATACTAGCACCTCACATGGGGTGTTTGGATACTCACATCTCTCGGGTGTATATGAAATATAGCAAATTGGAAATGGGAGATAAACACTCATTAACTGATCCTAGTACATAGATTACCATAGGCTTGAGAATAGATCAAACCTCCGTCGCTTGGGCGTAAGCACCTAGGAAAGACTATCAAAGAGGTCTTTAAAGGGTTGTAACGTTAGGCTTATGGTAGGGAAACACAGGGTTTGGTGGGATAGGCTTTTTAGTGGTGGCAAGTCAAAAATCTCAATGTTACATGCATATGAAGAATGGCGTTGCTAAGCCAAGACTCGACACTCTAAACTCTAGATAACTGAAATAAACAAACATAAATTTAAAGATAGATGTAGGATGGTAGCATCCTCTACGATAACATCAAAATGATAGGGGTTTATAGCACATCCCTACACTTGAGTTTTTATTACTCTAACACTAATATGACCAGAATTGAAAAGATCAAAACACTTGGAGTACGTTATTACGCAAATAAGGGAATTGGCGTTCCCTTTTAGTCATTTAAAACTTTAACTTTTCCCATGAATCCCAATCGTCCCAAAACTGTATACAAAGGATATGACTCGACTTAGCAACTCATGCAAGCAACTAGATAATTGAACTAAGGGTTTAGGGTGATAACAATAATGCACTAAAAGTGAGTGCATATAGGGTAGGCTAAGGCTATTTGGGTGTATATTTGGGGGTGGGGTGTAGACAATGTTCTTCATTGATATTCCATAAAACCGAAACATCATGAGAACCGCGAAAAGGATAGGCTATGAGGGTTTAACTAGGGGTATCGTGTACTAAAGATGAGTACAACGCAAAGGTGTGGGGGAATTACTCAACCAATGTGGAAGAAGTAATTATATTACGGGTATCAAACAAGGGTTATCCTAATGCCTCTTATCATTTAGTTATTCCTAACTACACAAGTGTAGTCTTACTAGCGATCTCGGAATGCATCACAAAACAAGTTCTAGAATCTAATATACTACCGGTTCACACTCTAAGCATTGAAGATGAATGCTTCAATTCCTACTAATCTAAGGGCGATCCTCACATTTTTGGTGGAATTTAAGTGGTAAAGGATTTTGTGCTAGTCATATAACTTCCTATCCGTGAGACGCTTTTGTTAAGACTAATGGCCCACTCCTATATATTATGAAAAATTTTAAATTTGGTGTCAAAATTACCCTAACCGACATTTTCTCATGGTTTATTACAAAAGTGCAATTGGACAAAGCAAATAATCAAGGATAAGCATAGTTTCAAAGTTCCCGTTTTATTCTCCCTCCCTACACTTAAACTGAACATTGTCCCCAATGTTCCCCTAAAGTATCAAAGTTATGATAAAAGAAGGTAATTAAAAACGAAAGAAACTAGTACTCCCCTGATTAGCTCGGTAGGATCCGTGTGTGAAGTAGTGGTTAAATCCTTTCCAAGAAGAATGTATGCGTGAAAAACTCCTCCAACTTTATGTATCTTCTTCTTGATAAACAAAACCTGCACACTTGAAGAAAACAAACGAAACCTTCGCGTAAAATCGGCGGTAATAATATATAAGACTCGATTTAAACTAGGATATAATGCTTGTGGAATGGATGTTTACAGAATTTCTAAGAAAATTAAGACCTGGAAATTTCCAAAAATTTTAAGTAGCTCAGAAAACGAGAAAAAGTGATCTGATGTTTTTATTCCTTCTGACGCCGTCAGTTGCAATCTGACGCCGTCAGGTTATCCTGACAAAAACCGGTCTGCGATTTTCTGGAAAAAATTCTGGAAAATTTACATCCTTAGAATCTGGAAAAATTTCTGCAAAACATCCATTATGACTTGATACAAGCATTTGACTCGAACAAACACACATATATATCTTTTTAATAATCGTTATTCTCATGTTCACGTTTCTTTTGAAAACGTGTGTAATCCTCCCTACACTTATCCTTTATGTAAAATACCTTTATATGTAATTAAGACGAGGTTAAAGACAAAATAAAGCATTTTTACAAATTTAAACATGAGAATAAACAATCACTAAAAGATATACGACACACAAATAAAAATGAAAAACAAATACACATGGGTTGCCTCCCAAGAAGCGCTTGTTTTTGTTCGAGTCACGAGCCTGACTCTACCCTTATTTAACGGATAAAGGGGAGGTTTTCCCTACACTTAAGTTTAAGTGTGGGTGATAGTAGCGATACACACCCTTAGGGTGGCGATTTGCTACATGAGGAGAGGGTGATGGGTGATTTATATGCTCAAAGGAGTGTGCTCCATTCATTATAACCTTACCTAATTCTATTGGTGTAGCGGGTGAATCAAATCTCTCTCCTAAAAATGGATCATCTTCTATCAACTTCAAAAGATTCTTAGTTAAGGATCCATCTTGACCTAATAAACCCGGTTTAAACCCAGAGTGTTTCTTGTTATCAACCATGAATGGGTGATATAAGTGTGTAAGGTCATGAGTTACTCCTATATTAGCTTCCATTCTACATGGACTAGAGTCTACCACCTTTATCAAGCAACTACCCGGATTATTTATTTTGATGGGTGGATTGGGGCCTAATTCAATTCCAAGATTCACATCTAAACACGGAAAATTGGGTAAGGTTTTTGGTTGAGGCTCCGGTTCATCAAAATTAGGAACTTCCCTAGGACTAAGAGAGAGGTCATGACAACAAGCATCTAAACCTACATTCTCTAGTGGCGTTTGGTCCAAAGGATCTATATCAATCGGGGTTCCTGTAGTCTCTACTACTTCTTCCGGGTAAGTTATAGGCGATGTGTGTTCCTCAAGTGATGGTAGGGCTTGTGGGCTTGGAGTTTCCATCTTATTCTCCATTATATCTATATCTCCTAAATGTTCATCATGTGTTTTAGTATGATCTGACCCAAATACACTCCTAAGCATCTCAAATCCTTCTTTGGCCATTTCAAATTCTTGGTCCGATTCATAAGAATTATTCTCAAAAACTTGACCACTATGTTCTATTTGCCTAAAGGATTCCTCACGTGTGTCATATGTTTTGAAATCTATCCCACGCATGCAACTAAGTATTTTAACTTCAACCATCTCACAATCTTGTTCGGGTTTAGGTTCCATGTTCTTAAAAACTAGGTCTTTTTGATCATGATGCCTAAGGTTAGATAAATCCTCCTTATCTATTTCCTCAAGTCGTAACAACTGACGGTTTATACTTAGGACGCTTTTCTTAAATTTTTTCCAGAGGGTCTCACTAGAAGGAGTTGATTCTAACAATGACCGTTTAATAGAAGCCACACAAGCACAAAATTTATCAAACCCATCCAACCTTACACCTTTCTCCTTTTGGATATCTCTAAGTTCACTCACAAATTTATTAGAACAATAAAAACCAATCCAATCTGCGAAATTCAATTGTTCCTCATTTGTTAATGATTCAAATGCAATTTCACTTGCCATAGCGACAAATGAAAAGGGTTTTACGAACACAAACACGAAGAAGGGCGATAGACTACAAGGAAGCTAATAAAAAGAAAAAAAATCTCACTTGATAGGAATCTTGTGAGTAGACCTAAACGAGATATAAATCAAGCCTAAACAATAACTATTCCCCGGCAGCGGCGCCAAAAACTTGATACGCTTACACAGCGCGTTCGGGGTCAAAGGAACTTCCTTTTCGTCGAGCAAGTTTTTCAACACCCTAGGCAGTGAACCTAATCATTGTAGTGTAGTATTAGGGTAAGCCACGGGAATTGATATCGTTCTCTAGGGGAATAGGAATGCTAGTGAGAAGTTACTACGCTAAGGTTGGGGTTGAGGAAGATTATTTTTATCTTTTTATGTTTTTTAGAAAAGGAAAAATACGAATCTCGGGGTTTGAATTTGGGGGGTTGGTATTTCTACCGATTACTCTACTTATCTAATTATCTAATTAACTAAGCTAAGGGTAGTCTATGTCTATTGTTGTGTGCTCGTATGATGATTAAAAATGTGTTTACCTAGATGCTACTACTCCCTAGTTATCTCCTATTGATGATTGAATTGTCACGTCCTTATTCTTAACGCGTTGTGTTTTCTAAGGTCGTAAGGTGTGCATTCCCTAACTCTTTGAAGTCACCTTTAAGTGTAGTAAACGAAATCCACTAAGTCATTCATAAACTATCAAAGATTTATCAAGTATTAAACACAACGATAGCCTAGTCGCACTCCTAAGCCAATTACAATTAAGATAAGAGACAACCTAACAATAATTAACAACTAGGTTTCATATATCTAAGCAAACACACAAGTAATTTAGCCGGATATGGTAAACATGCAAGCATACACACAAATAATTGAAGACATAATTAAATTAATGAAGTAAACAACTTATCTTGGTGTAAGATAGGGTTTAAAACCCTAAAATACGACCTTGGTTCGGTTTAGGTTTTACTCCAAAAGTTTACCCAAAAGACTACTCTCTAAAACTGAAAAATTCGGATTCTATATATAAGATTACATGTGCGACGGCGTCACCTTATGATTTGTGACGCCGTCGTGTCGCCGTCATTAGGGTTTCGTCTTGGCCAAGTTAATCTTGCGACGGCGTCACCTTCTAGGCCGTCTGAGTTGCGACGGCCTACTCTTTTAAAGCGAGACGCCGTCCTCCAAAAACTAGCAATTTCTCTTCTGATCCGTCACAACTTCCTTCGACGGCGTCGCAGATTAAGCAGTGACGCCGTCCCCTTGTAATTTATCAGCTTGAGTGTCTCGATTCTTGACTTTGGCCATTTTCTTCATATATCCGCGCCTTTTCGTCCAAATAAGTGCCATTACAGCAGTTTGCCTTCAAGAGACCTAAAAAGTGAAAAGGAACGATATTAAGCAATAACGGATACAAAAGTGATCAAATAAGGGCTTAAACGACCCCTCAAAAAGGTACATTTTAAATCCTTATCACTGATGCCTAATCATGGCAAGGCTATATCTCAACTTGAGTATTCTAGGGTGATTGGTTGCTTGATGTATGCCATGACTTGTACAAGACCTGATATTGGTTTTGCAGTGGGAAAATTGAGCAGGTATACTAGTAATCCTAGTGCTCATCACTGGCAAGCAGTTCAAAGGGTACTGAAGTATTTGAAGAGAACTATGGATTATCGTCTCTCATATACTGGTTACCCATCAGTGTTGGAAGGTTACACTGATGCAAGTTAGATCAGTAACACTGAAGACAATTCGTCTACCAGTGGCTGGGTATTCTTACTTGGTAGAGGTGCAATTTCTTGGGCATCCAAGAAGCAAACTTGCATCACCAGTTCAATAATGGAATCTGAATTTGTGGCTTTAGCAGCTGCTAGTAAAGAAGCTGAATGGTTGAAAAACTTGCTTCTTGAGATTTCATTATGGCCTAAACCTATAGCACCTATTTCTATCCGATGTGATAGTGCAGCTACATTGGCTAAGGCTTATAGCCAGATGTACAATGGTAAGTCTAGACACTTAGGTGTCAGGCATAGCATGATTCGTGAGCTTATCATGAATGGGGTGGTATCTATAGAGTTTGTTAGATCTCAACAGAACTTAGCTGATCACTTGACGAAGGTCTGGCTAGAGACTTGGTTATAAAGTCTGCTAAAGGGATGGGTTTAAGTCCAACTTAGTCACTGAATGCTAGGACACCCAACTCCCTCCTGAGGAAACTTAGGATCTGAGTTCAATGTGGAAAGCTGAACATTCAGTGGACTGGAGCACATGTTTTATATTACATCCCAAGGTTGTGCTCAGAACCTGCTGAAAGGAGGATGAAGTATTTACTTCTTAATGGTTATTTTTCTTTGAAAAAGTGCTTGGCAGGAGCATGAATAAAGAGGAACCACCTATGTAAATGTTGAAGTTTTGCCGCTTCAGGAAGCTTTGGACTTTTAGCTTTTACAACATTTATGAATTTGGATATGGACACATGGCTTGTATAGTGTCGAGTGATAAGTGTTTGAAATCTTGTGTGTATTTTATCTTCAGGTATTCAAATGGGTTGAAGGGTTCAATTCTTAGAACACCCTGATTCTCGAATATTTGAACGTGTAATTTACTAAGATGGAAATTCAATCCTCAGGACATTTTCGTTGATGCACATGTTTTGCTTGATGTATTGTTTTCATGCAAAGGAAGTGAACTAAATTTGGGGAGGATTGTTGGAAAATTTAGTGCACTTGTGGGATTAGTTCACACCTTGTAATGGGTTAGGAGGTACGGAGTGTACACCCATAAGGTCCTTGAACACCCTGACTCTAAAAGTGGTTTGTATTGGTAGTGCTATAGGAAAGTACTGCTTGTGGTTTCCACTGAAGTTGTGGTTTCCAATGAAGCAGTGTTTCCACTGATTCAGTGTTTCCACTGAAGTAGTGTATCCACTGCTAGTGCTATGAAAGTACTGATGAAAGTACTGCTTGTAACGGGCTTTGACCTATTCAAGTGGCAGTTACAACTGCATAATGACCACATTTAATTGGTCATGTAACCACTAACGGCTATAATGGGGATAATTATGAGGCTATTAATGGGCCGATTAATACTCATAATTCCATTTGACTAGCTTAGAGTAACCTCCTATAAATAGGAGATCTGATAATGCATGATGGACACACAGAAAACCATTAACCCTTATAAGCGCAAGGGTTATAGAATTGTGCCTAATTCCATAACAGCATTTGGTCTTATCCCAAGTAGATATTCGTGTAACCCAAGCATTAGGGTCGAATAGTTTACTTTGGAAAGTGGTCACACGATTCCATGTGATATCCGGTAACCACCTAGTGGTATTTGTTTCTGCTGACTTGTTGCTTGTTTCTGCTGAATTGATTATCTAACCCTGTTCTGGGAGTTACACACCAACACTCTGAAGGTTACCACGGTGTATGAGATGACACAAGAACTTGCAAGCAACATGGGATGTAGTGCCTGGGATATGTTGAAGGTACGACCTTGCTTAGTACACAATGCTTCAATTGTTGTTTTTCTAGTTAACGCATGATTTGTATATCTAATTAACATGGGCATATAATCAGTTAACAAATGCAATATAAATTCCGTTAGCATTTTTGGAAAAATATATTCATTCTTTGCGTGTCGCGAACTGGATCAACTACTTTTGCTGGATCACAAAGAGGGCAATATGTAGTTCTCAAAGATTATGGCAACATTGAAATAAAAGCCGTGTAGCTAATGTTTCACAGGTTTTATGGGGTGATTCCAGGATCGAATTGATCAAAACAACACCATGTACAATCATCAAAGAAAGGAGCAGTAAAAGGAATATACAGAAAATTGGGTGAACCTTTAATAACGATATTATAAACTGGAAAAGGTTAACTCTTATGTTACAAAATTGTACCTATTTATACATAATGAATCATTGCCTCCAAGGGACATGTCGATTCATTAAACGGTGTAAAACATATAACCGTTGTAACCTAATAACTACTTATAACTGCCTTCATATGGGCTTGTTTGGGCTAACAGAATTCGACCCATATTGCAGACATAATACTATGACCCAAACACTAATAATACATACGAATTCATATACTAACTAAAGTCTTAATACTTAAACAATAAAATATTTGTACTAACAACATTAAAAAGGCTAACAATTTCCCCCCTAATGTGTTAGTATCAAATTCTTCACATCTTTCTGAGTTGCCTACTGTCTTTCTTCAAGTAATGACTTCGAAATCATTACTATCTTGGCTGCTGTCATCCATCTTCATCATCAACCAATCTAACGCCAAACTTTTGTTCTTCTTGTTCATTCCATGTGCTCCATCCTTCACTCCCTTATCCTTTTGGCCTGGTAGGTCCATGGCCAAGTCATCTTTGCTTGCTTCTCCCACCTCTAAAGGCTTTTCAACCCAAGGCACTTAGGCAGTTTCATGGTATATCACAACTAAATTAATGAACCTCCTACAACAATCTTGTTATTGCCTCACTTCTTCATCTTTGTTAGACCGTCTTCATACTTTGATGGCATTTGTTTGTTTGTTGCAAAGGTTTTATTATCTTCTGATCATCATCATACTATCATCACAACATCACGACCTTGTCCCCATCATACTCATACATCTTCATCTTTGGCATCATTGCCTTTGTCAACCATCATGGTTGTAGGGTTCTTCATGAACCGGGGTCTCAAGGTTGGTTCTTCTTCTCGATATCTTATGAACAAACTTTGTTCTTTCTTTCTTTGTAACAAAACTTGCAGCCATGTTTTCTTCTTCTCCTTTCTTTCTATTCTTCTTCGTGAATGTGCCTTTTTTCCTTGGTTTAACCACTGGTCTTTCGTGGTAACCATCTAAACCTTCTTTCTTTCTCTTCAAACGTCATTCATGGCAGATTTTGAGTGTGTTGTTTGATCCCTTCGCTCTGATACCACTGTTTCACAGGTTTTATGGGGTGATTCCAGGATCGAATTGATCAAAACAACACCATGTACAATCATCAAAGAAAGGAGCAGTAAAAGGAATACACAGAAAATTGGGTGAACCTTTAATAACGATATTATAAACTAGAAAAGGTTAACTCTTATGTTACAGAATTGTACCTATTTATACATAATGAATCGTTGCCTCCAAGGGACATGTCGATTCATTAAACGGTGTAAAACATATAACCGTTGTAACCTAATAACTACTTATAACTGCCTTCATATGGGCTTGTTTGGGCTAACAGAATTCGACCCATATTGCAGACATAATACTATGACCCAAACACTAATAATACATATGAATTCATATACTAACTAAAGTCTTAATACTTAAACAATAAAACATTTGTACTAACAACATTAAAAAGGCTAACAGCTAAGAACGGATAACTTCTGATGCAAGCAAGACATGAAGATGAATGTGCATTTATATTGCAAATTTGTTGAAGTTATTGAAAAAAATAGCATTTATTACATATAGATGGATGTTAGCTAGTGTTCGTATTGAGATCAATGTTTTTATTATTATATATTTTTATAACATTTTAGTATAATAAATCTCACTCTTGTTGTGAACATTAAGTATAAAATGATTGTTGATCATCATTCATATATATATTTCAGTTACCTATAGGGCCAAACCATATCAGCAATACAAAAAATGTCGTTCCGAAAACATGCTTAGCGAACACAACAAGCAAAGAATCTTTGACAAAATATTCCTTTTACCACTGTTAAAACAATTTACCAACAACGCAAAAACCAAAACTCAACCTCAGCTAAACTATACATGAGCATGACATACATACAAAATAACTAATGCTGCTGTGAGAGTGTTTAAAGCATAGATCACCACTAAACTCTCATTCCTGCAACTACCAACAGAAGCACTAAGAAGACCCTGCCAAACAAAGCCATGAACTTTGCAAAATTGAGCAAAAAGACCAATTCTATCATCCTGACCCTTCGTAACTGACACATGATCCAAACATTGTGAAGCAAATGATTGATTAACCAATCAAAAACAAAAAGCTATTATTGCTCTTACAAACCTTTCAAAATTTAACCTTAAAACAACTATAAGTCAAACCAAGGGAAAAATATAGACCTTTCAACAACAATATGTTTGCAAGGAAATCGAATACAACTAGAACAAAGCTGACCCATCATTTACTACTTTGACTAACTTTGAGCGCCTGTGTTTGTCTCAAAAAGATGAAAACCCCAAATATCTCAGCAGCTTATGGGCAAGTAGAGCAAGAGCTATGAGCGGGTAGACTCGGGATAGATTTGATAAATACTTTGTTGGGGGTGTAGCTCCCAGAACAGGGTAAGATAATCAAATTCAGCAGAAATGTGCAACTGTTCAGCAGAAACAAACAAACGGTCAGCAGTAACTGATACCACTTGGTGGTTGCCGGATATCACTTGGAATCGTGTGATCACTTTCCAAAGTAAACTATTCGACCCTAATGCCTGGGTATCACGAATATCTACTTGGGATAAGACCAAATGTAGTTATAGAATTAGGCACAATTCAATAACCCTTGCGCTTATAAGTGTTTAGTGTTTTCTGTGTGTTGTTCATGCATAATCAGATATCCTATTTATAGGATAATACTCTTGGCTAATTCAATGGAATTATGAGTATTAATCGGTCCATTAATAGCCTAATAATTATCCCCATTATAGCCGTTAGTGGTTACATGACCAATTAAACGTGGTCATTAAGCAGTTGAAACTGCCACTTGAATAGGTCAAAGCCGTTACAAGCAGTACTTTCATCAGTACTTTCATAGTGCTATCAGTGGTTACACTGCTTCAGTGGAAACACCACTGCTTTAGTGTAAACACTACTTCAGTAAACACCACTTCATTGGAAACACCACTTCAGTGGAAACACCGATCCGTGGAAGTACTGCTTCAATGGAAACACTGATAATCAGTGGTAACCACAACAATACTTTCACCAAGCACTACCAATACAAACCACTACAAGAGTCAGGGTGTTCATGGACCTTATGGGTGTACACTCCGTACCTCCTAACCCATTACAAGGTGTGAACTATTCCCACAAGTGCACTAAATTTTCCAACAATCCTCCCCAAATTTAGTTCACTTCCTTTGCATGAAAATTAAACATCAAGCAAAACATGTGCATAAATGAAAATGTCCAGAGGATTGAATTTCCATCTTAGTAAATTACACGTTTCAAATATTCGAGAATCAGGGTGTTCTAAGAATTGAACCCTTCAACCCATTTGAATACCTGAAGATAAAATACACCCAAGTTTTCAAACACTTAAAAGCTCCTGACACTATACAAGCCATGTGTCCATATCCAAATTCATAAATGTTGTAAAAGCTAAAAGTCCAAAGCTTCCTGAAGCGGCAAAAATTCAACATTTACATAGGTGGTTCCTCTTTATTCATGCTCCTGCCAAGCACTTTTTCAAAGAAAATTAACCATTGAGAAGTAAAGACTTCATCCTCCTTTCAGCAGGTTCTGAGCACAACCTTGGGATGTAATAAAAAACATGTGCTCCAGTCCACTGAATGTTCAGCTTTCCACATTGAACTCAGCTGCCAAGTATCCTTAGGAGGGAGTTGGGTGTCCTAGCATTCAGTGACTAAGTTGGACTTAAACCCATCCCTTTAGCAGACTTTATAACCAAGTCTCTAGCCAGACCCTTCGTCAAGTGATCAGCTAAGTTCTGTTGAGATCTCACAAACTCTATAGATACCACCCCATTCATGATAAGCTCACGAATCATGCTATGTCTCACACCTAAGTGTCTAGACTTACCATTGTACATCTGGCTATAAGCCTTAGCCAATGTAGCTGCACTATCACACCGGATAGAAATAGGTGCTATAGGTTTAGGCCACAATGGAATCTCAAGGAGCAAGTTTTTCAACCATTCAGCTTCTTTACCAGCTGCTAAAGCCACAAATTCATATTCCATTGTTGAACTGGTGATGCAAGTTTGCTTCTTAGATGCCCATGAAATTGCACCTCCACCAAGTATGAATACCTAGCCACTGGTAGACGAATTGTTTCAGTGTTACTGATCTAACTTGCATCAGTGTATCCTTCCAACACTGATGGGTAACCAATATATGAGAGACTATAATCCATAGTTTTCTTCAAATACTTCAGTACCCTTTGAACTGCTTGCCAGTGATGAGCACTAGGATTACTAGTATACCGGCTCAATTTTCCCACTGCAAAACCAATATCAGGTCTTGTACAAGTCATGGCATACATCAGGCAGCCAATTACCCTAGAATACTCAAGTTGAGATACAGCCTTGCCATGATTAGGCATCGGCTTCTCACAAGTATCCATAGGTGTACTTACTGGAGTACAATCAAAGTAATTAAATTTCTTAAGTACCTTCTCAATATAATGAAACTGAGAGATAGAAATTCTTTTACTTTCATGTTTAATCCTTATACCAAGGATAACATCAGCCTCCCCCATGTCCTTCATGGAGAACCTTGATGACAAAAATTCATTTGTCAGGTCAACCTGATTTTGGTCAGTGCCAAAGATCAACATGTCATCAACATATAGACAAATGATGATTCCTTTACCAGATTCATCAAATTTGCTATACACACATTTGTCAGGTTGGTTAAGAACATAACCACTAGACAAAACCACTTCATCAAATTTTTGATGCCATTTCTTAGGTGCCTGCTTAAGTCCATAAAGGGACTTAATTAGTTTACACACCTTGTTTTCATTGCCAGGCATGATGAAGCCCTGAGGTTGGTTCATATAAACCTCCTCATCCAATTCACAATTCAAGAAAGCTGTTTTCACATCCATCTGATGAATAATCAGATTGTGAATAGATGCCATAGTAATCAGCAGTCTTATGGTACTGATACGAGCCTTAGGGGCATAAGTATCAAAATAGTCTATCCCCGACTTTTGTTTAAAGCCCTGAATAACTAATCTAGCCTTGAACTTTTCAATAGTTCCATCTACCTTCATTTTCTTTTTGAAAATCCATTTGCAACCTAGAGGTTTGCAACCAGGAGGTAGATCAACCAACACCCAAGTGTTGTTCCCCATGATGGAATCCATCTCATCATTGATTGCTTCTTTCCAGAAAGCAATATCCTGAGACTTCATTGCTTCTTCAAATGTCTTGGGATCATCCTCAACAATGAAGCAATAGGAGTATTGGTCTGAGACCTCATCCCTTGTTCCTTCAAATAAGTATAGTTGAAACTCAGGTCCAAATGATTTTGGAGTCCTGACCCTTTTGCTCTTCCTGAGCACAGGTTCAGGTTGTTGAACCACAACCTCATCAGGGACCACTGATGGTTTATCATCAGGGACCTCTGATACACCAGTGTCATGAGTTCCATTAGGAATCCTCTGACTTGGTCTTGGGACTGACAAGAATCTATTCTCATCAAAGTCTGCATCCCTTGATTCAATTATTGAGTTAATTGAAACATGAACATTAGGTTCAATAACATAGAACCTAAAAGCTTTGGAATGCTCAGCATATCCAACAAAGATGCAGTCAATGCCTCTTTCACCCAAAGTCTTTTGCTTTGGATCAGGGATTCTTACAACAGCCCTACAACCCCAGACCCTGAGATAGTTCAGGTTGGGTTTCCTTTTAGTCCAGAGTTCATAAGGGGTAACCTTGTTCCTTTTGTTGGGAACCCTATTTAATAAATAGCAAGCTGTTAACATAGCTTTACCCCGAACCCTTGACTCATCCTGAAAAGGACAACATGGAATTAACCATCTCCTTCAGACCCTGTTTTTCCTTTCGAAATACCATTTTGCTGAGGAGTATAAGGGGCAGTCGTTTCATGGATTATACCAACTGAAAATACAGAGTATCCATGTACTCACCTCCCCTATCAGTCCTTAATATTTTGATCAAAGACCCAAGTTGTAATTCAACTTCAGTTTTAAACACTTTGAATTTATCTAATGCTTCATCCTTTGTATGTAACAAATAAACATAACAAAACCTAGAAACATCATCAATAAACGTCATAAAGTACTTCTTATTTCCCAAAGAAGGAGTGGCATGCAAATCACACAGGTCACTGTGAATAAGCTCCAAGACCTTAGTCTCATGACTAACACCCTGAAAGGGTTTCTTGGTTATCTTGGTCAACATGCAAGTTTTACACTTTTCAGTGTCCATGTCAAAAGCGGGATCAACCCATCCTCAGACATATCTTGCATTCTTTTATAGTGTACATGGCCAAGTCTTGCATGCCATAGGATAGAGTCATTCTGGTTATATGTGGTCACAAAAGCTGAAATAACACTGTCAATGGTAATATTAAGCCTGAACATTTGATTACATAAATAACCAAAACCAATAAAAACACCATTCTTAGAAAGCACAAATTTATCAAACTCAATAACTTGTTTATATCCATGATTATTCAATACACTACTTGAAACCAAGTTCTTCCTTATATCAGGAACATGAATAACATTAAACAAAGTTACAATCTTTCCAGAACTAAAATTAAGATCTACACAACCACGACCATGCACCAAAGCTGTTGACTCATTTCCCATGTGAAGAATAGAACCATCATTCAGTGACTCATAAGTCTTGAACCAGCTTCTATCTTTTCACACATTAACTGTTGCACCAGAGTCAACCCACCACGCAACATCATCATCCTGCACATAATGAGATTCAGATACATATGTAACATAATAAATCGGAAAAGACTTATTAACCATATTCTGACCTTTCAGTGAGTTGGAAGAACCACCACTCCCTGAACCATTAGTGCCTGATCCATTGGCTTTACCACCAACCTTAACACCATTGCAGTCCCTTTTGATGTGACCAGTTTTGCCACATTTCCAACAAGTAGGTGTTTCCTTCTTGTTAGGATCTGCCCTTGTGTTGTCATGATATTTGCGTTTGCCTTTGTTGTCATTGTACCTGGTGGAGTTATTATGCTCCGCCATATTGACAACAGATGCACCAGTAGCATTGCTACTCTTTGGCTTGTCATTATCCTGCATCTTGAGAGATTCCTCAATGCGCAGATGACTGCCCAACTCAACCAGAGTTAACTCCTCTTTCTTATGTTTCAAGGTATGCTTGAAATCTTTCCAAGAAGGAGGGAGTTTGTCAATGACACATGAGACTTTAATGGCCTCATCCATGTTCATATTGTGTTGTGTAAACCTTCCAAGTATTCCAAGAAGTTCATTGTATTGTTCCATAACGGGTCTTGAATCAGTCATTTTGTAATTTGTGAAATTACTAACAAGAAACTTCTTACTTGATGCATCCTCAGCCATATATTTGGCATCCAAGGAATCCCACAGTTCTTTGGAAGATTCAAAGTTCGGATAAATATCAAACAGAGAATCAGACATACCATTGAGAATAAGACCTCTGCATATGTAGTCATCATTCTCCCATTTGCTCCTCCTCTTAATCTGCTCAACCGTAGCATCATCCCTATCATCGGGAATTGGAGTAGTCAGCACATAAACCACACTCATGCTTGACAGCAAGAAGTGCATCTTCTTCTGCCACCTCCTAAAGTCCACCCCTTCAAACTTATCAAGCTTGGCAAAGTTTGAAGCCATGTGTTTCATTGCAGCAGCAGCCATTGATTATCACAAATAGTTTACTTTGATTGTTGGGGTGTAGCTCCCAGAACAGGGTAAGATAATCAACTTCAGCAGAAATGTGCAACTGTTCAGCAGAAACAAACAAACGGTCAGCAGTAACTGATACCACTTGGTGGTTGCCGGATATCACTTGGAATCGTGTGATCACTTTCCAAAGTAAACTATTCGACCCTAATGCCTGGGTATCACGAATATCTACTTGGGATAAGACCAAATGTAGTTATAGAATTAGGCACAATTCAATAACCCTTGCGCTTATAAGTGTTTAGTGTTTTCTGTGTGTTGTTCATGCATAATCAGATATCCTATTTATAGGATAATACTCTTGGCTAATTCAATGGAATTATGAGTATTAATCGGTCCATTAATAGCCTAATAATTATCTCCATTATAGCCGTTAGTGGTTACATGATCAATTAAACGTGGTCATTAAGCAGTTGAAACTGCCACTTGAATAGGTCAAAGCCGTTACAAGCAGTACTTTCATCAGTACTTTCATAGTGTTATCAGTGGTTACACTGCTTCAGTGGAAACACCACTGCTTCAGTGTAAACACTACTTTAGTAAACACCACTTCAGTGGAAACACCACTTCAGTGGAAACACTGATCCAGTGGAAGTACTGCTTCAGTGGAAACACTGATAATCAGTGGTAACCACAATAGTACTTTCACCAAGCACTACCAATACAAACCACTACAAGAGTCAGGATGTTCATGGACCTTATGGGTGTACACTCCGTACCTCCTAACCCATTACAAGGTGTGAACTATTCCCACAAGTGCACTAAATTTTCCAACATACTTGTGACTGATGCTAACGGTAATAAAGCCGCCTCCTTTGAAACAAGGTGGCTTTTTTCCAGTCACATTTTGTTGAGTTAGTTTGGATAAATGCTCGATTAGGTAATAAAATTGGATATTTGATTCTGCACTTGTTTCGTTTCAAGATCTCTGAAGGTTACCACTAAGTATGAGACGACACAGGAACTTGTAAGCAGCATGGGATGTAGTGACTTGGATATCTTGAAGGTACGGCCTTGCTTAATTAATGAGTGTAACAATATGATGCATCAATCTTATTTGAATTTCTTAAAAGAATTTGATAACCTAAAGATACATCAATTAAAGGTACAATTAGCTATGAATTTGTGAATATGTGAAAATGTATAATTAGTTTGCCTTTCTAACAAAGGGAAAAAAAAAAAAAAAAAAAAACAATTATAACAAAACCGAATTAATTAGTCTAATTTTTTTCTAAAAACCAACACTAAACCGGCCCAGTCATATATATGGGTCATTGGATATGAAGCTCATAGGCCCAAGTTTAATATTCCTATGTCACTCTTTTGCTATTTACCGGAAATATGAAAGTTTACTACAAATAATAAACCTTTGATATTCGATTCACACCACGATCTCCATGTATGAAACCCTAAAACATAAACCCTAAGAACCCACAAAATCATAATGTCACACTATATACCTTTCGATATCCAAGAGATAATCATTAAAAGTCTTCCCGTCAAATCATTGATTCAATTCAGGTCCGTTTCTAAACAATGGAAGTTTTTCATTGATAGCTCTGAATTTATTAATGATTACCATGTAAGTCACACAGGGCCGCACCATCTAATTATATCGAAGAAAAAACCAATACTACTCAACCCAAGGATACTCCGTAGCTCACGTGGTTTATTATTAGGCTCTTGTCCTGACTATAAGAATAAAGAGAGAGGTGTTCTTTGGAATCCTTTGATTAGAAAATCTGTTGCTATTGAGGTGCCTAGTGTGTTATATTTTTGCAATACAACTATTGCAGAAAAAACTGTTGTTGGTTTTGGGGTTTGTCGTCATACTAATGACCCTAAGATTGTCAAGATTACATCTGAATTGGGTAGTATAAGTGATCGCTTATGGAACGTTGAAGCTTTCACATTAAGTTCAGGGACTTGTAAAAGACGACCCTTCACACGTAATTTAGATGAGTCTATTTATTGGCTTGCTTTTGATGGGAGAACCAATATTAATGCTATATTTGAGTGGTATGATTTGATTATGTCAATTGATATGACAAGTGAAGAATTTACACAAGATAATGTCCATCATAGTCTTTTTAATAAAAAATTGCCATTCATAAAAGAAAGTTTAGCAACACAAGCAGGTGCTGAAGTTGATTTGTTTATATCAAATGCTAGAAAGCATCTTGCTGAGGGTTACAGCAACGTAGAGGCTGCACAGATTTATCATTTATGGATAAAGGATAGCAGTCTTCCAAAATCGTTTTTAGATCGATTTGATATTCGCAAACCACATGGATGTATAAAGAAGGTTTATGGAGAAAGGAATTACGGTGAATGTGCGAGTCGTGATGGCTCTCGAGATCATTTTAAACAGGATGCGTTGTTTATTTATAAACCACACTCGCACGATATAAATTCCATTAGGATTTTTGGAAAAAGATATTCATTCTTTGCGTGTCGCGAGCAGGATCAACTATTTTTGTTGGATCAGTAAGAGGGTGACATTTAGTTCACAAAAACAACTTCTGGTACAGGCAAGCAAGACTTGAAGATTAAGGTGCATTTATAGTACAAGTTAGTAAGATAATATATAATCAAATGCATGCCTTATAGATGGATGTTAGTGCCAGGATTTATATAATGTTTTTTTTTTTTTTTTTTTTTTTCCTTTTCTTTATGTTTACTTATTTTGGTTATGAGCAACTATTTCACTCTAATTTTGTGAAACTGAAACAATCTTTTGAAACAGTTTTGACTTTGTGCTTTTGTCCTGCATCGAAACCTGTAATTATGAGATGATTAGTATGCATGATGTTTTTTTATCTTCTGATAATTATATTCTTAGGCATGATTTCTTTTTTAAACAAGTTATACTTGTGCTTTAATTTATGGTCTCTCTAGTTGATCACTGTTTATATTGTACGTGCTCTCTATATTTATATACGCAAAAGGCCTGAGTTTGCTCCTTTGACAATCACTAGTTATGGCTCATTGCACAAACATCTTGTTAAAGGTCAATCAAACTTTATCATTAATGTTTAGTTACTAAAAGAACCATTTTTGTTCCGCCACTTTTACTTCATTCTACACGTTATAAATTGACTGCACATTTTTATATAGCAAACAATTATTGCTGCTCCTGCTCGTTTTTCCAACTTTCGTATCCGAGCTAGTATTTGGTACTGTTGGATTCTAGCTTAAAACGTGTGGTTGAAGTTTGAACCATTGATCAATATAATAAGTTAAGTAGACGCCAAGTTAAATTCATTAAAATAGTTACAAACTCCATAGTCATTATACTTTAAATGACTCGTATATTTTCGTATTCATGAGAGGAATAACCATATCTGAATCTGATACTAAATACCAGGACAACAATTTCATAACTAGAACCGACCATTGTGTCATTGACCATATATAAAGAAGTCCAATGACCGAAAGTCAGTATCCTTGTGACAAGAGTTACCTCCCAAAATAGATCAGACACATACCATTGGAATTTCAAACAGATGTAATAACAAAACCCCCAATGAAATTCCTACTTCAATTCCAATCCGTTTCGAAACAATGAAAGTCTCTTCCCGACACCTCAAAATTTATAAACAACTACCACATTAATCGTGAATGAACCTTTTTGGTAATAATGAAATCCAATGAATTACAACAAACATTTGGGCCAAAATGAGTTCGAAGCTTCTGAACTCATACGAGCTCGCGCGACATGCGGACACGAATGCAGCTTGAATCTGTTTTAAGGGAATCGTGTTAAACACGAGCCTCAACCAACCTTTACTGTTTTCGTTTATTTAATCGTTTTTAGAGTTTGTCTTCTACTTCTACCCATTTCTGTTAATTATTTATTGATTGTAACCTGATTTATTTTAATAAAAGTGTACACTGTAGCCCACAAATAATACTATGCATAAGGAAGACTACAGTTCCAATACATATGAGTTATGAGTCTAAAAAAAGCATATGGAAGACTTGAATAATTGAATGTGTAACTAGACTTTATCTCTATACCTTGATATCATTGTCAATTAATGATAGATAATGATAGAATTTGACTGATCAAGCAAGAGTAGCGTTTTCAAGTAACGAATGTACTAAAAATGAGTTGGAAATTCCATTAATCTCAATACCATTAATACATCCCGATAAGGGTTCATAAACATCAAGTATAGACGATTTTGTATCAACAATGTTCTCAATAATAGCTTCACCATTTTTTTCTTAACTCTAAACACTCGACCTATAACTTACCCAAGGTGCCTTAATGGTGAACATCTTAGACTATGACTTGGTAACACCCTCCTTCATTATCACCACAAAACGGTGTCACACCATCATTATAATATTCAAGCAAACCAAGTGACTCATTGACCTTCAAGACCGTTAATTTATAGGTGTGTACTAACCTATATGGAAGATACACTTCTCCAAACTCATCACTCTTCAAATCAAATGTAATGATCAAATTGGACGTAATTCCATCACCCAATGTAATATTATCATGATACGCACGCCAATGAATATTCAAGAAAAACTTGACCAACCCTCCAACAGAAACTTCACCAATCTTATATCATTTTTTTAGGTTATTTTGTTTTACAAGCAATTGCATGTACATGCATTGCTCTACTTTTGTAATAAAAGATGATATGATATCTCATGACTTATGAGGATGGTGCAACAGGCAGGCAAAGCGCGGAAAATCATCGATATGGAGAAGTAACGCCATTCAAATTTTCCTCATACTTCAAGATTTTCGCTATTTTTTGTTTCTTCTTTTGAATTAATTTACTACTAAGTTGAATTTGGTTATTCTATATTTGACCTCGAACTTTCACTAAAATATTTATTGTTGATGCTCAATCGGAAAGTACTTCACCTCTTTCAAAACCCCAAAAGTTAACTATTTATGACATGTCAATCAACGCGTATGACAATCTGGTATACCATATCAAAATCTCGTACTTTGACCGTGAATGAATCAATATTGATTCAGTGATAACCATTTCATTAGGTTCAATCTAACAATAAAAGTTGCAAACAAAACCAATCTTATTAGTCTATAAATGTATCAAAAGTCAGAACCAAAAACTAAATTGTATTATAGTTCAAAAAAAAAAAAACTAAATTGTATTATGAAAAAAAAAAACACTGGACCAATCTCATATCTTAAACCATATTGCACAAAAAGCCCAGTAGCCCACATTTAATAATTCCTGGTCAACACGACACACACTATCACCAAAAGCATACTACTGTCCAGGTTCATTTCTGTTCCAAAAACTCCAGAAATTCAAACCCTAAAAAAAAAAACCCTCAAATTTATAAAATGTCTGACAACATACCTTTCGAAGTCCAATCAGAAATCATCAAAAGGCTTCCTGTCAAATCAGTGATTCAATGCAGATCTGTTTCGAAAACATGGAAGTCTTTTATCGACAACCCAAAATTCATTAATGATCACAACCAAATTCATCACACCAGATCACAACATCATCTATTTGTCAGGTACAAGTTAGGCTACGTCAAAAAACACATTTCGGTCATTGATAACGATACTTTCCCCCAAAAAAAGTTTCACCTAACCGCTCCGCAGTGTGTTCACTTACTCAAATCAGGAGGATCAGTACTAGGTTCCTCAAATGGATTGATTTGTTTTCACGGTATTTATCGAGATATAGGTTTTAAAACAAATATGGTTGCTTTGTGGAATCCTGCTATTAAGAAATCAGTTGGTATAGTTATCCCTAGTGGATATGCTGCTATTGGTTTTGGGGTTTGTCCCGACACTAGTGACCCTAAGCTTGTTAAGATTAATACTATTGATCTCCCGAATGTCAATTGGGAAGTTGAGGTTTATTCATTAAGTTCACGTGTGTGGAAAAGTGTATCTAAGGGTCCTGCGTTTAAGTCATGTGATTTGATGCGGGATCAGGTTACTATTGATGGGTTTATTTATTGGTTGGCGATGGATAATAACAATTTGTGTGTTGAATTGAAGACTAAGTTTATCATTTCCTATGATTTGAAAAGTGACAAGTTTGGCGAAGTGTGTTTTCCTGATAACTTAGTGAACTCAGATGCATTGATGGTATCAAAGGTCAATGAGTCGCTTGGTGTGCTTGAGTATCATCATGATGATGATGGTGAGGTTTGCGGTGTATGGGTAATGGATGATGATGGTGTTACAAAATCTTTAACTAAGATGTTCACTGTAAAGGTACCAGGTAAGTTGCTGTATAATAGAGTATTAGGGTTTAGAGAGAACGGTGGAGTTATGATAGAAATGTTGGACGATAGTGGAGAAGATTATGGAATTGAAGTTTATGATCCCTCATCAGGACATATCAATGGCATTGGGATTAATGGAAAGAATGGTACCTTCTCGGCAAGGTCGTACAGGGAATCGCTACTTTTGCTTGATCAGACAAGTTCTATCATTTATCGTGATGGTGTTAGAAGGTATAATAATTATCAAGATATTTTAGGTTTTTTAAATGATGTATGAATGTGTTATATACTTAATGTATACATTGATACTTCTTTGAGATCAATGTTTATTTCCAATATTAATGATGATGAATCTCACATATCTGTGAAAGTTATAAACAGAAATATTTTGCTGACTGTCACATATATATATGTTTAGCTATTTCGATTTCGATGACATCTATGTTAACCAAATGTTGACCCAGCGGGTTCACATTCATCAGTGTCATGGATGAGAAAGTAGATATTGCTTTAGTAACCTTGCAGTGATTATGTCTGTTTATTCTCATTATACACAAGTTAGGCTGTTACTCGGGAAGTTGACTTGCGTCCATGCATGTCACCTCTAAGAAGAAGCGCAAACAGGCTAACTTCGGATAATACTCATTTTTCTTTATACACAAGTTAATGCCATAATATTTGTTTAATTCTTTATCTCTTTAATAAGTAATGATATCTATTTACAAAAATTTATGAAACTTATCTTTTGATATACAATAGTTAGATTTTGAATTTACTTTGTTAATCTGATTATCTTAGTTATTGGTCTCCTCTGGTTGATCAAGTAATATCTTGTTACTACAATTATATGTAAAGGTTATTTGATGACAGTTTTTTTTTTATAAATAAAAATAAAAGATAAAAGCGGGTTCATGTGCTACATATGGTGATGTTATTGAATGTTGCTTAGCTCTCTTCCTTGCACCACAGTCAATTGCCAGTTTGTGCTGGAGGCTTGAATGCGTACAAAACAAGCGAAATTAGGCGCAGAAGATAGAGAAAATTCAAGGTTACAAAAATCAAAGTCATAATGTTTGTATCTGAAAAATATATATATATATTCATTGGCATACAGAATAGGTTGATGAAACTTTCACCCATTTAGAATTGGAAAGTTATCTCTTATTCAATGCATAAAAGAGATGTCTCCAGTAATATATATGTTATCTGTATCCTTCATAGCTCACTATATGTGCAGTGAAGCAATGTAATGAATTGAAGGTTATTTGTTACTCGCTCTGGTACTTTGAAGATATATAGATATATCTGTGAATCCGTGTATTAATCATGAATATATATATAAGAAATTAATCACAATTTACTAAGATGAAACCCTTAACTCTTCGATGCAATTTTTTTAGCTAAATTATTTTTTTGCTTTTTAACAAGCATTATATTAGGAATCAATTTTGAATAGCTGAGAGGGCTGCAAAATTGAATCAAAATGTTAGTATAGATGAATCTAAAACCAATTATAACTCTCAGACAACAGAGTACGACAGTGAGAAGTTAGATTCGATCACTTGATACAATAAAAAAAGTTACTTCTGTTTCAAGTAGAAATTTCTTTTCGATTCTAAAGGGCGAGACATGGATTTTGGTATATCAACTTTAGATTTAGAAGCGAATTTGGAATTAAAAGTGAAGTAAAGATTGCAGCACAGAAACTGAAATTATAGAACACAGGTTGATAAATTCTCATGTTTTTTGGGTAAAGAAATTATGACTCATAGGAGGAGCTTTGTGATAAAACATGTTTTCTGTACTCGCATTTCATCCAATTTAACCGCTCAGGCGAAATCATATAAAGCTACCCTATAATAAAGTTATAAGCTAAACTAATTATACACATTTCATTCAGCTGTCCTGAAATTAACTCACCTTAGTTTACAACTTTTTGACCGAATAATCTACGGAGTTTGAACCTTACGCCACAAACAAATTAAATTAGGTGAAACCCTAAGTGGTTGTTTGCACCTAGCATTAATTGAACTTGGGACCTCTTACATTTAGTGATGATGGTTACATTTTGCGACTAAGCCACCCTAAGTGGATGCAAAAATCTGTTTGGACACTTCTTTATGTTGAAAGAATCTTAACATGTTCCTAATGATTCACAAATTGTTTATCCTTTATATATAGAATCATTGAAAAAAACTCCAATCCTCAAAGCAATTACATTGGTCAAAAAATAAAAAGCATGTAGTACATTATTCGGGCATATTAAAAAAAAGGGTTAATTGCTTGAAAATATATCATACTTACCACTTTTTGTTATTGTGTGTACTGAGCTTTTTTTTCTTATTGTGTGTACCAAAATTTCAAATTTCAATTATTGTGTATTTTGTAACCATTTTACTCTTACTTTTTTCAAATCTCAAAAGGTAAAATGGTCATTTTGCATTGCTGAATAGTCACAAAATACAAAAAATAATCGAAATTTGAAAGTTCAGTACACACAATAACAAAAAGTGACAAGTATAATACATTTTCCAGTAATTAACCCTAAAAAACATAAAGCATATAGTAAAACCATGGATTTACAATAAGATTTTATAGGAATAACACAAGTACTTATATGTATGGGTAACACCAAGTTTAGCTTTTGTCGCACACAAGCTCAAGCCCAGTTAAACAAAATTGAAATATTTAACGAGCCGAGCTCGAGCTTATAAAAGCTCGACTCGAGCTGTTATGAAACTTTTCAAGCTTCCAAGTCGTATGAAACTTTTCAAGCTTCCAAGTCGTATACTTCGTGTTCGTTGTTTTTGTATTGTGTATGTTTTAGAGGTGCATGTCAAGTTCTAATCAAATTCTTTAAGTTTTTTGTATGTTGTGATCGAGCTTTTAAGCATAATTGCATAATGCCTTCGAGCCGAGCTCGAGCCCAACATAAACCAGGCCAATTTAAACTTAATCTAAAAATCTCGTATTTACACCCGTCAATGGATCATATACGAATTTACAAAGCCCAAACACAAACAAATAGTCCAAACTCTATTTTTCCTACAACTAAAAACACATACCTACACTAATCACATGTTAATTTTCTTCTTCCCCTTGGAAAACCTACGCACTTTCAGTCTCAAAAATGTCAGACAACATACCTATTGAAATCCAATCTGAAATCATGAAAAGGCTCCCGATCAAACCCTTGATTCAGTTCAGGTCGGTTTCGAAAGCATGGAAGTCAATCATTGATAGCTCGATGTTCATCAATGAACATATACAAAAACAAACACAAACACAGCCACAAGCACACCATGTACTCATAAGATATGAAATAGATGATGATCGAACATGTGTTTCGTTACGTGATGATGATTCTTTTCCGAATGACATGTTTAGCCATACTGTCCCCGAGTTTGTTAACCTTCTTAGCAATGAAGTCCTACTTGGTTCCTCACATGGATTGGTATGTTTTTACGGTTCTTACTCAGATATGGGCTTAGAAATTAAGATTGCTGTTCTTTGGAACCCTACAGTAAGAAAGTCAGTTGGTATCGTTGTCCCGAATGTAGTGAGTATGCCGTTAGGTAACAGTTTTGTTGGTTTCGGCGTTTGTCCCGACAATAGTGATACTAAGATTGTTAAGATTAATGTTTTTGAGACTCCAGGTGTCCATTGGGAAGTTGAGGTTTTTACGTTAAGCTCGAGGTCTTGGAAAAGGCTATCTATCAATCCTCCATTTGAATTATGTCATTTGAGGTCAAATCACATATGTATAGATGGTTTGATTTATTGGGATTGTTTTCATAAACCCAGTTTGGATGATGAACCTAAGACTCAAATAGTTTCATTTGATTTGAAGAAGGAAGAGTTTGGTGAAGTAGTGTATCTTCCAGGTAGTTTGGTACACTCGGACGATTTGATGTTTTTCAAGCGAAATGAGTCTCTTGCTTTGGTTGATTACTATATAGAGGCAGAGGACGAATCACTGACTTGTGAAGTGTGGAGGATGAAAGATGGTGTTACTAAATCTTTTACTAAGATGTTTAGTGTAAAGTCTCCGATTGGGATAGTGGCTCATATAGAGTTATTGGGGTTTAGGAAGAATGGAGAAGCTATAATAGAAAGGCTATTTGGTGATGGCGACTATGATGGTCAAGTAGGATCCGTACTAGAAGTTTATGATCCCTCATCACGACACACCGATGGTATACGGATTGCTGGAAATGCTAGCTCTTTCTTGTTGACCTCCTACATTGAAACAATACTTTTGCTTGGTGAGTCAAATTCTATCATTCGCTGAATGGTGATGGTATAGAGATGAGAGTGTAGTTATCACCTTCAAGTCTTCATTATGCGTATCAGTATTATTATCATTTATACATTGTGCATTATTAGTGATGCTGCTATATCTTTTTTTTACTTGAACATTATGATATACTATTATCTTACTGATAGTAAGATATGTTTAGTTATTTGGATATTAAATTCTCCTTATGCATAAAGTTATGTTGTAATTTTTTTTCTGGCTGCATGGGCTTGAGATCCTGCAAGTTGGCTATCTGTTAGCGGACACTGCAAACCAGCAGTTATTGGGAGTTTAACTAGCCCTGCTAGGCCAAGTAATATTCTTTCTTTCGTTTCCAGTCTACCTGTTTATCCTATAATGCTTCTGCACAAACTACCTCAGGGTCAGAAATCATAGTTCAGGGTGCTATGGTAGTTAATGGCGAAAGGGCGACTGCCCAGCATTTCGCCTTAGGGAGAAATACAAAAATATGACGCCTGAGAGAAGTAAAGCCACTTACATATGAAGTGTATCAAAGTGAATTTTAGTTAATTAGCATCGCATAATACTCATTTATCCTGTTTATGCAATAACTCGTGTTTGATTGTTTCTCTATTTTTAAAAAAAGATGTGATATATTGTAACAAGATCTTTATAGGTGTATACTTTGATATAAAGTGACCAAACTTACTATTTGATTATCTCATTCCTTATTTGATAAATCGTAGTCTCATATAGTAACATGAGTTGAGATCAATATAGAACTCATATTTGTCATAGAACAAATGAATCAATCATAACCCTCTATTTTTTATCTAAATTAATACAAAATCATTTTCCACCTTTTTTTTAAAACAACATATTTTACAAACGGTAAATCTTTAAAATATAAAAAATACACCATCGTGACGAGAATTAAATTATCTTTCTATAGATATGCACTTTTACATATTTTCGACAAACATTTTTTTTCAAAAATTCCGTCCGAAAAAATCATATATGATTTTTACGAATCATATATGATTTTAAAAAATCATGTATGATTCGATTTTTACGAATCATATATGATTTTTACAATCATATATGATTCTAAAAAATCATATGTGATTCGTAAAAATCGAATCATATATGATTTTCACAAATCATATATGATTTTCACAAATCATATATGATTTTTGTTGACCGAAATTTTGAAAAAAAAAGTTGTTAAAAATATATAGTAGTGCATATCTATAGAAAGATAATTTAATTCTCGTCACGATGGTATAATTTTTATCGCGTAACGATTAACGGTTTGCGAGATATTTAATTTTTTAAAAAAGGGTGAAAGTTTATCATAATAAAAAAATGAATGACTATTATTGGTTGATTGGATCTATGGTAAATTTTGGTTCTATATTGAACTTTTGCCATAGTAACATATGTATGTAAAAATACCAACTTTTTAACATCACGTAAGCTGCTTAATTTTAATATATCTATCTTTAACAAAATATTGTTGATTGAACGGAACCATTCGAAGGAACAAAAACAAATACTTTTTTTATGCACATTTCCATAATGGCACATATCATGATTGTTTGCAAACTCTGACGCAACGTCATGTTCTTTTTCTCACTAAATTCTGATTTAGATGGGTGGAATTTGTTTTGCTTTAAATGTATATAGATGGCTCATCTAGTGATCTTATCCTAGCTGGGTTTCAACTTCATATTATATAAGTTTTGGATGGTTTACTCCACGAATTTAGATGTTTCAGAGAATCGACCTCCAATAGATGATAGTACAGTATCAGAGTTGATCAGTGGCAGATCTTGTAAAAGACAGTATAGAGGGCACTGCAGTACCAGTTGAGCTAAATCATGCTTCGGTTCATGTTCAACCAAGCCTGACATATTTTGACACACATAGAACCACAAGTGTTTTCCTCTGACTTAGACCATGGTCTTCAATGCGTATAACAAGCATCAAAAGGTGTAGAACATACAAATAGCTTAAGGCTCCAAAAACTAAAATCAAAATGTTTATATATAGAAGAACAAGTATCGATTCAGAATGAGAAACTTATCTTTTAAAAGTAACTCCCAATACCGTCTTCCACGGATTATGGGTCCCAATACCGTCTTCCACGGTGTATGGGGGAGGTTAAGACGTAGACAACCATACCCCTACCTAAGGTAGAGAGACTGCTTTCGGTTCTACCAAAGGTAGAAAAGGACCTCCGGTCTTGCAAGGCTAGGGGTGAGGATCGAATTCAATTGCGGTCATAGATTTATGTATCTTCTTTTCTTTATATGCTAAACATATTTATCTAATATATGTGTCTATATATTTCGTAATCTTCCAAAACTTAGATCAGATAGTGATTCATATCTCACTACTTATTGAAAACAATGCAACGATCTTTGAAGTTTAAAAAGGGTGAAACAGTAACGAGCCCAATTCGTTCGTAAGGTCATTGCTCACACCAATTTGCAATGCATTTTGGCCATTTAGCAACGAATTTTAAGTGTTAGCATTGGAAGTTATCACTATTATTGCCACCAACACGAACATCACTTGGACATATCAATATCTTATACTTTTAGAAAAAAATTCTTATACTTTAATTCTTTCAAAATCTATTTAATAGAAACTAAGCATAACCCATTTTATTAGTTCGTCTAGAATCTCTACCAATATAGCAAACCACATTATTATAAAGGGGGATTTTATAAAATAGCAATGCTCTGAAGTTTTTGTTTTACCTCCCAACATTAATGAAAAATAATGATGTCATAAGGTTTGTAAGCATTAAACACGGATATACTTTTATCAGTAAGATATGTTTACTGCTAGCTTTGTTATTTTGTGAAGATAACGTCTTACGCGTGAACTACACTAGATACGTAAGACAGTTATGCCCCCAGGGACTAATAATGTACACAAGGCAAACTAGAGTTGTAATGAGCCTATAAATACCCCTCATGACTCTCCATGAGGGGTGTGGGATAGAGTAATTGCTTATTCATTTTCATATCTAATAAACACTATTCTTTCATCTTTCTCTCTAACCATGTTTAGTGTTTATCACCAATTCCGACCTCCCGACCTCGAATATTGTTGTGAATCTTTGATGTTTACAAGTGGTATCAGAGCCTAATCATGAGTGTGTGATGTTTGTATCAAAAACCGAATCGAAATGGGCTCAAAATTTTCCAAACGTGTGTATGCTCTTGAAGCCGAGATCCGTCTCCAATTTTTTGGCTTTCACGTGTTAAAGGTCCAATATTTGTTGTCATACATGTTCTCTTATGTATTTGATATAATGGTTATGATTCAAATAAAAAGATATGGCTTGGTTTGATTGGTTTTTGAAGGAAAAAGTGTTTATAGGTTTTTGAAAGATTTTATGGGTGATTTGGTCTTTTTAATTCGATTTAGTGGTGTTTTGATGATATAAGGTTGTTAAAGATTGACAAAAACATGTTCCTAAAACATTTTTAAGCTCAAATCCATCATAGGTTTACGTTATAAGGCATTTTTTGGTGTTGTTGTTCGTGTTTTGGTTAATAGTTTCGAAGCTCAGTGTGATGGTGTATTTCAAGCTGAGCTTTGTACCGAGGTTGGAGCCGAGCTCAGTACCAAGTGGAAAAATAGTGGCCCGAGATTTTCTGAACTTGGTGGCACCGAGATTGAAACCGAAATAGGGAAGCCGAGACAGGGAAGCTGAAATTGGTTTTGGAGCCGAAATATGTAGAAGCCAAAATTGGTTTTGGAGTCGAGGTTTGACCAAGCAAGCCGAGTTTTGACCAAGCAGAGATAGTTAGATTTTTTGAAGCCGAGATTGTGACATTAAGAGGCCGAGATTTGACTTTTTGAAGCCAAAACTTGACCAATTTTCAAATCATCATAACTTGAGTTACAAGACTCCGAGGTTGGCCCATAACCTATCAAATCGAAGGTCGGAACGAGGAAAACCATGTGTTAACCCACTACATTGTTTAATGGAACTTTTGAGCTCTAAATAGCTCTAGTTTTTGAGTTATTGACAGTTTTATGATCAAACACCAAAATTTTTTCACTATTATCACCACTTAAACCTTACCCTTAAAACCCAAATCCATTACAAACAAATATTCATCACACATCAATCTCGTGAAACGATCCTTATCAAGATTCACGTCAAATGACAAGGGCTAGTATCATGGTTTTTTTGTTGCTACGGAGTTTTTGTACGATATTGCTTATTTGGGATTGAAATGACATTTCTCGGATGTACTTATTTATCTTAGAGTCAAGCAGGTTGGTTGGTTGTATGTCTCAAGATAACTTGTCTGGGCGTTTATCCATTGTGCACCTCATACTTTAAGCAGTTACGCTGTAGTGCTCAGTAGGTTTTAAGTCACAAAATCACTAGAACAAGCAAGAAGTCACAAAGTTAGGGATATTACTTAATTTTGAGATTGGTTATATGGGTTGTCTCCATACGTGTTCATTACTAGCTGTTCGAAATTTGAAGTGGTTACTTATAGGTTGAAGAGAAGAGATGAGGTTGTAAAGTGAGTCATTAATCAACATATACTCAATGGGTATTGTACACAACAATGTTGCATCAAGATTGATTTTATGGCATGTAAATAACATTATGATGATTCTGATAACTCGCAACCATTAGGAGGGAGAAGTAGTGTACTTGAGAATTTATCGGGTCAATGAAGAAGGGCTATTGGCATATACGCCATTGATTTTTCTGGTAGGTTAGCTGGGTATTATTGTTTCATCTTTCGTGATTTGGTTGATTCTGGAACCAAAGAGGTACCAGAAATATGTACATCTGGGCTTATTTACCAACTTGGATGCATTCTATGCGAGTTAAGTAAATACGATGCTCCCTGAACATACAACCATTATGCTACAGTCTACAGTCTACTTTCTATGCTACGTGTTTGAAGACTAAAGATATTTTAAGAAGGGTTGTCAATTTGGGAGGGAGCATCTTAAAGAAAAGGATGAGGGAGTAATAACCTAACTAGATCATTACAACACAAGAAAGTTTAGAGCTCCAAGGATCAGAGCTGTCAGTGCCGAAGATCGATGCCGAAGTATTTGGAAGAAGGAACTTCAAGGATGATGAATAAATAGTTCAGAGCTGAAAAAGATCAGAGTCATCAGTGCCAAAGATCAAAGCTGAGATCGTCGAAAGAAAGAACTCCAAGTCATTCTTAGTATCTTGATTACAGTGACATCCTTAGAGACTTTGAGCTTCAACAACATTGTTATTTACTTTGTTACTTTGTTATGTACTTAATATTCTGTGAAGATAAAGTCTTACACGTGAATTGAACTAGATACGTAAGATACTTATGCCCGCAGGGACTAATAATGTACACGAGGCAAACTAGAGTTGTAATGATCCATTAAAGACCATGACTCTCCGTGAGGGGTGTGTGATAGTGTACTATTTCTTATTCATTTTTCATATCTAATAATTACTATTGTTTCACCTTTCTCTCTCTACTTCTCTCTCTAACCATATTTAGTGTTTATTACCAATCCCGAACCTCAAATATTGTTGTGAATATTTGATGTTTATATTTAGTTATATAGAATTATTGATTCTTGTTATTGTTGCGTTAAGCTTTATGATTCTCTCTATCTAGATTATTCGATTATTTTTAGGCCAAACTTCGTAGTTAGTTCGAGGTACAATGGTAGATAAACGCTAAAGGCGCGTCAGTTGACTCGCATTGCGCCCAATGCACTTACATATATAACATTTTATAATAATTTGAAGATGAAATATGGCCACTCAACTTTATATAAAACTCAGTGTTTGTAATGGTGTCACCGGAATCTGGGTTTGAACCAGGTTTGTATTATTTGGTTTATGTTCTTTGGTTGTGGGTTTGTGTTCTTGATTCTGAGTACTGGTTTTGTGATTTTCAGAAATCTGGGTACTGGTACTGGGTTTGTGTTCTTTCATTTATGTTCTTGATTTTCTGTACTGAGTTTCGGAATCTGAGTTTGTAAGATTGTTCGTATTGGTTTGACGTATGTAAATAAATCATGTCATTTATAAATACTAGTTATAATACCCGCGCACACGCGGGTTTTTTATATACTGTGTTTTTTTAAGAATCGATTACTAATTTATTTATTTTATATAGATTTGTAAATTGTTGATATATAAACCTTATAATTAATTTAATTATATTAATTAGGGGTAGGATTTTTTTCCCGTGTGTCGATGTAGGGCAATAGGTGGGAAACAGCCTTTTAATCTTAAATTTACACATAGGTTGGAAGGTGTATGTATGTGCGGGTGATTTTTTTATTTATTTACATTAGACACAAATATTTTTAAAATCACTCCCGCTTTTTACTAAGTTTTTTCTTTATACTTTTGACACTTAAACTTTTATGTTTATTTTTCTTTTCTTGACTATATATAAGAATGTTTTTTTAACTATTGCCAAATCCGGAATATTTGAGTTTTTTTAGTAAATATTTTAAAATAAAAATAATAATAAGTAAATAAAATACCACTTAATAAGGGAAGGTTGAGTTTTTTTTAAATACAAAAGTCCTCACTTGGAGTTTTGTTTTATGATATATAAAAGATGGGTCAAATCATTTCGTTAATGTTTTATACTAATCATTCCCGTGATAATTAAATAACTAATAACCACCCTTCAATATGCTTAAGATCCACCGGCCACCACTGCTACCTGATGAAGACAAGATCTTACCCCGTATTTAAGATCCACCGGAATCTGGGTTTGTTTACCAAATTTTGATATAAGGTTTTGTACATAGGGGTATGTTAGTCAATAGAGAAGAGTTGCTCAAAACAAGAGTCGCGCCCGGTCTAATTTTGAAAATTTTAGGGCTATAATGTGATAAGTTGTAAAACGATCGATTTGTTTTGGTAATTTTCCCTTTTTTTATTATGCTATATCTTGTTATGATATCTTTATAACAAGTAATTGGAACTCGCCGCGATGCGGCTGGGGTGTTCTGATACTGGGTTCAGTGAGGATGGTGGTGGATTGTTAGGAAGAGACTGTAGTGTTAGTGGTTCTGCACCGGGGGGGGCGTGCGGGTCGTAGTTTTATCTGTATTGTTACGCGACGCATGATTGTGTTCGATAGTAAAAATACACACCCATAAATCTAATGTTCCGACAAATTTATTTATATATAATAAAAAAATTTCAAAAAACTGGACGTCTTTGGCCTCTGTAGTTTAAAAATATTTAATGAGAATTTTTAAAGTTATTTGATAGGTTAAGGGTACATTTTGAAAGTTTTTTTTATTTAAAACTATATATAAATATTAAACTTCAACAATTTTTATAAGATCGTACGTATGTCAAAAGCATATCAATATTGAGCTCGTTTTGTTCGTTATCGAGAGACTTTTTTGGCGGTATTTTTTTTATTCAAGAAATAATGAGGTATTTATAAGCTACATGATAAATAAAGTTTGTTGTATAAAAAAGTCATAAATAATAAGAAGTTTATGGGCTGTTTCGTAACTTCCTTTCTTAACTTTTATAAAGCCATGAGCCCATGACCTTTCTTTTTCATTGTGGATGAATTAAGCCCAAAAAATTAATAATATTTAAATATGGGAGAAATAAAATACTATAGTTTCTAACGTGTGCCATCTATAATATCTATTTTAACTAATAAAACAGAGTTTTTTTTTACCATCCTGTAATTAATGTTTTCTAAAATTATCTTGGCCTATCTATGTGACACGTGGCATAACCGACCATTGACTAAGAGTTTTGAATAATCTCATCTATAATATGCGTATTGATAGCACTGAATACATTTAGTTATGAAGGCACTTAATATCATTAAAAACATATTAGTTTACATCAAATGTTTGAAATATACAATTTGAAATGTTCCGTAATGAAATTTGAATTCACGATTTCAAAAATCTCAACATCGAAGTTTTTGAAATAAGCCAAAATTCGGAAAATTTTGAAATATATGCAATCGAAACATTCTAAACATGACAATTTTTAATAGATTATAACATACCCGTAATGGAGAATATCCCAGAAAGAACGAAGACTGCTTCCACCATTTAAACAATCTTTTATAGTTGTGTAACTGATATTTAAAAATAAGTTGCAACAGCTTCTCTTGCTTCACCGTCTTCTCCATCTCTGTTTACTTAAGGAGGTTCATATGTATGATCTTTTCAGTTATCATTCAAATTAATTGATTCCATGCAAGTATCATGATTTTTGTATAATAAATATTATTATTATTATTATTATTTTTGTTGTTGCAATGAATACATTTTTTAGGTATATATGAATGATCTCAATTTGTATTGATCTATTTAGGCTACACGGGAGTTCAAATAGGTGTTCTCTGTTTTTATTAGGTGTTCAAGCCTCTCAATTTATTATGAATCTATCTATTAAAGCAACTCAAAGGTAATGTTTTGACCCATTTCATTTTGGAATGTAATTCTTTTACACGCCTCTTTTTTACACGCCTCTTTTTAGAACAAATTTAAAAATAAAAATAAATCAAAAATATATGACAATTTTTAGTAAGTAATTTTCTTATATGGTTTTAATTTAATTCTTCTGGAGAAATAAGTATAATAAACAAGAGTTTACAAACGATTTATTCTAATAAGCTAATTGTTGGTCATGTTTCCTAGATTAAATGCAGTTTCCTAAGAAAATTTATAAGGCGATAGAGGCAACGGGATGTAAGGTTTGAGTAGATGAAGGAGAATATCAATGATGAGTTATAAGGGAACATATTATCGATTATTGATATCACATTTTTAGAGTCATTTGTTTTGATTGTTTGTGTTATGTTTGAATAACATAGGTTGCACTATGAAAGATTAAAAGGAACATATCTTATGAATCCAACTTTTGTATAAAGTTCGTCGAACACGGGTTTGTTTTGACCTATTTGGTTATTGGTTATTGTTTCATTTATATAAACTAGCAGGGTACTCACGCGATGCGGCGACGGGTACCCTGAATTTTCTGGTAATGTGATGTTCTGCGGCCATACTTTTTTTAACAATTAATTTAGAAATAATAATAACGGAGATCTTGTTTAGTTTCCTTTTAGTTTTCGAGTCTAGGTAGGTCTTTGTTATTAGTTTATTACTGTGAGTTGGGGAGTGACCAGTGGGTAGCCTAACAAACAACAAAACAAAAGAAAATCTTACAAAGTTAAAAATGTTTTTTAAATAATGTGACGGTTCACTTTTTTGTTTTTTAGTCGAGTGAGTTATCGGTCAAGGGGATGAACCCTTCGTCAATTTTGGAGCCGACCGACCCAGTTCGACCCTCATGCTGCAATGGCAGCGACTCGGTCGGCGCAACGGCGACCTAATCGGTCGACCGACCACTGCAGACAGCCTAATGGCTTTATTTTTAAGTGTTTCGCTTAGTAGCTTGATTATATTGTACATTGTGGTTAAATAGTTGTATATTTTGGTGAAGTGGTAAATTAAATAGTGTATTAATTGTATGTTGAATAGTGTTTTTTTAGTTTTATTTGTGCCTCAAATAGTTGTAACGTATGCTTTTTCACTTGTATTTGCTTAAAGGTTCTATATTAGGAAATCTTAAAAAATTAATAGGATGAAAGGTACAAGATGCATTATAAGTAGTATAGATATAGATATCTGTAACTAGAACCTAAAAAACGTTTGTAGTTGAGACTCTGAAAAAGAAAACTAATTATTATGCAATCTGCATATTTGAATTTAAAGATGTAAATACGATGTTGAAGGATGGTCTAAATATCTTTTTTTAATGAATTATTAAAGCTACTTATCTTATCTGTTTTCTCTTTTTTTGTTTAGGAAATTGCATGCCAGAAATGGAAAAAGCATGAACAATTACAGCTTCAATTCTTTAATGTTAATATGTTTACTATTACTTCTGATTGTTGTTGATTACGGAGTACTATATAATTTAGTTGACGAAACTATTTCCCAAAATTACTTATTACGTCGTTTTTAATAGGGAAAATTGTATAAAAAGGCATCTAACTTGCCACTTTTTCTTTTTATAGGCATAAAACTTTTAATTTTCCTATTATAACATTCAACTTTCTGAATTTTCCTATTGTAGTATCCAAATTTCTTAATCATCCTATTGTATGCATCCAACTTCCTTAATCTTTATATTCGTAGGCATCCAACATCCTTAATTTTTCTATTTTCACCTCACTTTTTTGCGCTACAGGCTTGCAATAGAAAAATTAAGAAAGTTAGATGCTACAACAGGAAAATCAAAAGTTTGATGCCTACAAAAGAAAAAAATGATAAGTTGGATGCCCTTTTAGATCATTTTTCCTTTTTTATATTAGTTTGCCCGGAATTTTACTAGCATTGGAGTATTTTTTTTCCTTCTTCTATTTCTATTTTTAACTTAGTAACATTGGAGTTAATCACACGTGTGTTGTATAGAAGTCCTCCAACCTTTTTGAACATAGATTTGTTACTTAATACAAGGGCATCAGAATCCGTGGCACCAACTAACACACTTTTCAGTTTGCTACCTCAGTGGCACATCACCAACTAACACAACTCACTTACACATAAAAAATACCCATTCTCTTATAACATGCCAAAAAAGGCATACCCATCATTTTTCATTCTTTTTCATTTTCTCAAACAAACTAATCTTTCATTCTTTAAATTAAAATACAAATAACATTTAAAAATTAATAATACAAAACTAAAATTTCAAAAAAAAAATAATAATAAAAAAATAAACTTATAAAATTAAAAGAACATTTTTGGCTTGCCACCCAACTAGGGGCGGCAATTCTCGACACGACACGATAAACAACATTAAATCGACATAAAGTTAAACAGGTTTGGTTTGAGTCGTTGAGGATAGACAGGTTTGGGTAAAAAAAACATGTCAACCCGTCTAACCCCGATTAATAAATGGGTTATGTTTGAGTTGATTAACTATTAAACAGGTCAATACGTGAACCCGTTTAAGTATGTAAGCCTTTAGAAAAATATATATAAATTTGATTTTATATTGGATTTGGATTAAATGTACTTTGTTATGTACTTATTAAAACAATAAATTATGACTATAACTCGGATATCATTTTAATCGTTGTATAGTTATTCGTATGTTATTTTTATCATTTTGTTCATCGTTATATCATTTTTGGATTTAAAATAGTTGAATTAACCAACTGTCAATCTTCATCACAGCTTGACTTATATACTTAAACAGGTTAAACGAGTTACACCTAATGCCATGTCTGGGTTAGGGTTGAGTTTCTTGACACAATTAATAAACGGGTAATGTTTGGGAAGAGGATGTACTAACACGCCAACCCGCGAACGTGAATAGGTTAACATGAACACGACTCGATTGCCACCCTTGCACCCAACTAACACATTTCAAAATGCCCACCCACTATAAAAATCAATAATGCCCAGGCCCCTATTTAAAATTAAAAGAAAAAAAAAAGAATAAAAAGGAGAAAACAACACCTTCTTCATATAATCATGTGCACGCGCGCGCACACACACAAACCCATTATAAAATACATTAAAACACAAAACACAACACAAACACACAACTCACGCCATGCGAGTGAAATGGCGAAAGAACTCGCGAAACTCACCTCCGGTATGGTGGCGGCTCAACTAGCGATGCCAGTTTGGTGACATGTTGAAGTGACACGGGTCGGGTGCGACTCCTTTATTTTTCTTTCCTTCTTCATGTACCATATTTATCCATTGTGTACCTTTTCAATTCAATTTTATATAGCCGATTTAAGGTAATTCATGTGGTCACTAAAGACTCATATACTTACTTATATATCATGGACTTCTAAAACATATGATTGGGCGTAAATGCATCGGTCGTCCACTCGATCATGTACACTTTAGAAGCGTCCCTACCATTATACTAACTCGGTCATGTTCGGGGTCATATTTAAAGATTGCATAATTCGGCCGTATACTAGAACGAGTCATCCCCTTTGTTTTTTTGTGAGTGTGTGTGGTGTTTTTATTAAATGATATTTTGTTGTGTCATCGGTCTCCTTATTACAGGTAAATTGGTGATGAAGTTGTTGTAAAGAAAGAAAGAAGATATGACAATCGTGTCCTCTGGTGTGGTCACCATTATGGACAACCTAATATGTTAGACAAGTCATTTCAAGTATCTTAACTCCTTTGATAAAACTTCACATAATATTTCTTCTGCTTTCCACAAATTTTGTTTTCAAATTATACCGGCATGATTGACATTTTTAGTAATTTGGGTCATTTGGACCTATAAATAAACAAGTAACACCTCACTATCCATTATCGAACTCATTCAATGAAATAACACGCGATGTAGATTTAACAACCATGATTACTCATCGATTACAAAGTATACTTTCATATGCACATGATGTTCAGAGGCTTTTATTATCTTCAAGGAGTTAATTATCATTGATTTTACGTAATGAATCTATCGTAGATCAGTAATGACCTATGATATTTCACGGAAGTCCATACTTGCTTCAACAAATGAGGTTGTAGACACTATTAACATCGATTTTCTGTTATTCTTACCAAGCGAAGAAGCTGTGACAGTGCCTTTGAAGATCAAAAAGTGGTACGAGTATGAACAAAGATGTATACTCGACAAAAAATTTATGAATGGTTTTTAAATTTTTCGATGTCCCGCACCACAAAATTACAAAGGAATGTAGATGTTTTGATAATGATTTTTTGAAATATTGATCAATCAAATGGTTTGTGAAATTTAACAAGACTACGTGTTTTCTAGAAATTGATAAGAACTTACATAAAGGCCAATATAATTAGTTGAAGTTATTTTGGGAAGTGGGTGTTTATTCCAAGGATGACTATCACACCCTCAGATAAACATGCATTTGCATTCTCGCAACAAAAACAAGCTCATCAAAACAAAAGCTACAGGTGTGCTTATGCAACTATATGTTCTTTTTGGTTATTTGACTATTAGTTTAATTACACGCATGTTTATTTGTACGTACTTTCAGTTTCAAACTGCATATACTAATTTATTTTTTTAATTGCTAATTGCTCAATATACAAGTCATTATCCACTTTTTCGTCTTCTCTTTAGAATACCCGTGAATTTCACAGGTCTTTTAGCTAGTATATATATATATATATATATATATATATATATATATATATATATAGTTACCATTTTTCACTGTAGTTATTGTGTCTTTCCAAAAATACTAAAAACATGTGCTATATAATTCATTAAATAGCATGTACTGCGCACAATTCACCAACGATTTGGTTAGTTTTCTCGTTCCAAAACCCTAAGGAACTTTCAAATCTTCGAAAACATAATGTCTGACAACATACCTTTGGATATCCAAGCTGAAATCATGAAAAGGCTTCCGATCAAATCATTGATTAAGTTCAAATCCGTTTCAAAATCATGGAAGTTTGTGATAGATAGCTCTGAATTCATCAATGATCACATACATCAAACAAAAACACAGCCACAACATTTACTTTTTAGATACAAATTAAAAACTGGCCGAACATATATCTCGCTAGTTGATGATGATACATTCCCTAACCACAAGTTTTCGCATGCTGTCCCTGAGTCTATCAAGCAAATTAAAAGTCCATTCGTACGTGATTCTTCACACGGAGTATTATTTTTTTTCGGTTTCCGCCGAGATGGAGAGTTAATGGTTGTTCTTTGGAATCCTACAGTTAGAAAATCGGTTGATATTGTTATCCCTAATAGGTTGAGGTCACCTATTAGTATAATTGTTGTTGGTTTTGGTATTTGTTATGCCACTAGTGACCCAAAGATTGTTAAGATTAATGTTTTCAATCGTCCGTGTGATCGTTGGGAAGTTGAGGTTTTTACGTTAAGCTCGAGGGCTTGGAAAAGTCTATCTATCACACCGCCATTTAAATTGTGCCGTTTAACATGGTGCCATGTTCTTATAAAAGGGTTTGTTTATTGGCGCGGCTATGACTACGTTAATGAGGATGAAAAAATTAACTCTAACTTCATTATATTTTTTGATTTTAAAAGTGAAGAATTTGGTGAAGTATGTCTTCCTGATAGTTTAGTACACTGCGATAGTTTGTGTGTCTTTAAGAAAAATGAATCTCTTGTTGTAGCTGGTTTCTACAAAGAAGATGAGATAGAGGTTTGGGGTGCATGGTATAGGTGATGATGAATATAATAAACATAAAGAAAACATATAAACGCAGCGGAATCATCACCAACAACGGATCCATATAGCCATATGATCAATCAAATAAAACAAACATAAGGTTTATACCTTTGTAGCGTGATTCCGATTACAAGACACCAATCATCTCCACGAATTGAATCAAGAAACCAAAAGACCAATGATGTTGGCCTTTCCCAATGTGTGAAACACACTACACATCTAACGATCACCCTTTGATGCTAGCTTAACCCTTTCACCGATCCTTGCACAAGACTACACATAGAATTATCAAGGAATGAAAACAAAACCAAAAACACTTTTTGGGATGTATGTGTGCCGTCCACATTAAGGGGAGGGGAGGGGATTTTGAAGACCAAATTGTAACCTCCCAATCATGATTAATTATCATCAATTATCAATTATCATTAATGATAATTGATGTCAATCCATAAGTTACACATTAGGTCCTTCAAATTCCAAATACTCCTCTTTACACCCTTATGTGACAAAGGTTATTTATAATGTAAATACGATAAATACATTATAATAATGGTGTCTAAGTGTATATGTGTGTGACCCCATTGGCTCACATATGACTAGCCATATAATTATTTATTATGACACGAGCATACTCCAACAGCTCCCACTTGCGACGTCATAATAGTCAAGTAATTATACAAGCAATGGTTAGCGTCTAGCAACACGCCAATGCCCCTAGCGATATGTGAGGACAGTTTCTCAAACGTTTCATCAAATGGTTTATATGTCATAAATCCCTTTGTTTCAGATACCATGTTGAACTTTAGACATGGATCAAAAGTCATTCTAATGATTCAACTATTATGTTCTCGATCTTGATATTGAACAAGATTACCAAGTGAATTAAGATTCATCTTAATCTCATTTGGGTACGGCCATACAAACATCTGTTCAAATCATCGAGGGGCCCAGTAGTATCTAACTCCAAACCATGTGGAGGAACAAATCCTATTTTGACTGCATGTGTCATTCATGTGCTTTAAATCATTCCTGATAGTGGCCTTTATAACTACCTTGTTCAGGACAGCGTTTAACCATATCAAGGAATGAAACTCCACACATGCAAGACCTCCTTGCATCTCAAGTCTAAGGATAATAGACATAACCATTTTCGAGATTCACTATTTGACGCCGATCCATGCAGTGAATACACGTAGGTTGGGTCAGTCCAATGTTCATCACAATGAACAACATGTGAGTTTGGCAAATAGTCACCAACACGCTCACAATTGCCTTAATTCGATGATACTCCCGTATCATCAACCGGAAATGGACAATTTTAGAATAAATAAATTATTCATGGATTAAACATGCAAATATAGAACACAGTAGTATGAATGAAGACGATCATACCAGGTATTTCAATTCATTATATAATACGACTGCTTAATGTTCCATTATCCAAATACTATAAACAGATATGCATAAGACTACATATAGATCGGAAATCGGTGTTCCCACCATGATCAAATTATGTGGTTCAAGACAACAAGTAGTCATCTGAGTAAACCTTGAGAATACTTGTTTCAAAATCCATGAAAGGAATGATGATTGTGCTTTTGTATGTGTACATTCAAGTACAATACAAGTATTGCAACAATGCATTCCATAGGGTGTTTGAAGCTAGCAAAACACCTACTTTAGACATTCATCTAAAAAGTTTCTCAAACTGTAAAGTATTCTTATTCTTTTAATGTATAATGCATTAATGCTCTCAGGTGAGCACATCTAGTCAACAATGTCATCATTCATGATGATATGCTACCATGACTAGGTTTGAGCATCATTTCAGTTAAATAAGCATCAATGTATGCAAACAGAACAGAGATCCTCAAATATCCGTAAATGTTGAACATATATTTAGTCCTTTGTAGGTCCATTAGAATGTTCATTTAACAATTATCTAATGACATTCACTTAGATATTTGTTGTTATCAACTCATCTTGCATTCATGCAAATGATATAATTAGTCCAATGCACAATATGATATACATAATGAATCCTTTAGTTAAACTTGAGGTTTCTATTCATGCTTTCAATCTCATCAGGTAAGATTGATTATTGAGAC
Organism: Chrysanthemum makinoi; assembly: GCA_910596185.1. NCBI lineage: Eukaryota > Viridiplantae > Streptophyta > Magnoliopsida > Asterales > Asteraceae > Chrysanthemum > Chrysanthemum makinoi. The sequence continues at coordinate 351,213,283 of OU343224.1, read as the reverse complement.
TTCCCTCAATAATGTTTCATATTGTGTCAGACTTAATAACCGCTTATGTTTATTCAAACAAACATATGTAACAAGGTTGCATGTTTTATTTTCTAAAACTCTCAAGAGAAACTTCATTCCAAACTAAGGAATAAATTCTAGCTTAGATGGAATAATGTTTCTAATACGTTATCTACATATGAGATTTAAGAAAATAAATACAGTGCTCCCACTTGCTCTTAGTGTACTTTGTACTGATCTTATTTTAATCAAAATCAAATTAATGATTTTATGGTAAACTAAAGATCTTAGCTCGGAGATGCATGATCTAATCCACACTTGGATTCTTGTATCTTGTAGACATAATAAAGATTATATATATTCACAAACCCTTTTAAATACACATCGTCCTCGCAAATGTATTCAATAAGAAAAGAGTTTTGAAATCCTATTGTCACATTTCATTTACATGAAGATAAGTATGACAATTCATCATCTTTATACATTTAATATTTGCAGGTAGGAAGATTTAATCATAGTCAATTTCTTGAGTATGAGTAACTCATTTCACTACTCGTGAATTAAATGTGTGTACAAGTCTGTCCTTTTGAGTCTTCTCATTGAGAAACTCATTTTTAACCTCACAGTCTAACTGATTGGTAAGAGATCAATCAAGCTTCATGAGTGATTATCTTCCACGGACCGCATCTTATCATTCATAGTTTTCAGCCATTCATCATATTCAAAATCTGATAATGCAGCTCTTAGTTAGTAGGTTCACAATGACCCTCTAACTTATATCCCTTAGCATTGATATAAGACTATATCATTCAGGTGCAAGAAGTTTCCTTCCGGATCTATGAATGAGAGATATCATACTATGGTTTAACATGTGCATGTTCAACCTTAGTGTGACATCAGCAAGTGTACCTAGAAGGTTGTGTATATTAGTTCTTGAACAACTTCAAGATCTAAAGGTGCTCCCACTTGCTTTGTACATAGAGACTAATCTCTAGATACACAGCATCTTGAGAAACAATAAATTGTTTTCAATTGGGACATCCAAAATACATTAGTAGTTCTTGTCTCTGGTTTGTTAATTACTTACTCTAAGGTATTTAACAAATTAAGAACTTCAATCAAGACATAATGGAATTCATCCCATTCCATAACACAATGGCGTCTTAAATACCTTCCAGATTGGAACCATATTGAGTGTACCTATGGCACATTCAATTTTCTAACCTTAATAGCTTTGGAGGTAAGAGAGTTGAAGTCATCAAAGATCAAACAGTATCAATAGAGTTTGATTTTCCATGATGGACATACCATAATGATGTGGTATTCCATGAGGATTGATGTTGTGAGACTATCCCACAACTCATTAGATGAACTTATACTCTTTGGCTTACGTATCTGCCAACCAAGTCAAACCAGATGGCATCAACAGTGTTTTCACCCATTTCATACTTAATTTACAAGTCGTTGACAAAGTCAATAACTTCATGTGCATGTTTTGACTAGAAAACATAAACATTTAATATTTTACTATACGCCATACGTCATTTACAATTTAATGACTTCATGTACATGTATTTAACAAGAATACATAACAAGTTAACGTCTTACTTTACGTTATAAGTCTTTCAACAATTAACAGACTTGATGTTTAAGTCTTTACAAGAGACCTAAACATATTCAAGTAAAGCAATTTAGAGTGCCGACTCTTGGCCTCAATAGTAATTTCAAGTTAATTTCGTACTTCAAGATTATGACTTTACAATAATACATAATCATATTTACTGAACAATTCGGTGAATATGTTGAAGTAGCTTTTCATATTATCTTGACATTTGTTCTAATTAGGGCAACTTACATTTTATGTGTAGAAGTCCTAGTAGAATATTAGTTTTCTTACCATGCAGTCAAGAAAAACTATTAGTCATATTGTTATATGTTGTATCTTGCACACAATGAAGATTTCTCCCACTTGTGCACGGCACAACATCATGCGTAATATGACAGTGTCACAGATATGATTTTATACAAAATCAAAATATAGATGTGTAGAACTTTATTGTTTTAATAATGAATCATGCATAACAATTTATAGATAACATTTCAAGAAGCAACATCAGGAACGCGGCAAGTTATCTAATAAAATTCATGCAATGGTTCTTATATAAACTATGATGCTTCACGTGTGGAAAGTAATGTATTATTTCAAGACAATCAAGAAATAATATGGGCAACCTGCAAGGTAATAAAGATTACGGCTCCCACTGGATTAGACAACATTACATGTGTTTCGTCACCAGTATTAAAGTCACATAACTCCCATTGGATTATACAACATTATAAATGTTATGCCACCAGTGGAGACTGATTGTCGATCGGATACTTTCCTTCTTTCTTTGAATATCTACACATTATTGCTAATGTGAGTCACTCGGACTAGTAAACATGTACTCTAGACATCACGATTTCTAGAGTAGGTGTTCAATGAAGTGCATTAAGTTCTAACATATAGATGACGGGCTAGCCATCATTGATATTTTAACTTGAAAATAGGCATGAAATTCTTCCATAAGGTCTATTTTACCACAAGGGTGTGTAGTACCTTATTAGGTTTATTGGGTTAAGATAATTGCTAGGTAATCATGCTAGTAATTTTCTTTACCATTTTGCGGTTTATTGATATTTCCATCTTCTAATTATTAAAACTCATATTATTTTGGTAGATATAGAAAACGTGTTCTCTAGTTATCCAAATATCTTATCTTACTTCAATGTTTCGAACCGAACTAGGGTTATAAAGCAAACTTGAAAGAATAAGATGTGCAACCATACTTAACCGTTTTGACTTTTGCAAGACATCACGATTTCTATAGTAGGTGTTCTTTGAGTTTGATTAGATTTAGGACAATTCAAATATTCCTATTATGGCATTTCCTCATAAAGAAAACAGATAGGAACAAGTCTCTTTCTTACAAGAAAGAAGTACTTAGTTTGTCTTTTAAACAAGAAAAGAACAAACTTTTGTATACGGATGTGATGCATTATATCATTAATATGAATTTACAAAGTTCAATTTTTAGTATTTTCGATAATTATCCTTTTACAAATTAATTACCCCATGTTTAAAACATTAATTTACGAAAAAAGGCTAAGATCCACATTGTGTTTCTACTATCACATCAGTTGATCTGCTAGCAATAGTAGATTCAATTGGTAGGCGACGATCACCAATTGCATTACATGTGCAACTCTTAGATCCTTATGGGACTTATGGCACTAGTGAACAAGCATCTAGTGTCAAGTAGGCATGTTTAGTCCCATCCTTGCCTCGGGAAATATATCTAGGTCCCACGCATAGACAATAATCACCTTGGGTTACAATTCAACCTAGGTCCCACGCATAGGCAAAAAGTAATTGCAAGTGTTCTCAAGCGATTGGACGGCATGACTTAAATTTGTGACGGGTAAAATATTTTGATGTGAATCAAAAAAGGTGTACGAAAAAGCATGCATTCATTCTTCGTAGCACAAGTTAAAAACTCTTCTTAACTTAAGTCTAATCATTGTTTTAATTTATGTGTGTCAAGTTGTCCTTTTTCAAGTCTAATATAGAACCTATGTGGATTATAATAGAGATTGGACAATACATAAATCGAATAACATACATAACAAGTTAAGTGTTATTTTTAAAACAATGATTTTATGTTAAATCCGTATTTAAACTTAGTTAAACTAAATCATAAGATTTAGTTTGAAAATGGTTTGTGTTGCTTTTTAAGTTTTAGAAAACGATTTGCAAGTTATATACATTCACAACATACAAAATAAGCAAACAACCAACACACAACCACAATATGCAAAGCCTCAACCGATGAAAGAACCTATGCTTGGTCTCGTGAGCCATCACGAGAACCAAGAGTCATCTAGGGACATAAACCACAACCACACGGAGGACTCCCACTTGCACCAAGACCAAGCTAGGACAAGTAGAAGCCCATTATGCACATGAAAAGTGAATATGCCAGCCCAGAATTTCTGCATTCGGAGGCCCAAATGGCCTAGAAGGAGTCATCCCCGAGCTTAGCACCAAACTACAAAGTTGTGGGCCCATGAGTTGTCTACCTGCAGCAAATATTTGGTTAAAAAATACGCTACCAATCACCGGGAAACGCCGTTTTACTGCAGCTTGTACGAGCAGCCATTTTGCGTCTTTATGTCTTTTAAGCTTCGCCATTCCGTTCCAAGCATCGGTTACAATATATAGAATGTAAAATACAACTAATCTACTATCTATCTATTGTAAAATGCCCAAACAATGGCAAAAACCAAATTAAAATTCATACATAAAGGCCGAAACAATGGCAAACCCCAAATAACAAGAAAAAAACGACAATCACAATCATTCATGGCACAAGTGGTCTAGGTTTTCATCGGCTTTGCATATACTCATAATAATACCATAAAATTATGAACATAACAAGGTGTTGGCTAATCCCATGAGCAAACATGCATGTATTTGCCATGGGAACAATTTAAATGACATGAAATAAAAGAATTAGCCAACGAATCGAAGAAATAATCAACAAGAATTAAAACCCCGATTGGTACGCGTGTAAAATGGATTTAGGTTGTCAAACCTACTGATATTAGACCTTACAGTAACATCAGTCGATTAAAAGTTCAAGAATTAATACTTAGAAAAACAAATCAATTTCGCCATTATTTAGTCCATTTAATTTTCTATTCACAAAAAACCCTTTTTGCTTACTAACATGTCATACAATAAATAAACAAAAAAACACTTTAATAAAAATTAAACAAACACAAATAATATAAACATATAACTAAACAATTTTAACATATGTAAAACAATTAGCCACATGCATAATTATTTTGATAAACGCTAATAAACAATTCTAGGCGTAAATAAATGCATACATCAACTAGGGCTTTCACCTACAAGGTAGATGAGCCACATGCATCGACAAGTCGATTGCGTAAGCCAAAGTTAATAGTATACCAAATAGCACATAGCGAATTTTTTATTAGATACATTGAGGTCTTCCCCAATTCAATAATTATCAAATAAATAAAACATGTGTATATCACTTAACAATTAATAAACAAAAATAACCCATAGCAAAACATGCATATTCCACCATGGATTTAACATAACAATTATATCCCAAGATACGCATAATACATGGCACATAACAATTATTCATTAAAACCACATAAAATTAGCATGCAATCCTAGGGTTTCTACAGGTTTTACAAAATTAAAACCTAATAATATAATTAAAGGGTAATCGACCCTATAAATAAAAAATTAGGGTTTCAAATTCAAAACCCTAGAAACGAATAAAAGCATGCAATAATCATAAAGATTTAATTTTTTTTATGTGTTTCGGTAATTAATTACATCATATTGACGGCTCGTGATGCCACTGTTAGGTTTTAATAATCATAACAATTATAAAATCAAATAAACATCATCAAAGCATGCAGCGGAAGTATAATGAATAATATATGTATATTAATTAACCGAATAATAATATGCGTACCTTTTAGCAAATCAAGAACCAAACGATAATTGAACAAGGAACAAAACCCAAAACCCTAACTTAGGGTTTATGTAATTCGACCCACCAAGAAGTCGACCACCAAGGAATTCACAAACACAAGTGTGTTTGTCCTTCGTTCTTGTACACACGTACTAATAGCGAATTGAAGTGAAAAGCTAGGTTCTTGAATCACAATTAAAACCAAATACTTGTTTCTTGAGTTTGGAAAATCGAAACCCTATGGGGGGTTGGAACCGATCGGCCAAAGACAAGAGGGAGGAGAGGAGAAGAAATTAGGTTATCAAAGTGATCCAAGGTTAGTCAATAATGAATACAAAGATTTGTATTTATAGTTAACATAACTTGGAGAACAAGTTTGAGTGGGTTTGGGTTTGGGAACCCAACCGATCGGCCACATCAATCCCAAAGGGATTCTAGATCCTTCCCGACTTATAATTTCATCTCTAGTCCTCATAGTTTATATTTAACGACCGTTAGCCAAACCTCATTAAATATTAACTATCGTTAAGTATTTATTTCGTGACTAATAATTAATAATAATAACATTTTATATATATTAATCATTTAACATCAACTCTCATACGTAATGTGTGCAATCCCGAAGTCTCGAGTTCGAAACCGGACATACGTATATTAAAATATCCATAAAACCTTTCATAACCCATATCACCAAACGAGATGGCTCGTGATGCCACTGTTGTGAATTCATATTGATTAAACCATCAATACCACGAGTACGCAGCGGATAGATCTATATTTAATGTTATGAATTAAAACACATAATAATACAAACCTCGAATCTATTGAAAAATAGATAACCACCAAAGTCTTGATCTTGATCATGAACACTTCAATGGATCTCGTGCCACCACGAAACCCTAATCAACTATAGTGAGTTGATCTCTAACGCAAACACACACTACACGTCGTTAGGATGCTAGTGCTTAACCCACAAGCTACGAACTTAACACAAATGCTAGTCGTAGAGAAGAAAATATTCCAACTCCTTAAACAAGAGGTGTTGTACTAGAGAGAGCAAGAGAGAAATCTAAGAATGCTTTGATCTTATGAGAGGTGTGTATAAATGAAGACCTAGAGGCCTCCTTTTATACTAATAGGGTAGCTTAGGGAAAAAGCTACTCATCCCCTTGCCCTAATCCATATGGCCGGCCACCATAGGTATCCATGGGCCCCCATTTTGATTTTGGTCCTTTTAAAATTAACATGTTCAAATCAAGCCAATTTTCGGACTTAACGACCGTTAACCGTTACACTAACGGGCTAACGACCGTTATGTTTATTTCGTGGATTATATTAATTATAATTAATAGTATACATTAAACATATTAATTATATTTAATAAATGCTCTCTAAATGTATACGTGTGTGCCCCGATAGGCTCACGTAATTCCCGGCCGTATAACTATTGATTTACGAGCGCATAACCAACAATTAGTAGAGCAATATGTAAACTTGAAGTTTATGAACCTAGCTCAGGACACAAGAATGCTATTGGAATTAAAGGATATTATGATTATTTTTCTGTGACTTCCTACACGGAGTCACTACTTTTGGTTGATCAAACGGATTCCATAATTCATTGATGGCAAGGCATAGAGATGAAAGTGTGTGTGGTTATCACAGATTTACATTCAAGTCTTCAGCACATTGGTTAGTTTAGGTTATTAACAATATGATACACAAATCTCTTTTTGAATGTCAGTAAGATATGGTTGGTGTATTTTGATACTTAAATTTTCTTTAAGCATAAGTTAGGTTGTAATGGACCAAATATATTTTTTGTGTTGGCCCATATTAATGTCTTAGATTACCAAAGTATATATGTATATATTATGTATTATAGTTTAACAATTCTGTAAACCCAAAGTGCATATGGGTTGGGTCCAAACCGTCTAATACATAGACAGTTATTTAGGTTTTAGAATAGGTATAACGTTTAGAATTAGTTGTGTCGATTACTTTTGGTGAAACGATATTCTCTTCCAATGGTGCCACTTCATCTAGTATAAATAGGTTTAGGATTCTGTAAACAAATTAACCCTTTTCAGTTATATATTATCAGAATTATAAAGGGTTCAACCCATCTCTTTATTGTTTTCTTTTCTTTTTGATTCTTGTTTGAATGATAGCATGGATGTTCTTGATCAATGTTGATCCTGGAAATCAGAAGATTCAAGACCTGGAAACAGTGGTATCAGAGCCGAAGGGATCAAGCAACACCCAATTCATGTTTCAAATCACCAATCAAGATTCAAACCTGCGTTTTTTAAAGGAACGCAGCCATGGATGCCGTTTAAAGAAAAAATATTAGAGACGGTGGATTTAACCGAGATAAAGGTACTCAAATCCGGTGTAGGAAGAAGGCTAAGGGATTTACTTGCCTTGAAGTCACAAGTTGAAACAGAAGGACATGTTTCAAGAGGCTAAAGGACTTGCCTTGGAGATCAGGAAGATCTAGTGACGCACCAATTGATTGAAAACATCAAAATTAAAGAAATTGAAGAAAACGGCTGTGAAAGTCAGAAATCAAAACGTTTTTTTCAGAAATCAAAATGGCTGCAAAAGTCAGAATTGAAGGCGATACGAATTGAAGAAGAAACCTGTTGAGATGAAGACTTTGGTATCACGACATTAGGGGGGAACTGTTGGCCCATATTAATGTCTTTGATTACGAAAGTATATATGTATATATTATGTATTATAGTTTAACAATTCTGTAAACCCATAGTGCATATGGGCTTGGTCCAAACCGTCCAATACATAGACGGTTATTTAGGTTTTAGAATAGGCATAACGTTTAGAATTAGTTGGGTCGATTACTTTTGGTGAAACGGTATTCTCTTCCAATGGTGCCGCTTCATCTAGTATAAATAGGTTTAGGATTAAGTAAACAAATCAACCCTTTTCAGTTATATATTATCAGAATTTTAAAGGGTTCAACCCATCTCTTCATTGTTTTCTGTTCTTTTTTATTCTTGTTTGAATGATAGCATGGATGTTCTTGATCAATGTCGATCCTGGAAATCAGAAGATTCAAGACCTGGAAACATTTTCTGCGCTGCATGGACGATAAGTAGCATCCAGCAAGCTGACTATTTGTTAGTGGCTGTCTGGCTGCTGCAAACCAGGCAACCAGCACTTCACAGTTGTTAAACACTTAAACTAGCACTGCGATGCCAAGCAATGCACTCCTTTATATTGCAGATATACCTGTTTTTCCAATACTATCCCTAGGCATTATGGTAGATATGTTTTGGACATCCTGTTAAAAAAAGTCAGGTTAGAATTATTAGTTCAAGGTACAATGGTAATTGATAGCAAAAGGTGCATCTCAGTTGATCCGCAGCCTTGTGCCCCTGTATGCCGCCTTAGGGGGAAGTGATGCATATTGCCGAGGACCTGCTTGAAGTATTGTACTTGTGTGATTATGGTTTACAAACGAAAACGCATGTTGGTATTTTATGCAAATCAATCACTTTATAATAAATGTCCCATTTTGTTACAAGATCTTTATTATAGATCATTTTGATATATAATGAGCAAATTTTGAACTGACTATGTTAATCTGATATCTCATTCGGTCTCATCTGATGTGAAGTGTTTAATATATCATCGTAACCAAGAAAATTAGCTTACTAAGACAATGAAGAAATGATCCCCGATGTTACAATTAGGTAACTTAATTACTGTGTAACTGATACATGCGAGGGTCATCGCGTGTACGTAGAAAATCTAGAGGGTTAAAAATATAGATTATATTAGCTTTTTTATATCTAAGATCAGGTGAGCTGTTAATTAGTTGCCTAATTATTTTTCTAAAACAAATACTGATAAATAAAGGAGCCTATAGAACTATATAAGTATAGGAATCCTTTTCTTTTATTGTAACCACATTTCCATTATGACATATCTCACGATTGTTAGCAAACTATGTCGTGTATTATTTTTTTAGTGTACTTTCTAATTGGGATGTCAAATTTGTTTTACTTTATTAAAATATTGATGGCTAGTGATCGTCTCCTATTTTAGTACTAGTAGCTTTCTACTTCATATTAAATAAGCTTTCAAACGTTTATTCCATGAATTCAAATGTTTAATCGACTCTATGTAAATTACAGATTATAGATGATATTAGACAATGGTTATGTTCTCACACATACAAACACGAGGTCCCAAAGGAACCCCGCATTCCACCTACAGAATATATGAAAACACATAATCTCACTCTTATTTTGAGGTCAAGCATATGCTACATCATCATGACAATGTTAAGATTGGGCAACTTGCTACTCTATGTTACTGATAAATAACAGATGATGATCCCTTTTTAAGAAAATAAAAACGATTCATCGCAATCAAATTTCAAGGAAAAGCAATAAAAATCTTGGCCCAACGCGACACGAGCATGTTGACCTGTTTGAAAAACTATCCAATTTGACCCATTTATTCAGTATAAATGTTGCCCCGCATTTACACACATAGTCAGTATTGAAACTACTTAGTTTTCATGTAAAATATTTATAAAATTTATAATTAAAATTAAAATATTTATAATATGGATATGGATGTTAATGTTAGTGGGTCAATCTAGACCTGCTTGGCCCGTTTCCTACAACACTTTCAAACCTAAAATTTTTGATCTCTTATGCGACACATATACCAAATTGATTGCTCTATAATCTCCAACAACATAACAAGCCACATTATTATACAGGGGAGTTCTATAAAAAGGCAACCTTCTTAGATGATCCTATATGGTAAATACACTTTTTTTAATGTCTTGGTTTATGTACCAAAGTAATTACTACATACGAGCACAAAAAACATTGGTTATTCTATATGAATAACAGATCATATATAGGAACAAAAGATACTAAGATTGTTAAACTAATTCATTGTCGTAACTCAAATAATCAAGTTGAGTCTTATGCAGCATAATAATTAAGCCACCCTTGTATTCACTTTGCTCAATCTTGTTACCGGAAAAATGTGATATTGCACACATACTCCACACAGAGAATCATTATAAATAAATGTCAGAAACATGATAACACAAAGTTGTAAATACTATTTAATAGCCTAAATTAATCTCCATACCTTGCAATGTTGCCGTCATAATCGTAATTAACGATTCTACGTAGGAAGTCACACTGATTGTATTAAACAGCCATCAATACGTAAACATTTTCCTAAGCATGGATCATAAACTTCAAGTAGCGTTGATTCTTTAGTATTTTTAGTTTCCAGTATAGCGTCACCATTTTTCCTAAACCCATATACCCTATCATCAAGTACCGATTTGCCCCGTACCTTAACAGTGAACATCTTAGTAAAAGATTTATTAACACCAGCATCATTCATCATCCATACACCACAAACCGGTTTTTTACCGTCTTTGTAGTATTCAAGCCCAGTAAGACACTCGTTTCGCATAGCTAACTTGAAATGTTCCGAGTGAACTAAACTATCCGGAAGATCCACTTGTCAAAATTCTTCATTAGTCAAATTAAATGATATAATCAAATTAGACCTAACTAGATGATCCAGTCCAAAATCGTCGTCATACGCATGCCAATAAATAAACCCTTCAATAGAGACCGGATGACAATCCGGCACATGAACACTTTTATAAAATGGTGGCGGTTTAACAGACAATCGTTTCCAAGCTTGTGAGCTTAATGTAAAAACCTCAGCTTTCCAATGGTCGGTTGGTCCTTGGGTAATATCTGAAACGACAAGCTTAAGGTCATTAGTGATAGGACAAACCCCAAAACCAGCAACAGTATCATGCCGCGAACTCAACACTACAGGGAGATGAATAAGAACAGATTTTCTTACAGAAGGATTCCAAAGAAATGCCGCATCTCTAAATATCCGCAGACCATCTTTATAATCACCGTAAAAACATATAAGTATTTGTTGGTGTGTAATCGCCCAGAACAGGGTAAGATAATCAAGGCAGCAACAATACCACCATGTGGTTACCGGATATCACTTGGAATCGTGTGATCACTTTCCAAAGTAAACTATTCGACCCTAATGCCTGGGTTACACGAATATCTACTTGGGATAAGACCAAATGTAGTTATAGAATTAGGCACAATTCAATAACCCCTTTGCTTAGAAATGTTAATCATTTTCTGTGTCCACTTCATGCATAAACAGATATCCTATTTATAGGAAATTACTCTTAGCTAGTCAAATGGAATTATGATAATTAATCGGCCCATTAATCGCCTCATAATTATCCCCATTATAGCCGTTAGTGGTTACATGACCAATTAAACGTGGTCATTAAACAGTTGAAACTGTCACTTAGCAGTACTTTCATAGCACTAGCAGTACTTTCATAACACTAGCAGTACTTTCATAATACTAGCAGTACTTTCATAATACTAGCAGTACTTTCCACTAAAAGAGTCAGGGTGTTCAGGGACCTTATGGGTGTACACTCCGTAACTCCTGACCCATTACCAGGTGTGAACTAATCCCACAAGTGCACTAAATTTTCCAACAATCCTCCCCAAATTTAGTTCACTTCATTTGCATGAAAAACAAACATTAAACAAAACATGTGCATAAACGAAAATATCCTGAGGATTGAATTTCCATCTTAGTACATTACACGTTCAAATATTCGAGAATCGGGGTGTTCTAAGAATTGAACCCTTCAACCCATTTGAATACCTGAAGATAAAATACACACAAGTTTTCAAACACTTAAAAGCTCCTGACACTATACAAGCCATGTGTCCATATCCAAATTTATAAATGTTGTAAAAGCTAAAAGTCCAAAAGCTCCCTGAAGCGGCAAAACTTCAACATTTACATAGGTGGTTCCTCTTTATTCATGCTCCTGCCAAGCACTTTTTCAAAGAAAATTAACCATTAAGAAGTAAAAACTTCATCCTCCTTTCAGCAGGTTCTGAGCACAACCTTGGGATGTAATATAAAACAAGTGCTCTAGTCCACTGAATGTTCAGCTTTCCACATTGAACTCAGCTCCCATGTTTCCTCTGGAAGGAATTGGGTGTCCTAGCATTCAGTGACTAAGTTGGACTTAAACCCATCCCTTTAGCAGACTTTATAACCAAGTCTCTAGCCAAACCCTTCGTCAAGTGATCAGCTAAATTATGTTGAGATCTAACAAACTCTATAGATACCACCTCATTCATGATAAGCTCACGAATCATGCTATGTCTGACACCTAAGTGTCTAGACTTACCATTGTACATCTGGCTATAAGCCTTAGCCAATGTAGCTGCACTATCACAACAGATAGAAATAGGTGCTATAGGTTTAGGCCACAATGGAATCTCAAGAAGCAAGTTTTTCAACCATTCAGCTTCTTTACCGCATGCTAAGGCCACAAATTCCGATTCCATTGTTGAACTGGTGATGCAAGTTTGCTTCTTGGATGCCCAAGAAATTGCACCTCCACCAAGTTGGAATACCCACCACGGTAGATGAATTGTCTTCGTTATCGATCCAACTTGCATCGGTGTAACCTTCCAACATCGATGGATAACCAAGATATGAGAGACTATAATCCATAGTTCTCTTCAAATACTTCAAGACCTCTGAACGCTTGCCAGTGATGAGCACTAGGATTACTAGTATACCGCTCAATTTTCCCACTGAAAAGCAATATCGCCTTGTACAAGTCATGGCATACATCAGGCTGCCAATTACCCTAGAATACTCAAGTTGAGATACAGCTTTGCCATTATTAGGCATCAGCTTCTCACAAGTATCCATAGGTGTACTCACCGGAGTACAATCAAAGTAATTGAATTTTCACAACACCTTCTCAATATAATGAGACTGAGAGATAGAAATTCTATTACTTTCATGTTTAATCCTTATACCAAGGATAACATCACCTCCCCATATCCTTCATGGAGAACCTTGATGACAAAAATTCCTTTGTCGTCAACTGATTTTGGTCAGGCCAAAGATCAACATCTCATCGACATATAGACAAATGATGACTCCTTTACCAGATTAATCAAATTTGCTAAATACACATTTGTCAGACTGGTTAAGAACATAACCACTAGACAAAACCACTTCATCAAATTTTTGATGCCATTGCTTAGGTACCTGCTTTAGTCCATAAAGAGACTTAATCAGTTTACACACCTTGTTTTCATTACCGTGCAAGATGAAGCCCTAAGGCTGGTTCATATAAACCTCCTCATCCAATTCACCATTCAAGAAAGTTGTCTTCACATCCATCGATGAATAATCGATTGTGAATTGATGCCAAAGCAATCGCTAGCCTTATGGTAATCGACACGAGCCACAGGGCATAAGTATCAAAATAGTCTATTCCCGACTTTTGTTTAAAGCCCTGAATGACTAGTCTAGCCTTGAACTTTTCAATAGTTCCATCTACCTTCATTTTCTTTTTGAAAATCCATTTGCAACCCAGAGGTTTGCAACCAGGTGGTAGATCAACCAACAACCAAATGTTGTTGCCCATGATGGAATCCATCTCATTATTGATTGCTTCTTTCCAGAAAGCAATATCCTGAGACTTCATTGCTTCTTCAAATGTCTTGGGATCATCCTCAACAATGAAACAATAGGAGTATTGGTCATAGACCTCATCCTTGGTTCCTTCAACTAAGTATAGTTGAAACTCAGGTCCAGTTGACTTTGGAGTCCTGACCCTTTTGCTCTTCCTGAGCATAGGTTCAGGTTGTTGAACCACAACCTCATCAGGGACCACCGATGGTTCATCATCGAGACCATCGATACACCAGTGTCATGAGTTCCATTAGGAATCCTCTGACTTAGTCTAGGGACTGATGAGAATCTATTTTCATCAAAGTTTGCATCCCTTGATTCTATTATTGAGTTAACTAAAACATATTCATTAGGTTCAATAACATAGAACCTAAAAGCCTTGGAATGCTCAGCATATCCAACAAAGATGCAGTCAATGCCTCTTTCACCCAAAGTTTTTAGCTTTGGATCAGGGAGTCTTACAACAGCCCTACAACCCTAAACACTGAGATAGTTTAGGTTGGGTTTCCTTTTAGTCCAGAGTTCATAAGGGGTAACCTTGTTCCTTTTGTTGGGAACCCTATTTAATAAATAGCAAGCTGTTAACATAGCTTCACCCCGAAACCCTTGACTCAGTCCTGAAAAGGACAACATGGAATTAACCATCTCCTTCAACACCCTATTTTTCCTTTCGGAAATACCATTTTGCTGAGGAGTATAAGGGGCGTCGTTCATAGATTACACCAACAGACTAAAAATACAGAGTATCCATGTACTCACCTCCCTATCGTCCTTAATCTTTTGATCGGGACCCAAGTTGCAATTCAACTTCGCTTTTAAACACTTTGAATGTATCTAATGCTTCATCCTTGGTATGTAACAGATAGACATAACAAAACCTAGAAGCATCATCAATAAATGTCACAAAGTACTTCTTATTCCCCAAAGAGGGAGTGGCATGCAAATCACACAGAACAATGTGTATAAGCTCCAAGAGCTTTGTCTCACAACTAACACCCTGAAAAGGTTTCTTGGTTATCTTGGTCAACATGCAAGTTTTACACTTTTCAGTGTCCATGTCAAATGCTGGGATTAACCCATCCTTAGACATATCTTGCATCCTTTTATAGTGTACATGGCCAAGTCTAGCATGCCAAAGGGTAGAGTCACCGTCATGGTGGTCACAAAGGCCGGGTTACACTATCGGTGGAAATATTAAGCCTGAACATTTGATTACATAAATAACCAAAACCAATAAAAACACCATGCTTAGAAAGCACAAATTTATCGGACTCAATAACTTGTTTATAACCATGATTATTTAAAATACTACTTGAAACCAAGTTCTTCCCGATATCGTGAACATGAATAACATTAAACAAAGTTACAATCTTTCCAGAACTAAATCTAAGATCTACACAACCACGACCATGCACCAAGGTCGTTGACTCATTTCCCATGTGAAGAATAGAACCATCATTCAGTGACTCATAAGTCTTGAACCAGCTTCTATCTTTACACACATGAACTATTGCACCAGAGTCAACCCACCACGCAACATCATCATCCTGCACATAAAAGATTCAGATACATATGTAACATAATAAATCTGAAAAGACTTATTAAACATATTCGGACCTTTTAGTGAGTTGGTTGAACCACCACTCCCTGAACCATTAGTGCCCGATCCATTGGCTTTACCACCAACTTTAACACCTTTGCAGTCCCTTTTAATGTGACCAGTCTTGCCACATTTCCAACAAGTAGGTGTTGCCTTCTTGTTAGGATCTGCCCTTGTTTTGTCATGATATTTGCGTTTGCCTTTGTTGTCATTGTACCTGGTGGAGTTGTTATGTTCCACCATATTGATAACAGATGCACCAAGAAGATTGCTACTCTTTGGCTTGTCATTATCCTGCACCTTGAGAGATCCCTCAATGCGCATATGACTGCCCAACTCAACCAGAGTTAATTCCTCCTTCTTATGTTTCAAGGTATGCTTGAAATCTTTCCAAGAAGGAGGAGTTTGTCAATGACACAAGAGACTGAAATAGCCTCATCCATGTGCATTTTATGTTGTGTAAACCTTCCAAGTATTCCAAGAAGTTCATTATATTGTTCCATAACTGGTCTTGAATCAGTCATTTTGTAATTTGTGAAATTACTAACAAGGAACTTCTTACTTGGTGCATCCTCAGCCATATATTTGGCATCCAAGGACTCCCACAGTTCTTTGGAAGATTCAAAGTTATGATAAATATCAAACAGAGAATCAGACATACCATTCAGAATAAGACCTCTGCATATGTAGTCATCATTCTCCCATTTGCTCCTCCTCCTGATCTGCTCAACCGTAGCATCATCCCCATCATCAGGAATAGGAGTGGTTAGCACATACACCACACTCATGCTTGACAGCAGGAAGTGCATTCTCTTCTGCCATCTCCTAAAGTCCACCCCTTTAAACTTATCCAGCTTAGCAAAGTTTGAAGCCATGTGTTTCATTACAGCAGTTTCCATTGATTATCACAAAGTAGTTTACTTTGATTGTTGGCGTGTAATCGCCCAGAACATGGTAAGATTATCAAGGCAGCAACAATACCACTATGTGGTTACCGGATATCACTTGGAATCATGTGATCACTTTCCAAAGTAAACTATTCGACCCTAATGCCTGGGTTACACGAATATCTACTTGGGATAAGACCAAATGTAGTTATAGAATTAGGCACAATTCAATAACCCCTTTGCTTAGAAGTGTTAATCGTTTTCTGTGTCCACTTCATGCATAATAGATATCCTATTTATAGGAAATTACTCTTAGCTAGTCAAATGGAATTATGAGAATTAATCGTCCCATTAATCGCCTCATAATTATCCCCATTATAGCCGTTAGTGGTTACATGACCAATTAAACATGGTCATTAAACAGTTGAAACTGTCACTTAGCAGTACTTTCATAGCACTAGCAGTACTTTCATAACACTAGCAGTACTTACATAGCACTAGGAGTACTTTCATAACACTAGCAGTACTTTCATAATACTAGCAGTACTTTCCACTAAAAGAGTCAAGGTGTTCAGGGACCTTCTGGGTGTACACTCCGTACCTCCTGACCCATTACTAGGTGTGAACTAATCCCACAAGTGCACTAAATTTTCCAACAGTATTCTCACGTGGTTAAGTATCCTAAATGACCAGTCGACAGTTTGGGGAGACATGTGTTGAGGAAAAGTATCATCATCTGTAATTTAAACAAACTTAAGGTCTCGTTCAGTATCAGTTTTGTAGCTTACAAATAAATGATGGTGAGGGTGTGTGCGACTGATGTGTTAATTTTTGATGAATTTAGAGCTGTCGATTAAGGCCTTCCATAGTTTTGAAACTGATCGGAATCAAATAAGTGATTTGACAGGAAGTTTTTTGATGATTTCCTCTTGGATTTCCGAAGGTATGTGTTTCGAAATTGCCCTTAACCGGCCGGAAGTCCTCCAGGACCTCTGTGAGGTTGACATATTGATTTTGAATCTAATTGCAAAAAAGATTTGCGTGTTCCTTGTACGTGTTAATGTATAGAGTATCTATAATGCATGTGGTACAGATATTAAACTTGGGCTTTCAGATGGGCTTTTAGCAACCAATGTGGAAATATTGGTTAACTCTTGAAGTTTAAACAGTTATGCTTTAACAAATATAACGATTTTTATTATTGTATAATCCTAAAACAAAATACATATGGCAAAGTTTATACAAGTAAGTGACGATTAACTAGCATCGTATGTTAGTTTCTGGGATGGTGAGTCTCCATCTTCTAGTTGTAACGGGGTGATTGGTACATGTAGATTATGACAGAAACAAAAGTAAAAGTGCAAAAATCTTATAGAATATGAGACACTCTTATATAACTGTCATAAAGTTAAGAGAAAACATATTTTGGTGAATTGTGAAATGAAATTGTACTAATGAATTGGTAATTACAAAGTGAGGATTTAAAACTACTTAAATAGTATACTTTGGTGGGAAAGCCCAACTAACAACTATAGCTCAAGACTAACTAACTAGCTATCTTATGCTACATATTTACATTGGATTACACACATTCAAGCTTGTATTCAGCAGTATCTTCATCTTGTGTAGAGTGTTTGGCATATCTGCTCTGGTTCTGCTAACAGAGTGTTTGGCACAACTGTTGATCTTTGCTTGTACTAAGTTGGTTGAACTGCTTGTGATATGTACACCATTATCCGCCCCACAAGTTGGCAGTATGTAGGGATTACACATGCCTAACTTGGACAAACAGTTGTAGTGAAGTGGTTTGCTTAGGCCTTTAGTCAAGATGTCAGCTAGTTGATGTTTTGTGGAGACATAAGTGGGAAGAATTTGACCAGCCTTGACTTTATCTCTAACAAAGTGACAATCAAGCTCAATGTGCTTGGTCCTGGCATGTTAAACACGGTTAGAGGCTAAGGCAATTCATGATGCATTGTCAACCATCATGAGGATAGGAGTTGGAACATTGATCTGGAGTTCTTTGAGTAGGCATTGTAACCAAGTAACTTCACAAGTGCTATCAGCAAGGGCTCTATATTCTACTTCTGTAGAAGATCTGGAAACCACATGTTGCTTTTTGGATTGCCAAGAGATTATACATGAGCCTAGAAAGATACCATAGCCAAAAACAAATCTTCTGGAGAAAGGATAGTTGGCCAGTCACTATCACAGTAAGTGGTGAGGTGTAGGCTATTATTGGTGGGAAATAAAAGTCCTTGACCAAGTGATAGCTTGATGTATCTGATAACTCTTGTTAGAGCAGCCATGTGAAGGGAGGTAGGCTTCTGAAATTAAGAGCTTGTGCAGAAAAGGCTAAATCAGGTCTTGTGATGGTGAGATAAAGTAATTTGCCAACTAAAGTCCTGTAAAAAGAGGGGTCTACAAGAGATTCTCCACCATCCATGGTTAATTTTACATTAGGATCCAGTGGTGTAGCAGATGGCTTGGTGTCTAAAAGACCAGCATGAGTAACTAGATCAATGGCATATTTTCTTTGAGTCATAGCCAACCCAGTCTTGTTTCTGAGGAACTCAATCCCTAGATAGTAATAAAGAGAGCCAAGGTCTTTGATACTGAACATTTCATCTAATTTATGTTTGACCTGAAGAATGGTGTCTTTGTCATTGCCTATTATTAAGAGATCATCCACATAGACCAATATAGCCGTGAACTTATGACCTTGTGTGAGGGTGAGAAGAGATGTATCAACATAACTCTGCTTGAATCCCAATGAAGTAAGAAAGAGGTTGAGTTTCTCAAACCATTGCCTGTTGGCTTGTTTTAGGCCATAAAGGGATTTCTTAAGTTTGCAAACTGTGTTAGGAGGAAGAGTTTGAGAGTAGCCTTTAGGAATTTCCATGTAGACATTTTCATGAAGATCATCATGGAGAAAGACATTGTTGACATCCAATTGTTCAATAATCCAATCATGATGGACTACAACTTCTAGAAGAGTTCTAAATGTGGCCATTTTAGCAACTGGGGAAAAGGTTTCCTTGTAGTCCTCCCCTTCCTTTTGATTGACCCCTTTGGCTACCAGTCTTGCCTTGTACCTTTCTATTGAACCATCTGCATGGTATTTGATTTTGTAGACCCATTTGCTTCCAATTGCAGACTTGCCAGCTGGTAATAGTGTGAGCTCCCAAGTATTATTCTTTTCTAATGCCACAATTTCCTTATTCATTGCTTCAATCCACGGTTTATGTTTAGATGCTTGATGAAATGTGGTTGGTTCAGAAATTTTGTCAATGTTGTTAATGAAATGTAGTGATGTGTGAGAAAGATTTGAGTAATTGTGGTAGTGTGAATGATGAAATTTGGGATTTGTGATTTGTGATACTATGTATGGAGGATCTTGGGAGTTTGTATTGATAGTCTTTGAGTTTGGATGGTGTGTATTTAATTCTGGTGGAAACTCTTAGTGGTGGTTGTGTGTGTGTAGGAGTTGGATCAGTGTTGTTGGTGTGAGTTGTGTGAGTTGGTGTGGTTGAGTTGATTGATGGTGGTGATGGATTAGGTGTTGGAGGTGAGGTGGTAGATGTTGAAGGTGAGTTCTCAAGTTGTGAAGGAGAATTAGTAGGGACAAGTGAGTTCTGAGGGTTTAGATGAGTTAGATGGGAGGTAGAGGTGCTTTGATTAACTGGAGTTGATGTGTCTGAAATAGAGATGTTGGAGGGAGGTGAACTTGGTGAAGGTGTAGTTGGTGGAGAATTGTTTGAAGTTGTTGATGTAGTAAAATTGGGATAAATAGGGGAAGTTGAAGGTGATGGATGGACAGAGGTGGTTGGTGTAGATGTGGATTTGGAGAAGGGAAATTGTGATTCATCAATGTTAGGTCACCATATTAGTAACACAAGCATCAATAGAAGAGATAGAGAAGAAGATCGGATGAACAATATCACACACACACACATGTATGAATTATAGAAGAGTTATGCGTAGGAGTGAAAGAGTGAATTGAACAACCAACCTTCAATAGAAGGTTTACAAGAGTATTTATAGGAGGTAACTCGGGCAACACTCCAAGTTCCCATCCTTTCACTTATTGGGCTTGGCTTAGGCTTATGGGCTTTCTACATAAGCCTAGCCTTGATAACTAACATAAAAGCCATATTAAGCTAAGTATTACATATGAATCACTAACACTTGAATTAAGGTTTAGGAGTGACTCCAAAAATCTCCCCCTAAGTGTTAGTGTTGAATGAAATAGTAATAAACGTTGTAGGTGCTGATGTAATAGTAGCTTTGACGTCTTCTGACATTCTTCTTTCTTGTGAGAAGAAGTGTCTTGATTCGAACAATCTCCCCAGTGTAGAGAAATTGTTTCTTTTGAAGTATTCTCGCTTTGACGCTTCATTTTCTTTGTTCTTTTGTTCTTTGTTCTTTGTGTTGAAAGTGATAGTATGTTGTTGTAATCGCATCAGTCGCTTTCACGCTCAGTGTCTCCACGCTTTCTCCAACATGCTCACACGCTCTTTAACGTTGGATTTCAGTACTGGTGAAGTTCTCTTAGTCTTTAAACCTTGTAGATTCTTTGACTTTGATGAAGAATCATTCTGACTTTGTGTTTCCTTTTGAGAGAACTTCCATTAGTGATGTTGTTGGTATGAGCATGTGAAGAATCTGCACGATCAGTCCGCTCTAGAGCTTCCATAAGAAGAAAACATAAGAAAGGTTAGTGATAAGTGAATTCTAGCACTTACAAGTTTGAACTTCGAGAGAGTTAACAACATAGTGTGATAACTCAACTCTAATTCTCACAAAGGCTGTTCCTGAACCGGAGTCCCACAAGTGAGATAACATGATGTACCAAAGTACACCTACGATTCAGATGAGTCGCTGAGGTATACCGAAGCATCACCTCACGATCAGACCGCTTTGAGACCACTAAGCGTAATCCACGGGGAGTTACAAAAGCGACCTGTTGTCAAGGCTGTTTGATGTTGACCCTGGCAGGAGTTTCCATTCAATTACTGAGGATCACAGATGTGAACCCCTCATAAATGTTCTCAACAGATTTCTAAGATCTGTGTAGGGCTCGATAACGTATCACTTGCGTCCTTATTGTTGAACAACAAGTGATGAAATGTCAAGTGTTCCTAAGAGATCTTTTGATGAATCTCGTGGCTCTAGACTCAATAGTGCATTTTGGTTTTCCTGAGCGGAGACTAGGGAGAGGGTCTCCTTCTTCAATACCAGCGATCTCTAAGAGAAAGTCGATAGTTTACGTAGGGTTCCTTGTGAGAATGAAACAATCTTCTTTTGGGAGAAACTTGAGTGGCTAAGAAGGTTTAGTGCATGCGTCACTGGGTCCATGACGACTTTTAATCTTCAATATCGGTGTCATCAAGTGACACCCAGTAGCATATGAATTGAACCCGGTGTCTGCCCTAAGTTGAATAATTTGGAGGGCTATTTTTTTTCACCCTTTTCTTTGCATTTCTTTTTAATTCTTCAACTCCTTCTTTCTCCAATTCTCATTTTCTCCTTTTTATAATCGTACTTAAGGACTTCTAGATTCTAACTATTGGTATTGTCCTTGGGTAGATCCCTCCGGGTCTGGCAGATCATAGGACGGTTATTCCTAACCTTAATCACCTTATAACTCTATTGCCATAAAACCATTTACATGAAAATCTCTCAAAGTGTTTGTAAATGAAAAACATGTTTGAACACTTCAAGAGTTTTGGATTTTCAGAAATACTCCCCCTCCACATGTGCTTAAGAGTTTTGACAGAAATCTGCACAGTGAGGAAAGAGCGCGCACTTTTGAATTGATCAACTCAAGATAGACAATTCCTTGCGAGACACTATTACGTTGCATAGTTAAAGAGATACATTGTCAGCTTTTAGGTGACAACTAGCTCTAATAACTACCTTGAAGATGTGGACAACCCGAAAGGTTGTCAAACCCGTCAAAGTTCATGTCTTATCAAGAGCTTCTCGAATAGGTACAATTTACTTGGATAAGCCTTAGAAGACAAATCTTTTCAAGGTATGACTGTTCAGATCCCGTCAATTCATGGGTTGAAGTCTTTTCACATGAAGATTCAATAGCAAATCACAACATATTTCTTATCACATATTTTTCTCCCCCTAAAAAATGGCATATAAATGTTATTTTAGACGAAATTTTGATATGAAATATGTCCATTTTGAGTTTTATGGGAAGATTATCACAAGAACAATTTTGTGAACAAATATTTTTACTCAAATACTCCCCCTCAACAAATGATATAAACTGTTGAGGTTTTGAAAATCATAAGGGGAAGTATTTGTTCTTTTGAGCAAAACCTTTGAAAAATGAAAGGTTTGATAAGTTTTACTCAAAAGTAAGAAGCTTTCGCTCCTTTTATAGGATTGTGGCACTGAAGCGTACCATAGGGTCCTTTAATTACAAGTACGGGTTGTACACTGTTATGTGTGCACAAGCCATTGTCATTTATAATCACACATCCAAATCAATAATGAAAAATGAAACAGATTAAGGGGTACCAGGAATTTCAGGTAGTTCAGCAATAACTCCAGGAATGCGAACTGGGCGTTGATATCCTGTGAGATTAATGCGAGGACGACCACCAACGAAGCTTTCCAATGTTCTGAACTGGTCCCTTCTAAACAACCTTTCATCAATCCGCTTGATGATTCTCTTCACATCTCGTCTTTCCTGAGAATTCCATCTCTTTTGTGACCCAATGCCTTGTTGAATCACCTTTAACCGATAAGCTAGCCCATCCCTTACATGCTTCAATGTTGAATCTCCAAACTTATGAAGCTCTGTACACGCCATCAAGCAGTTGCGGTGTAGTTCACTGTGGTAGACTACTCCAAAGGGTTTGCTGATGAGAGTGTATTGAGGAAGATGGTTGATGTCAGGAAGTTCTAGCTGAGGTGTGGTGAAGTTGACACGTGTCTGATACGACTCAACAGTAAGTTGTAGATCTTCTACACGTTCCTGGATCACTATGCTTCTGATGAAGATGAGCAAGGACTTGATGTATTCACGTTGAATTTCAGTCGATAATTGTCTCATTCTTCCCTGTACTTTGGCAAGATACAGATCTTCAATGTCGTTGAGAGACAAGTTTTGAAAGTCCGCTTCACATAATTCATAGTCCTCTTCGTCTTGTCTCTTTACCTTGATTGTCTTGAGAAATGTGTAGTCCCATTTAGACGAGAGAGTTACATGCTTAACAGCAACGATCCCTTTATCACTGAACACTTCATGTTGAGACCTTCGAACCTAGCAGCTTTTGTAGTAGATTCTTCGGCGTACCGGCCAATGGTGAATCCCATACATTGCATCGATGTAATACTCTTCCACTCTGTTGTTGAACATGTGGGTAGCCTTTTCCTCAATGGCTATGCAGTTAGAGTATATGGCGGAACGGAAGTGTAATTGATGTAGCGTATTTCTTTGACACATCGCTACCATGTAGAAGAAATTCCATGTCATTGTTGAAGAAGTATCGAAATGGAATCTTAGGTTGATCTGGTCGACCAATGGTGGGTAGAGGTTTGGTCCAATCTGTGTAGTATGGAGCATTGTCTTTTCTGGTGTAGTCGATGTTTGCTTTAGGGTTGAGCCAATCAATGTTGTTAGACATGGCTCGTGCTATGTTTTCAAGGTGATATTCAACTTCAATAGCACTTTCCGAGCTGTCCTTGAGTATTTGAAAGGCTTCATTCTTGATTCGCTTTCAACTCGATTTCGTCATCTTCTTCACTGAACTTTTCTTGCAGAACTTAGCATGCTCCAATGTACGACCTTCTACCATATCCGATCATCAGTTAGATCGGGAGTAGCATCAATAAGTGTGGAGAACCAATCATACTCGGTGTCGTCTTCGTCTAGCCATGAGACGACATCAGCCTTGGGAGTCTTCTTCTTTTTCTTTGGCTTTGATGAGGATGATGGTTTCTTTGTTGTTGAAGCGGGAGAGGTGGGTTGTTGTTGGGGCTCAGGGACTTCCTCATCGTCACCACCAGTGTACTCGAAATGATCACCGGTTTTCGTAGTCTGGGGTGGTAACTCAGAGTCCTGAGGTATGTCAGCAGAAGAACGTGGAGGAGATCATCGTTCAGTTGGAGTCCTTTAGGGTGGTGGCATAGAAGAGGGTTCACCAGACTTCTTTGGACGTTTATGCTCGTTATCCTTATCCTTATCCTTATCTTCGTCGTCTCTTGGACGCTTAGGCCTTTCAGCTTGCTCCTTGCATGAAGTCTTGAGTTGATATTCCAGTAATGCTTCAAACAATTTACCTTCGTCAGAAGTAAATGTTGCAGATCGTTGAGACATTTGTCACACCAGCTTGGAAATCAACTCTGCATCAGAGAGAACTGTCGGCTCCGTTGGATTGATCGTCATTGTTATCGGAGTGGATTGCATTGTTTACTTGGCTAATTTCAGAAGATTTGGATAGAGCTGTCTGGTAAACATTTCCCTTGTAACACCAGGAACAATATCGAGAAGGAATTTATGAGTGTATTCCCTGATCGTCTTGTCCATTTCCCTTTGGAAATCTCCTTTGAGCAGCTTTTGGATATTTTCCCTCTCACTCAACATCTCATTTATCCCGTCTTGTAGAAAGTTGATCCTGTCAGCAAGTTGATTTAGTTTTTTGTTGGTCACATCTTTCTTCCTGACCTGCTTGACAGCTTTCACAATCTTGGTTTTAGCTCGGGATAACCAAGAGTTAGTTGGTTTCTTCACTGATTTAGATGTGGATCTGGTTGTTCCTTTGGATGGTGGAGGTGAAGAATGAGAAGACGAATCTGATGATGAGGAGACGTGAGGAGACTCAGGGTCTTTAGGAGGTTCGGCGGTTTCTTCCTTAGAGCGAGCTGGACTATATTTAGAAGAAAAAGATCATAATCCATTTCTTCGTCTTGTCCAGATTTCGCCTTTTCTTCAGCCTGAATCTGGGCCTCTTCATCTGCTTTAGCTTGGGCTTCAGCCTCTTCATCAGTTTTTACGTTCTCAGACTTCTCAGTTTCTGGTTTCTGAATGTCATAATCAATAGAATCCTCCAGTTGCTTTTGTTGTTGCTCAAGAGTGGTGGCACCAGTTCCCTTATCGGGTTGATTAACCGCATCAGGAATTGGTGTAGATTGGACTCCACCACTTGACCCTCCGGGGCCACGCATTTGTTGCTTTTCAAACTCTTTTGCAACATATTGGAGTCTTATGATTTTGAACTTTTTCCTGTAATCAGTATCCAGTGGCTCTTCATCTGAGCTTTCTTCTTCATGCTCAATAACTGTAGTCTTTCCTTTATCACCCTTGGGACTTGGAGGTTTTGTGGCTGTTTGAGTGTCTTCTTTCACAGTTTCAGAGTAGGTAATCTCTTCGTCTGTTTCAGGACCCTCCAGTCCTCATCCGCTAGTTTTGTTGCGTTCGGTTTGGGGATAGGGATAAATTTCTTTGAAGGAACTGTCCTTTTACGTCCAGGTTTCCTCTTAGGAAACTTTCTTTGACTCTCGGTGGTTGTAGCACTTCCTGCACTGCCTCGTCTTGTTTTCCTTGTAGGAGTGCCAGTGGACTTCTCATCAAGAAAACCTACTTTGCTTTCCTCAACTGCAACCAGATATCGTTTGTACGAGTACAATTGTTTGATATCATCAGTTATGAGGTGATCTGGAAGCACTGCACCTTGTTTCTTTGTTGTAGATTCCTTGAATCTGACTGTGAGTGTAGGCTCATCCAACATGGAGTGATTGTTTGGGTCATCGAGTCTCTTGGGGATATCAGGATTATACCCTAGAGCTCTTTGGATCAACAGCTTGGTATACCTGATATATGGGATTTTGGAGCCAAGATTTTTGAGGAAGGACATCATGTCGTCCCATATCAGTGCTTCAATTTCAATGTGTTTCATGTTGACCAAAGCCCAAAAGATCTGTAGTTCCATGAGCTTGGGATGCTCATAACCACTATCACGTCCAGAAATGGATTTGGTAATGATGATGTAAAGGGTTCTCTATGGCTGAGGAATATTCTTAAGATCCACGTATGAATGCTTTGTGATTACTCCTGTAGCTTCGTCATAACCAATATCGATCATGAATTGCAGAACAGCCTCTTCAGTTGGTGTGGCATTGTATTCGGTTGGCTCGATGACAGGAATGAGGAGAGCAACCCTTAAGTCTGTAGGTGTGATGGTAACTTGTTTGTCGTTGAGGGTCACCGTCACAGCATTTTGACCTTTGATCTTTTGCATTGTATGCCGAACGGTGAATTTAGATCTCCGGCACTGTAGCAGAATTGGTGAGCATATTCTGATAAGGGTGATTCTTTAGAATGTCCACAACAATTAAACAAGAAGACTCTGAGCAGGTGAGAGTATCAAAATCGACACGAAGGTTATTCTTTCCTATCTTCATTGGATAACCATGAGGGAAGATATCAGCAATGGTGAGAACATTTGGTGCTTCCACATTCTGCATTTGAGCGTCCATGTCGTGATCTGAAAGATATTTAGCCAAAAGAACCAACATATCGAAAGACATTACGTTAGTCAACAGATGGTTTTATTGTCTAATTATTGAATGTGATATGTCAATGATTGTTACGAATCCAATGTCACTTGTTAGTCCAAAGTCCAAAGACGTCGTGATAAGTTTCGTGAGTTGATTAACTTCAAGTTTTAAAGTCCATGTTTTCACTTATTTTTCACAAATTATTAAACATTTAAGCTCATTAGTGACATTATTGGTTTCGTGGCGTTATGATTTATTTATTTACAAGTTTGCACGCGTAACAATTCATAATTAAGGTTAAGCTAGGTTTAGGCGTAGAAATGGCAAGCTTATGCGTAAAAAGGAGTGGTATACGCGTAAACATAAGCTTATGCGTAGGTTCTTGACTTACGCATAAGAAATATTACGCGTAGGAAAAGAGGGCCTTATGCGTAGAGCTTATGCGTAAGCGTATATGGAACCTTACACGTAAGGCTTACTCGTAAGAGTCAACCTTATGCGTAGAGGTTACTGTTTACGCATATCCTTCACAGGATACGCGTAGTCCCCAATGTAGAACCTTACGCATAAACGTTACGCGTAAGATTTCTCTTACGCATAACATGCTACGCGTAAAGTAATCCTTATGCGTAGATTGCAAGTAACCTTGATTTTGAATTTTCAAACGTGGAGAACCTGAAATAAATTCATTATAACATCAATATTAACACATACATCTAATTATTTTCAGTTCAAGTCATGTATGCTCATTATCTCAGTTACGCGTAGAAAGACTTATGCGTAAAACCTAAACCCTAAGTTTCAAGAATTAAGCCTAAAATAATTAGCCATAGGAAATGTACCAAAATGATTCTGGGAAGTCTAGGATTCCTATTAAGTTGTTTTATCCAAGTTTTAACATCAAACTCAACGTGAATCAAAATTACCCAATTCGTATGAACTAAAACCCTAGAATTCAATTCTTCCACATTTGATGTTACTAGGCAAGTTCTAAGCATGGATATCATAAATTCATCATATAAACAACATCTTATAAGCAACGAATTAACCAGAAACACTCTCACAAGAAAACACCTAATTCACGCATAAACCCTAGTTTTCAAAAATCAAACAATTCGTGTATCTGAGTGAGTTTTGATGATGGAAATGGTTTCAAAGTGATTAAGTAAGCGTTTTGACACAACCATTTTAACCATAAACACACACCATTGATTATGTGTTCATACGCTTGTGCGTAGAATACAAAATCACTCATATATGAAAATCTAACCGTTGGTTTTTGAAACGATTTAAAACCCTTGTTTGTAATCATATTAAGAACACAAAAACACTTACAAAATGATGATCCAAAACACGGATTTGAAGCTTGAATTTTATGCGTAGGATTAAGGTGGTTGAGATATTAAATGTGAAGAGTTAATGTTTTAGGTGGTTGTTTTATTAAAATAACTTTGAGCTTGTGACAGTTTTAGCCCCTCCACCTTAACCATTTTCATCCAATGCCCATAACTTCCATTTTGTTTATCAAACGAATGATATTTGGAAATAAATTTGACGACACTCCCCCTCGACTTAAGAAATAATGAACTTTTATAAAGATGAGTTTGAGGAGTGTCAGAAAACAGAAATGTGACCACCATTATTAAAGAAACAACCGGGATAAGGTAACATGCAAGTAGAAGGTTTTATGAAACTGAAAAATATTTGCTATCTCCCCCTCAACACTTGATCGAAAAAATACTGAATTTTGAAAGATTTGAGTGTTGACGGAAGATTTGTACTTGCCATGTTAAAAGAACGGTAGATAGAAGAATATTTTTGTTGTTTTATCAGATTTTATATTTTGTTTTTGAAAAATATTTACAAAAGAGGTATTGGTGTTTGATTGGTTATTAAGAATGTTTTAAGAGGTCATCCAGTTCATCTTGAGTCAAACACCGCATACCAATCCGGTGGACCAACTCATTAAACCTAGCAGGAGCTAAAGCTTTGGTGAGGAGATCTTCCAATTGGTATTCTGTACCCACAAAGTATAATTCAACAGTACCCTGTTCCATGTGGTCCTTGATGAAATGATATCGAAGATCGATGTGCTTTGATTTCGAATGTTGAACTGAGTTGCACGAGATCGCAATAGCACTCCGATTGTCGCAGTACATCGGGATTTTGTCAAATACGTAACCATAGTCTTTGAGTTGTGTTCTCATCCAAATGACTTGAGCACAACACGCCGACATGGCTACATATTCTGCTTCTGTTGAGGACAGCGACGTACAATCCTGCTTCTTCGATTGCCATGACACCAGTTTGTCACCAAGAAATTGTAGTGCTCCTGAAGTACTTTTTCATGAATCTAAGCATCCTGCGTGGTCAGCGTCTGAAAAAGCGATTAGTTCAAAACCAGAATCCTTCGGATACCAGATCCCCAAGTTAATGGTTCCCTTGATGTATCGGAGGATTCTTTTTGCCTTTGAGAGGTGGGTTTCAGTTGGTCTCGACTGATAACGGGAGCAAAGATATACGGCAAAGACAATATCAGGCATGCTGGCTGTTAGATACATGAGAGACCCAATGATACTACGGTATTTTGTAGGGTCAACCAATTTCCCATGCAAATCAGCGTCCAGCTTCTTGGTATGTGACATTGGTGTGGCATAAGTATCACAAGTATTCATTCCAAATTTGTTCAGAATTTCAAGGGCATATTTGGACTGACTTAGAAAAATACCACGGGGTGATTGATGAACTTGCAATCCGAGAAAGAATGTAAGTTCACCCATCATTGACATTTCAAAATGTTTTGTCATAAGTTTTGCAAAAGCATTTGAGTATTTTAAATGTGTTGACCCAAAAATGATGTCATCCGCATAAATTTGAACGATTAAAATATGTTCCCCGTGATATTGTATGAAGAGTGTAGGGTCGACCGATCCTTTGGTGAAATTATTGGCAATTAGGAAAGATGATAACTTATCGTACCATGCCCGAGGAGCTTGTTTGAGTCCATAGAGAGCTTTGTTCAGTTTGTAAACATGGTTCGGGAACTGTGGATCAACGAATCCTTCTGGCTGGCTGACGTTGACCTTTTCTTTCAGTTTACCATTCAGAAAAGCAGTTTTGACATCCATTTGAAAGACCGTGATGTTTAAATGAGCCGCGAACGTGAGAAATATTCGAACAACCTCAATACGAGCAACCAGAGCGAATGATTCTTCGAAGTCAATACCCTCTTCCTGTCGATAACCCTTAGCCACCAGAAGTAACTTATTTCTGATTACATTCCCTTCAGCATCCAATTAGTTTTTCCAAATCCACTACAGACCAATGATGAAGACCCATGTTGGTCTTTCAACCAATTCCCATACTTCAAGACGTTTAAACTGATTGAGTTCTTCCTGCATGGATTCAATCCAGTTGTCTTTTGTCATTGCGTCCTTAATGTTTTTAGGTTCAGATTGGCAGACAGTGAGTGCATAAATGCAATGTTCACCGTCTGTGTGAAGACGTTGTCTCGTTACGACTGTTTCATTCGGGTTGCCAATAATATTTTCAAGAGGATGGTCTTTTGTCCAACGATGAGTGGAAGGTTGATGTTGATATACATTGTGCAGATTTTGAGGATTCAAATGGCTTGTAGATGATTCCGCAACATCAGGTGCAGCAGTTTCATTAGCAAACGGATTAAAGAACGCATTTGGATCAAAATCTGCAGGTGGGGTACGTGATTGTTCAGAACATCATCAGCTGGTTCAGCGTCGTTGGAAGCAGTTTGTTCAACTGTTGTTGTAGAGTCAACTGGTGGTGCTTCTTCAACAGTAGTTGTTGTAGCACGTGTATCAAGTAATGGAATATGATCAGGTTGAGCAGCGGAAACAGCGGATACACCTGGAGCATGTTCATCAATATCATCACTGAACAGAGGAGCAAATATCCTTTCCATTTGTTGACGAGTAAACTGGGGGCTTGGTTCAGCTGATGATGGGGTTTGAGGGAAGTTTAAACGGTTGTGACCGGGTTCCAAGCTGTTTTGCTCAGAAGCCATCTCTGAATCGTTTCCATAACTTGCTTTGTATGACGATTCCAGATCCGGTAACCTTTAGAATTTTCACTATATCCAATAAAGACTCCAATGTCAGCTTTGGCTTTGAGCTTACCAAAGTCATCACGATCATTATTCGGATAGCAAAGGGATCCAAATACATGAAAGTGTTTGAGATTCGGTTTTCGGTTGTGGATAAGCTCAAAAGGTGTTTTGTTGTGGCGTTTTGTGATCATTGAGCGATTCTGAGTGTAGCATGCAGTTGAGAACAGCATTCTTGCAATGTTGTGAACAGCATCTCTTGGTGGATTAGCATCTGGATCTGCGGGTGTGACAATAGTAGGCATCTGAAATGGACCTTCCATAATGACCTTTTTTAAGAACTTTCCATGTGGCTTCTTTAGATCGCAAAATCTAAAGAACCTTATCACCCATTGATCATAATTACCGGGAGTGAGCATTGGAGGTCTATCAAGTGAGCCAGCTTCATGAATTGATTGTTGGCTGCTTAAGGCTTCACACATCTTGCCAAACCATGACGGTTCCTTCATAGTATTCCTTGATGGATGTTGATTGTAGAAGTTTGTGTAAGGTTGTACTTGAAGACTAGGTGGTGGTTGAACCATTTGTGGAGTATGTTGTTGGTTAAATTGTTGTTGATAAATTTGTTGTTGTTGATTGAATTGTTGTTGTTGTGGACTTAGTTGTTGTTGTTGTTGTAGTATTTGATTATACATATAAGGAAAGTAGTTAGAGTATGGAGGTTGAGACATGTTGAAAACTTGTGTTGTAAAATGGATCTTTATAGTCGAATGAAACGTTGTTGATGAAGTATCCTTAGGCGTAGAAACCAAGTGTAGGCAAAGTAACACTTAAGCGTAAAAACACCAATCTTACGCGTAAAAGTGATATTTACGCGTAGGAGTAGCTTACGCGTAAGAATTGAAAAACACTAAAGTTATGCGTAAACTGAAAGTTAAGCGTAGAAAACTTAGGTGTAGGATTAGCTTATGCGTAAGACAGAGATTAGGCGTAAGAAAAATCTTATGCGTAATGAGTTCTATGCATAAGCTGTGAGCTTATGCGTAAAAATAGGGTTTTGCCCAACAAATCTTTTACACTGTCACAGTGTAAAGGATATCCAAAGTTGAAGTGTTTTCAGGCTTATCCAAGCAAGAAAACACTAAGTAAACCACGAAGACTGAAGATCAAACCACGGATGAGTTACGCGTAAGAATAGGGTTTTCTTACACGTAGAAAGCAACCAAATTCATTTTCTGCCCAAAGATGTTGCTAAACCAGATTTTTGTGATGAAACAGCTTCAATATCACCAAAATAACACAAAAGTGTGAAACTTGATCATCCAAAACTTCAAAACACCTTACGTGTAAGTATGAACACGCATATAAAACCAAGCTTAAAACTAAGGAAAAACACGTAAAGTTCGAAACTTTTTGCTTAAAACTGAAATTTTAACATTTAAAAATGTTGAAAGTACAAGAATCTTTGATTGAAAAGTGTAAAAAATGAGTTTTTAAACGTGACCAAGTTTTGAACAGTGACTTACGCGTAAACCTTAAAACTTCAAAAACAAAAACTTTTTCACCCAACTATTTGGCGAATGATACCACTGTTAGGTCACCATATTAGTAACATAAGCATCAATAGAAGAGATAGAGAAGAAGATCGGATGAACAATATCACACACACACACACACGTATGAATTATAGAAGAGTTATGCGTAGGAGTGAAAGAGTGAATTAAACAACCAACCTTCAATAGAAGGTTTACAAGAGTATTTATAGGAGGTAACTAGGGCAACACTCCAAGTTCTCATCCTTTCACTTATTGGGCTTGGCTTAGGCTTATGGGCTTTCTACATAAGCCTAGCCTTGATAACTAACATAAAAGCCATATTAAGCTAACTATTACATATGAATCACTAACACTTAAATTAAGGTTTCGGAGTGATTCCAACAATCAAAAAGCACATTTCTACTGGTGATGGTTTTGTGTGTTTGAAGATCATAAAGTAAGTAACCTTTTTGGTTGTGAGGATAGCCAATAAGGACTGTTGGAGTGGCTCTTTTGTCAAACTTGTCTGGTGTATGGTGATAAGCATAAGCTAAGCAGCCTATGACTCTCAAATGGTCAAGTGATGGAGGTGAATTGTGTAATATCTCATAAGGGCTTTGTTTTTGAAGGATTTTGGAGGGAATTCTGTTGACGGGGTAAGTAGAAGCTAGTAAACTGTAGCCCCAAAAATGAATAGGAAAGTGAGCTTGAAAGTGAATAGATCTTGCCATTTCTAAGAGATGTTTGTGCTTTCTTTCCACTCTAGCATTTTGTTAAGGTGTATAGGGGCAAGAGGTTTGGTGAGTGATTCCATGATTTTGGAGATAGGTGGCAAAAGATGAGTTGATAAATTCTGTACCATTATCAGTTCTTATGGTTTTGATGACTCTTTGAAATTATGTTTTGACAGATGTGTGAAATGCTTGAAATGTTGTGAAAACATGATGTTTACTAGGTAGTAAATATGTCCATGTAGCCCTTGAAAAATCATCCAACAATTGTGAGAAAATAGGTGCACTTATTGATTGTAGGGTGTCTGTATGGACCCCATACATCAAGGTGAATGAGTTCAAATTTGGATTTAGCATGAGAAGTGCTTACAGGAAATGAAAGTACATGATGTTTAGCTAATGGACAAACAGTACATTTACAATCTGAATCAGAAGAAGAAACTGAAATGTTTTTGATTTTCTTAATTGTTTGAATTGGAGTGTGTCCCAGTCTTGTGTGCCAGAGGTGAGAGCTGCTGATGCTTGAGATGAATGTTGGTTGAGGTTTCTCTGAAGAGTTGAGTGAGTTTAGGAGATAAAGTCCACCATGAAGAGTGTCATGAGTGTTACTCCCATCATGGCCCTGAAAGACAAATATGTCATGAGTGAAGGTGACAAAAAAAAGTGTCTTGTGTAAGAGTCTACTGATAGAGATAAGGTTATAGGTAAATGTGGGAATGTAAAGGACTTCATGAATGGTGAGTGAATGTGTGAGGTGTACTGATCCAACATAATACACATGAGTGGTATATCCATTTGGTAGGGAAACAGTGATGGGAGTGTGAATTTTGGTGATGTTATGCATTAAGCCAAGTGATATGCAAATATGGTCTGTGGCTCCACTATCAACAATCCATATGTATGAGGTTTTGGAAATTTTTGAAGCAATGAATGAGTACATTTTAGCAGTAGAATTGAAAGAATGAATACCAGTGATCTTTGTAGGAACTGAGATGTGAGGGACAAATGAAAGTATACCTACCACATGCTGTGTCATACCAGAAGTTTCATTTTGAGTATTTTGCATCATAAGCAGAAGTTGGTTAAGCTGATTCTGCAATTGATCCATTCTGGCATGAACCTGGGCTTCTGAGTCACTTGTGGAAGCTGAAGTTGAGCATTGATCAAGAGGACTGAAAGGTACTGACTCAGTGTCCATTGGTGGTAGGGTGTCATTGGTAACCATGTGCACAGCCCTCACATTCCTGTTGGTAGTGGATGTTCTTTGAGAAGGAGGTTGATACTTGTTATGAAGAGGATAACCAAGTAGTTTGTAGCATTCCTCCTTGGAGTGTCCTTCCTTTTTGCAATAAGTACAGATTATTCCTTTCATGAAGTTGTTTCTCCTCTCAGTTGATGTGTTATTTGAGATGTTGGGAGTTGAATTGCTTGGTTGTTTGTTTCTGTGAGGTGGAGTATAGGTGCTTCTGTAGGTGTTGAGTGCAATGGGAGTGGTAGAAGGATGTTTGGGGAATTCCCTTTGTTTCTCTTCATGTCTCAACATACTGTAGGCCTTGGCTACTGCAGGCAATGGTTGCATCAGTAAAATCTGCCCTCAGATGTTGGTGTAACATTCATTTAAACCCATTAGAAACTGAACCAGTCTTTTCCTTTGTTCCCTATCTCCATTCTCTTTTCCATTAGTACAAACACACTTACATGTACATGCATATGGAGCCTCAATAGCATCTAATTCATCCCATAAACCTTTGAGTTTATGATAATACACTTCTATAGTGCAATTTAACTGCTTCAATTCAACAATCTCATTGGCTATTTGATAAATTATGTGTCCATCAAGTTGTGAATAGTGCTCAAACAGTTCATTCCATAAATTGTAAGCAGAATTAACATAGGTGAGATGATAACCAATTTGATCAAACACAATATTCAGTATCCAGGAAATGAGCATATCATTAGCTCTTTCCCAGTGAGTTCTCAGTGATGAAGTGAATAAAGGTTCCTCAAACTCACCATTGATCAGCTTCAATTTGTTTTTAGCACTAAGAGCAATAAGCATGGATATCTTCCATGTACTATAGTTCTCTGAACCTTGAAGTTTCTTTGAAATCAGTAGTAAGCCAGGGTGATCATTGGGATGGAAATAAAGAGGATGAAGTGGTGAGGTAACATCATCATTCAGTGATGAAGATACATTTTGTGAATCTGATTCTGATGTTGGCATTGGTGTTGAATGTGTAAAGATTGATGGGTTTGAAGGATGTTTGAAGGTTTATCAATGGAGATGATGTAACAGAAATGTAACTGAATTTGTAACAAATTGAATGGGTTTGTGATGGATTATGATGAATCTTGATGAATTATGGTGAATTTTGATGAATTATGATGAATCTTGATGAATTATGATGAATCTTGATGAATTGTTATGAATTCTGGATGATTTGTGGTGAATTATGATGAATTATGATGGTTATTGTGCGGAATTTGGTGGTGAATGGCAGCGATTGTGGTGGTTTTGGATAGAAATTTTGGCGGGAAAAGTTGTTACGATGGATAGTGGTGGAAGAAAGTGGTTATTTGATCGGAAAATTCAGTTAGAGTGATCGGAATCAGTTAATCACCACAGAATGTGGTGCTGGCTCTGATACCATGTCATAAAGTTGAGAGAAAACATATTTTGGTGAATTGTGAAATGAAATTGTATTAATGAATTGGTAATTACAAAGTGAGGATTTACAACTACTTAAATAGTATACTTTGGTGGGAAAGCCCAACTAACAACTATAGCTCAAGACTAACTAACTAGCTATCTTATGCTACATATTTACATTGGATTACACACATTCAAGCTTGTATTCAGTAATATCTTCATCTTGTGTAGAGTATTTGGCATATCTGCTCTGGTTCTGCTAACAGAGTGTTTGGCACAACTGTTGATCTTTGCTTGTACTGAGTTGGTTGAACTATTGTTTGAATATGAGTGATGATAGAATCTGATTACAGAATGTTCTTTATATAGTAATTGAATCGGTGCCACGGAACCAACACAACTGTTCATACAGAAGAGGGACAAACCGATTCAATAACACTAAAAGGTATGACCCTATAATAACAGTTTATACCGTTACTCTGTGACCCAAAGCCCAAACTATTATGATAATATAGTTTTGTTAAGATAAATACATAATATAATACATATTAACTACTCTGACTTTATGTCTATAACATTATTAGTTCAACATCGTATTAATCCCCTTGTGGCCACCAACTTCGGCTATCCAAAAGGGTAGTCGCCTTGGGATTAGTCGGCTCGCAATGTCGAGTCGGAAACCTAGGTAACTCCAAAAAAAACTGCATCGTATTATAACAACTATTACTTATTGTTTTAGGTTTTAGAAAATTTCAATAATATGTATTACATATTTGCCCATTTTCGTGTTCACTTCAAATCGATGCTATTGGGGCAATTTCATTACGTTGTTGAACATCAATATTGATGCTTATTGGTGCGTTATTATTGATACGTAACAAGTTTGTTTGGCCAAAGGTAAGGTATTTAAAAGTACAAGCTCATTCAACCATGGCTTTTCTTTACTAGTCTATCTGTCCATCTCATGTGCTTGCCCGCTAGCTTTTGTTAACTCTGTAAATTTATTGGCAGTATTTATAAATATTGAGATAGTTGATGCAAAACTGCGAAATCAAGTATCAAGACCCCTAATATCGTAAAGACCAGGTGATTTTTGGTGCAGTATCCGATTTATGGCAAATTGGCACTTAGCTAAAAACTATTGTTAGCAAAAGTATATGAAAAATTATTAGAGTTGTGAGAAACAATCTAAACAAACTTGACCCATTTACTGCAATACTGTCAACTGTTAACCATTTTAATCTTTTGATCAATATCCTGGATTTCTTGCAATTTGATGTCTTCCATATTAATAAGCTACACTAGCTTGTATCGACTTTGCTAAATCATAAAACTGGAGAAATGTTGTATTCCACAGATACTCCACACAAAGAACTGTCATCATTAATTAATGTCTGAAACATGATATCACAAACATTAAGTTGCAAGTACTATTTAATAGTTGCCATCATGAATGGTAGAATCAGATTGATCGAGCATAAGTAGTGTTTCCACGTAGGAAGTCATGCCGAATGTACCAAACTCTCCATTAATCTTAATATTATTGATGAGTCCGGAGCATGGATCGTAAACTTCAAGTAGGGTTGACCGTTTAATTTTTCTCGTTTCCAGTATAGCTTCACCATTTTTCTGAAATCTCTAGTGTATTCTGATTTTCCCGGTACCTTAATGGTGAACATCTTACTAAAAGATTTATTAACACCGTCATCTTTCATCATCCATACACCACAATTCTCTGCATAGTATTCAAGCACAGTAAGACACTCGTTTCGCTTAGATAACTCCAAATTTCCTGAGATAGTATCCGGTAGATACACTTGTCCAAAAGCTTCATTAGTCAAATCAAATGAAAGAATCGAGTTAGACCTAACTGCGAGACCCGAAATAAAAGGATCATACACAAGCCAATAGATAAACCCTTCGATCAACACTGGACATGTGAAATGACAAACTTTATATGGCGATTTAAAAGATACACTTTTCCAAGCTCGTGAGCTTAATGTAAAAATGTTAGCTAACAACAAGCTTAGGGTCATTGGTACAAGGACAAACCCCAAAACCACCACCAACAGTATGGCCAAACGTTTTAGGGACAACAATATCAAAAGATTTGCTAACACAAGGATTCCAAAGTACAGCCTGATGTCTAACTAACTTTGGATTATCTTTATAATCACCGTAAAAACATATCACTCCGTGTGAGGGCTCGAGTACGCTTACGTGTTTAAGCTTTTTAACAGATTGGGGGACAGATAGGGAAAACTTGTTTGAGGAGAGTATCATTATCCGCAATCAAAACAAATTTTTGGTTACGTTCTGTATCTACTATGTATCTTACGAGTAAATAATGTTGAGCGTGTTTCTGATTGATGTGGTAACTGTTGATGAACTTAGAGCTGCTGATAACGCTACACGCGTCGTTCGAGGTCAAAGGAACTTCCTTTTCTTCGAGCAAGTTTTATAACACCCTAGGCAGTGAACCTAATCGTTGTAGTGTAGTATTAGGGTAAGCCACGGGTATTGATATCGTTCTCTAGGGGAATAGGAATGCTAGTGAGAAGTTACTACGCTAAGGTTAGGGTTGAGGAAGATTATTTTTTATCTTTTTTATGTTTTTTAGGAAATGGAAAGGTACGAATCTCAGGGTTTGGATTTGGGGGTTGGTATTGCTACCGATTACTCTACTTATCTAATTATCTAATCTAAGGTGTATGTAGTCTATGTCTAATTATTGTGTGCTCGTATGATAGTTTAAATATGTGTTTACTTAGGTTTTACTACTCCTTAATTATCTCCTATTGGTGGTTGAATTGTCACGTCCTTATTCTTAATCGCGTTGTGTGTCTAAAGTTGTAGGGTATGCGTTTATCCCTAACTCTTTGAACTTACCAAAAGGTCTCGTCTACAAAACCCACTAGGGAATATAAACTCTAGCTCTAAGGCCTCTTTGGATGGTTTAGCTTACAACCGCTCTAGGTGCTATAACCTAAGGTTCATAAAGATTAATCAAGCATTAAGTACACAACGAATGATCTATCGCATTACTAGATCATTAACAATTAAGATAAGAGACAACCAATCAATATTCAATAATTAAGTTTCATATTCCCTAAGCAAACACACAAGTAAATTAGTCGGACATGGAGAACATGAAAGCATACACACAAATAATCAAAGACATAATCGAATTAATGAAGTAAAACACTTATCTTGATGTAAGATAGGGTTTGGAACCCTAAAATACTGTACAAGACAGCCTTGGTTCGGTTTAGGTTTTTACTCCAAAAGACTACACTCTAAAACTGAAAAATTCGGATTCTATATATAAGATTACATATGCGACAGCGTCACCTTATGTTTTGTGACGCCGTCGGATCGCCGTCATTAGGGTTTCGTCTTGGCCACGTTAGTCTTGTGACGGCGTCACCTTGTGCTTGTGACGCCGTCCTCTTCAGCTTATGACGCCGTCTGAATCAAATCTAGGCCGTCTGAGTTGCGACGGCCTACTCTTTTCAAGCTTGACACCGTCACTTGAAAATAAGAAATTTGACTTCTGTCCCGTCACAAAATGCTCCGACGGCGTCGCAGTTTAGCAGTGACGCCGTCACCTTGTACTTCAGCAGCTTGAGAGTCTCGATTTCTTGACTTTGGCCATTTTCTTCGTATATCCGCGCCTTTTCGTCCAAATAAGTGCCATTACAGCAATTTGTCTTCAAGAGACCTAAAAAGTGAAAAGGAACGATATTAAGTAATAACGGATACAAAAGTGATCAACTAAGGGCTTAAATGACCCCTCAAAAAAGTACATTTTAAAACCTTATCAAATATCCCTACACTTTGTATTTGCTTGTCATCAAGCAAATGTGCTTTTAGCCAATTAATTTATAAGTTAGGGGTCATGAAGCATTGGTTTAAAATAGTCCACAACACATATAAGCCCCGCAAAGGTCATAACAAGCACGGAAATTACATACTAGCACCTCACAAGGGGTGTTTGGATACTCACATCTCTCTTGGGTGTATATGAAATATAACAAGTTAGAAATGGAAGATAAACACTCATTAACCGATCCTAGTACATAGATTGCCATAGGCTTGAGACTAGATCAAACCTCCATCGCTTTGGCGTAAGCACCTAGGAAAGACTATCAAAGAGGTCTTTAAAGGGTTGTAATGTTAGGCTTACGGTAGGGAAACAAAGGGTTTGGTGGGACAGGCTATTTAGTGGTGGCATGTCAAAAATCTTTATGTTACAAGCATACGAAGAATGGCGTTGCTAAGCCAAGACTCGACACTCTAAACTCTAGATAACTGAAACAAACAAACATAAATTTAAAGATAGATGTAGGATGGTAGCCCGTATGTTTTTTTTTTTTTTCATACACTTTTACTCTACCATCCTCTACGGTAACATCAAAATGATAGGGATTTATAGGCACATCCCTACACTTGAGTTTTTATTACTCTAACACTAATTTGACCCGAATTGAAAAGATCAAAACACTTGGGGTATGTTATTACGCAAATAAGGGAATTTAACGTTCCCTTCTAATCATTTAAACTTTTAACTTTTTCTCATGAGTCCCAATCGTCCCAAAACTGTATACAAATGATATGACTCGACTTAGCAACTCATGCAAGCAACTAGATAATTGAACTAAGGGTTTAGGGTGATAAAAATAATGCACTAAAAGTGAGTGCATACATGGTAGGCTAAGGCGATTTGGGTGTATATTTGGGGGTGGGGTGTAAACAATGCTCTTCATTGATATTCCGGAAAATCGAAAAATCAAGAGAACCGCGAAAAGGATAGGCTCTGAGGGGTTAACTATGGGTATCGTGTACTAAAGATGAGTACAACGCAAAGGGTGTGGGGGAATTACTCAACCGATGTGGAAGAAGTAATTATATTACGGGTATCAAACAAGGGTTATCCTAATGTCTCTTATCATTTAGTTATTCCTAACTACACAAGTGTAGTCTTACTAG
The DNA here is from genome assembly GCA_910596185.1 of Chrysanthemum makinoi. Lineage (NCBI taxonomy): Eukaryota > Viridiplantae > Streptophyta > Magnoliopsida > Asterales > Asteraceae > Chrysanthemum > Chrysanthemum makinoi. Next base: position 351,172,154 of record OU343224.1, on the reverse strand, counting down.
CGATCTCGGAATGCATCACAAAACAAGTTCTAGAATCTAATATACTACCGGTTCACACTCTAAGCATTAAAGATGAATGCTTTTAATTCCTACTAATCTAAGGGCGATCCTCACATTTTGGGTGGAATTTAGGTGGTAAAGGGTTTTTGTGCTAGTCATGCAACTTTCTATCCGTGAGACGCTTTTGTTAAGACTAATGGTCCACTCCTATATGTCATGAAAAATTAAAAATTTGGTGCCAAAATTACCCTAACCGACATTTTATCATGGTTTATTACACAAATACAATTGGACAAAGCAAATAATCAAGGATAAGCATAGTTTCAAAGTTCCCGTTTTGTTTTCCCTCCCTACACTTAAACTGAACATTGTCCCCAATGTTCCCCGAAAGTATCAAAGTTATGATAATGGAAGGTAAAAAAAACGAAAGAAACTAGTACTCCCCTGATTAGCATCGGTAGGATCCGTGTAAAGTGGTGGTTAAATCCTTTCCAAGAAAAATGTGTGCGTGAAAAGCTCCTTCGAATCTTTTGTTTCTTCTTTTTGATAAATAAAACCTGTACATTCGAAGAAAACAAACGAAACCTTCACGTAAAATCGGCGGTAATAATATATATAAGACTCTACTAAACTAAGATATAATGCTTGTGGAATGGATGTTTACAGAATTTCTGGAAAATTAAGACCTGGAAAATTCCAAAAATTTATAAGTAGCTCGAGAAACGAGAAAAAAGTAATCATGTTGTTTTACTCCTTCCGATGCCGTCAGGTTGCAATCCTGACGCCGTCAGGTTATCCCGACAAAAACTGGTCTGCGATTTTCTGGAAAATTTACATCTTTAGAATCTGGAAAAATTTCTGCAAAACATTCATTATGATTCGATACAAGCATTTGACTCGAACAAACACACATATATATATTTTAATGAATTGTTATTCTCATGTTTACGTTTCTTTTGAAAATGTGTGTAATCCTCCCTACACTTATCCTTTATGTAAAATACCTTTATATGCAATTAAGACGAGGTTAAAAACAAAATAAAGCATTTTTACAAATTTAAACATGAGAATAAACAATTAATAAAAGATATACGACACTAACAAGCAAACAATTAAGCATTGGTTGCCTCCCACGAAGCGCTTTTCTTTATTTAAGAGTCTTGTAGCTAGACTCGTAGTCGTGCCCCTACGTTGTATCATTTTGCATTCTCAATGAGAATTCTATCATATTGACAAAATTTTCATCGACTCTATATCTAGGCCCGAGGGTCAAGCAATCCTTATAATAAAGCCTCCTTCTTTCCCACATAAATTTATAACCTTTTTCAACATCGTCCTTGCTTTTGTCCTCAAAAGCTTTGATGTTGTCTTGTTCAAAAATGGGTAGATGGCAATATTCATTTGTTTTCCAAGGCATCCTATAAGTGATCTCATCGGTTCCTTCCTTAAAACTAACCGTTCCATCATACTTTTTATGGCTCATTTTAGATGTTTCAACAAACGGTTTCCCTAGCACTACTTGGGACAAGCTATAGACAATGACGCATCCTACATCTTCTAGGACCACAAAATCAACTAGGTAGGTGAAATTTCCTATAAATACATGTACATCCTTGACTCTTCCCACAAAGTTGCAAACTCCACCTGGATACTTAGGGTCTCTCCTAATATTAAGACGCTCATTCATAATGTCATTGTAAACAGCAGATGACATCACATTAATGGGAGATTCCGTATCTATGTAAGCATGGTCGACACTCCTATATCCGATCATACAAGGGATTTTTAGGTTCCAAGGATTTCCTCTCCTAATCTTTGGGCATATCCTAATGATGGGTGATCGGGGATTATCGATTATGTATTGATGGTAGGCAACCTCTTCCTTAGTGGGGTAAAGGTTAAAATAAGCACTATCCTCTTCATTTACGTCTATCCTATGCAACTCACTAGGATTTTTGATTTCATCAATGATTTGGTTGCGAAGAGAGTTGAAGGAATGATGGTCAAGTGGTTGACTTGGACTAGGTGAGCAAAACTTAGCAAGAAAACGTGTAGTAAGATCTTCCCAACTTGAAATAGATCCCGTGGGGAGATGAAAAAGCCATTTACTAGCTTGTTTTCTTAAAGAGAATTGGAAGAGACGCAGACGCGTGGTCTCCCGATTAGTAGCGTCGAGGTCGATGGAATTGACATTTTTAAGGAAATCCTTAAGATGCTGATTAGGATCTTCGGAACGAAGTCCATGGAATGCGCATCCGTTTTGCACCAACAGTATGGTGTCGGATCGCAGAACCGTAGTTTGAGCTAGGTCGAGAAGCTTAATGGCGTTCCTAAAGCCTAGGTGGTTTGGTCTCGAGCATTCACCAAGAGTACGGTCTCTTGGCGGGACAATTGGTGGTAGGTTGATGAATGGTGGGTGGTTATCACCTTCCATGATGAAAAGTGATGGGTTTACGAACAAAGGTCACGAAGAAGGGGGATAGACTACCAGAAGGCTAAAAATAAGAAAAATTTTACTTGATAGGAATCAAGCAAAGAAACCTAAACGAGGTGGACTACTAACTAGCTATTCTATTCCCGGCAGCAAAAACTTGATAACGCTACACGCGTCGTTCGGGGTTAAAGGAACTTCCTTTTCTTCGAGCAAGTTTTATAACACCCTAGGCAGTGAACCTAATCGTTGTAGTGTAGTATTAGGGTAAGCTACGGGTATTGATATCGTTCTCTAGGGGAATAGGAATGCTAGTGATAAGTTACTACGCTAAGGTTGGGGTTGAGGAAGATTATTTTTTATCTTTTTTATGTTTTTTAGGAAATGGAAAGGTACGAATCTCGGGGTTTGGATTTGGGGGTTGGTATTGCTACCGATTACTCTACTTATCTAATTGTCTAATCTAAGGTGTATGTAGTCTATGTCTAATTATTGTGTGCTCGTATGATAGTTTAAAGATGTGTTTACTTAGGTTTTACTACTCCTTAATTATCTCCTATTGGTGGTTGAATTGTCACGTCCTTATTCTTAATCGCGTTGTGTGTCTAAAGTTGTAGGGTATGCGTTTATCCCTAACTCTTTGAACTTACCAAAGGGACTAGTCTACAAAACCCACTAGGGAATATAAACTCTAACTCTAAGGCCTCTTTGGATGGTTTAGCTTACAACCGCTCTAGGTACTATAACCTAAGGTTCACAAAGATTAATCAAGCATTAAGTACACAACGAATGATCTATCGCATTACTAGATCATTAACAATTAAGATAAGAGACAACCAATCAATATTCAATAATTAAGTTTCATATTCCCTAAGCAAACACACAAGTAAATTAGCCGGACATGGAGAACATGCAAGCATACACACAAATAATCAAAGACATACCCTAAAATACTGTACAAGACAGCCTTGGTTCGTTTTAGGTTTTTACTCCAAAAGACTACACTCTAAAACTGAAAAATTCGGATTCTATATATAAATTACATATGCGACGGCGTCACCTTATGTTTTGTGACGCCGTCGGATCGCCGTCATTAGGGTTTCGTCTTGGCCACGTTAGTCTTGCGACGGCGTCACCTTGTGCTTGTGACGCCGTCCTCTTCAGCTTATGACGCCGTCTGAATCAAATCTAGGTCGATCGAGTTGCGACGGCCTACTCTTTTAAAGCTTGACACCATCACTTGAAAATAAGAAATTTGACTTCGTCCGTCACAAAATGCGCCGACGGCGTCGCTTTAGCAGATGGCGCCGTCACCTTGTAATTCAGCAGCTTGAGTGTCTCGATTCTTGACTTTGGCCATTTTCTTCATATATCCGCGCCTTTTCGTCCAAATAAGTGCCATTACAGCAATTTGCCTTCAAGAGACCTAAAAAGTGAAAAGGAACGATATTAAGTAATAACGGATACAAAAATGATCAAATAAGGGCTTAAATGACCCCTCAAAAAGGTACATTTTAAAACCTTATCAGCTGCCTATGAGAGACATCCATGGTTTTGAAACAGATCGGTGGTATGACATATTGATTTTGAGGATATTTGCTAGGGTTTCGAGTTTCAGAACTATAGGTTTTTTATGATTTCCTTGTACGTGTGTGTTTATGGATGGAGTTGTGGATTGGCCCAAATACGAGTCTGGCCGGTCTGATATTTTGGTTCACCAACTCTTTTCTTTGAGACAATATGGTATGTCAGTATTAACAAATATAATGGTTTTCCTTACTAGCCGCACATAAATTGCTAAGGTCGACATACATCACAAATTCTCTAAAGATCAAATAAAAAAATATTGATCATTTGTCTTTTTTCATCAAACTAAAAAAAACTCATTTTTATATTTTTTCTTCAAAATTAAATGTTTCACAAACCGTTAAATATCGCTTTTTTCATCAAACCGTTAAATCATTAAACGTAACGCGAAATGAATTATACCATCACGAGAAGAATTAAAACATCTTTCTATAAATATTCACTTCTATATACTTTCAACGAACTTTTTTTCGAGTTTCTTTTGTGAGTGTTGAAATTGACGCCTAGAATAATCACATGAAATCACAGTTGATGTCATTTAAAAATCACATATGACTTATGCAATCACATGTAGTTTGCGAAATCACATGTGACTTTTGCAATTACATATGATTATTCTAGACGTAAATCTCAATACTCACAAGAAAAACTTGAAAAAAAGAGTAATTAGACCTAGTCTATGGTAGCTTACTCATGTTATAACAACTATTACATCCTTTTTAGAAAAAAGACAACAATATGTGTTATATATTTGCCCATTTTCATGTTCACTTTAGAATAATACTATTGGGTAAGGTTTTTAAGATCGGGATCCTATCTATGATCGTTTTCGTCTTCGCAAGATCGTGATCTTGAGATTGGATCGGGATCTTAAGATCCTATTATAGTATTGTTGGTGTGTAACTCCCAGAACAGGGTAAATACAATCAGTAGCAACTGCAAATACCACTAGGTGGTTACCGGATATCACTTGGAATCGTGTAATCACTTTCCAAAGTAAACTATTCGACCCTAATGCCTGGGTTACACGAATATCTACTTGGGATAAGACCAAATGTAGTTATAGAATTAGGCACAATTCAATAACCCTTGCGCTTATAAGTGTTTAGCTTTTAGTTTGTTTCTCCTGATATCAGTGTGTTTCTCAGTGTATTTCAGCTGATGAAATCCATCTCTATTTATAGTAGAGAAAACTCACTCCTAGTCAATGAACATTATGAATGATTAACGGCCAATTAATCACCCATAATAAACCTCCATTATCATAGGAACAGTGGTTACATGACCAATTAAATGTGGTCATAAAGCGCCATAACATCACTTGAATGAGTGAAAGCTGTTACAAATAATCACTGCAACACTACCAGTAGGAACCTTTACACTAGCAGCAGGAACCAATACACTGCCAGTAGGAACCAATCCACTGCCAGTAGGAACCAATCCACTGCCAGTAGGAACCATCACTTACCACATTAGCAGTGGTAACCAATACACTAGCAGTACTTTCCACTATTGAGTCAGGGGTTCAGGGACCTCATGGGTATACACTCCGTACCTCCTAACCCAAAACCAGGTGTGAACTAATCCCACAAGTGCACTAAATGTTCCAAAAATCCTCCCCAAATTTAGTTCACTTCCTTTTCAAGAAAAACAAACATTAAACAAAACATGTGCATAAACGAAAATATCCTGAGGATTGAATTTCCATCTTAGTGAATTACACGTTCAAATATTCGAGAATCAGGGTGTTCTAAGAATTGAACCCTTCAACCCATTTGAATACCTGAAGATAAAATACACACAAGTTTTCCAACACTTAAAAGCTCCTGACACTATACAAGCTATGTGTCCATATCCAAATTTATAAATGTTGTAAAAGCTAAAAGTCCAAAAGCTCCCTGAAGCGGCAAAACTTCAACATTTACATAGGTGGTTCCTCTTTATTCATGCTCCTGCCAAGCACTATTTCAAAGAAAATTAACCATTAAGAAGTAAAGACTTCATCCTCCTTTCAGAGTTCGAGCACAACCTTGGGATGTATATAAAACATGTGCTCCAGTCCACTGAATGTTCAGCTTTCCACATTGAACTCAGCTCCCAAGTTTCCTCAAGAGGGAGTTGGATGTCCTAGCATTCAGTGACTAAGTTGGACTTAAACCCATCCTTTTAGCAGACTTTATAACCAAGTCTCTAGCCAAACCCTTCGTCAAGTGATCAACTAAATTTTGTTGAGATCTAATAAACTCTATAGATACCACCCCATTCATGATAAGCTCACGAATCATGCTATGTCTGACACCTAAGTGTCTAGACTTACCATTGTACATCTGGCTATAAGCCTTAGCCAATGTAGCTGCACTATCACAACGGATAGAAATAGGTGTTGTAGGTTTAGGCCACAATGGAATCTCAAGAAGCAAGTTTTTCAACCATTCAGCTTCTTTACCAGCAGCTGCTAAAGCCACAAATTCAGATTCCATTGTTGAACTGGTGATGCAAGTTTGCTTCTTGGATGCCCAAGAAATTGCACCTCCACCAAGTAGGAATACCCAACCACTGGATGACGAATTGTCTTCAGTGTTACTGATCCAACTTGCATCAGTGTATCCTTCTAATACTAAAGGATAACCAGTATATGAAAGACTATAGTCCATAGTTCCCTTCAGATACTTCAGTACCCTCTGAACTACTTTCCAGTGATGAGCACTAGGATTACTAGTATACCTGCTCAGTTTTCCCACTGCAAAAGCAATATCAGGTCTTGTACAAGTCATGGCATACATCAGGCAACCAATTACCCTAGAATACTCAAGTTGAGATACAACCTTGCCATGATTAGGCATCGGCTTCTCACAAGTATCCATAGGTGTACTCACAGGAGTACAATCAAAGTAATTGAATTTCCTCAACACCTTCTCAATATAATGAGACTGAAATATAGAAATTCTTTTACTTTCATGTTTAATCCTTATACCAAGGATAACATCAGTCTCCCCCATGTCCTTCATGGAGAACCTTGATGACAAAAATTCTTTTGTCAGGTTAACCTGATTTTGGTCAGTGCCAAAGATCAACATGTCATCAACATATAGACAAATGATGACTCCTTTACCAGATTCATCAAATTTGCTAAATACACATTTGTCAGACTGGTTAAGAACATAACCACTAGACAAAACCACTTCATCAAATTTTTGATGCCATTGCTTAGGTGCCTGCTTTAGTCCATAAAGAGACTTAATCAGTTTACACACCTTGTTTTCATTGCCAATGCAATATGAAGCCGTGAGGTTGGTTCATATAAACCTCCTCATCCAATTCACCATTCAAGAAAGCTGTCTTCACATCCATCTGATGAATAATTAGATTGTGAATTGATGCCAAAGCAATCTGCAGTCTTATGGTACTGATACGAGCCATAGGGGCATAAGTATCAAAATAGTCTATTCCTGACTTTTGTTTAAAGCCTTGAATGACTAGTCTAGACTTGAAGTTTTCAAAAGTTCCATCTACCTTCATTTTCTTTTTGAAGATCCATTTGCAACCCAGAGGTTTGCAACCAGGTGGTAGATCAACCAACACCCAAGTGTTGTTGCCCATGATGGAATCCATCTCATCATTGATTGCTTTTTTCCAGAAAGTAATATCCTGGGACTTCATTGCTTCTTCAAAGGTCTTGGGATCATCCTCAACAATGAAGCAATAGGAGTATTGGTCAGAGACCTCATCCCTTGTTCCTTCAACTAAATATAATTGAAACTCAGGTCCAAATGACTTTGGAGTCCTGACCCTTTTGCTCTTTCTGAGCACAGGTTCATATTGTTGAACCACAACCTCATCGGGGACCTCGATGGTTCTTCATCGAGGGACCTCGATACACCAGTGTCATGAGTTCCATTTGGAATCCTCGACTTGGTCTAGGGACTGATGAGAATCTATTCTCATCAAAGTTTGCATCCCTTTATTCAATTATAGAGTTAAGCGAAACATATTCATTAGGTTCAATAACATAGAACCTAAAATCCTTGGAATGCTCAAAGATGTCCAACAAAGATGCGATCAATGCCCCTTTCACCCAAAGTTTTCAGCTTTGGATCGGGAGTCTTACAACACCCTACAACCCCGGACCACTCGAGATAGTTCAGGTTAAGTTTCCTTTTAGTCCAGAGTTCATAAGGGGTAACCTTGTTCCTTTTGTTGGGATCCCTATTTAGCAAATAGCAAGCTGTTAACATAGCTTCACCCCAGAACCCTTGACTCAGTCCTGAATAGGACAACATGGAATTAACCATCTCCTTCAAGACCCTGTTTTTCCTTTCAAATACCATTTTTTGAGGAGTATAAAGGGCATCGTTTCATGGATTATTCCAACAGACTGAAAATACTGAGTATCCATGTACTCACCTCCCCTATCAGTCCTTAATCTTTTGATCGAGGACCCAAGTTGTAATTCAACTTCAGTTTTAAACACTTTGAATTTATCTAATGCTTCATCCTTAGTATGTAAAAGATAGATATAACAAAACCTAGAAGCATCATCAATAAATGTCACAAAGTACTTCTTATTCCCCAAAGAGGGAGTGGCATGCAAATCACACAGGTCACGTGTATAAGCTCCAAGACATTAGTCTCACGACTAACACCCTGAAAAGGTTTCTTGGTAATCTTGGTCAACATGCAAGTTTTACACTTTTCAGTGTCCATGTCAAATGCTGGGATTAACCCATCCTTAGACATATCTTGCATCCTTTTATAGTGTACATGGCCAAGTCTAGCATGCCATAGGGTAGAGTCAGTCAGGTCAGAGGTGGTCACAAAGGCTGAATTAACACTATCAGTGGCAATATTAAGCCTAATAATTTGATTACACAAATAACCAAAACCAATAAACACACCATTCTTAGAAAGAACAAATTTATCTGATTCAATAACTTGTTTATATCCATGATTATTCAAAATACTACTTGAAACCAAATTCTTCCAGATATCAGGAACATGAATAACATTAAACAAAGTTACAATCTTTCCAGAACTAAACCTAAGATCTACACAACCACGACCATGCACCAAGGCTGTTGACTCATGTCCCATGTGAAGAATAGAACCATCATTCAGTGACTCATAAGTCTTGAACCAGCTTCTATCTTTGCACACATGAACTGTTGCACCATAGTCAACCCACCACGCAACATCATCATCCTGCACATAATGAGATTAAGATACATATATAACATAATAAATCCGAAAAGACTTATTAACCATATTCTGACCTTTCAGTGAGTTGGAAGAACCACCACTCCCAGAACCATTAGTGCCTGATCCATTGGCTTTACCACCAACTTTAACACCCTTTCAATCCCTTTTAATGTGACCAGTTTTGCCACATTTCCAACAAGTACGTGTTGCCTTCTTGTTAGGATCTGCCCTTGTGTTGTCATGATATTTACGTTTGCTTTTGTTGTCATTGTACCTCGTGGAGTTGTTATGCTCCACCATATTGACAACAGATGCACCAGCAGCATTGCTACTCTTTGGCTTGTCATTATCCTGCACCTTGAGAGATTCCTCAATGCGCAGATGACTGCCCAACTCAACCAGAGTTAATTCCTCCTTCTTATGTTTCAAGGTATGCTTGAAATTTTTCCAAGAAGGAGGGAGTTTATCAATGACACAAGAGACTGAAATAACCTCATCCATGTGCATATTGTGTTGTGTAAACCTTCCAAGTATACCAAGAAGTTCATTGTATTATTCCATAACTGGTCTTGAATCAGTCATTTTGTAATTTGTGAAATTACTTACAAGGAACTTCTTACTTGATGCATCCTCAGCCATATATTTGGCATCCAAGGAATCCCACAGTTCTTTGGAAGATTCAAAGTTATGATAAATATCAAATAGAGAATCAGACATACCATTCAGAATAAGACCTCTGCATATGTAGTCATCATTCTCCCATTTGATCCTCCTCCTGATCTGCTCAACCGTAGCATCATCCCCATCATCAGGAATAGGAGTGGTTAGCACATACACCACACTCATGCTTGACAGCAGGAAGTGTATTTTCTTCTGCCATCTCCTGAAGTCCACCCCTTCAAACTTATCCAGCTTAGCAAAGTTTGAAGCCATGTGTTTCATTGCAGCAGCTGCCATTGATTATCACAAAAATAGTTTACTTTGATTGTTGGTGTGTAACTCCCAGAACAGGGTAAATACAATCAGTAGCAACTGCAAATACCACTAGGTGGTTACCGGATATCACTTGGAATCGTGTAATCACTTTCCAAAGTAAACTATTTGACCCTAATGCCTGGGTTACATGAATATCTACCTGGGATAAGATCAAATGTAGTTATAGAATTAGGTACAGTTCAATAACCCTTGCGCTTATAAGTGTTTAGCTTTTAGTTTGTTTCTCCTGATATCAGTGTGTTTCTCAGTGTATTTCAGCTGATGAAATCCATCTCTATTTATAGTAGAGAAAACTCACTCCTAGTCAATGAACATTATGAATGATTAACGGCCAATTAATCACCCATAATAAACCTCCATTATCATAGGAACAGTGGTTACATGACCAATTAAATGTGGTCATAAAGCAGTCATAACAGTCACTTGAATGAGTGAAAGTTGTTACAAATAATCACTGCAACACTACTGGTAGGAACCTTCACACTAGCAGCAGGAACCAATACACTGCCAGTAGGAACCAACCCACTGTCAGTAGGAACCAATCCACTGCCAGTAGGAACCAATCCACTGCCAGTAGAAACCAATCCACTGCCAGTAGGAACCATCAGTTACCACATTAGCAGTGGTAACCAATACACTAGCAGTACTTTCCACTATTGAGTCAGGGGTTCAGGAACCTCATGGGTGTACACTCCATACCTCCTATCCCAAAACCAGGTGTGAACTAATTCCACAAGTGCACTAAATTTTCCAACAAGTATCATTTTATTAATAGGTATTGTAAAATTATGCAAATCCACATATTATTATGTATCAAATATTATGAAAATGTATTTCAAAATTATGATTAAAAAGTGTTTAATAATTAGCCTTTTGTTTTTCATATTCTACAAAACTTAAAGTGTGTTCTTGAGTTTTTTTAATAAAGAAAAGTAAAGTAATTTGTGGTAAACAGTTTCAGCCAAATTATGAATGAAACACTTTACTTTAAAATCAATCAAATAACATATGTTTTTTTAATTATTTTCCTTTTCTTTTCCTCCTTAAGTGGTATGGGAGAACACAACTCTTTCTGTTTCTTTTCATTTTCTTTCTATTTCTTCCTTAATTCATACTCGAGAACACAGTGTTAATACATAAATTTCTAGTTTTATAACTTGTGGTTCGTGAAAAGTAAGGTAGGATCGAACGAGATCTTAAGATTCTCTGGTCAAGATTGAGATCCTATTAAGATCCGTTCTCGCAAAGATCTTACATAGGAACGAGATCCTTTTTGCTTTATAGTATCATAAAATCGTAAGATCCTAAGATCAGGACCGGGATCTTAACAATCATGCTATTAGGCCAATTTCATTACTTTGTTGAACATAAATGTTGATGCTTATGTGATTTTTCATTATTTGATAGCTAAGAACTAAGTTTGGGGCCGAAGGTAAGGTAATTAAAAGTAGGGATGGCAATTTTTGACACAACACGATAAATGACACGAACCCGACACGAAGTTAAACAGGTTTGGGTCAAGGATAAACAGGTTTGGGTAAAAAACATGTCAATCCGTCTAACCCGTTTAATAAACGGGTCGTGTTTGGGTTGAGTTAGTATTAAACATGTCAACCCGTGAACCCGTTTAAGTTATATAAGCCACTAAAATTAAAATATGTAACTTGGATTTCATGTTGGATTTTTATTAAATGTACTATGTTATGTATTTAATATATGAGTAAGTTACGATTATATTCAAATATCATTGAAATTGCCGCGTAGTTATTTGTATGTTATTATTATCATTTTGTAGATCTTTATATCGTTTTTTGCATTTAAACAAGTTAAATCGACAAACCACTAACTTTATTCACCGTTTGACCTTTTTATTTAAACAGGTTAAACGGGTCACAAATGGGTTACACATGTTATGCAGGTCTGGTTTATGGTTGAGTTTCTTGAAACAATTAACAAATGGGTCGTGTTTGGGTAGAGGTTAAAATAACACGTCAACCCGCGAACCCGAATAGGTTAACCCGAACACGACTCGATTTCCACCCCTATTTAAAAGTACAAGCTCATTCAGCCATAGCTTTTCTTTACTAGTCTATCTACATCTAATGTGCTATCCCACTAACTCTGCAAATCTATTGGCAATATTTATAAATTTTGATATAGTTGATGCAAAACTGTGAAATCAACCCCTAATATGGCTGCATGTAAAGACCAGGAGATATTTTGGTGCAGTATCCGATTTGTAGCAAATTGGCACTCAGCTAAAACTTTAGTAAGAAAAAGTATTTTAAGAACTATCAGAGTTGTGAGAAACAATCTAAAAAACTTGACCTGTTTACTGCAACACTTTCAAATGTTAACCATTTTGATCTCTTGATCAGCCTTTATAATAGTCCTTTTCACCATATCAATATCTTGGAGTTTCACATATGTTTATTGTACTTTGATGTCTTCCCAATCAATTCAATAAAGCATAAACCATTTGATTAGGTTTAATATAGGGCTAATTGCATGGAAATGTATCCAACTTGTCACTTTTTGTAGTTCTATGTAGCCTACTATTTTTTTTGTAAATCCATGTAGCCAACTTTTGCATTTGGTCTATTCCGTGTACTCGGTGACCTACAAACATGTTGATGTCTATGTGGAGCAGGTTACCATACACATCATATCCATTTTTTTTATGCATTCATTCTAATGTTTAAATAAAACAAAACAAACACCCCATTTCTTCCCCGAACCCTTATCACTTCTTTAACCGGATCTCAAACCATGGAAGAATAAATCCTCAAAAATATTATGAACTTGAGTATACTAAGTTTCCAATAGTAACTTTTTTTTGTACTAGAGCTGCCCAGCTAATCAGCCACCACTGGACACCACCACCAATCGAACCTAGTCACTCACAAATCCCAGCCACCATGAACCTAGACACATCTCTGAACGTCTGAAAACCATAAAGTGGACGCATCAAACCTCTGTATCCGAACCTTTGTCCAGTGAAACCCAAATCAAGCTCTGTTGATATGAACTAGCTAGTGACACGCAACTACATAATTTTTTAGTTAAACGAGGACAAGCTAGCTTTAACTACAGCTAAGGCTAGTACAACACTGATTTGCCTAACAAAGTTATAACTCATGCCAAGTTGCCATTGTTAACACAAATTTAGCGTAATAACATGGCTAAATATCCTTTATAAGAAGTCACTACCATTCTATAACTATACATAAGTTCTCCTTTCAATATGAAGGTTTAAATTCAGTTTTATCTGTAAGCGTTTTTGGTTTGTTTTTATCAATTTGTAATATGAAAGAAAAGCAAAAAAATAAATAAATAAATAAAAAATAATAATAAAAAAAATAAAACTAAGCAGTAGGCAGATTCCCTGCTTTTGTTCTTGGCCACTGCAATAGACTAATTTGACACAGTGTATGGTGAATTGGTGATGGTGGCAGGTGAAGAGAGAATGGTGGTGGTGGTGGTGGCTGTTATGGTGGTGACAACATGTGAAGGGTGGTGGTAGGGGTGAAGGTAAAGGGTGTGTTTGGAAATGGGTTTTAAAAAGTGAGGTTGAAATATTTCTATGACATGGCACGCACAAAATAATGCAACATATATAAATGAACCTGTTACCTGTTAAAGAGGTCACCCGATACACGGAATAGGCCGAATTCAAAAGTTGGCTACACGGATATACAAAAAAAATAGTAGGCTACACAGAACTACAAAAAGTGACAATTTAAATACATTTCCATGCAATTAGCCCTTTAATATAATATGTGAAACTACTACTACAAAACCATATTAATTGGGCCAAAATCTCTACCACCAGAATAAGTTAGATTGTCAAACTAATTCATTGTTATACTTAAATTACCAAGTTGAGACATATATTCGTAGAATTACTAACTAAGTTACTCTTGATTTTAATCTGCTGAGTCTAAGAACCTGAACAAGAACACATACTTCACGTATTGCTTTATTATCATTAAAGTAGGAAACAAGTAAACACTCACAATTAAAGTTGTAAGTTTGTAATATTAACAGATTTTCTAATGGAAGGATTCCAAATAACACCCATTTCAGTTCTTAACCTTGGTCCTGGACAAAAACCGTAATAACATAACAATCCCTGGGACCAACATACTGCTGATACGGATGTAAACATGTTATAAAAACTTTGGAGAGCTAGGGAAACCTTGTGTTGAGGAAAAGTATCTTCGTCTGCAATTGAAAAACATTATTTTCCAATCAGATCTTAGGAGTAGATGATGTTGAGGCTGCTTGTGATTAATGTGATAATTCTTAATGAATTTAGAGCTACGGATGAGAGAATTCAATTGTTTCGAAACATATAATTCTTAATGAATTTAGAGCTACGGATGAGAGAATTCAATTGTTTCGAAACATATCGGAATCGGATAAGTGATTTGACAGGAAGTTGTTTGATGATTTGTTCTTGGATTTCGAAAGGTATGTGGCGTGACATATTGAACTTGATGAAGTTTGTTAATGGTTAGGGTTTTTGATCTAATAATAAGTTAATTTGCCTTGTACGTGATTATGTGTGGAGCATGTAATAACGAATGAGATTAATGAATGAGATTTTCATCATTAGTCGTATAATGTTCCCATTATGGTCTTTGATAAGTTAAAGAGTTAAGAACATAACCACTTAACTTACAACGATATGTTCACCTACATAGATGCATAGATAAAAACTAAAAAAAATAAATCAAAAATAAAGATAGATTCTAGATTCATGCCACCAAAATCACAAGTGCCGTTTTGTAGCTTGGATGTTAGTTTTCTGATTATAAAGTTATAAGTAAAATTCTTGATAAATAGTATGAAAAAACAGCTTTTTAAAAAAAGATGTCTTCCTACAAATGGTCAAAGAAATGATGAATTAAGGGAAAAAAAACAGTGTTTGCCTATGTTGTTAGGTAAAATAAAGTAATTATATCCAATGTAATTGAAGGAAAAGCAAGACTGATAGACAAAGATCATAACATGTGTCTGATGTAGACATGTTTAAGTGCATCACTTTGGTTTATACAATTAATCAGTGGTTATAAAAATCATAATGTCTCCTATAAAGCAAAGAGTTTGCTCAAATGACACCAACAGTCCTGGATTCTAACGAAAAACTAGACGTCTGGAGAATGATATACCATAATGGTATGAATTCTGTCCTAAACAAAATCACAAATGCCAAAGTTAATATTGGATATTCTTGTTGGAGGGCCAATCAAAACCAACTTGATTCGTTTTCTGCAACACTTTCAAGGTTAATTATTTAGATCTCCTATTCAGCATTTATAACAATTCGTTACACAACAATCCCTACTTGTACTTCCACGAAATTTCTCGAGTACTTCAATGCATTCCCAATCAATTTAATATCAAAAAAATAGTAAACCATTTGATTAGGTTCAATATAACATGTAAGACTAATGGTATGTCAATGGGAACATCAACCAAATATTTGTGGGTTCAAGTGTTCAAGTATTGTTAAAGACATTTGTCCACACCAACCTCCTTAAAAGGGATGGCTTTACCCGGTTGAGTCTGTGTGGCGGTGGGTTAAAAACCCGTTGATTAGTCAGCCAAAAGGTCGAAAACCATGGTTAATTACTAAAAAGAAAAAGACGATTGTGAGATAGTGTACTTGAGATATATGGTATAGGTGTAAAAAAATAATATTTAACATGTAAGACTACTACAAAACCATATTAACTGCTCCAAACTCAATCCCTACCACTAGAGTAAGCTAAATCTTAAAACCAGTTCATTAACATACCTTTAGTTACCAAATTGAGACATAAATATGTAGAATTAGCAAATAAGAACTGAAACAATAATGTTATATTCCAAACCTTTAAAGCATTGGCCAAATTTCATATCCTTGTGATCAAGAACACATACCTGCCATCATTATTAAGGTTGGAAACATGACAACACGGACATTAAGTTGGAAGCACTATTTAATAATCTAAATAACCAATCTCTTTATCTTTCAAAGTTGACATCATTATAATCGGAATCAGCCTGATCAAATAAAAGTAACGTTTCCATGTAGGAGCTCACTTGGAAAAAACCATCAATCCCATTAATCCCAATATCATTGATGCCTCCTGAGCAGGGATCATAAACTTCAACTAATGATGATAATGTAGTAACATCATCAAGAACCTTTGCTGTTATAATTATAGCTTTACCATTCTTCCTAAACCCTAACACTGTTCTCCATCCCAAAGGACCAAGTGACTTAAGAGAGAAAATCTTGGTAAAAGATTTAGTGACACTATCATTCATCATCCATACATGGACATCATCGACATTATAGGTTTCAAGCAGAGTAAGACACTCATTTCGTTTGGATATCCCCAAAAACTGTGAGTGTAGTAAACTATCCGGAAGATACACTTTTCCAAATTCTTCACTCCTCAAGTCAAACGAAACAATCAAATTGGAACTAATTCTAGCATCACGGGCAAGAAAATAAATAAAACCTTGTGTAGAGACATTTCCATACCCCAAACCATGGTTGTTATAAAGTGTAGAAGGGATAGTTACAGTTTTCCAAACTTGTGAGCTCAGCGTAAAAACCTTCGCATCCCATTTGGTGGTCGGGATTTCATTAACAATAATTTGGACAACCTTAGGGTCACTAGTGTTAGGACAAACCCCAAAGCTAAGCACAACAGACCCCCACTCTAAACCCGATACACGAGGGATAACAACACCCACAGTTTTTCTGACCATAGGATTCCAAAGAACAGCCATATCTTTAATATCATTAGAGCAATAAAAACATATAATTCCTTGTGAGGAACCTACTATTGATTGATAATAGAAATCTTGTAGTAGGTGAGAAGTAACTGAAAACTTCTGGTTCGGAAAAGTGTTATCATCGATAACCGAGATATATTTCTGTCCATCATTGTTTACGTTGTACTGTACCAGTAGATGATGTTGAGGGTGTGTGCGATTGATGTGGTATTTTTTTATGAACTTAGAGCTATCGATGAGAGACTTCCATTGTTTCGACACGGATCGGAATCGAATGAGTGATTTGACAGGAAGTTTTTTCATGATTTCTTCTTGGATTTCGAAAGTAATGTGGTCTGACATATTGATTTTGAGAAATTTTCTTAGGGTTCGAGTGTTGGGGTTTATGTATATATAGAGTATATGATCTAATAGTAAAACTATTTGGGTCACTGGGCTTCATATCTATGGTCCATGGATATATAGGTCCAAATAACTGAATAAGGCTGATCTAATCTTAAGATCCTACGAAGTTACAAATGATATTGGCTTAACATATTTTATATCTATACTATACTATGATATAAGATCATTTGAGGATAAAAGATTATTTACATATCAAGGGATCAATCTTCACCCTTCATTTTTATTTGATCTAATGGATGAGATTAATCCTAACAATTTAAAAACCCACTTTCATCATTTTTTTTCAAATATTAATATCTTTCAAACCGTTAATCGTTAAGCGAAAAAAAATATATCATTGCGACGAGCATTTAATTATCTTTCTATAGATAGGCACTTTGATATACTTTCGACAAAATTTTAATTTTCGTATTTTTCACCTTTTTTTTAAAGTTTTTTAGTTTTTTTCGTTCTTGAAATTTGATTGAAAAATCATATATGATAAAACACTAATTTGAATATCAAATGTGATATTAGTGTAATATCATATATGATATGTAATATCACATGTGATATTAGTGTAATATCACATATGATATTACATATAATATCACATGTGATATTGCATATCATATATGATTTAACACTAATATCACATGTGATATTCAATTTAGTGTTTTATCATATATGATTTTTTCATGTAAATTTTAATAACGTAAAAACGAAAAATAACGAAAAACGTGAAAAAACGAGTTTTTCTTTTTCGAAAGTATATCAAAGTGCGCGTCTATAGAAGGATAATTAAATGCTCGTCGCGATAGTGTAAATATTTTCATTTAACGATTAACGGTTTAAGAGATATTTAAATTATAAAAAATAGGTGAAATAATAAAATGTTTTTAATCCCAGTCATTGATTTATTTTTAGATGGATGGTGGAGATGAGTCCCTTGGTATGTAAGAAAAGTTTGTTATGTAAAATAACTCTCCTCTAACATAATTTATATCTATACTATGATATAAGATCATTTGAGGACAAAAGATTATTTACATACCAAGGGATCAATCTCCACCCTCTATTTTTATTTGATCTAATGGATGAGATTAATCCCAACAATATAAAAAACCACCTTTGATCCTTTTTTTTCAAATATTAATAACTTTTAAACCGTTAATCGTTAAGCGGAAAAAAAAATATCATTGCGACGAGCATTTAATTATCTTTCTATATATAGGCACTTTGGTATACTTTCGACAAAAAAAAATTTTCGTATTTTTCACGTTTTTTTTTTCAAGTTTTTTTCGTTTTTTTTACGTTACTGAAATGTGCATTGAAAAATCATATATGATATAACACTAATTTGATATTAGTGTAAAATCATATATGATATGTAATATCATATGTGATATTAGTGTAAAATCACATATGATATCACATGTGATATTACATATCATATATGATTTAACACTAATATCACATGTGATATTCAATTCAGTGTTTTATTATATATGATTTTTTTCATGAAAATTTCAATAACGTAAAATAAACGAAAAAGACGAAAAACGTGAAAAAATGAATTTTTCTTTTTCGAAAGTATATCAAAGTGCCCGTCCATAGAAAGATAATTAAATGCTCGTCGCGACGGTGTAAATATTTTCGCTTAATGATAAACGGTTTAAGAGATATTTAAATTATAAAAAATGGATGAAATAATAAAATGTTTTTAAATCTCAGCCATTGATTTTCTTTTTAGATGGATGGTGGAAATGAGTCCCTTGGTATGTGAGAAAAGTTTGGTACGTAAAATAACTCTCCTCCTATACTATATATAATGGAAAAAAGGTCAAAGTGGAAAATGTTGAAAGTTGAATGTTGAAAACATGGTCAATGGAGAGAGAAATACATAATCTAATTAATACTCTTATTAAAACACCTCATTACTTAAAAGTACAATAAATTATTCACATTGTACAACCAATTAAAAGCACATATACTAAATTAAAAACAACCAATTAATACACCACTTACTAAAAAGTATAATAATTTTCATAACGTACAATTTAAAAAAGGTACAACATAATACAAAATATAAAATAATTAAACACACTAATTAATGTTATTTTTTAAACACCCCAAAATTAAAAGTAAATGTTATTATACACATTGTACATATTAATAAAACACGCAAAGCTTCATACATGCTAAAAAGTTGATGATACATATAGTTTTGAAAATTGGACCAGATCGGACCAAGTTGTTCAACTCGGAACCGGTGTCATCACCGGTTCGGCTAACCAATTAAAGCCATCCGAAAACGAACCAAAGAGGACTCGTTGAAACCGATACCGGGTTGACCCGGGACGCTTCAAACCAGGCGGACTGACCCGGTTTAATTTGACATGTTTTCGACCCAACCTATCGGTTTGACTCGGTTTAAATCGGCCTGTTTTTTGATCGGAACGGTTCAACCGGTTGAACCACCCGGGTCAAATCGAGTTTCAAATTTGACAAAAATTAATATGAGAAATGATGAAGTAGTTGTGGAACTCGTGACATTTTTTTTTTAAAGGAGAGATCAAGTAATTGTAGTTTTTTGTTTATTTTGCTTTGACACATGTAATTTGTCATTTGTATAAGGTTATTTTAAAAAATGTTGCTCTTGCACCACTTAATGGACTAGCATATATGAATCGTCTTTTAAAAGTTAATATATATTGTATAACCCTTTGTCCAGTATATCAATAATGTTATGTAAGTTTATTAAACTCACAAAAATTGAATAATATTGTTATCTTTAGCGATAATTATTTGTACCACAAACAAATAGCTTTGAACAATGCATAAATATCTATGCAAATTGATAGTACAAAATAATCTTATTATTGTGATATCAACAGGGCCGTCTCGTGGATTTCAGTGGCCCCATGCCATTACCACAAAGAGGCCCTGAAACATACACATAATATACATATGTATAAGTAGTGCATGAATTAATTAAGCTCGAGTCTCATATTATGTTCATATATATAATAGAAGTGCATGAAATGGTCATCTTCAAGCGGTGACCCTGTGCAATCGCACCTCTTGCACTCCCCTAAAGCCGGCCCTGGATATCAAATTTGCAATGTTACAATTTTAAAAGCCACACACCAAATGATAATCGCTACACATGTAAAAAAATAGTTATCACTATCTAAATTACCAACAAAACAGTAAAAAGCGGTCACACATGTTGGCTATACCTCTTAAAAAAAATTTGCCAACTACATAATACCGTTGCTTTTTTGTAATGCTTGAATCTATCATTATTAAAAATCTTAATAACTTAAAACAATCCTATTAGAAAATATACTCCCACACTTAGATCGACTCTACATATTTTTTTTAAAAACTATATATTTCCGCGGCTATGCAACCACGCATCAGAATTGTAGTTATTCGAAAATGATTCTCTGATGTTACAAATACAGTTTGTTGAAAGAAATTTATGGGTCGTCGGAATTTTACAGAAAACTAGACATCGCTGCCGCTAGGCGCGGGTACTCGTCTAGTCTAAGAAAATGGGTGGATTTGCACCAAAGATTTAAAATTACATATATATCTTCCAAAGATATTTCAACTTGACAGTATTTTAGTCTTTTAATGGGAAAAAGTATTGACAACAATTAAATGTAAAATAAGTCTAGTATATCCCTCATGTGTTTCTTTGTATTTTCCATCAATGAGCTTATATAATAGGGTAAAAGTCAAAAATGAAAAATATATTTTTTCAAATGTACCAATATGATAAACATAGTTATTTATATATCAATATGTTAAATCAAAGATCAATTATGTACAATAATGAGTAATTCTTCACATCTTCATCTCTTACATTTGCATCGTTAGTCCTTTATACTAACAGCCGTTAGTAAATAACTTAAAACTTGGTTTTCTTACGTTTTTGTCTGTTTTTTACGTTTTCGTCCAATTTTTTACGTTTTCGTCCAATTTTTTACGTTTTCGTTTGATTTTTACGTCGTTGACCGTTTTTTACGTTTTCGTCTGTTTTTTTTTACGTTTTTGTCTGTTTTTTTTACGTTTTCATCTGTTTTTTACATTTTCGTCTGTTTTTTTACGTTTTCGTTTGTTTTTTTACACTTTCGTCCGGTTTTTTACGTTTTCGTCCGATTTTTTACGTTTTCGACCCTTTATTAGGTCGTCAACCTTTTTTCACGTTTTCGCCCCTTTTTTTACGTTTTCGACCCCTTTATTACGTTTTCATCCATTTTTTTAAGTTTTCGTCTATTTTTTATGTTTCTTCCCCTTTATGTTTTCTTTTGTTTTTTACGTTTTCATCCGTTTTTAACGTTTTCATCTGTTTTTTTAAGTTTTCGTTTGTTTTTTAACGTTTTCATCTAATTTTTTATGTTTTCGTCTGTTTTTTTATGTTTTCGTCCGGTTTTTTATGTTTTCGTCTGATTCTTTAAGTTCTCATATGTTTTTTTACGTTTTCATCTGGTTTTTTACGTTTTTGTCTGTGTTTTTTTACGTTTTTGTCTGTTTTTTTACGTTTTCATCCGTATTTTACGTTTTCGTTTGTATTTTTACGTTTTCGTCCAATTTTTTACGTTTTCGACCCCTTTGTTACATTTTCATCCGTTTTTTTAAGTTTTCGTCTATTTTTTATGCTTTCGACTCCTTTGTTACGTTTTCGTCCGTTTTTTTAGTTTTCGTCTGTTTTTTTACGTTTTCGACCCTTTTGTTACGTTTTCGTCTATTTTTTACGTTTTAGTCCGTTTTTTAGGTTTTCATCTTTTTTTTACGTTGTCGACCCCTTTGTTACATTTTTGTCTGTTTTGTTACGTTTTTGTCCGATTTATTTACCGACAAAAACGTAACAAAGGGGTCGAAAACGTAAAAAAAAACATACGAAAATTTAAAAAAATGGACGAAAACGTGACAAAGGGCTCGAAAACGTAAAAAAAACGGACGCAAACGTAAAAAACGGTCGACGACGTAAAAAATCGGATGAAAACGTAAAAAAACGGATGAAAACGTAAAAATACAAATGAAAACGTATAAAAACAGACGAAAACGTAAAAAACGGATGAAAACGTAGAAAAACAGACAAAAACGTAAAAAATCATACGAAAACGTAAAAAACATACGAAAACGTAAAAAACAGACGAAAACTTAAACAACGGATGAAAACGTAACAAAGGGGTCAAAAACGTAAAAAACGGTCGACGACGTAAAAAATCGGTCGAAAATGTAAAATTCCGACGACCCATAAGTTTCTTTCCACAAACTGTATTTGTAGCGCCAGAAAATCATTTTCGAATAACTATAATTCTGATACGTGGTTGCATAGCAACAGAAATATATAGTTTTCAAGAAAATTATGTGAAGTCGATCTAAGTGTGGGAATATATTTCTAATAGGATTGTTTTAACTTTTAAGTTATTAATATTTTAGTAATAATAGATTCAAGCATTACAAAAAGCAACGGTATTATGTAGTTGGCAATATTATATTGTAGTTTAGATATATAGCCAATGTGTGTGACCGCATTTTCTTGTTTTGTCAGTAATTTAGGCAGTGATAACTATTTTTTTTACATGTGTAGCTTTTATTATTTGGTGTGTGACTTTTAAACTTGTAACCTTACAAATTTAATATCACCATAATAAGATTATCTTGTACTAATTTGCATATATATTTAAGCATTGTTCAAAGCTATTTGTTTGAGGTACAAATAATAATTGCTAAAGATAACAATACCATTTAATTTTTGTGATTTTAATAAACTTACATAACATTATTGATATACCGGACAAAGGGCTATACAATATATATTAACTTTTAAAAGACGATTCATATATGCTAGTCCTTTAAGTAGTGTAAGACCAACATTTTTCAAAATAACATTATACAAATGACAATATACATGTGTCAAAGTAAAAACTACAATTACTTGGTCCATCATTTTTTCAAATTTGTCACGGTTCCACAACTACTTCATCATATCTCATATAATTTTGTCAAATTTAAAACCTGGTTCGACCCGGGTGGTTCAACCGGTTGGACCGTTCCGGTCAAAAAGAACAAGTCGATTTAAACCGAGTCAACCCGACAGGTTGGGTCGAAAACAAGTCAAATTAAACCGGGTCAACCCGCCGGGTTTAAAGTGTCCCGGGTCAACCCAATTTTCGATGTGTATTAATAGTTTCCTTTTGAAATGTGTCTTCAACATTTTCACTTTTAGTTTCAACTTTTCACTTTTTAATTTTTGGCTTTTCTTTTATATATAGTATACTAGCTACAGGCCCGCCCGCTGGGCGGCTAGCTTCAAGAAATATTTCACATAGTGTAGCGTAGAATAGTTTCTAAGTTATCAATCAACCGTAACAAAAAAAGACAAAAATGTTAAGACTTTTATGTAAAGAAAAGCACATTTTGTATATTTGCATAAAGAAAGATGTTTAAAAAAAAGTTGTTTATTAATGATATATGATGGATAAAATAAATGTTGTTTATTAATGAATAAAATGCAAACCAATAACAGTATAGATGGTGTAAAAAATGCCGCAAACTATGAATTAGTTTAGAATAAGTAAAATTTTGAAAGTTAATAGTTATTAAAAGTGAAAATAAATAAATATACAAAACACATAATAAACTTGAGAATATTTATAATCTATGTAGAACCTCTTTGTACACCACATTTGTTGTAGTATTTGTGTAGTTACCATCCTTGTCACAACACAATACTTTAAGACCTTTTTTGCTTTTAACTCTTGACACGGCCACATAAAGTTGTCCGTGTGAGAACAACGGTCGTTCCAAATAAAGACCCACCTTTGCCAACGTTTGTCCTTCACTCTTGTTTATTGTCATGGCAAATGAAACAGAAATTGGGAACTGTTTTCTTTTTAGTTGAAAAGGCATTTTTTTTATCTGACGGAGATATTATCATCCGAGGTATAGCACAAACTTCTCCCAATTTACCTCCTGATATTACTTTAGCCTCGATGTTAGTAGTTCCCATTCTCAAAATTTGCAACCTTGTTCCATTACACAAACCACCTCTTTGGTCAATATTGCGCATGCACATTACCGGAGCACTGACCTTCAAAGTTAACTTATGATTTGGAATTCCGGAACACTTGATTGAATTTAAAAATTCAGTTGAGTACAACGACTCATTGTAGTTAAAATCAACGTCAATATCAGAAACAGTATCCGAACTATAATAAACCTTCTCTTTCCATGCGTTTGGACATCATTGAAGAGTTTATTTTTTCGACCTCTTCATGCGTGGAGTGCGAGGACAACTTGTCTTGGAAATACGTCGGATCCCACAAATGTTCCTGCCAATTTTCATAAGTTTCATTTATAATAGCTTCTACATGATCAGTTGTATTTGGTATGAGCATTTCTTCGGGAAATTGAATTTCCGCCTGACCATCATTCTTCCCACCAATTTTCCCGTCACCTATACTCAAAATCCAATCTGCAAACTCCTTAATTGTTTTTGCATCTGAGGGATTGCAACCAACACGAAGCCTCATGTTTTCTGTAAGTTTAAGTACTTGGCAATGATCCCATAAATAAGACTTGTTTAGAGACGCGTGTACAACATCTTGTCTACTGCCACATGGAATCACAGGTAAAATTTGACGAAAGTCTCCACCAAAAACAACGACTTTCCCCCCAAATACGTTATCAGAAATGTTTACGTGTAATCCTGTGGCTATATCGCGTAAACTCCTATCAAAGGCTTCAAAACAATGTCTATGAAGCATCGGTGCTTCGTCCCATATTATTAGCTTTGATTTGCGAATCAAATCTGCGAGCGGACTGTCTGCAGTAATTGTACACATGGAATCTTCATCAATGTTTATTGGAACAGCAAACCGAGAATGGGCAGTCCGACCACCATCAAGCAAAAGAGCAGCAATACCGCTAGAAGCAACGTTTAAAACAATTTCACCTTTAGACCTTAAAGAAGCTGTGAGGGTCTTGTACAAAAAAGTCTTGCCTGTTCCGCCATAACCATATACAAAAAACATCCCACCTTTGTTGTTGTCACATGCATCAGTTATTGTTTCATATATTTCCTTTTGCTTAACCGTTAAACTCGAATACAACTGTTGATGCTGAGTGACCAATTCTGGAATGTTATAATCGAGCTCATCATATATCAACCTATTATAGGATTACATTGTGAACTTTGAATTGGGATAAGGCATGTTAACAATGTTTTTGAGGCTCTTGGAATTGCTGAGTAAAGATTCCTCAATATATGTCAGGCATATATTGTATCTTTGATCTGAAAGTTGAAGTCCTGGTATGATAGTAGGAGTTACTTTAGTTTAGAACATGTTGTTAGTATAGATAATAACACACATTATTACAGTTGGTTATAGTTGAATTCCGTTTGTTGTAAACTAATCCGTGGTCCAACAAAGACAGTATATGATAGCTAGAGTAAAAAGGGCTAACGAATAAGAAGTAGTATGATTAATGTTTCAGGGATGAACTCCAGGGACGAAATCATATAACGCATTTGTAAGAGTTGAATTTCTCGTATAAAGAAAGCAAAATTGATTGTTAAAGTTAAGGAAAAAAAAACAGTTTTCATACCTGGATGATTTCGTTTCCGCCTTTCTTTATCTAAAACGTCTTCTGCTAAAAGTTTCCATGACTTTTCCCAAACAACTTCAGGCCGCGACATACTATCTGAGAGTATTAATTTGACAAAATAAGCTCGCAAGTAATCTCCCATCCCCTACTGACTTGCTTCAATTATACCATCGATGTATTCCTTATCATCATCTAACAAACCACGTGCAAAGCAAGCTTCTTTGTATGTACTATACACCACATTATCGTACTTCTTAAAACTTTCCCAACCGGTTGCACCTCGGACATGGTTTAACAGCATACGAAGATAAAAAAGCTCTCCCCAATTATGCGGGACGTGATGAATTCTGCCTATGCTCTTACCTTGCTTGCGTCGAGTCCATACCAAATCAGACTTGTTCCAAACGAAATGTTTTGGAAACTCAACATACAAAAGCGTTTGTGCTAACTCGTCGGTTTTATTTGTTTCCATCCACTGTAAGAATTTGGTTGTGTTGGCTGAATCCTTTTCAAGCTGAAAGTCTATACTTTCGGTTGGATCAAATAACACAGAATGTTCATTTGGAAGATGAAAAGGTAAACGCTCTACAGAAGGACTTCTATGATGAATATCAAATTTGAATATTCTCCACGCAGCTTCACATGCTGATAAATACCGAAAATCGTAGAAGTCGTTAATCTCATCCTTTTCTTCATCTTCCATTACTGCCGTAACTCTATCCGGGCCCTTGTTAATATACTTGAAAAGGTATTTGATAGATGCAAATTGATTGCACCATTCGACGTTGATGTGAGCTTGGTACCGTTTCAATAAAGTCGGACTGTAAGGAACAACGAAGGTATTGTCAAGATCGGCACCTTACTTATGAATAGTTCTGCCATTATCACTCCTCTTGTAGATGGCATACCCACTTTCATCAATGAAAGTAGCTTCATTAAATTGCTTCGGAAACTTTTTAGAACACTTATTCTCAACCATGCAAGGGCAGCTCCTATGTTCAGGACCACAAGGACCATGCATCATAAATTCCTTGACCAATTGGTAAAGTTCTGGGTCTGCATCTTTATCGGGAATCTCAGCCGATATGCATCTGTCAATATCGGCAGGAAATCTCAGTTTAGATCCTGTTTCCAACCAAACGCATAGGTGACAATGAGGCAATCTACGTTTTTGGAATTCTATCGTGTACACCTCTACAAAAAATAAAAGGACAAAGGAAGTACATATCAATACATAGTGATAAACATCGTAAATTGTTTGTGTAAGTAATCTTCATGTTATACAAACATACTGGTTATACTTTAGACATCAAAGTATACACAGTGGATGGTGTTATATAAGGATTTTGGTAACATACCTGCTTTGACTTTGCCAAAAATACGCTTTTCTTTAATGTCCTTTATCAACGTATCAAGCTTCATTTTAAAGACTCTGGTGGTGACGTCGGGACGATCTTCTGATTTAAGACCTTTCTTTTTCAGGTACCTTGTAATTTCGGGTCACTTGGGATTGCATGTAAATGTTATAAATAAGTCAGGGTAACCATACCACTTATACATTGCCATGGCATCTAAGTAATTTTGCATCATGTATCTTGGGCTCCTTGTGAAGGATGAAGGCAAAATTACTTTCTTACCGCGTTTTTTATTTTGTTGGTTGGATGATTCTGCTGCCGCAAGTAATCTTGAATAAGTTTCACATCTTAGATTTTGTTGCTTATTACGAACATATAGCATCCTCTCAGCTTCAACCATGGTGTAGCCATCGACCAAAAACTACTGAAATAAACGCCTACCATTTAGAATGGTTGAGAATTTATTGGGGCGGTCTTGTATACGGTAAGCAAACCATTCACGCATGGTGACACATTTTTATCCCGATGCGGTGTCGATCCTGTAACTCCTTGATGGTATATATCCGTCCTATATCCATCTTCGCTGACGGAATAAGATAGGGTACTGCAAGGGGAGGTATGAGACATGCAATTCACTAATCCTTTTGATTTTGCCACTGTTCTTATGGATGAGAATGTCCCTTTCGTTATGTTGTTCATTAAAATCACCAACGATAAGTGCAGCAACCTCGTTAGCGGTTGGAAGATCATATTGTCTGCCATCCTTTGCACGTTTTCCTAAAAGCCTTATCTGAACATTTTCTTGACCTGCATCCAATTGTGGACCAGCCATTCGGAACTTCTGAACCAAAGGATTTTCACGATCAAGCATTTGTTTGATCTATTTGGTTAACGTACGATCCATGTTACTATTTGATGAAGACGACCCATTACCTCTTGAACTGCACCATTTGATATGTGATTGTAATAAGTACGTTTTAGTTAAAAAGGCAAAACTATAGTCTAAAATCTTGAGTAATAAAGTATACCGGACAGATTTATTCGATTTTCAATCTTGTTTGGTGGATCATAAATGTAGAGCTGAGAAAACTTTGGTGTCTCGCCATCTTTGGGTAACAAATCCCCCAACATGTGATAGTTTTGTCCCTGAATTCTAAAACAAAATGGGCCACGACCTGTGTTAACACTATGATCAACAGTACCACCCATCGACGTAAATGCAAACATAGAATTGTAACGTCTAATGTTCTCCAAGAATCTCTTGCTTTTTGGATGCTCTCCATTCATAAGTCCCTTTAATAACGGCGGTGGATCCTTTAATGCAACAGGTAGCACAACTTTTCCTTTGCCACAACAAAGGGAAAATGAATCTGAAGAAGTTACACTGTTCAATCCTACCTTAGCTTCTGCTAACCACAACATTGCACCACAACTGTCGCATGTATAAGTTGGATCTCCGTGGTCAAAGTAATCTAAATAGAAAAATGAAAGTGTATGTTAGAGATACATTCAGTTAAATTAGATAAGTTGGTTTTAAATTAGTTGAAAAAAATACCGTTAGAAATGCCTGCGATTCGATCAATATATCCATATTCATCTTCAGATTCTTCGTCTTGGAGTACAACATTACTGACATTCGTTATTGATTCTTCTTGGATATGTGCTCTGTTTTCTAAATTTGAAGAAAAATTAGAATTTCTTGAAGTACTTTCATGAACATGATTTACATAACCTGTATAAAGGATAAACCGCTTATTAGTATATATGTAATAAAGACAGTATATATGCCTGAATTTATGTATAATTATATTACTGAAAATAAACAATCACCAATTTCAAATGGTATTGGAGTTTTGTTTCTGAACTTTCTTCTTGGATTTTCCTTTGAAACATCACCTGTTGGTTTAGAAATTTTAAAAACAAAACTAATGAAAATGTTGAAACAAATCAACACAAAATGTAACAAAAACATTAATTACAAAAATTACTTGTATAAGTGTTCTCATTAGAAGGTATAGCATGTGTTGCTTCAGGGGTTTGAAGGTTGTGATTTGAAGATACAACACCTAAGTCTTTCCGAGGCCTGCCTCTTTTTGCAACTGGTTTTTGCACAAATGGTTGTGAAGAATCCAACACAACTTTCTGTGATGTAAGGTTGGTGGTGAGAGGAGTTTTACGTGTACGACCAGTTTTTCTCTTATGTAATTGGGAATTTGAAGCCTGAGTTATAGTATTAACATTTGAAGTTTCTGTCAAAAGTGTATTGGTAAGTTTGGACGTACAAAATGTTTGGTTTCCATTTTGACTGGTTTCGCTGAGGTTGGTTGCATAATGAATGGTATTTTGTGTTGATATTGGTTGATAATTAAGTTGACAGTAGCTTAACTGAGTAGGCGTTGTCAAACCTGTTGGTTTACAAATTTCAATAAAAAAACTAATGAAATTTTGAAAACAAATAGATACAACATGTAATGAAAAAATAAATTGTAAAGCTTACTTGTGTAACTGTTTTCATTAGTAGAAGCATGTGTTACTTCAGGGATACGAATGTTCTGATTTGAAGAACCAACACTTAAGTCTTTCCAAGGTATGAATTGTTTTGCAGCCGGTGTTTGTGTAAATGGTTGTGAATAATCCAATAGAACCTTCTGTGATGTTAGGTAGTTGGTCAGAGGATTTTTACGTGGACGACCAGGTTTCCTTTTAGGTAATTGGGAATTTGAAACCTCATTTCTATTAATAACATTTGAACTTTCTGTTAAAAGTCTATTGGAAAAATTGGAAACAGAAAAGTTTTGGTTTGCATTTTCATTGGTCTGGCTAACGTTGGTTGCAGAATCTGCACAAAGATAACAAAAAAGGTGCAAGTATGTTTGTTAATGAGTGAACTGAATGCTCATAAAAATGTACTTTTAGTTTCAAATTTCATACAGAATACATAAATGATAACACTTTTGTGAATTTTGCAGCATACCAGTTTGCTGAACATTGACTGTAGTCCTGCATGGTTTGTCACGCGTTTTTCGTACACTTGGTTGTAAGGATTGAAAAGAGGAATTCTGCAACGTAAGGTTGGTTGGCACAGGTGTTTTACGTGGACGACCTGGACGCCGCTTAAGTTCTACTGGATTGGAGGTTTCAGTGGTAAAAGTTAGATTTCCTTCTTGTGTTAACAACGGGGTAGTACGATTGGAAGTGGAAGCAATTTGGTTTAATCTCGACAACGTACCTAATATTAAAAGGTATTAGTTGATATAATTAACTATTTAAGACATAGTACATTAAGGAGTTACGTATGAGGATAAACTTACTTTATGTAATATTGGAGAGAGGGGATCTTTGCACAAGGGAAGTAACATTGTTGATCGCATACTTAGAGAGCTAGGTACCATAACAAGGGTTCACTTCATCGTCGCGCCACCTCAGCGCCACATCAGCATCTCATTTTCCCACAACTAACCACAACAAACCCCCTCCTCACTCATAACAAACCTCAACCTCTTCATTTGGGCCCCACCACTACCACTTTATTTTTTTTTATTCAATTTTCATTTCCAAATAAACTAAATAAATTCATTTCATTCAAATTAAAAATACAATACATTAAAAAAACAACACTTACTAATAAAAACGATACGAAAAAAAAACGACACGGGTAAAAAAAATACAACACACGGGTAAAAAAAAACGACACGGGTAAAAAAAAATACAACACATGAGTAAAAAATACTACTCGTCCATGATTTGACGATATTTATTGACTAGACGTTCCTGCCTCTTGCGGATGATTTCTGCTTTCACCGGGTCAGGATTGGTACTCGGATCTATCATGAGAAAATCCATCTCGATCTTCTCTTGCCACGTTTTTCCTTCTCCGCCTCGCCTCGTAACAAGCCCTTTGAGCATCGGCTTTTTGAGCATATATTTTGGATATATGTCCCGAAAAACTACTCGTTTGACTTCCACCGGAGCTTGCAGCGCTTGACGTTGAAGTCAACTTCGTTTCTTCGGCTCGTTTGCATCCATCTCTTTCAGGCCGAGGTCGTTTGTCCGGCCCGAATATGTCCTCGAGACATGTAATGTCAATAGGATCTTCGGCATCCCACTTGGGATAATTTTTCAAAACAGCCCAACATTTTTCATACAAAAACTCCCTCCCACCAAAACGATGCGTAAAGTTAACTTTGGCATTCTCAATATGGTCTTGCTCATTTTCACCACTTGGCCGAAGATGTTTGAAAATAGCGTTGAACTTCGGCAATCACCGTTAATCCTCGACCATTTACCGCTTATCATGTTCTTGCAACGCTGGTTATCGGTTGTCTTAGAATTGAACATGTCGAGAATGTCGTTCCAAAGTGCTCCTCGGACGGTCATTGCCCATATCTTTATCTTGGGAAATTTCTATCCAACACTGCGCAAGTAACATTTCTTCAGACTTGGTCCACTTCCTCCTGTCCGCTTGTGCTATGACTTCAACATCTTCGTCATCATCCCTGTCCAAATCTACAGCAGTTTTTTTTGCCTTCGACTTTTTGCCCCTGCCTTTTGCCGGTTCACGTGCTTTTGGAACTTTGAATTGTGAACCGGTCGGTTGTGATTCCATTTGGGGCAATTGTGGAGACTGGGGCGGGTTAAAAGCTGTGGAGATTGTGACGGGTTAAAAAACTGCGGTGATGGAAATCGGTTGGGGTAATTTGCGAAACCTTGTTGAAACTGATGTTGTTGGTTAAGAAAGATTTCTTGTGGAGACGGGTTGGAATTGGTCGAAGAAGGGGTAGACGGGTTTGAAGAACCCCCGTATTGTTGTGGGTTTGAGTTAAGTAGATTTGTGAAGTATCCTCCGTCATGTGGGTTTTGAGACATTGTGTAAAATGATATTGTTGGTTAAGAAAGATTTATTATGTATTTTGGGTTTGAAGATTGTAAAATGAAGAAGATGATGATAGTTTATATAGGAGTGGTGGGTTTAAAAAAAAAAAGTTAATTTAAAAAAAAAAAGTTAACGTTACAAAAATGTTTACGTTTTATAACGTAAACTTTGCTTTGTGTCAGGAGCTCCACCTCGTCGTCCCCACGATTTGGTATCCGACGGCGAGCCACAACAAGGCAGGGCGGTGTGGCGGCGAGCCACGGCGCCCGGCCACGTAGGCGACGGCGAGCCCACACCGTCTACTCTTAGACTGTTTGCTTTATTTTTTAAAACATGTAATTTTTTCTTTATTTTTTAATGCAAATGTGTTTTTTTAACAATCATTTTTACAAGTTTTTGATGTAAACATAAAAACTGGTGATGTTAATTACCATTTTGGGTGGATTGTTAACTCACGAGCAAATCAGCATATAATTTCAAGTACTATGAAATGACAGAAGTTATTGATATATCTAATTTAAACATTATTGTTTGTCATCCAAATAGAATTATTGCTAAAAGTTAGACATGTCGAAAAATTAAAAGGTGAAAGCTAAAAATACGTAACATATTTTTTCAAATAAATAGGTCTACGCAATGTACTTTGTAAATTGTCAAAGATGCACAATATATTTTCAAATAATCTTCGATCTAGCTAATATGACCGGTTAGCAGCAGGTTACCAGGTCACCCTTGATTAAAAGTTACACCGTTGGTCCCCCAAACTGGACCAAATTCGCGCAGTTAGTCCTATTTTGATAACGCTCGTTAAAAAAAAAAACTTTTAAACTTGTTTTCTTAAAATCTACTTTTAAACCTGGTAGATCGAAGATTATTTGAAAATATATTGCGTATATTTGACAATTTACAAAGTACATTGCGTAGAGCTGTTTATTTGAAAAAATATGTTGCGTATCTTTAGCTTTTATCCAAAATTAAAACTTGCTAATAATGTTGTTTTGTTTGATGTTTTGATCATACGTGAGTATTGTGTCAGTTTGTTAGTATTTGTTAATAAATTGATTAAGGATAGTAAACTTCATGTGGGATTTAATAAATATGATTGTGTAATTCGGGATGTGAGTCTGGTTGTGGTCTGTATGTGTTTAATACTGAGTATAAGTTACATGTTATGTCATAGTAACAATAGTTTCTTGAGTTGTCATGTTTCTGAAGCTGTGTGACACAATAGGTTGGGTCATTCTTCAAACCAAGTTTTAATGGTGCAAGAGTTTTGTTTATGTGAGGAGGGTAATTTTGAATTTCAAGAAAAATAGTCCTTAGTTTTAACAATATGACACAAAAGTGAGTAAAGTTAGAAATAATTGTCATTTTAAGTCACACTTTTGCAAAGTTTCCTTTTGATATAGTTGAAGTCCATAGTTGTCAGGATCCCGATCCTGATTTTAGGATCTTACGATTTTACGATACTGCAAAGCAAAAACGATCCGGATCCTACATAGGATCTTTGCAGGCTTAAGATCTTATAGGATGCAGGCTTAAGATCTTATAGGATCCCGATCTTTACCATACGATCTAATCCGATCCGATCTTACTTTTCTCAGATTACAAACTAAAAAACTACAAATTTATGGGTTGTTTGTTTGTAGAATTTAAAAAACAAAATGTTAATCTTTTTAAACATTTTATAATTATAATTTAGGACAACATTTATATGAAATATTCATAGTATTTTATTGTTATAATGTATTAGAATTTGTAAATTTGTATAAAATTACATAAACTATTAAGAATTGACATTCGAGTAGGATCTTACGATCCCGATCCGATCTTACGATCACGATCTTGCAAAGACGAAAACGATCCTGGGTAAGATCCCGATCTTGACAACCTTGCTTGAAACAATAAGGTGGTGTTTTTTTTTAGGAGGTTCTGAATCTGAATCTGAACCGCACATCTGAATCTGAATCTGAGGCGTAAATGTCTGAATCTGACCGCATCTGAACGGAAAAAAAAACTCGTGTTTGAACTGCACATTTGCTTGCTCATACTAAATTTTTTTTTGGTTATTTTTTTGTTAACAAGAGGCATTCAGAGACCCCTCTCAAGTCTAGACCATTAAGATCTTACTGCCTCTGACTACGTCTGAACCGGGAAAAAAAATCAAACGGTCCGAATGGCCAAAATGTCTGACCGCGTCTAAACGGTTCAGATTCAGATGCTGTTAAGATGTTTTTTTGGAAAAACAAACACAACAAGTAGTGTGAGATGGTGATATACTTAATTTTAGGTAAATGACTACATGTTCACTTTTAGTTTTTATCTGTTCAATGAGTCATGATCAAAAGAGAAGGATGGGAAGTAATCACAATTACATATTTCAGATGAGTGCATCTTCCTTTAAAATTTCCAACCCAATTTGATATATGTTGCTAGAATTACGTCTCATCCTTTTCATTTTAATTATTCTTCTCACGTGATACCTTCCCTCTGTTCGCTAGCTTTTCATAATTTTGAATTATATGGTTAACGACGATGACCATAAAAAAATTTCAGCTAATGAGCTTCGAACTTAAGACCTCGCCAACTATTCCTTATTGTTTTCTTGTTTATTCTGACCAACTTTTGACTTGATATATTCTAGGTGTGTTCAAATGTGTTGTAGAAGTCGCCATCATTATCGTTCATTGTGCTCAGTTTTTAACTAATCGATTT
Source organism: Chrysanthemum makinoi (assembly GCA_910596185.1). Lineage (NCBI taxonomy): Eukaryota > Viridiplantae > Streptophyta > Magnoliopsida > Asterales > Asteraceae > Chrysanthemum > Chrysanthemum makinoi. Next base: position 351,137,194 of record OU343224.1, on the reverse strand, counting down.
TCCGAAGTCTGGTGGTGGTGTTCTCATGCTCACAAGGTTTTGGAAGCCAAATCACACACCAAATTAACCACACTCAAAGCTTTCCAGTCAAACTGAATGTTAAGACTCAAATTTGTAGATCTTCACAACATAACTGAATCTTGGTTTTTGCCTAACTTTATTGAATCCTTCGATTTTACAGCAACAAAAGTACATAACGACAAGAAAACAGGAGGTTGAGGGAACAATGTGTTTTCATACCTTTCACGGAGTATGCGCTTTGGTTATGCTTGCTAGTACACTAAATGATCAAATCGGAAAACCAAGTAAAGCCAACAATAATACACTCGTGAAGTCATACACATGGGAAGCTGTGTACAGCTCACTTAAGTAAGACTTTTTATCAAATGAATTGAAGAAAAAAAATCAATACAATATGATCAAAAAGAAGTTCAGTTTACATGTATTCATACTCTTGAGGCCGATATTACATGGGAGAAAACACATCAAAAATTCTTGTAAATCATCCTAGATTTACACACACAAAACTGCTAATCAAGAACTGGATTTGAATCGAAGAATGGTCTAAGGTAAACAATACAAATAAATTGCTGATATATGTATCTTCTTAACATGTATATGATGATGATAGTAAAGTCCGAAAACAAAGCCAATTTCACTGTTGTCTATTTAAGCCTTTTGCCTGATTGTTAGCAGAGTATACTTTTTCAACAATATCCACAATGATGATGATTTCCTCATAATACACCATAAAAGTGTTTTTTTTCTTCTTCTTTATAATTGTGAATCTTCTGTACTGTCCACAAATGGAGCCAGAAAAGTACTTCAAAGAAGAGACCTGCATTGACCATCGCATATTTAGATATCAATGTATCATTATTGGAGCTTGTAACACAACCAGGTCAGGGGGTTGGGTAACGGGTCAAAAAGTAGAGTACACGGGTCAGTCTGGCCATCTGGGTTATACTTTGCCTCTAACGGGTCAACTAGGTAATCAATGGTTAAGATGGAAACTAACTGAAGTTTCAATACTAATTAGATTGTCACTGTTATGATAAACTTTTCTTAATTTGATTTCAAAAATTAGAAGTTTGTAAACTCAAGAAAGAAAAGACAGTGAAAGTGTTTCGGGATGGCCCAACTCAACCCGGCCGCTTTTGACTCCTTCCAAAAACTAACTGAAGTTTCAATACTAATTAGATTGTCACTGTTATGATAACTTTTCTTAATTTGACTTTAAAACTTACAAGTTTGTAAACTCAAGAAAGAAAAGACAGTGAAAGTGTTTCGGGATGGCCCAACTCGACCCGACCGCTTTTGACTCCTTCCAAAAAGTACCCACTTTGACCCATTGTCCAAGCTGACCGGCCTGTAGAGTTTGACACCTATCGGGTACAGTGCGGAGGGGGAGTGTTTATTGGCCATAGATTATAATTCAGTAGAAAGGTCCTCCTTTTACACATCTTAAATACCAAGACTCACTTTATTACTAAAAACATGTCATGTAATCACAATTAAAATGATTATTCACGCAAAAAACAATCATCACATGAAAAAATGGATTCAGAGAAGTCATTGTGTACGAGTAGTTTAAGAAACTTACTTGGGGTCAACTCAGGTAGGAAGGAGAGGCCGTCTTTCATCAACTTCTACACGATGACTAGCCTGGAGACGTAGAAAGCAAGATACAATAACATGTCTTAGTACTGAGCACAGTCTTTTAAGAATTGAAACTCTATATATGAATGAGCATATGTACCTCCTCATTCGCCCCTGCGGCTATATTTACGAATTCGTCCCTTTTAACACATCAAAGAAAGCAAGTGTGTAAGCTTAAGTTCAAAAGAGATGAGAGTCGACTTTTTCTAAAGGGGTCTATTTTAAGCTACAATATATGTGGGTGGGTAGACGGTTGGGTGATGGATCAAAACAGGACATCTTGACCCAAAACACTATTTTATAAATAAAAAGTGTCATGTGCGATTTCAAAAACTATAAAAGTTCAATCTGAATCTTAATCTATAAACAAACTGTTTGGCCAGCTTTCAACCCATTTGAGTTGCTTCTACTAGAGCAATATTTCTAGTTCACTCGTTTGACCCTTTATAGATAAAACATAACATCACTCAACCCATTTAGTAAACGAGTTCAAATGGCCACCTCATTAATATTTAACAACTGCTAGTAATTGAGTACCTATGATTACTCTGAACTGGTTCCAACTCCAGTACCCCATTTTCATCTTCTTTCACTTTCGCAAGGGGCGAAAAGAACTGGAAAAAGAATCAGGCAAAGGGTTAATTGCATATGAATTTAATTCATTGACATATTAAACTCTTTCTGCCATACCTGATGCATTGAGATGAAGACAATAGAAATGCCTAGCATAAAATTTATAGTCAGAGTGTGACCAAACAAAGCTGCAGATGCAAAGCCTGTGAAGATTGTGGCAACTGTTGAGGAGTACTTTTTCAAAATCGTATCTGCATGTCACAAACCATTCTTTAGGATAAGTAAAGAATACTGACTAACATTATACCTTAAACAAAGACATCGTGAAATGTTGTAGCAAAATGCTTATGATCTTTCCAGATGATCAATAATATATTTTGAACACGCTTATAAGCTTACCGGCGTATTTGAAGAAAAATGAAGATAAAATTCCTTGAGCTGCATTGTTAACAATTAAAAGCATTGTAGCTCTTGAATGTCCTTCCAAAATATTGAAGCTTTCAGGACCTGAAACACAAAATTATGCAAATATGAGGTTTTACCGTAGATGGTTAAATACTTATACTGATTCTTACAATAAGTACTAATGGAGGTTAAGATCAGTTTGTCCAATAAGTACCTTTGATAATGACAGTTACAAGGATCCCTAGGAAGTTGAATATTGCTCCATATCCATATAAAAACAAATTCTGCAATTCAAAATGGTAAATATTTCGGAAATCAGAATACATAAAATATATAGATGCTTGCAGCACTTCTGATAGATATTATGGATTTACAGCAGAAAAATAAAAAACGCAATAATGAAACCAAGTGTTCAAGAACTAACTACTCATGGCATAAGTTAAACATGAACAAAAAAGTGACGTGAACATAGATCATGTTTTAGAAAAAAGGAAGATTATAAACCATTTTTTTGTTGCATTATTAGGATTACCTGCATGTATATGCTTGTGTCAAATTGACTCTTGAGTGCATATTCATTAAACACTGAAGCCATAGATGGAACTGTCACCTATGCATTGAACTCTTCAAGTTAGTTAATCATAAAAAGCATTATGCATTGTATTAAGTTTGTATGTCATGCAGGAATGTGTCATCATCAGTCTGCAAGTTATGCTAATCAAACTTACAAAGATAAATGTATAGATATATGCAGCCATTGCAACAGGAAGACCCATTGCAGTAGATCCCTCTGGTAAGGAACGCATTTGATTTATACTAATTCCAATAAGCAGCAGAGCAAGAGCCTCCCACTGAAACAAAGAGTAATGAAAAGAGATATTTGTCAAAATAATGATTACCGAATCCTATATAGTCCCTGATCATATAAATAAAATCATAAAAGAGAAAATAATAATAATATTATTAGAGCCTCATGTCAGACCTGAATTATCGAAAACCGACGCTTCATAACAATCTTTAATAAAACCGCAATTACCAAGACCTGCAATTTTTAGGTCATATTAGTGCTCAACAAGATTATGAACTTATATGTTTGTCAAATGTATGACTTCATTATCTGAATGAGAAAAACAGACAAACATGCAGACTCAGAAACTAAATTTGCTGACATACAGCAATGGAACAAACAGAACCCCGGAAATATAAAGCTCAAAAGAGTTGCTCGATAATATTTATTGATGCAATGATGGAAGTTTTTTGTGATCTTGTGAGTTAAGACAAGAAAACAGGGTCAGCTCAAGATATTTAAGGCCTAATGATTAAGATACAACCGGACGATGTGAGATGGATATATTAGTGTTTCAGTTCTCTATCACCTGTGATAACATACACTATCAATATCTTCCTATACTAGATACACCAATTAATCTACATGATGAGTAAGCATGACAAAAAATGTAGCAGATAATTACCTTCAGATTGCTTAGCATCTTAACCGTTGCAGGATTAAAGTAGAGCTGCACAAACATTTCAACATCAGATTAAAGGTTCCAAATAAAACTAGAAAGAACAACCATAATGAAGTTACTGGTGTAACAATTATGATGTTCTTTAGAAATATTTAATATATCAAAAGAGCTTCTGCAATATAATTACCTGCATGGTGAACTTTAGATAGTTATTTATAGCATAGAGAAATGCTGGAACAGCAAGAAGCACATTGTTGCGGGCTGCCTGCACAAAAAACATGGCAGACATCAAACCAAGAGCTTGCTGCATTATAAATTAAATGCATCTATAGGTTTCGGAGTTCTGGAAGAATTTGAAGCATAAAAGATAAAGCATGTAATATAATCTTCAGATTTATCTCAATTAGTGTAACTTTTGCAAGCCTAAATGGCTGATTAACTTTTTTTAAGAACAAAACCACATTAAAAAGAGAGCCCTTTGGCTCTAAAGGATGCATAAGCAAATTTCAACAAAACAACGCAATTGACTAAAACCAAATCTTATTCCGTACGAAATAAACAATATAGCCTGCTACATTGCTGCAATGTCGTCTATGCTAGGTATGTAGATCAAAAGTAAATGCCAATCAAAGCAGTCTCCCTACCCTCGGGCAGGGGCTATGACTGTCTATATCCTACCTCCCCCATGACCCGCTCCTGCAGAACTTGGTACAGTTGTTGAGTGGATATCATAAACTGGCAAATATCTCATTATAGAGGCCCAGCACCCGAACCTACTCCCATATTTAAAGGAAACTTATAAACAAGAATGGCCAATCTTCTGATTTCTCATTGTGGTTGAAAGAACCCTAACCATGGCCATCTTTTTATAACCCAAAAGCAAAAGTTGGCAACATTACCTGTACAAAACTGGACACAGAAAGAAGTGGCTTCTCTCCAATCTTCTGATTTCTAGCCTGAAATAAGAATTTTGTAAAAGAAAATTTTAGTAGAAGCGCAAATGTATGCTAACCAAGCCAATATGTCAGCAAAACATATTTAGGAACAATAAAATTATAAACAAAGGTAGGTATAGAACTATTCTTTTGCTTCATTAATCAAGGTTCAGTTCACAGAGAAGTTCTCCATATATACATATATGGATTAACATGTATACATGTTAAAATAAGAAAACCCTACCTGGATTAGAAGCATTACAAGCGCAAAGATAACCTTTGCAACTTCCGTCAAAAAGTTGACGCTGATGGGGCTAAATTTGAACTTTCCATCAACCTTGGACATATACACCAAAATTGGCTGCAAGAGAAAATGGAAACAATAAGCCAATGATAACTAATCCAACATGAACATGGTACATAATAATTATTCCTAAAATTTCCCAGTCAAATACTGATAGTTTTGGAATTTAAAAGGTTGCACTATAAAAGAACGTAATATAAACAGGCAACCAAAACACATTCCTTATCTTGTCTTGTATGCAAATTAGGAAAATAACATTATACTAATTACTACAGACCTCCTCGCAGAAATTAGATATACAGAACGACTTGGTGGGTTGTTTTGTAAATAGAAGTTTGGTCTTTCATGAAAACTATTCATCTGTCTCAACGATTTTACGCAAAAAGTGACAAATGTAACGCCAATAAATGGTAGTTATCGTATGATCCGTATCAAATTTGTTTTGAGTAATCTGGTAGATTCTCTAAAACTTCTCGAAACTTTTTTAGATTGCCTCGGGAGTCTATTTTCTACTGTTAATCTGATAAGATATACATGCGCTACTTACAAACGGTGCCAAAAAGATTCTTAGAAATATAAGCTAAATGCATTAACAAAAACACAACACCTTCCAAATAAAGCATGCACATGATGACAAATATAACTCTTGCAATGCTTATAAGGAAATTACCTGCAAGCCAACTAGCATGCAATCACCAACAACCAACAAGACATTGAGTGCACGTTGCTTTTTGGAATACTTGCTCCGATGTCGATCATAAGCCCTTGAGACGGTTTTTGCAGACGGATTTACCAACTTAGAATGACAGACACTGCATTCTATCATCCCTTGTTTCATTATCCAACTGCTCCCTGCCTCACTCTCTTTCCCCTTCCTTTATATATCAGCACTAAAACATAAATTTACAAACACCACAAATCAGCATTCATCATTCATCATTCTACTACAAACAACAGACATGTTGGTTCAGTCGTTCGGTTGGAAACCGAAAACGAAACAAAAATGTAGGGATTCTTTATTTCCATAAAGCTGGAATGTTGGCTTTCTAGTTGTGGTCTATAATTTCAGTCAAATGCTGCAGTTCAGTCTTTACGTTTCCTAGCTCACCATTAATCGTAGTACAAACAGCATTACTAAAAATATACAAATTTAATCTTGGTCTGGTTATATGATGAAAACCGAACCTAACCGTTTTTTTATCATAAACCTGAACTGTTCAGTTTTAAGTTTCAGTTGGTTATTTTGGTTAAACCAATTGCCGTTCGGTTTTTTGACAAACAGCATTATAATAATCACTGTCATCTCTAACCTACGTAATAATTACTAGATACACCGGACCACAACTTGCCTACAAATCAGCATTATAATAAATAATGTAATCTATAACCTATATTAATTACTAGATACAGAAAATCACATCTCGTATCGGTATTTAGTTTTGGTTGAATCCGTTACGGTTCAATTTTTCTGCTTAACCGTAATTGAACTACAAATCACCATTAAAAAAATAAACAATCCAAAACATAAAATCACTCGCTATATACACAAATCACATCTCAAACAGCAACTTAACAACTGAACCTAATATAGAATCAGATCTTAACTAATTTCATATGTACAAAATATAACTTCTAAAGAAGGCCGATCAATTTCTGTTATTTCTGTTAAATCAGTTACATTTTGGTTTTTCAGTGTACTACAAACAGCACAAATAGATAATCCATAACCGAGACTGAACCGAGAATGTCTATCTTTTTTCATAAAAACAAAGCATCAATTCTTAGTTTCAGTCAGTTATTTCTGTTAAATCGGTTTCGTGCTTTACAGCTTTTCTCCTATAAACAGCATTAATAAATGAATCCCTAGATACATCAAATCACATCTTACATGACAGCTTCAAAATAAGTAACTATAATTCATACTAAACCTAAATTGAATCAAATCTCAACTCCACATAACATCAATTTCATATACCAACAGATAAAGTACACTACATGTTCAGTCATTTGGTAATAAAACGAAACTGAACGTCGTAAAACTGGACAGTTAAGTTCTTAGTTTCGGTCGTTTATTGACTTATTTCAATTTATTTCTACTTCAAACTGCATTACTATAACAAAGGCTGATCCGAAAATGTCAGTTTTATCATTTTGATATAAACAAATTGTCAATTTATGTCGTCAGTCATTTGCGTTTAATCAGCTACATCTACGTATTTCTGCTTGCACATAATTACACTAATCCATAACCAAAAACGAACGAAGAATGTCTGATATTTTTTTTTTTCATCAACACCAAACCACCCGTTCCTAGTTTCAGTCGTCTATTTCTGTTCAATCGGTTTCGAGTTTTTTGGTTTATCACATCTCATACAACACAGCTTCACTACTAAAACCTAACGAATTCAATCAAATCTTATCTAATGACAACAAAAACATGACCAAACCGAAAATGCCAGTAAAACTACAAATCAGCATTATTAATTAAAAAACAATCCATATCATGTAACAACTTCACTAGTATTAGATCAGATCATAACAGATATCAAAACGCATTAATAAAAGCTCAGATCTTCTTACCAATAACGTATCAAATTGCTTGGAATAATATCAGATCTAACGGAATTGTAACAAACAGCGGTTGGATTTGAAATAATAAACCCTAAAAAGGTGGAATTGAAAATGAATACTAGTTTATTGCTTAAGAATTACTACATAAAAATGAGGAGGGTGACGCTTTGTTGTTGCTGTGATCTGCGATAAAGGAAGGTCACACCGACATTTTAAACGAGTGAGTCAAATATCATTGTCTACCTCTCTTGATTGTTTTTTACTTGCACGTTCTATTTTGTTTTTTTCTTTTTTTAATTTTAAAAGAATGGTGGTCGTCATCCTATCAAATCCCATTCTGACATGTGTGTTAGTGTGGGGGTGGAATATGCTTTCACAACATTTTATTAGTTCAAAAAAAAAAATTTTTTTTGAACTATAACTTTCATTAGAAACGAAACGGGCGACCCCAAAATCAGGGCCACCACCACCGAACAAAACTAATTACATGAAACAAAATTTACACCAATTATCCCAAGAAAGCGACTTAAGATTGCCTCTATTCCATAACCAAAGATAACCTACCGCCTTAACCTCGCTCAAAATATTGCTCACATTCACCGGCTTATTGGAGAATCTGAGCTCATTCCTCGCCTTCCATAACACCCAACAGCCAATAATAATCAAACCTTGAAACACCTCTTTAGCCTTACCCTTTAACCCCGCGTAGTTATGAAGCTCGAGCAGGTCACAAAAAAAAAGCATATATATCAGGGACCTTACACCATTTGCTAATACCTTGCCACATAACCGAAAGCCACCAAGCACGAAGTGAATAAATGATCAATCAACTCGTCAGCGGAGCCACATATCTGACATCTAGGGTCCGTAACCGGAACGTGCCTCTTTACCAGCGAAACTGAAGTCGGGATGCCACCTACCGCCGCCCGCCACGCAAACACATTGCATTTGATAGGAATCCATTTACACCAACTCATCACGAAGCTGTTAAGGCGTCAATCCCTAAAGCGTAAACCTTTAACCACCGAAAATTTCCCTTCATCATTACCTAGCCAATGCCATCGATCCTCTACGACAAGAAAAGTGCCATTCAAATCGTCGAGAAGGCCATTCAAAGTAACCAATTCCCCCATCACTGCTCGCTAAGTCTGCGTTTCCACTTCCACCCAACCGAAACAGACCCTCCCGAATCTATGAGCCGCTCCTTGACTTTACATTTCTTGAATTTCTCCAACCTAAAAAGACCGGGGACCATATCTTTCAACGGAATATCCGACAACCAAGGGTCAATCCAAAACGCTATATCCGACCCATCCCCTTAAACATTCTACGGATAGGAACTCCTTCAACTTCCGTATTAACCAAAGACTTGACAATCTCTCTCCAAACTCCACTACAATTATTGTTGACAGGAATGAAATCCCAGTTCCTGTTGCTCTCGTGTATCGCCTTGATAACATTCTTCCACAAACTACAATTTTCAATCTTGTATCTCCATCCCCATTTAGCAAGAAGAGCCGTGTTAACCACCTGAAGCTTGCATAAGCCCAACCCCCATTTAGTTCAAAATTAACGAGTTTTTTTAGAGATTTTTAACTTTATAAAATGAAGCTTGCTTTCAACTTTTAAGTGCTTTAATTTGCATAATAAATATCTTTATTCATTTATGTTATCAAAATGTTTGTCATTTTTTGCCATTTTGTAATTGTAAACATTAGCTCCTACTATTTTATCAAAGGAGTTGAGCTGAACCCGCGCGAGCGGCAGGGCATCCGAGATTTTTCCATCATTTTTTTTATATACGTAGTTACGAAAAACTTACGACGAAAATTATTTTTTACGTATAATTCAAACTTTCTTAGAAGCATACGTTTTTTGCCCTTGTAATTTAAAACAATTTTAATATAGTTTTTAAGTGATTTGATAAGTTAAGGATGCATTTTGAAAGTTATTTTATTTAATAAAAATATATATATTAAACTTCAATATTTTTTATAAAATCGCACGCCCGTCAAAGATATATCAATGTTGGGCTTGTTTTATTCGTAATCAAAAGAACTTTTTAGCGATGTTTTTTTATTCAAGAAATCAATAGGAATCTGTTAGATATTTGCTAAATAAAATTTGTCATATAAAAGTAATAAATAATTAAAAGTTTAGGATGTGTTTTGTAAAATTTTCTTTTACTTACTTTTTGGGCCGGGTGGGATATATTTTTGGGCCAACGTTTCTCAAATTTTTTACTTTCAAGCTATTTATTTTATTCGGCGTACTTAGACATGCAACTATAAACCGGTTTTCAAAAAAACCGGACGTCAAAACCGGAACCGGTTTTCAACAAAACCGGTTTTTACAAAACCGAAACCGGTTTTAGTAAACCGAACCGGTTGTACCGGTTTTAAGTTTTTCCAGCGGACCGGTTTTTTACCGGTTCTAAAACTGGTAAAACGGTTTTGAAAAACCGGTTAAAACCGATTTTTTTTTTTGTCGAAAACGCTAAAACCGGTTTAAACCGGTTAAACCGTTTTAAAACCGGTCAACGAAAAGTCAAACTAGCCGTTGGATTTGAATACCGGCGAAAACCGGTCAAAACCGGTTTTAACCGGTGCTACGCTTTTAAAACCGTCGACTTGTTACCGTTTGTTACATGTTAGTTACCGTTTTTTTGTCTTTTTTGATTTTTGAGTATTTTGAAGTTAGAACTTGTAGTATAAATATGTGTTTTGGGTTGAGGCTTAAAACACATCAAATCTCTTTAATTTCTCTAAATCTCTAATTTCTTTATAATGGAAAACACACAATCACAACAAGCTTCCACTAATCCTCCCTCCGTTGGGTCTTCCCGGTCACGAAAACATTACGCACAAGATGATGTTGCTCATGTTAAACCAACTTCACGAAATCCAGAGGTTTTTAATCATATGGATTTGTGTGTTATGAAGGATGGGACGGAAAAGGCGTTGCAAAAATGTTTGAGCTTTTATGCTTAGGGGCTAACACTACACTAAAGGGTCATATAGCCAAATGTTCCGCGGTACCTCAAAATGCCGACGATACTATTGGTGAGGATGGTCAAATTTGTGTATATGATAATTATGCGCTTCAAAGAGATTTTGCGGGGTGGGTCATTCAACATACTTATCCATTCAACCTCTTCGACAACGCCAAGCTTACGCCCATCATCAAAAAGAGGCTACACTCGCGGTATAAACAAGTAAGTCGTACTAAACTTAGAAGCGATGCTTTTAAATTATGGGAAACGGCTAAAAATGATATTATTAATGGTTTTCGTGATTATAAATATGGTGTTTCTATAACTACGGATGTTTGGACCGCACCACATGGTTCCGCAATTTTATCTCGCCGTTACGGCTCATTGGTTTAATACCGAATCTTGGTTATTAATGAAACGGACAATTGCTTTTAAACTATTTGGTTATCCTCATACGGGATCTAATTTAAGAAAAATTTTACATGACACTTTAATTGAATATAATTTAGATGATAAAGTTTTTACGATTTCACTAGATAATGCATCTAATAATACTAGAGCTATGGAATTGTTAAAATTACGTATAAAACCTATTTTAGATGGTGCTTTTTTTCATTCCGTTGTGTTGCTCATGTTATAAATTTATCCGTTCAAGCGGCATTAAAAATATGTGAGAGATTACGTTTGACATTTAGGGGTTTGTTAACAAATATATATCGCCGAGTAATGAAGCGACAAATTAACTATAAACACTTTCGTAAACAATGTGGTGAACCATGGCTAGGACCGAAATTTGATACACCTACTAGGTGGAATTCTACTTGCATTATGTTTGAAAATATATTACGACAACGTACTACTTTAGATGCTTTTAATGAATTACTTGTTGAAAAACCGTTCTACTCGATAGATGACCAAGATTGGCAACGACTACATGCTTTAACTATTTTTTACAAGTTTTTAAAGAGGCAACAACTATAGTATCGGGTGTTTATTACCCAACTAGCCCATTAGTTTTAAATCAAGTTTATGCTATGACGGAAAAATTAGACTAATTAAAAGACTCACCTACTCAAATGTTTAGAAAAATGGTTAAAGTTATAAAAAGAGATTTATAAAATATTTTGCTATTTTACCTTTGGTTTATACTTGTTCACGCACTTAATCCATGTTTAAATGTTGGAGGCGTAGAACTTTTAATAAGAAGAATAATGGAAAATTTAGAATTATCTTTTGGGTTGGATGGTGAAGATCCCAACTATATAGAATCTCAAGTTTTTAAATTTAATGATTATTTTAAAAATTTGTTTGAAATTTATGCAACAAAATATGGTCAACAACCAAACCCAATTGTCGACCCAATGCGGCCGGTTCGTCTCGAATGACAAGGGACATTCACATAAACCTTTATAATACTTTTTACGTGAAGACGCTTACAAAGCGTCCAACGATCATCGGCTCCGACAAGCGAGTTGGGACAATATATGGCTACAAACTTTTTAACAACTTTAAGTCCCGATGAGTTTGCAAACTTTGACATTTTGGCTTGGTGGAAAGAAAGGGAAATCCAATTTCCAATTTTAGCCACTATGGCTCGTGACTTATTAGCGGTCCAAGCTTCGACGGTAGCTTCCGAATCGGCCTTTTCTCATAGTGGTCGAATTATATCGGATAAAAGGACAAAACTTAGCCCTGAATCCGTGGAAGTATGTGTATGTTTGAAAGATTATATGGACGGAGTAGATAGGGTACAACATCAAACATCATTGGAAGGTTCGATTGAAGAAGTTGAAGAAACTATAGCACAAGAAGAAGATGACATGGGGATATCACCTCCGACTACCGAATTAGATGAAGGTGAATTTGAACCATTTGATGTTGAAGAGTTAGATGTAGAAGAATTTTTGAATGATTTAATTTCTTGAGTATACACGGGTGATGGCAATGCCGAAGCTCGATATACTTGAGTATACTCTAATATGTTGGGTGATGGCCATGCCGAAGCTCGAAATGTATTAGTATTTATTTATTTTTAATCCTATAATTGTATTGTTTAAATAAAAGTTATGATTGTATTCAAAATGTATTAGTATTTTATAGTTTTAGTTGTATGGTTGTATTGTTTAAATAAAAGTTATGATTGTATTTGAAATGTATTAAATGTTTTAAATTCCGAAAAAAAACCGAACCGGTAAAATACGATAAAAACGGATCCGAACATTTAAAACCAAAAAACCGGACCGGTAAAAAGCGATAAAAACCGATTCGAAAATTTGAAACCAAAAAAACCGATTCGAACATTTAAAACCGAAAAACCGATTCGAAAAACCGAAAAAACCGAATCGATTTTTGGCAAAACCGTTTAAAACCTTTCAAAACCAAAACCGTAAAAAACCTGTTTTTGTGCACCTCTAGGCGCTTACGACAACATATTGATTGCTCTATAATATATACTTATAATGTATATGAAAATAAATGGTGCAACTCTCATAAGCTTCGGGTATAACTAATTTCGCTAAACATACATTCAGTCATTCTAGAAAAAATATACATTTTAGTAAGAGCATCCACAATGCTAAATCTTTTTAGACTTTTCACATTTAATAACTCGGGTTTTTATTATTGAAAAAATCATCTAAAAATCATTAGTCCAATGGCACAAGTCTTTTAAAAGCTTTGTGATTAATGAATAAATATAGCAAAATAATGTCAATGGAGACTAGAGAGTGAAAAGTTTTTCTCAATGAATTGAAGTTAATCAACTCATTCTCAAAAAGCTTTTAGTACAATGCGCCAAAAAAAAAACAAAAAAAAAACAAAAACCCTTGTCAAATGACTTTGTAAAATAATAAAAAGCTATTAAAGACTTGTGTATTTTGGATGCTCTTACTCCCCCACCTACCCCCTTATCTATACCGATGTTAACCTCTCGACTGCGACCAGCCTCAAAGATCGATGATCACTACACTATTGGTTTTGTGCCGCTTGTTTATTAGTAGCTTTTAAAGAAGTGCTCAAATGGTAAGATACAGTAAAAACCCTATAAATTAATACTCGATAAATTAATAAACTCAATAAAATTAATAATTTGTCCGGTCCCAACTTGGGACCAGTGCAAATTTGAACCCCAATCGATAAAATAATAAGATAATAATTTTTTGAAACCCCAAAGTATATATATTAGTCCAACTAAACTATAAATTAATAATCACTAAAAAATTCCATAATATATATATATATATTATATATGTGTGATACACTTCAAAATTCTAAGATTTTTAGAAAAAATAAATCTATAGTCACTTGTTTTTTGTTGAACTTCAAATTTATATTGATTTCATCTTTAAAACTCCCTATTGCACTCAAGAGCGTTGTCTTCGTGATTGCAACAAAAAGTGGTGAAGAGTTGTTGCCGCTTGTAATGCTTCTCTTTGAGTGACTGGATCCAAAGCTATTGAATCATCCTCAACTTCATCATCGACCGGATTTTGAATGGTATCCGCCACAATTTCTTCAATTCCTTTAAATTAATAATTTATTAATTTATGGATAAAATAATATCTCGCTAAATTAATAAAATATGTCGGTCATAACACCATTAATTTATAGAGTTTTTACTGTAATATGTGTCACGAATAGAGACTCGATTTGTTTAATGTCATCTCATTCATAACACGATGAATAGAGACTCGATTTGTTTAAAGTTATCTCATTCATAACACGATGGACTCAGTGATATTGATCATATGTGTGATGAAATATTGGTCTTTAGCGAGTTAGGATGATGCATAATTCTCGTAAAATTTGAATACGAGCGAGTCCATGGACAACGAATTTATAATTCAAGGGTCGGTCTTAGCGACTCATAAAGAATTCGTCTTATTGTAGTTTGTATTTAAGTTTTGGATTATTTAATAGTTTGGCTCGTTCAAAATTATTAATTGATATCTTGAACCCCCATAGAGCATGCGTAATAGATGGTCGTGAACTCGGTCTTCGCTGCCACTTTGGCATGCAAGATGCGTCATCCCTTGTTACGGCGACCCTCGGAACACGTGTCGGCAAGGAAAAAAGGGAGGACTCGGTCACATATTCGATCGAGTCGTCTGACAAGCTTGGCAAAATTAATAAACCCCAACGGTCCTTTATTCAACCGTTTAAAACAATGTAATAATAATAATAATAATAATAGAAAAAAAAATCTTTAACTGTGTGTGTGTGTGTTTATGAAGTTGCAGGCATACACATGAAGAATAATAACAAGGATAAATATTTTTTTTTATATATTTATTTTTTATAAATAACTAATTTACATTTTAAATCTTTGAGATTTATTTCCAATCATTTTTGTTTATAAATAGTTAAGTTACACTAAGTGATATTTGATTTGTTTTCTCTCTTTTTTTATTTTATAAATAAATGTGTTTGTTTTAAAGAAAATGAAAATATTTTATAAATCAATGTGTTTGTTTTAAAGAAAATGAAAAAATATAAATTGTTGGTGATCACAGTCGTGTTATTACACTAAATTTGACATGGAGTTGGTGTAGCGAGAGAAAACTGAATTTGTCCTTATATGACAATGATAACCGCATCTATAAGCTCCTTTATTATACTTAGCCTTATAAAATGATTGAGTCAATTCATCACAGTTAAGAGAATAAATAGAAGCAAAAATTACATTATAAGATAGATGACATGTTTCTTTAAATTTGGTTAATACAACTATCGATTCATATACGTGTTTTACCAATTATTGTGACGATTGTGTAATCTATAAATGAAAATGTTTTGATTTGGAAAAGAAATGTTCAGTCATTGTTACTTCATACACGATAACACGACTTACTATATTTACACATTGTTACTTCATTCACGATAACACGACTTACTATATTTACACAAGTGATGTAAGTAGGTTCAAAGAGGAGTCTTCTATAAGATTTTATTAGGGGTGAGCAAAACAAACCGAAAAAACCGAAACTGAACCGAAAACCGAAAAAACAGAACCGGAAAAACCGACCAAAACTAAAAACCGATGGTTCGGTTTTTACTTTTTCAGAAACCGAAAAATGCGGTTCGGTTTCGGTTTTCGTCCAAAAACCAAACCGCAAAAACCGAACCAGTTTTATTATATAATAATATCTAATTAATATATTATGATTAAATAACTAAATAAATCAAATTCATAAATTCATATTCATTTTGTGAGTGGATTTATAACATTTATATTTATATGTGTGTTTGTCGTGTCGCATGTTTTGTGTGAATATATCAATAAGTATTCGATAATGATTATATAACGTCTATGTTCACTTGTATGTGTATGTCTCATTTATATGTTTGTAATTGTAGAATTATGCAATAAACATTATTATGCTTAGATTGAATAAAAAATAAAGAAGAATAACTAATTTTGTACGTAAAACAAGTTTGTTGGTATAATTTGGCCTTACCCAAATATTAACGGTTAGAAACAAAAAAAACCGAAAAATCGAACCGAAACCGATAACAAACCGAAAAAACCGAACCGCCAAAAACCGAACGGTTTTGGTTTTGGGTTCTACAAAAACAGAACATTGTGGTTCGGTTTCGGTTTTAGCCAAAAACTGACCCAAACCGAACCGTGCACACCCCTAGATTTTATTGTCTTATTTTTTTCTTTCTCTCACATACTTTTTTTAATAAGTAAGCTTTAAACCCTTCCCAAATTCTCGTGCTACCCTTTACCTCATGCACGTCCTCAAGCAACTTTTGGGAGAAGTTGGTTTTAGTGGTGACCTGACTTGTATATTGGTTGTGTGTTTGTGTGTGAGTTATTGTAATTATATTGTTGTATATAAATGGAATATATTTGGTGGTAAAATTGGTTCACTTATTACATTGCGTTGGTTGTGATGTCGGTAACGAAGTAAAAATCATGTAACGCTAAGTTGCGATGGTATTTGCGGTCATCCTTACACCTAATCGAAAGCAAAACAAACACAAACACAAACACAAACATACAAGCTAGAAATCTATAAATATCTTCGAATGGACCCAAGCCTATATAAATGGGCCTATAAGACATAACAAAATTTGGTACAAGTGGGTTTAAGTATATTTAGAGTGTCTCATGACTCATGATATAAAAGTATAAAAGGGATTTAATTAGGACATGTTTTGTTGGAAAAAAAAAATCTTCAAATTTTCATGTTTCCCTGATAATGAGATAACTTGTTTTCTTTATTTCCTTTCTATTAAAAGAACCAGAGGAACTAGCTAAAGCCTTAAGGACTCAAATTACACTTAAATGGATTTCTACATCCTAAAACTAGCATAGATTAAATTAAATAGACTGAACAGATATAAACTCGAAAACTCGAAAACTAAAGATTCTATATACTACCTAAACGTAAAAGACAAGATGTACATGATATAAATATCATATTCAAACGATTGATGACCAAAACTATATAAATCATTCATGTGTGCTGACTTTATGAAATGACTAGCATACATGAAAATTTAACATATTTACTTATCAATATTAAAAGTAGTTGAAGGAGCATTTTCATCATAAATTGACTAATTGTTTCAACTACTAAAAAAGAATTTAACGTTATCATAGCAAAGTGTTTTAAGTTTTAAATGGCTAAAATGATTATGATCTTACCTTCTAAATTTCCACTTTTTTTTATTAACATTAAAATAAGATTTACTTAGTAGCATAAGGCAAACGATCAACTAGTTTCGTGCCTGCGTCCGCTAAGTTTTTTTAATTGCAAAACCAACTCCGATGTTACGGCTTTTATGATACTGGTTATATTAAGGTAAGCCTTCATGCAAACACCTTAGCTAGTTTATGAGGAAATGATTTTGTAAAAAAAATAGCTACATTGTTTTAAAAATGTGAATATTTTTTTTAAAGCTAATTATTTGCAAATTCATATTTTTTATTTGCACATTTCAAACTGTACTTTAAGCAGTGATACATTTATCCTATGTTATTTCAGAAGATTGTATATTTGAGTGTGAGGATCAAAAACGATCCACCAAGCTTGCTTAAAAATTCCATTCCACATATGGAGTATTATATCTGAGATGGACGTCTAAACCGATCACAACATTTTAATTCTATTTTAATATTAGATATAAACATTTATAGTCCGCATCAAACACAAATGATGAAAATGATCCTCGTGATCTACTTATGATTTCAAACGTAGTCCCTAAAAACATTTAAAAAGTCCCTACCATTTACTCTCTGTTAAATAAATAAGGTGAAGGAACCCACCGTGTTGAGGCAGGGGTATTTGCTACACTTTCTTATGGAACTTAAGTATCACACTCAAACGTGTTTCTTACAAATGCTTTATATACACGATTACACATGACTGTTACTACCCATTCCAAATTTTGAAACACTAAACAATCATATTTGGGAACCTACATAGAAAGATCCTTTGGATATGAGGTTAGAGAGTTTACAATACTAGGAGAAAATATCTGTAGAAGTGGCAACCTACAATGAAGAAATGACTCTCTATTTATAGACAAAAACATGCTACTGTTCCACGGATCCCACAGATCTCTTGCTTGAGGGATCCGTCTAGTGTATTCCTAGGGATCCATAGGACACTCCCCCTAAATGGGTTGTGGGTCATGGATCATGGGTTGTAGGCTTTGATCCATGGGTATCCAAATAGATACAATGTATCTAGAAGATGCAATACATCTAGTCAATGGGTCATGGGTTAGCTCCATAGGTCATGGATAATACCCATTATGACTTATGCATGATGTCATGCAATGGGTCATGGGTTATGGATCATATTCCATGGGTATGGGTCATGGACTTTGGGCTTTACCCAACTACATTCAATGTATTTAGTTAATGAGTCAAATACTTAGATTTCTACCCATTATAATACATACTAAGTATGTTATATTTACCCACTAGTTGTTATACATATGCATTACTATAACATGAAAATACTATTACTTGTTTAGTTTTTTATATGAAAACGTAAGTGTGTTAGTAAACTATTGGCTCAAACCATTTACGTATTTTATTTGTTTCGTTAAAATGATTTTACGTTTATTATCGACAAAACATTAGAAGATCATAAAATATAAATAAATATTTTTACGGCTTATTTGTATTAATAGTAGCTTTCTGGTTGTTAGTGATGACACTGATCTTGGTTGTTAGCCTTTCTGGAAAAGTTTGACTTATGGCAGATAAGGACTCCTCCTTATAAGTTCATACTTATCCCGCCTTGTCCCACCCATTCTTCCCTCTTCTAGTCTTCAGTCTTGGTCTTCAGTCTTTGTCTTCAGTAATCATAGATGATAAGGAGTTATGGGATTCAGTGAGTTATTGTCATCACTCACTGAACCCATCATCTTCTTCTTGACTCAGTCTTCACCCCTTGAGTTCCGTCTCACTAAGCGGAGAAACTTTTCTTCTAAGTCTCGTTATGAGTATCCTGAAGATGACTCAATGAGTGACTATGCGCTCAGTGACCTGTTAGTGTTTAAGGTTATAAACACTTAGGCTATTTTCTATTCAAATCCTAGAATTAAGGGGTTTGGGTATTCACTGAACCCAACACCTAAAGACTCTCTATGTAACAAACACGGTTTGGGTATTCACTGAACCCAACACCTAAAGACTCTCTATGTAACAAACACTTGCGATTACAGAAAAAATTTATAGGTTAAATTTAAGGATTGTTTAAGTTACGAAAAATTATATAAATAGTTATGTAGTTACCTACCGATTTTATAAACGACGCTTTAGTTAAATCTAAGAAATATTGTATAACCGAAAAAACTTCACATAAAACTCCGCGCACCCAGCGTAGCGCATGTAAAAAGGTATTCATTGTTTACTATTTACCAAGGTTGCAAAATCGCTAATCGGTAGTGCGGCGGTCGACCCCCGTGTAGCTTGTAATCGATCTAGGCGGGTATAATCGGTGATTAATCCGATTGACATTTTTGGCAAGCTTTGGGTATTTTCGCCGATTTTTGAGTAATCACGGAAGGATTTTCCTTAAACAAAACATCTTGTAATAGATATAAATAGCGACTATAAACGATTACATTTGTTCAGGGTTGTAAAAATAGAGAATCGATGATTAATCGTATTGGCATTTTTGGCAAGTTTTGAGTTTTTACGGTGAGTTTGGGTATTTTCAGCAAGATTTTCTTTGAAAAAGATCTTGTAATAGATATAAACTGTGTGTGTAAGTGATTGAAACTAGTTTCGAGTATTTTTGAGAAGATTTGCAAGTTTCCAGCAAGTTTGACTATCATTGACCGTCGTTGACCAATTTATTTAAACCATTTACATAAATGAGAAAAGTCGGGTTTGCAGACTTTTTTTTAACACTACTATTTACATTTTGCAAGAAGGTGTAGTTAAGTTGACAAAATATCTGTTAGCTTAAAAAACAAACCGACAGATTTGCTCAAAAAAAACAAACAACCGAGTCCAAAACCGAGTCAAACTCGTTCACATAACCTGTCGGTGGCAGCTTCACTAGTTGGTGAGTCGTGACTTCACAAAGCAAGTTTACTTGATTCCAATAATAATTTTTTCAATTTCCAGCCTGTATTTTATTTTATCATTCAATGATTTATACACCCCAACTAAACCTCATCTTTCAATCTCAACCGTCCATCTCAAAAACACAAACACTTCATTACATTAAAGTACCAAACCAAACATACATTAAAAACCAGTTGTGTTTTATTTTTTCTCATTCACATAAACATTTTCTGGTCTCCACTCTTTGTAAGTTTTTTTTTTTGTTGTCACATTTGTTAAAAGATTTGATTTTGTTAATGGGTATGTTGAATTAGTACTTTTTTGTTATTTTTAGATCCATTTTTTCAAGATTTTTTTATAAAAAGATGCATAATGTGTTAATGGGTCACCTTGATTTATGTGTTTTTGATAAGATTTATTGCTGAAATTGCTTAAATAGTTAAAAAGATAGGAACTTGATTTGCTGTTAGGGGTTTTGGTTTATTAATATTTGGTTGTAAAACTTTAAAAGATATGAAATTTGTTGATGGGTGGTTGTTTTTAGCATCTGGGTCACTGTGAGTTATGTTTGTTTATGAGAATTATTGCTAAGTGCTTAGATAGTTAAAAAGATAGGAACTTGATTGCTATTAGGTACATTGGTTTATTTATCTTTGGTAATTTCATAGTGTGGGACTGTGGTCCATGTTAGTTATTATATATGTTATGTTTAGCATAACAAGATCCATTTTTTTTTTCCAGATTGTTAGTGAAATAATGAAAAGATTAAATTTTGTTGATGGGTTTGGTGTTTTAGGTGTTTTTAGCATCTGGGTCACTTTGATTTATGTTTGTTTATGAGAATTATTGCTGAAAATGCTTGAATAGTTTAGAAAGATTGGAACTTGAAAATGTTGGTAAAAATTTTGAAGGATAAAAATTTGTAGATGGGTTTGTTGATTTAGTTGTTTTTAGCAAATGGGTCATTTTGATTTATGTTTGTTCATGAGAATTGCTGCTGAGATTGCTTGAATAGTTAAAAACTAAGGAACTTGATTTGCTATTAGGTGTTTTTGTTTAGTAATTTTTGGTAAAATTTGGATTGTGGTTCATATTAGTACTTGTGTTATACTGAAACTGTTAGCATAACCCGAAAAAGATAAATTTTGTTAATGGGTTTGTTGTTTTTGAAGTTATTTGTTATGTTTAGCACTTGGGTCACTTTTTAGGAAAATTAGTCCTGAAAGTGCATAAATAGTTACAAATATTGGAATTTCATTTGCTATTAGGTGTGATCATTTAGTAATCTTTGGTAAAAATCAGATCGTGGTTCATATTAGTACTTGAAAATGTTAGTAAATCCTTTAAAAGGAACAAAATTGTTGATGGGTTTGTTGTGTAGGTGTTGTTTGTTCTTTTTAGCATATGGGTCTCTTTGATTTATGAGTTTTCAAGTGGATTTAACCTGAAGGTCTCAAAGGAGACCCGGGTTCGAACCTCACTGAGTAAACATCTTAGGATAGCCAGAGAAAAAATCTAGAAACGGCCATAGGAATACCGAATACCGGTTAGGCCACGTGCATTAGAGCCAACTTTCCACGAGTTGCCTCAACATGGATCTCTCTCCGTTTTAATTTATTCATATGCTGCTCATCTAAGTCTGTGATTAATCAAAATTGTGTGTTCTTTTCTCAAAATAATAACTATAGAATGAAAATTTAATATTTTAAATTTTACAGTAATAATCAAGATAGGAACTTTTGTTGGGCATTATGCTCAAATGCATACATGTATCTTATATATTTGTGTTTTTTCTTATCTTTTTGTATGAACCAAGCTTAATTCATTATTTGGCGTTCACTTTTTGCAGCAAAGAAGAATGGGGACAAAACATATGTGTCTTCTGGTGATAACTGTTCTATTTGTAGTAGTTTCAATTGTGGATGCCGACACATCGCCTGTAACTGTGAAGAAAGTTAAGGGAAAGAAACTTTGTGATCAAGGTTGGGAATGTAAAGGATGGTCGGAGTATTGCTGTAACCTCACAATATCTCAGTATTTCGATTATTACCAATTTGAGGAGCTTTTCCCAAAGAGAAACACACCAGTGGCAAAAGCTGTCGGTTTCTGGGATTATAAGTCTTTTATTACTGCTGCAGCCATTTACCAACCAAAAGGGTTTGGTACCACAGGCAACAAGACCACACAAATGTTGGAAGTTGCTGCTTTTCTTGCTCACGTTGGGAGTCAAACTTCGTGTAAGCTCATATTTTGGCCTGTTTTACTTTTGTTTTTATATTGACGAGGAGTGTTTACCTAAAGGGGTCAAATCAGGAAATGTGGCCGAAAGAGGAAAGGGTTAAACGGGTCTATTTCTAATGCACAAAACCTCTTTAGTCTTTTTTATCTAAAGATTTAGATGATTTTGTGACAATATTATATTTGTAATTCTAATAACGAACTATTATATTTGTAAATTACATACATTACCCTGAACCTTAATTAACTAATTATTGAATCTGCTAGTTTGCAATGATCACTTGAAAGCATACAGCCAAACTCCCCCTAAAGTTCATTATTTGTTTTAAGATGTCTTAAATCCTTACGGAAAACGGGAAGTCCCTATCAAAAAATGGGGTCCATATAGGAGCTATAGATACAAATGGTTTATTATTACTACTGATTTAACTTGATTTTTGTTTGTTGAAAATGGTGTAGGTGGATATGGAGTAGCAACCGGTGGGCCCACAGCATGGGGACTGTGCTACAACAAAGAAGAGAGTCCTCAGCAAGATTATTGTGACGAGAACTACAAATACACTTACCCTTGTGCCCCTGGAGCTATCTATTTTGGTCGTGGTGCTTTGCCCGTCTTCTGGTAGGTTCACAAAAATTAAATTGTTTCAATAATAATCGAAGTATTTGGATAATTTTATGCATAAACATTTACCTTTTAGATGACTTACAAACCGCGACCCGGTTTTCTTATATATCCTTTTTGACCCCTTAGAGATATAACATAAACAATACACTCACGACGGTTGTGTCGTTTCAGGAACTACAACTATGGATACCTTGGCGACTGCTTGAAAGCTGATCTTTTGCACCACCCCGAATACCTTGAACAAAACGCCACTTTAGCTTTCCAAGCTGCAATCTTCCAATGGATCACACCATTAAAGAAGGGTCAACCATCAGCCCATGATTGTATGGTCGGATCCTACAAACCAACCAAAAACGACACTTTGTCTTTAAGATATCCTGGATTCGGTTGCACCATGAACATCCTCTATGGTGAACGTACATGTGGACAAGGCGATATTGATGACATGAACACCATCATCACACATTACTTGTACTATCTTGACTTGATGGGTGTCGGTAGAGAAACAGCTGGGACCCACGACGTGCTCACTTGTGCTGAACAGAAAGCGTTTAACCCAGCACCCAAGAAAAAGGAATCCGCTTCGAGTTAACCTTGGAGTAAAACTGTAAAAGTCAACGCAATGTCAATGTGGCTTGAATCTTTATCTCTACAGAAATAAAAAGTGCACCCTTTGGAATGTTTGTAGGTTGTGAAGCTGGGTTGGGGTCTATCATGTCTTAAGTTTATAGATTCAGAATCATTTTGTTCCTACATATATTTATTTTGTGAATTTTGTTTTTGTTTTTTAATTGGAATTACAGACACAAGCCTTATATAAAATTTGTTCAGATTATGTTTTTTGAGTTTGCTTTTTGTATTGTAAAAATTGTAATAAACATGTTTCATGAAAATTGTAAAACTACTTATGTGTCCGTTGTTTGCGTCTCAAGTTACTTATGTTCTTAATGCTGATATATTTATGTACCGTGTCATTGTCAACCTACAAAATCACAGTTAAGCACGATCTTGTGCACCACGTTCTATCGTATTCAGATTGAATAATGTAACGCAACCATTACCAAAACATAAATCCAAAACGCCCCAACTGAGGTTTTCATAAACAAAAGGCAACACAGGTTTACAAAATCTAAAGTTGCGAGACAGATCAGAGATAAAAAGCTTCAGTTTTTAACAAATTAAAGTGCGCAAATGACAATCTTCTTCAAAATCCCATCTCATCTTGAAACTCGATTGCTCATTTCACTAACCAGTGTTAAAAAGCTTCAGTTTTTAACAAATTAACGCAACCATATTTCACGGCGGGCATGTCACGGCGGGCTTCCATGTCTTGAACAATGATTTCAACTGCTGGTGATGCACGTGGGGAGCGCAAGAGAATTTCTTTGATCTTCAACTCTTCATCCTTATTAACCTTGTTGTAGAGGAATATTTTCACCTTCTTTAGCACAGGTGACTTCGCCAAGATAAGCTTCACAAAATCCAACTCATACTCCCGATTGCCAAAATCTATCATCTCTAACTCATTCAAATGATCCAACCAAATATCTGAATAATCCTCTATTGCAATTGGGCCCATCTCAAATTCCTCAAGCAATGTATTTTCGTCTATGAACTACAGGAAGTGTTAGTATAAACGTGGGAGAGTATTTCGAAAAATAATTAATAAAAGAGATGGGATACGAGACAGAGATATATTATTTACCTCTAGCTTAAGTATCTCAAGCTTTGGGGAGCTTCTAATCAAAAGAGCAAGAAACGGCAACCCATATTTGTGCATAAATGATATAGTCCGCATAAACAAGTATTTGAGGTGGACTAATGCGGTTGGAAGCTTTTTAGGAACTCTGTCTTTAACAAAACACTTAACCGTAACAAAAAGAAAAAAAAAAAAATATTAGTAACAAAGAAAAGACAATTAAATTAAATAAACTCTATGCCATATGGATAACATTACCAAGACGATGTGAAACTCAATAGACAGATTCTCAATCATCGGCATACACTCGAATAAGTCAGCAATAGAGGAATTGTATTCCTCACTATATGTGATAGTTGTGCAGTTACTATGCTGCAGTAATTTACAACATTCAAATAAGTTATAAGTTAGGAAATCCCATCATATCGATTCTATTTTATTAGAACTTACCAGACTCAGGTTCTTAAGTAACGGACACTTGGAAAGAAGACGCATAAGCGATTTTTCAGTGGCGTCTAATTCTTGCACAAATAAGCTTGTAAGGCTACCAAATCCATCAATTGTTTGATAGTCAAGAACACAACTAGTGAGATATAAGTCCTCTAACTGATGCATTGTGAAGAGAGACGAGGGTAATTTATATCCCCAAGATATGTCGAGAGTTAATTTCTTGATAGTTTTTTTCTTTGACAAGTGATGTAATATATGGTCAAGCTCAACACACGAATTATCTGCGATCATGTCTAGGGTGAACTCATGTATTGGACCTTCATGCATTAACAAAACTTGGTATATAGCATAGAAGAGTTTACACCTTTTGTTCATCTCTTTCCTTTGGCTTGGCCTGTAGTACGTTTGCACCAAAAGCTCGGCCTCATCTGCTGGTACTTGAAATGCATCCTCAATAAATGCAAGTTTAGGGATTTTTGTCCAATTGTACCTCCACCCACGAGCGAGGATACTTGTTCTAGCTGCCTCTTGAATCGGTAAAAGACATAAGATGGTTTCTATTATGCTTGGAGGAATGTTACTGATCCTATCCATCTTAGGAAGCTTGCTGATCCTATCCATATCTCGGATGTCCTAGTTAGCTGCAGAAAGAACTACTTACTTTAAAATATATATAGCATAAACTTTGTCTAATAGACACGTAAAATAAGCCCAATACATATCGAAATCATATGACGTGACAAAAAACATCTTAAAGAATTTTGAAATTGAACATAACAATTATCAATCAATGATAACATGAAGGTATAGATACACTTAAACAGTTTTGAGTATTTTAGAACATAGGCAAAACATATATGAGAGATCTACAAGCTCAAGTTGATTAGCTTCTAAACCCTAAAATGTGAGCTTATTGGTTTTTCTATTTTCAAATAAGCCCATAAGCCACAAAATAAGCTAATCAAAGCACTCTAAGTAGGAAAAAGTTAAAAAAAGGAATACCCTTAAGGTTAAATGTTACATATGCATTCTTATTCCTAATCACAACCATATCCCTTGCATCTCACAAATATAATACTACCTAACAGGATTGGCGACGAGCTTTTTTAAGCATTTCGCCCTTAAAATATAATGCTTCTTTGGCAACGAGTGTGTAGCTTTTGGATTTTGTTTAGACGCTCGCATCCGAAACACCAAAAAAACAATTATTGCTTTTATGTCATTAAAGAGTTTATAACTACAGCTACAAACCACTATGTCGCCAAACGCTTCTATAAAACAAACCGCTAATGCTGATATTGCCGAACATAGCCATAAGCTTAACCCAAAAAGGCAAAAACACCCCCAAGATCATAATAAAACAAATGTTTTGAAAATTGGGTCTTCAATACACCCGGTGGAGTCACTTGGTCACCGGGTTACCGGTTCAACCGGGTTGACCGGGTCAACCACTTTGACCACCGGGTTAACCCGGCTTTCTAAAAATACAAACCCGGCGGGTCTAACTGGTTTTCGAAAATTAAAAACCCGGTTTAATTTCCCTTTTTAGACCGGAACCGGTTCAACCGGCCGGGTCGAACCGGGTTTCAACATTAAAGCACATAACAAATTAACAATGACAAGCTACAATGTATGATGCTAAAACCTGAGTGACTAATCCAATAAAAATAAATGCACACTTTTTTTAAAGCATTATTAATTATAACAAAATCAATCAAAATTAAATTAAAATGAAAT
The DNA here is from genome assembly GCA_910596185.1 of Chrysanthemum makinoi. Lineage (NCBI taxonomy): Eukaryota > Viridiplantae > Streptophyta > Magnoliopsida > Asterales > Asteraceae > Chrysanthemum > Chrysanthemum makinoi. The sequence continues at coordinate 351,109,999 of OU343224.1, read as the reverse complement.
TGAAATTTAAACAAAATCAGAAATGAAAAGTATACCGAAGAGCGGCGGAGAGTGAGATTCGATCGCTGGAAAAGAAAATTGATGTTAGGGTTTTGCCGCGCTTTTAGTAAGAAATGAAAAGTACACTGACGAGTTGTACTTTATTTTCTTTTGTTTTTTTTTAGTTTTCTTTTTTATTAGTTTTCTTTTTTAGTACACTGACGAGTTTAAGGTGCGTTGCTGTAGCGGTTACTCTGTCATTAAAGTTTATGCATCAACAAAATAACAATGATGAGCTGATTAACTTATGAAAAACAAGAATAAAATAATCTCGGTCACGCCCGGTTCACCTGTTTTTACCGATTCTGCTAAACCGGTGACGACCCCCGTTTCCTGTTAAATCAGTTGAACCCGTTAGTCCGGTTTGAGGTACCATGAAAACGTATTAGGTTTGTATAATGTGTTAGCTTTGATATTTTGTGAATATAACGTCTTACACATGAACTAGACTAGATTTGTAATATAGTTGTGCCCGCAAGGACTAATAATGTACACGAGTCAAACGTATGTTGTAATGAGCCTATAAATACCCATCATGACTCTTCATGATGGGTGTGGAAATAATGTGTAGCTTATTCATTTCTTTCACATATATTAAAACACATTTCTTCACCTTTCTCTCTTTACTTTCTCTCGCTAAATATGTATTGTGTTTTTCATCAATCCCGACCTCCCGACCTCGTATATCCATGTGTATCTGTGATGTCTACAATTGGCATCAGAGCCTAATCATGAGTTGTGATGTTTGTGTTCAAAAACCGATTCGAAATGGGCAAATATATATATATATATATATATATATATATATATATATATATATATATATGGGGATAGCTTGGCTACAATTTTTGTAGCCAATTGGCTACAATCCTTCATTAAAAATACACTAGCAATGATTCAGGGACCCACAGAAAAGAATCAGGACCCACAAAAATAATCAGGGACCCACATTTTTAGTGCAAAATTGTAGCCAATTGGCTACAATTAATTGTAGCTAATATATTCCCTATATATATATATATATATATATATATATATATATATATATATATATATATATATATATATAGGTTTGGGTTATTATGAAAAGTTTCTTAGAATGAAAAAGCTAGGAAGCCACCACATTGCGTCACGTGTCTCCTCCCACCTCCTCCTTTTTTATAACTGTCAGGGGTAACTTTGTCATTTTACCTCTTAGATATATAAAGTCATTTTTCTTTTATTTTTTTCTGTCTTTATTTCGTTCCTAACTAAACACACACAGTGTTCTCCCCTCCGAACACACACCGATTAAATAACTCAACCCTCCATTATCACCGGTCGTTCTCCCACCACCGATCTCACCATCATTCACCATTGTCGATTATCTCCACCGTCCTCTGCAACTGATTTTATTAGTATACTTATAGGGTTTGATTATGTTATAATAATTGTAAGGTTATTGCTTGGATTATGTAAGTTTTGCGCGTTTATTATATCGAGATAATAGAATATGTGATGATTTGTGTGGTGTTAAGATTTGATTATGATTGTTTGATTTGTGTGGAATTAGGTAAGGCAGTTATGGAGGTTCCAGATAGTGAAGACGATGACGGCTCGTTGTCGAATTCGGATTATAGCGAGGCTAGTGTTGAAGGTATATCTTTTGTATCTTTGATGTTAATATGATTATGCTTCTTTTACGTTCGGAGGAAATTGATTACTTGTATTAAGGTAAATTTAATGCAATATGAATGTTTAAGAAAGTTGCCTACAAGGTGTTTGGTAAAATGTCTCAACTTGAATTTATAACTGTGATGCACTAAATTTACATTGTGATGCAGCTATTTTGAATGCTGATGTAGTTGTATTAAATATTATGATGCAGAGGTTTTATTTCTATCTGTGATGCAATAGGTTATGTGAATAAATGAGTTTGTATGCTTGATTATTTGTGCAATGCACTTATATTTGAACTGAGATGCAGTAGGTGTTCAATTATCTTGTATAAACACGAGTTAGGTTAAGCGTAGGCTTCATTATGTGCGTAAATGTGTTTGTATGTTTGTTTGTTTGTGTAATGCACTTGACTATGAACTGTGATGCAGTAGGTTTTGAGTTTTCCGCGTATAAGGATGATATAGGTTAAAGGTAGATTGCCTTATGTGTGTGAAATGTGTTTTTATGCTTTTCCCTTTGTGTGATGCACTCGATTTTGAATTGTAATGCAGTAGGTGTTGAGTTCCCACATATAAGGATGGTTTTAGGCTAAATGTAAGTTGTGGTATGTGCGTAGAATTTGTTTGTAAGTTTGGTTGTTTCTGCGATGCACTTGACTTTAAATTGTGATGTAGTAGATGTTAGGTCATTGCGTATAAGGATGCATTAGATTAAACATAGTTTGCATTATGTGCGATGCACTGGATTTTTAGCTATGATGCAACAGGTAAAAATGTTTGTCATTTTGAGTTTGTAAATCACAAAAAAGATTTTATAAGTTTGATGCACTAGATATAAGGTTATGATGCACTACAAAGGTTACTGACTTTGTGTTTTTAAATCACATCAATGATTTTATGTGTGATGCTGTAGATTTAAGACTATGTCGATTTTTTCTTACAAAGAGTCTAAGCACATTGTGCACTGCGATTCAAGGCTAATGACGTGTTTTGTAATTGTCATCAAGGTGTTAAGGGATTGTGTGATACCATTGTTGCTGGTATTGAAGCTTGTGATGGCTTTCCTGCTAATCGAGATGATATTTTCTTGACAGATGGTGCAAGTCCAGCGGTATAATGATTTTTTTTTCAGTGCTCTTATTGGTGGTTACTCCATCTTGATTACTAATTGTATTGTTTGTGTATACCAGGTCCAGATGATGATGCAGTTGCTAATTCAATCAGAGAGTGACATAATCTTCGCCCAATTGCTCATACCCTCTTTACTCTGGTTCAATCGCCCTTCACAGTGGCACTCTTGTATGTGCTCTATTACCCAGGGATAATGCCCAGTTAATGTACCTTCTTTGTTACTTTATTGGAATGCTAAATTATTGCTTCTTAATGATTTTCAGGTTCCTTAGTATCTTGATGAAGCAACAGGGTGGAGACTAGAGATATTTGAGCTTAAAAAGCAACTGGAAACCGCACGATCAAAGTCCATCACTGTCAGGGCTGTGTTGTGATTAATCCAGGAAACCTAACTGGTCAGGTAAATATCTCTTCTCTCGAAGATCACTAATTAATGTATACTCATATTTTTCTGATAAATAATTTTTCAAAACTTTATCTAGGTTCTTGCTTAGGAAAACCAACGAGATATTGTTGAGTTCTGCAATAAAGGATATGGTGACGATGCTACATGGCAATGACACGTGTCGTGATATATTTTGAAGCTGACTTATAGTTAATGCTTTTCAGGGTATTATGGTGCGTTCAGGAAAAGATGTGGTTACATGGAAGTCATATATTACAATCTATTTGGTTTGGCGATATGATTATAAGCTAATATGTGCATATGCAGTTTGGAGATGAATCATACGATTCCTACTTTGCTGAAAGAGATGGCATCCTACAATCACTAGCAAGGCGTACAATGGTCAGTGTAGATCAGCAAACTTACAAATTAGTATTGCTTTATAATGATCAATTGTTATGTTTAGGAAATTAATGATAATTTGTTCTTTATCATTATGCCTGCAGACATTTTCTTTAAGACGTGTTTTTTTTTTTTTTAATGATGATGGAAAAGTACACCAAATATCAACATTAAAACCCCAATAGTACACCAAAATCCTATATGTAGCATAAATTTTGCTCTTGATCAACAATTAACCAAATAGTATAAGATGCCTACTATATCCTTACAAAAGCAAACTACAGATGACAATAAAATGTTTTCAGGTAGCTCTTACATCAAAATTCTCCTAACCATACCATTCTAGTTGCCGATAAAAATCAAGCAAAATTAAAAGGTACAACGAGCCAACATAACTATGTGGTCCATACCCAGCTTCACAACTTAGAAAATGATGTGTCATGGCATTGGAACATTATCAGTTTTCATAACGCCTTCATCAAATACAACCTCTGAAACTCGCCCAACAACACTTTGCATTCACAAATGAACAACATAAGCTGTGTACAAATAGAATTTATAACTTTAATTTAGAAAATATATAGATAATATGCAAAAGTTCCTTTTTTTTACAGATGCACAGTTAACATTACCAATTTGTGCATTGTCGTCATTATCAATTTATAAAGACAGCCACTTCGACCCATTTACTTATAAATGTTTCGATGCACATGTATAACATTGGAAGCTGCACTGAACAGCTTAGAGGGTATTACTTGCAACAAAGTGGTAGGTGTAATGTATCTTTTCCCACGCATTATCAAAGCAGCAAAAGAAGCTAAAAATGAACTGGATGCATTATATGCCACAGAAGAACCTCGTGAGGAAATTCTGTTTGCCTGAAAACTGTAACATGTCTGCTATTAGTGCAAAGTACGAAAACAAGGTGTTGAAGGTGGTGGTTGAGAAGCTCCCTCCTCCATCTAAGTCCAAGAGTGTTCAAGTTGCAGTTTCATAAATGTAGTGGCAAGCAGTAGTGGTAAATGTAGGGAACTTATGGTCTTTTGTTTAGTGGTTTGGCCATTAGCTTTGTTCGGATGTCTACATGTATGAAATGAAAATGGTCATGTTTTTGAACAAATAACTTTGTTCATATGTTGAGTTATTTTTGTTTATGCTTTTGCACTATAAACAATCAAGAAGGATATTAAAACTCACAAGGTCCAAAACTTGATTAACATTAAATTTTTAACTACTTTCACCATCTCACATATGGCTGTAACATTTAAGAACTGGATCACAGTTCGCACCGGTCAAATCATCTAACCATCAAAGTAGAACTGAAGCCAAGATTCAACTTCATTGCCGTCGAAAAACTGTCTGTTAGTGCAAATATTACGATATTTAATCTATACAGTCTCGTTTGTTTTGATTGATGACAAACATGTAACTTGTAATACATAACGTAAAATGTACAAGTTACTTGTAATCACACTTTGTCTCAACATACATTCAACTCCTCTCGATGTCTCAAGTCCTCGTATGTTACAACACAGGTTCGTACATGTTTGTTATGTGGCATTATGATCAAACCCAATAACAAATCATTTAGAATATTTAAAATACGTTTAGAGTCACTAAGTATTTTAATAGGTTAACCATTCTATTTCGAACCTCATTTTACATTTTGCATTCACAAGTATTTCAAAAGGTAACTAGACATTTTATTAACTAGTTACATAATACATTTTACAAGTTTACTTTGATAAACTTTTTAATCTAAAAATGGAAATACATATTACATCATGGCATGCATCATCCTTGTAATCTTTAGAAGATTTCATAGAATATTTTGTCTAGATTTGGACTCTACATAGCTTACACAATCTTGGATGGATTTGGTTGACTTTGGTAAGATTTTGGTAATCTTGCTGTCAGACCCCCACGGTACCAAAATGGTACACGGGCGGAACCCTTTTTAGGGTTCCGTGGTCCGTGGACGCTCCTGTCCATTTTGGCTATAAATAGCAAGCCAAACCAAGTTGTTTAATGATCCCTTCAACACACTTTCTATCTACCCTTCTTGCATCATTTAGATATGTAGATAACAATGTAGAAACATACATTAATCACCCTCACCATCACATGATCATAATGCTTCTAACATTCATCTTTGTTGTAAGCATACTCTACATCTCGATCAACCAAGGAAAGCTTGGAGATCTAGCCATTCCCACTCACCACAAGCTGAAGATCTATCATAACAAGTTTAGTGAACTTGTAATCTTCATCATGAAGGCTTCCTATCAATGGAAGATCATTTAGAAGTAGTTATTCATATCCATTAGACATTTGTGTCATGGATCATTAGTGTAAACATCATTGCATCATAACAACACTTTCACCAAACTAGATTAGATGGTTTATGTGTTTGTGCCATAAAACACAAGGTTTGTTATGTTGGGCCATAAAACATATTGGGAGTGGTTGTACCCGTGTAAAATAACTCGACATCTAGCTTAGTGTCGGAAATATTGTATAGGCGACGTTAGGTTGGTTCTACCTCGAACTAGAACCCGGTATTTAGCTTTGTACCGGAAAAAGTGTAAGCGACGATTGTAAGGTTTTCTCCGCCAAGAAGGGAGCTTGTTGATTTAGTGAAGTAACTCTCGAGTTGGGTACTCGGGGAGTGGAGTAGGGCGGAAAGGAGATCCGTGATCGAACCACTATAAATCATCGTGTTCGGTTTGCACTTTCCTTTCTTTATCTCTTTACTTTTATAGTTGCACTATACTATTGCTTGTGATGTGGTTTGATATTAATGCTTGTATAACAACATGGTTTACTATGCTTTACATTAGTCACAAACAATAATTGGAACTTTCATATTATAACAAGCTTCATAAGCGATTTGATACTAAAGATCTAAAGTTTTTAAACGGTAACGTATTCACCCCCCCCCCTCTACGTTTCCACAATTGGTATCAGAGCCACGTAGCTCGTATTTTCAAAACAAATGGTTTTTTTAAATAGAGTACGATCCATGTATCAAATTACCATTGAAGCGAAAAATAATATGAAAAATGCTTTGCTTGTTATACTTAGAAATTTTGTTGTTAAATGTAACTTTGTATACAAGCTTGAAGGTTTTTTTGAAAAATAAAATAAAAGTTTGTTGAATGAACTAGTAAGTATTGTATTATGTGCTTATAGAAAATTTACGAAGAAATATGATTTTAAAGGAGTGTTTGGGATAACTATAAATTTAGTTGAAAAATCACCTCCGTAAATGTTTAAGATAAGTTACATAAGTAGATATGTTGTTCAATATGTGTATTATATGTTTACTATGAAATCTAGTAAGTCACATACGTTTTCTCTATGTCAAATACTAGTTTTGGTGAATCTGTCTCAGAGGACCATGGCACCAAATCTTATAAAGGGCGGATCCCTTTATTTGGTTCCGTGGAATCCGTGTGTACAGTATGCAGTTTTTTGGGCAACTTCAACAAATCATAACTAATTAACCGTAAGTCCGTACGAGTCGAGCCACCTATTATTTTAAAGGGAATTGAGTCTACTTTCACTTAAAAATACTTTCATGGCCTGAGTCTAATTTTAAATAAGTGAAATAGACCAAATACTACAGTATGTCTAAAATATTGAGTTTCGCTTTAACATAAAAACTCAAAATTTTGAATCAATCAATTTAAGTTGGTATTCTTAGAACTTTGATACAACTTCCTTTGAAACTAAATAATTTGGTAATATGTTTAAAGGAAACTAATCAAGCTTGGTATACATCGTCATATTTAAACGCAAAATGACGAAAAGTTTCTTTCTTGTTATGCTATGCTAAATGACCACTTGTTTATGTTGTTTGCATATATGTTGCTTGCTTATTTTCAAATTGTTGTTTACACTTGTTTGTTTGCATAATATAAGTGTCAATCTTGCCATGTTATCTATTCGCTTGTTTGACGATTTCTTGTGTATGCACAATAGGATATTTGCTAGATTTTGTGCACTAAGTTGGAAAATTGTTTCACCATCGCTTGTAGAATTAGATCACTTTCTTTGCATAAGTCATACTAACATCTCACATAACTTATGAAATGTTATAACTCGCTTAGCAATGAGTACTAACTAAATTAGTTAAGTACTTTGAAAAATGAAGGTTTTTAGAGAGTGTTTGGTACAAGGACAAAAGCAATGTTGTATGATGTCATTTATGTGTTTTCACTTCGTAGGATGATAAACTAACTTAAAACATTGATGTATGCTAACCGGTTCATGCAGGGGGATAACACACGGGTGTTATCAAATTTTACCCATTTTCACTTATATGTGAAAATCGTTAGCCCTTGGTCAAAGTCTATGCTCCACTATGTTGGTATATGTGTTATTGACTTTTCCTAACTAGAAATGATTAATGTCACATGTCTTAAGCAAAAATTCAGGTTTCGGAAAACTCCCCGACACCTAAAAAATGGGTCTGTGAAGTTTTTTGGTGTCCACGGATTAGACGGCACCAAACATTTGGTACCGTCTGTTATGCATTTTGGTACCGCCGTTCCTGTACAGGCGGACCAGGCGGCACCAAATTAAGGGTTCCGCCTGTGCAAAAAATTGGTGCCGTGGATTCTACAGGTAAGTTGTTTAATTTTACTAAATCCCGCAATCTAATTTGCCAAATTTCGTTTCTAGGATAGTTGTTAATGCATATCTTTCATATCTCATTCAACACATCCTCAATGGATTAACTTAGGATGTTTGACATGATCTTAGACACTTCCATCTCATTTGAAACTACCATCTTTGTATGGATTAACCTCAAATAAGCCACTTAAGAAAACCACTAGGATTAGCATTCGATCTTGTTGCTTCATTAACTTGAACTCCTCATCCTCAGTCTCGTTACCTCTCAACATCTCATCACTCTTTCAAGATATGAAGTTTCTAATCTTAAGTATTCCAACTCCACCATCAAAATCACCCACCATTATGACTACTTCACAACCATCCAAAACACCTTCACTACCAAAGTATCCAAAACTTGTACTTTGTGCAAACACCACCAACATCTCCTCACCCGTTTGCGGATGACTTAGATGACTTACCAAGACTAACAAATCTGGACTCATTATTTGCAAAGATAACATACACAAGTCTATCATATGACTATAGATATTGTTTTTGTATCTACATGTATTACCTCACTTGGTTAACATGAAAATAATGTGTCATCCTTCAAGACGATAAGTATTTACATAGAGTCATAACTCACACGTATGTTAAAGACATAATATCAAGTCTTGTTATCCTTGAGTTCAATCTAAGCTTTATAATCTCAACAAATTAGGATTGACAACTTAAGTATTTCATCCGAAATATTCAAGTATATGTGACTTACGATTGTAGTCATTAAAAGTCATATCCGAAAAAAACAACACCCAAGTATTTTAACAAATGTTGAAACACTTATCCAAAACAAACAACCCACTGTGCCACTTATCCCTCTTCCATCTTTTGGCACCATTAAGCGTATTGCTCATGAACTTCCAAGAGCATCCTTTAAATCAAACGTGCCCTTTCAAGGTGAACCTATATCTCAGCCCCTAAGCTTCATAGACATAACCAAAACTTCAAGCACTTCACCCGCTAGTTGTAGCAACCAATGAACCATAAGAATTAGTATCCGTGCTTTTTGTGTTCAACATCTATGGACAAATAATCAACCTAAGTACTCCCATAGCACAACAAACCCCTACATCACCACATCCTTATTTAGACACACTAGAAGACCTACCACCTAGATCAACCAATCCACCATCCTTACCATCATTTGAATTCGTTGAGTGTATGTCCAACACTTGTACTGAATCAAATGCACGTTTGAACAAACTCAAACATCCTTTCCCACATATAAGGACTTAGATAATTCATTATGGCTAGAACCTCAACTATCAAATAAGCATGGTGCTCTTGGTAATTGTTGTCAATTTCCACTAGATATAAGTAGTACTACCTTCACAAATTATCAAAGTATTAATACTTTGTCGTTAAACTACTGCACAAATTTCGTTAAACCTCAAATCAATATTTTAACAACATATGTTAAAATGCAATCTCAAAGCCAACATCATACACCCCAAGCAACAATGACTCTTGAGGAGTATACATAAGAAACTCGAGTGAATTCCTCTTGTCATCATCTAGTGAATATAATCTTGAGACCAAGTTTATTTAGATGGGACTATCCAATTCAAACACTTTGGCTTCATATCTTCATTTAGAAAAACATGATGTTTTGAAAAACATTATGCCTAAGAAATCATGCATTAAGTATTCATCTTATTAAAAGGATATTGTATATCCTATGCATCATTCTCTCCTTGCGACATAAATGGTTATGTTACAAGAGATTTCATTACACCTCATTGGCTAAATGATCTTGAAACGAACATCCACAAGTTCTATGAACTAGCATATCCAATTCATCTTGTCATACTTATTTTCATAAGCATGATAACTTTATCCCATGCGATAATCTCATTTGTTGAAAGATACTATTTGTATCCATTTCCTTTCAAGCATACATCATAACCTAACCTTGCTCAAACCTTGAGCACATCCAAGGTTAAAACTACACATCTCTAGAACATACACATGATCTATTGAAGTTGGTAACCTTATTTAGATTCTTGTTAAATAAAAAGGAGCTTTCTTGAGAACGTTCTTAATTTAACATATTCCATTCCCGAGTCTTAGATAATCAAACCACATTTAAAGTATACATTTCAACTCAACGCAAAAGATGTCATCCATTAGGTCATACAATTAGCTATGTAATTTGAACAACCTTAGATTCTAAACACAAGCTTAAAACATATTGTTTATCAACACACCATTGTTAAAATTCATGTGTATAACATGAAATCTTCATCACCTTAGTTATATTGCATATTAGTTATGTCACATTAAGCCAAGTATTGGTAAACTATCATCTTTTATGCACTTTAATAGGCAAAAGTAGGAGTTCCCATCTTTCTAACATGAGAATGACTACTGGAGAACCTATTGCACTAGAAACTCAATTTGACCTAACGGTTGAATTGCTTCCTGGAGAAAAGTTGGGTATGTGGAATCACCCGTAAAAATGGTCGTGTTTAGCCTTAATTGAGCACCGCTAGTAATAGTCTCATATTCATTCTCCAACTTGAAAAATCTGTTTTCCTATACTTGCCTAAAGTAAGTGTTAAAACATTGATAGTTTGCCTCGCCTTAGGAATGCTAATCAAACAAGTAGTATATATGACTTTTCTTTTAAAACCACTTGCATTGCACTTACATGTGTTGATTACATGTTCTTGTTTGATACAATAAGTTGATTTGACATTATCTTAGTGTTTGATAACTAGTCAAATGTGTAAACCTTAGTAAAACCACTTGCATTGCACTTACATGTGTTGATTACATGTTCTTGTTTAATACGATAAGTTGATTTGACATTATTTTAGTGTTTGATAACAAGTCAAATGTGTAAACCTTAGTACAGTTTTATCTTTATAATGCTTGTATCCTTGTTTCATGCTACTAAACGTTTAAACCTAAACTTTATTTCTTTATTTGCATGATACTTACTTTTGAATTATCTTTAGCATGATTAACATGTTGCTTATGAACTCATAATATGTCATTTTGATACGTGATAATTTTGATATGATATATTTGTGTTTGAAAGCTATTAGTTGGCATTCATTATATCTATGTGTAGTACGATCTAAATGATACATGCTCCAAATTGTTACGTCTTAAACATGGCTTGCATGAATCTTTCATCTTGTTTCTTTTTGCTTCTTGTCACACTATTTGTTTGCTACGTGTGCACATATAATCTGTCAAAGTGCTTTTGGTATGACAAACTTTTAGAAGCCTTTTTATCTTACAAATTAATCACATAGATTATTGTATATCCAAGTATGCTTAAGTTTCTAAGTCTAACAACAAAACAATCTCATAATGAAATGTCTTGAATAAAGTCGTATTCTTGCATAATATGATTGTTTTGATGCTATCTTGTGTGGTGATTTCTTGTCTACTAAGTGCAATGTGTTGTTTTTGCTTATATAATATGTTATCATTTGATTTCTATCATGTTAACATCTTTTGTCACTAACAAATTTGTTTTGTAGGTTGATAACAAATTATTTGTTATCTCAATTGGTTCTAACTTTTATATGCTCATTTTGCATAATACCCTTTATTGCTACGTAGATTAGTACTATGCTTTATGGGACCCCTACAATTGCATATAGTTTAAAAGCATATAGAATTAAGTTCTAGAGGGTTGGCTTTGCATCTTTGTCTTTCAACCGACCTCTTTCCAAATCTCATTTTTGCTTCCGCTTTCCAAAAATCACCTCCATCATTATTTAGTTATAACAATACTCTAATCCTCTTCACTTCCTATTAGGAAACCACATGCCTCATCATACGATTATCTCGTATTAATCGAGAAGAGGTACGTGACTTTAAGGATGAAGTTCATTGTATGCTAACCATCATCCAGAAAAACATCACTAAGCTCATCTCTTTCGTTAACTCGAATAATCTCCTAAACACTTTGTTGTCATTCCTTATTTGATACACATTATGTTGGATGTCCACCAATTAAGGGGGAGAGAAATCCATTCACATAATTGTCTTTTGTCAAATTTTATGTCTCTTAGACTATAAAATACCAACACATAGGCAAACACCACTTAGCTAAAACCGGTTCACGAAACCACAACTAGTTCAACCTTTTTAACCTTATATCACAAGTTTGCACCAATACCTCATCAAGTGAAAAACACATAATGTGTTTTACAAACTTCTTCATCTCCACAATCAACGAATCTAGGATTTTCCTTAACCTAGCACCTTACAACTTCACTATCTAGAACACCATCATAGGATTTTATCCTTTTCTCGCTTGACATATATCATGCATGTCATTGTCAGTGCAAACGATATATTAATCAAAACAGCCATTTCCAACACGTTGGTCCATCCAACTCTCACTTATATGATGTCATTCTTATCCTCATATAGGTACCCATTATTATCATTAGTATTTTCCATATTGTCTTCACTTCTTTTCAAAGTGATAATCATCCATGTCGGTCAAAACCATGCTAATACTACATTTCCCATTGTCACCTAGAATAGGTCATTTTTATAATTCGTGTCAATCAATGAACGGATTTATCTTCATGTTATCACTTTTATATATTCTTAGATAGAACGCATTATTGATTACTCTTGGGTTGAAACATATGAGAACTTGCTCAAAACAATAGGTTGTTAGCATCAATAAATCATTCAAATCATAACTCTTATGCATCATTGAAATGCAATGTCCATTCATATTTTTTTCTTAGCTTTGGTCACTTTACATGACGAAAGGATTGCATGAGTCCATATTTTTTACATTTGCTATACATATGAGTTCCTAAATCCTTAATAGCTTCCTACCTAATCACCACCACCTTCCATCACCACTTTCACTAATCATCACCACCATGGATTAGCGAAAACTTACTTTTGTAAATCTCGAGTTATCTACCATCACCACATGAATCCTACTAGTAAACCGACACCAACACTAGCACCACTAGTGGCACACCCGGTGGGAGACTCCATATCTTCTTTCTAGGAACTATTTTGTAGGCTTTTATCATATTATATTCTCACTTTTCTTATGATTGTAATTAGGAGACTACACTTCATGAGATCTTTGATTATATCATTTATCACATATATACATCTTATTTTTCTTTGTGAAAAAGATGAAATATATTGCACTAATGTTTTTCATTGTAGGTTCATCATCATATACACTCGATTGTATATAACTTACTCATCTAAGGATGAAGTTTGCATCAATTATTTTTCTTATTTTAGGTGCTTCTTGAAACCCTCGAACAAGGAGGAATATCCTTTAAGCACTCATTTGCATCGTCTATACACTTGTTTGTATATGACATATTTTTCTAAAGACAAAGCTTCTATTATACTAATACTTATTTTGAAGGTTCATCTTGACGACCTAGAGCAAGGGGAGCTTCCATCAAGAAATTACTGAATGCATCTTATACACACTTTGTTGTATATCACTTACTCGTCCAATGACGAATATAGTTTTGCACTAATATTTGTTTATTTTTGGTTTTTAATCATACCCTGACGCCTCAAACAAGGGGGAGCAACCGTCAAGGGGGAGCATGCACGAATTTAGCATCATTCTCACTTTTCAACAAGCATTTTTGCTTAAATAAAAAGTGGAGAAAATAGGCTAACATTGCTATTCCTTTTTTTTTCTTCATATATTTCTCATAATTTTTGTTGCATAAAACTAACCTTGATGTAGGTTAAGCCTCTTTATTTGATCCATGGATCCGCTACCTAACAAGGAACGGATTAAAGTAGACGATTTAACTTCACTAGGGATGATGCAAGCTCGCCTTTTTGGGGAGAAATGAAGTTAAACTCCAAGGACACGCCCTTTTTGTTTCGACAAAAGGGGGAGAAGAGTGTAAACGGAGAAGGTAATGTAAAGGTAGTAAGGATAAAAGTAACCTTTTACATTTTAATTTATATTACGTTTACATATATTTGTCATTATCAAAAAGGGGGAGATTGTTAGTGCAAATATTACGATATTTAATCTATACAGTCTCGTTTGTTTTGATTGATGACAAACATGTAACTTGTAATACATAACGTAAAATGTACAAGTTACTTGTAATCACACTTTTTCTCAACATACATTCAACTCCTCTCGATGTCTCAAGTCCTCGTATGTTACAACACAGGTTCGTACATGTTTGTTATGTGGCATTATGATCAAACCCAATAACAAATCATTTAGAATATTTAAAATACGTTTAGAGTCACTAAGTATTTTAATAGGTTAACCATTCTATTTCGAACCTCATTTTACATTTTGCATTCACAAGTATTTCAAAAGGTAACTAGACATTTTATTAACTAGTTACATAATACTTTTTACAAGTTTACTTTGATAAACTTTTTAATCTAAAAATAGAAATACATATTACATCATGGCATGCATCATCCTTTTAATCTTTAGAAGATTTCATAGAATATTTTGTTGACTTTGGTAAGATTTTGGTAATCTTGCTGTCAGACCCCCACGGTACCAAAATGGTACACGGGCGGAACCCTTTTTAGGGTTCTGTGGTCCGTGGACGCTCCTGTCCATTTTGGCTATAAATAGCAAGCCAAACCAAGTTGTTTAATGATCCCTTCAACACACTTTCTCTCTACCCTTCTTGCATCATTTAGATCTGTAGATAACAATGTAGAAACATACATTAATCACCCTCACCATCACATGATCATAATGCTTCTAACATTCATCTTTGTTGTAAGCATACTCTACATCTCGATCAACCAAGGAAAGCTTGGAGATCTAGCCATTCCCACTCACCACAAGCTGAAGATCTATCATAACAAGTTTAGTGAACTTGTAATCTTCATCATGAAGGCTTCCTATCAATGGAAGATCATTTAGAAGTAGTTATTCATATCCATTAAACATTTGTGCCATGGATCATTAGTGTAAACATCATTGCATCATAACAACACTTTCACCAAACTAGATTAGATGGTTTATGTGTTTGTGCCATAAAACACAAGGTTTGTTATGTTGGGCCATAAAACATATTGGGAGTGGTTGTACCCGTGTAAAAGAACTCGACATCTAGCTTAGTGTCGGAAATATTGTATAGGCGACGTTAGGTTGGTTCTACCTCGAACTAGAACCCGGTATTTAGCTTTGTACCGGAAAAAGTGTAAGCGACGATTGTAAGGTTTTCTCCGCCAAGAAGGGAGCTTGTTGATTTAGTGAAGTAACTCTCGAGTTGGGTACTCGGGGAGTGGAGTAGGGCGGAAAGGAGATCCGTGACCGAACCACTATAAATCATCGTGTTCGGTTTGCACTTTCCTTTCTTTATCTCTTTACCTTTATAGTTGCACTATACTATTGCTTGTGATGTGGTTTGATGTTAATGCTTGTGTAACAACATGGTTTACTATGCTTTACATTAGTCACAAACAATAATTGAAACTTTCATATTATAACAAGCTTCATAAGCGATTTGATACTAAAGATCTAAAGTTTTTAAACGGTAACGTATTCACCCCCCTCTACGTTTCCACACTGTCTATTGCTAAATATAAAAAGCGCAACCACAACGTCCAGTAGTGACAAAGAAATTAAAGTAAATAAGCTGGAAAATATAAGGCGCCTGAACTTCGTTGAATTTGTTCATAATAAACAGTCTTTAGCATGTTAATATTCTGGACCTAAAACTCCTATTACATATACTCAGATCGTTGAATCTTTAACAAAATTGATACTAGTTGCTACTCTACACTTCTTATTTAAATTTCCGCTCAAAGTCAAAATTACCAAATTCATCAGACAATAAATGAGTATAATGCAAACACTCACTCTTTGGAGACTTTCTTCTTCTTTAATTTAGACCATTTAGTCTTTTTAGATTTCCCGTCTCCACATAAGTTGAGCATGATGTGATACTTTACTACTTGCTGATATGAAATGAAATCTTCTACAATGTATATAGCTCCATAAGCTCCCTTTTTGCTTGATATAATGTAGAACAAGTGAGGCTTCTGTTAGAAACCTTAAATTGCGAAAACCAACTGCGAATAGGGTTCCATGATTATTTATTTCAGATATACAGCTCTTACGGCTTGGAATAAAGGGATGTGCTGCCCGTCTAGCATTGGCAACAACTAACAACCTGCATAGAATTAACATATCAACTCTATATCATGCCATCTACGTCAGGTTGTATGATCAATATGCTTAGATAAAATAGATTATGATTGGTATCAAGAACTGAGGATGGATAAGATACTTTATATAAACATTAAGAATAACGCAGTTTACATAGAGATTATTGGATAGGTAACAACATGGGTCGGTCACACAGGTTGAAAAACAGGTTCGGTCCAGGCCGGGTTGGGTTGACCCACAAACAAATTTCTTTGTCTAATTAAAATCTTACATAAGTACTTAATGTGATAATGGTGGTTGGATATAATTACAATAACAATTTAATAACTTGTTGAACAACTTGATGTAAGTGGTTCTATGCAATAAAAATGGACTTTTAACAACTTTCACCCAACTTGACCAGCTGTTATTATGTGAACTGTTTGATTCATACAAACACAACTCAAGTAGACAAATTCATATATAACTTGATCAAAACTGCCACCTCTGCTAAAACAGAATAAAGACCCACTACAGAACCCTAACTTTATAGTAGAATTACAACATAATAAAACAAAGTAGAGTAATTACGAGGATAACCTCAGCATCAATGAATTGAGTATCCTCTAATTCAAATTCATACAAGTTAAGGGTACTAAGGACCGTCAGATCTGTGTCTCCATTAGGGAGATAAGTCTTAAGTCAATTACACATGAAGCAACTTCAATATCAGGATAAATGCTCAAGAAAAACATACATTCTAATTCTAATCCTTTTCTAGCGAAAACAATATCATTGCATATTGAGATAAAGTAACAAGTAAGCACTGATGCAGTATAATATAAACTATGATGCAGTAACATTTAAAGCTTGATGCAATAAGAAATAGGCATTGATGCAGTAACAAATAAGCATTGATGCAGTAACAGATATCAATGCACATTTGAGATGCAGTAATAAGTAAACATTGATGATGTATAATATAAACTATGATGCAGTAACTTATAAAGATTCATGAATTAAGAATTAAGCATTGATTCGGTA
Source organism: Chrysanthemum makinoi (assembly GCA_910596185.1). Classification (NCBI taxonomy): domain Eukaryota; kingdom Viridiplantae; phylum Streptophyta; class Magnoliopsida; order Asterales; family Asteraceae; genus Chrysanthemum; species Chrysanthemum makinoi. The sequence goes on along the minus strand of OU343224.1, from coordinate 351,092,550 downwards.
AAAAATAAGCATTGATGCAGTAGAATATGAACTGTGATGCAGTAAAAGATAAATATTCATAAGAGTATAAAACATATTCAGTTCTTAGTTAGAGCTGTTTTTTTCTCAACTAGACTTTAAACTGAAATTTGAAACTTGGTGTTTTCAGCTAAAACTCTAAAAGTAGTTATAGAGCGACTGTGTTCCAAGTTTGAAAAATAGAGCATCATACGTAAATACCAGTACGATTCAGGTTCTAAAACCGGGCTAAACCTAAAACTGATTTTTAAACAAATACTGAGCAAAGCTCTCAACCTAGAACAAGTTTTTTAAACAGTTTAAAACCAAGGCAACTATAGCCTATACCTGTCTGGTCCAGTTTGGTCCCAGTTACGTTTTCGATTTGGATACCACTGTTGTTTTTTCAATAAAATTCTTGAGGATATCCTTTTGGAGTACATGATGTTCACACGTTTTATAGATGCTATATAAGAGTTGACCACGGTACTAGTGAACCTTTTCAGGTAAAGCAAGAAATGGTTTTATACCAATCAACTTCTCTGATATGACTAGTTTGCTATGGATGAGGATGCATTGTTGGTTGTATCAAATACGTTATTGTCAATATCAATTATACATGACCAAATATGTAACATTTGACTGACAATGCAATATAGGAAATTGTTAGAATAATTACCTCACAGTTTGGTGTAAAACCAGTGTACATATTAGACCATAGTGGGTAGCTTAGATAATTCTGATTGTCCATGTACTTTTGGGGGGGCGATGATGCTGAACATGTGAAACAGGGTAGTGCTTGGATACTGCTGTTTGTCCATGCACACTTGTGGGTAGATGAGGCTTAACATGTGAATAATAGAATGAGAAGTCATTAGCTATCATTCCAATCATGTTTTCATAAATGCTGACCTTTGCCAACATTTATATGCTACAACTACTATATAATAACAAAAGAGTTCATGACACAATATAGGACTCTCCGTTGCACTAAAAGGGAGATGCAAAAACCTGATTGCAACAAGCGCTACACAATGTTCCTCAGCAAGATTAAAAAAACTTATAATTCTTATCAGAGTAAGAAAAATAGTACTACCAAAACATTAACACTAACGAATTTCCTTTTTTTTTTTCTTTTTTAGAAAGGCCATTAACGAACTTCTTATTGATACTTTGTTATTCTAAAATTTCACCTACCTTCAGTCTTTTCTCATAAGGTTCACTGGTTGTAAACCACATATCCAGATTCTGTACATTGTGATTCCACTTTGGACTGTTTGTAGGTTGTCCTCCAAGGCAACTCAACATGCTTACGTTCGGTACATAAAAACTCATAGCATCTCGGGTGTGATTTTCTTTGAAGGTAGTCAACAAATGATTCAATCTGTGAAAATTATTGCATATTGTTACATTAATGTAATTTGTTTGATGCACTAGATATAATACTATGATGCACTAAACAATAAATGATGCACTAGTTATAAAACTATGATGCAAGAAAAATATTGGGAACCCAAAAATATTTATGCATTTCAGTTATACTTACCACAGCTGATGCATAATTCCCATATCTTATTTTTATAGCATCAAATTCATAACCAAATCTAGACTCATACACAACAAACAAATGCCTACTGCATCACTTCATTACAACAACTGCATTAATAGCAAATAAACGCACACACAAATACTTTTCGCAACTAAGACGCTCTGGGCGTAACCTAACCTAAACTCATACATCACAGACAAGTCTCTACTGCATTAATTCATTAAACCAGCTGAACACACACAAAAACACTTTTCAACAACTAAAACGCTCTGCGCGTAATCTAAGCTAGACTCATAACCCACATACAAATCCCTATTGCATTAATTCATTAAACCAACTACATCGATAGCACATAAACGTGCAGACAAACACTTTTCAAAAACTAAAATGCTCTGCGCGTAATCTAACCTAGACTCAATACACTACGCGTGACCTAATCGAACATCATATGCCACAAAACATAACCTACTGCATCACTTTTTTACTACTACTGCATCAAGCATTCAAATACACATACAAGCACATTTTGACATATAAAACAAACTACGTGTGACCTAATCGAACAAGATACACTGCAAAACATAATCTACTTCATCAATTATTTACAACTACTGCATCAAGCATTCATGCATACAAGCACATCTCGACAGCTAAAACACACTACGCGTGACCTAATCGAACATGATAGGCCACAAAACATAATCTAATTTTAGACAAGCAAAACACCCAACGTGTTACCTAGTCGAACCTTATATGACATAATGAACACATACTCCAGCACTGGTTTACAACAACTTCATCATGCATACAAATACAAATGCAACCACTTTTCGATAAGCAAAACACCATACATGTTACCCTGTTGAACCTTATATGACACAAAGAACGCCTACTTCATCACTGATTTACAACTGCATCAAACATAATTGAACACAAAATACAACCTATACGTAGCCTATTTCAGGCTTATACATAACAATTAAGCAGCTACTGCATCATAGTTCAAAACAAGGTGCATCATTGATAAAACCACGAAGATAAACATAATACAACCTTACATAGCCTAATTTAGCTATATAGTCAATTACACACCTACTACATCACAGTTACAATTCTATTGCATCAGTCATAAACATACACACGCAAGCACTTTTTCAAGATATTTGATAACCTACTGCATCAACTCAAAAATTACAAACTTAAATTGATAAATAAATACAAAATTAGCAAAATAAAATTAAGAAAATGATGCACAACAAAATTAGGGAAACTTACGATGTCGTTTAAGATGCGCTAATTCATCTTCATCATCTTAACATAAAGTAACGATTCGATTGTGATTTGAAGGTTTAATATCTGGTAAATTTTAGCCTTTTAGATTCAATTACGAGAAGGTTTAAAACCTTTGATGTTCGTCTTCACCATAACTATAATGAAGTTGGGACTCAAGGACGTGAATTATAGAGAGATAAACTATTGCGTGAAATTAGAGCGAGAAAGAGTGAATTTTTTTTTGAACGAAGAAAGAGTGAATTATTGGAGTGAAAATGATAGATCTATAGTTAAATGGTTTTGTGACTGAATCACGTCTTTGGGTGACTAATTTTTTGTATTGATACAGCTTTACCCTTAAAGTTTGTGTTATTTACAAAATCGCCCTTCTGCGTTTTTGATCTTGAGAATCCAATCCAACGGTTGAGATGGCTTCCCATTCTTTTCATTTTAACCCCACCCTATATATATAAAGTGCACAAGTTAATCAAGCCGAGCTTTGTCTCGATTTTTTTTTTTTTTTGGTTTCTCGTGTTAGAGGTCGAATCTTTGTTATTATACATGTTCTTTTATGTGTTTGCTACTGTGGTTATGAATCAAATACAAACATTTGGCTTGATTTGATTGGTTTTTGAAGTTAAAAGTGTTCCTAAAACATTTCTAAGCTTAAATTCATCATAGGTTTACGTTTCAATGTGTTTTCTGGTGTTTTTGTTCAGTTTTTGGACAACAACTCGAAGTTTCGGCCTAATGGTGTTCTTAAAGCCGGAATTTGCAAGTCGAATTTGGTCTCTAAATTTGCAAGCCGAAATTTGGTCCCGAAATTTTTGGGAAGATGAAGTAAAACTAGAATTATTATTCTTACTTGAAAAAAAGTAAAGTCACGTCCAAACTATTGTGAAAATAATGAACAAGTGAAAGATGTAGGAGAAGTGATAACTGTTATTGATTAATAATTACCAAGAGGTTACAAGAAGATGTATTTATAAGGCTAATAGTCTAAACCCTAACTTCTCCTAAAGAATAGATGAATAGACATAAAACCCATAAGCCCATATTAATTTACAATACTCCTCCTTGGATATTCATCGTTTATTACACGCCATAAACTGCCTCATTAAAAACCTTACCAAGAAAAACCCAGTGGGATAAAAACTTGATGAAGGAAAAGAGTGCAGTACGCATAATGCTCCTCCTCAAATTAATGCATATCTTTTAAGCGTCGAAGGCCGATCTTCCGAACCAATTGCTCAAAAACTTTGGTTGGCAAAGATTTTGTGAATAAATCTGCCAAATTGTTACTTGATCGAATTTGACAAACATCAATAACTCCATCCTTTTGTAGATCATATGTAAAGAAAAACTTTGGAGAAATGTGTTTTGTTTTGTCTCCTTTGATATACCCTTCCTTGATTTGAGCTATACATGCCGCGTTGTCTTCACATAACATGGTTGGATTTCCTTTAATAGACTCGAGCCCACATTCTTCTTGGATGTTTTGAATCATCGATCTTAACCAAACGCACTCTCGACCAGCTTCATAAAGTGCAATAAGTTCAGCATGATTTGATGATGTTGCAGTTAAAGATTGCTTTGTCGACCTCCAAGAAATTGCAGTGTCTCCATATGTGAAAACATACCCTGTTTGAGACCGTGCCTTATGTGGATCAGACAAGTAACCAGCATCAGCATATCCAACCAACTTTGATTTCGAATTCTTTTGATAAAATAATCCCATATCACGGGTACCACAAAGATAACGAAAAATATGTTTGATTCCATTCCAATGTCGGCGTGTTGGCTCGGAACTATATCTTGCTAGTAAATTTACTGAAAAAGCAATATCTGGGCGTGTATTACTAGCAAGGTACATCAAAGCCCCGATTGCACTTAGATATGGTATTTCAGGACCAAGAATGTTCTCATCGTGTTCTTTCGGGCGAAATGGATCAAGTTCTCGGTCAAGCGAACGACCAACCATTGGTGAGCTTAGTGGATGAGCTTTATCCATATTGAATCGTTTCAATATTTTTTCTGTATAGTTTGATTGATGGACATATATTCCATTTGATAAATGCTCAATTTGCAAGCCGAGACAAAATTTAGTCACACCAAGGTCTTTCATTTCAAATTCGTTCTTTAATAAATTTGCAGCATGTTCAATCTCATCAAGAGTTCCAATGATATTTAAATCATCAACATACACTGCAATGATTGTGAAACCTGCCTTTGATCTTTTAATAAAAACACACGGACTTATTTGATTACTTTTATACCCTTCTTTTGAAAGATATTCACTCAGGCGATTATACCACATTCGTCCTGATTGTTTTAATCCGTATAAAGATCTTTTTAGTTTGATTGAGAACATTTCACGGGGTTTAGATCCACAAGCTTCCGGCATTTTTAATCCTTCAGGGATTTTCATGTAAATATCACTATCAAGTGATCCATACAGGTAAGCTGTGACAACGTCCATAAGGCGCATTTGAAGCCTTTCCATATTTGCAAGACTGATTAAAAATCTGAGAGTTGTTGCATCCACAACAGGTGAATACGTTTCCTCATAATCTACCCCGGGTATTTGTGAGAAACCTTGTGCTACAAGTCTTGCTTTGTATCTCACAATTTCATTTTTCTCGTTTCTTTTTATTGCAAATACCCATTTATAGCCTACCGGCTTCACACTATTTGGGGTTAATATCACAGGGCCAAAAACTTGGCGTTTTTCAAGTGAATCTAGTTCAGCTTGTATGGCATCTTGCCATTTTTGCCAATCTATTCTTTGTCGACATTCTCCAATAGATTTTGGCACAGAAACTTCATCATTTATTATTTCACTTGCTATAGCATATGCAAAGATTTCATCAACACATGTTTCATTTCGATTCCATTTTGTACCATCTTGAACAAAGTTTATTGAGATCTCATAGTCATTTGGTACATGGTCAACTTCAAGAGATTTATCCACATTTTGTGTGTTATCATTAATCTCTTTTGGAATTTTATTGATAACAACTTCTTGGACTTTGCCAATTGTATTCTGCTCTTTCCTTTTTCGTGGATTTGTATCCTTAGAACCCATTGGTCTTCCACGCTTCCTGCGTACATTTGACTCATTCAGAGTTTCAGGAATATCAATTCGAGAAGGCACATTTAAAGCTGGAATATATGATTTTGTAACTCTTTTTGTATCTGTAAATGCATCAGGCAATTCATTTGCTATTCTTTGCAAGTGAATGAGCTTTTGAACCTCCAATTCACATTGACCACTTTGAGGGTCAAGAAAAGATATTTGTGATGCATTCCAAGTTACATCTTGTTTGTCCAACTTTTTATTATCTCCTCCTAAGATTGGGAACATTGTTTCATTAAACTGGCAATCAGCAAAACGTGCTGTAAAAACATCTCCAGTTAATGGCTCCAAATATTTTATGATTGATGGAGAATTAAAACCAACATAAATTCCCAATCTTCTTTGAGGTCCCATCTTTGTACGTTGTGGTGGTGAAATTGGGACATAGACACCACAACCAAATATTTTAAGATGAGACAAACTTGGTTCTCTTCCAGAGACCAATTGGAGTGGAGAATACTTATGAGATGCACTTGGTCTTAATCTAATAAGAGCAGCAACATGTAAGATAGCATGTCCCCATGCAGAGGATGGCAATTTTGATTTCATAAGTAGTGGTCTAGCAATTAGTTGTAATCTTTTTATTAATGATTCAGCTAGACCATTTTGTGTATGCACATGGGCTACAGGATGCTCAACCATAATCCCAATTGACATACAAAAATCATTAAATGATTGAGATGTAAATTCTCCTGCATTATCAAGTCTGATCTTTTTTATTTGATAATCTGGGAAATGTGCTCTTAATTGAATTACTTGGGCTAATAGCCTCGCAAAAGCAACATTTCTTGATGCTAACAGACAGACATGGGACCATCGGGATGATGCATCAATTAATACCATAAAGTAGCAAAATGGTCCACATGGAGGAGTAATTGGCCCACAAATGTCTCCTTGAATTCTTTCCAAAAATAAAGGAGATTCATTTTCAAGCTTAGTGATTGAGGGCCTAGTTATCATTTTTCCAAGAGAGCATGCTCCACATAATAAATCTTTTGATAAAAGGATCTTAAGGTCCTTCAGTGGATGCCCATTTGAGCTCTCAATTATTCTCCTCATCATTATATCACCCGGATGACCCAATCGATCATGCCAAAGGGTAAATATTTTGGGATCTACACCTTTTCGGGTAGAAACCATATTTATTTCTGTCTGATTTATGTATGTGACATACAATCCAGAAGACAGACCTTTCATTCTTTCCATTATGGACTTTTGTCCATTTTTAATGGATGTAATTTGGAGATACTCAATATTATTTTCAGTCATGGTTTCAAGATGATAACCATTGCGTCTTATATCTTTAAAACTTAGTAGATTTCTCCTGGATCTACTAGAATATAACGCATCATTTATTATTAACTTTGTACCCTTAGGTAACAAAATGCAGGCTTTGCCAGAGCCTTCAATCAAGTTGCTAGTACCACAAATTGTGTTGACATTTGCATTTGCTATATAAAATTCATAAAAGTATTTTCTGTTTTTCAAAATGGTATTTGTTGTTCCACTATCTACTAGACACTCGTCTTCACCATTTTCCAAAATGCTTTTCATATCCTTGAACATAAAAAAAAATATATATAAGCATTTAAAAATGAAAAAAAAAAACGTTAAGGAAAAGAAATAAATACTTCATTAATTTAAATTCAAAACATGAGTTACAATGCTAGAACAAATCTAGCTTATTCAACACAAAATTTAAACTTAAAACACTTATTGCGGAAAAATAAAAATGCAACTAGATAGCTAGTTATTATTTCCATCGTTGGAAAATGAAGCAACAACATCTTCGACATCATCAAAGAAATCTGAGGAGTCGAAGCGCACATTAGCATTTGGCTCATAATCATTGAAATTATCAATGAAATTTGTTTCATTGTCATCATTGAAATTGTCAATGAAATTTGTTTCAATCTTTTTTCCTTTGTTTTTGAGTGATGCTTGATAAAGGTCAACAAAGTGTTTGGAGGTACGACACTGTTTCGCCCAATGAGTGTTCATGCCACACCTATGGCAAGCATTTCCAGAATTCTTAGGAGCTTGATGCTGCATCTTTTTGCCTTTATCATTTTTTTTCTTAAAATCATATGGCTTGGGATTGTAACCATCACGGTGCCAAACATTATTTCGACCTCGTCCACGACCTCGGCCTTGTTCATTACCACGGTTGTTACCGCGTTCACGACCACGTCCCCGCACTTTTGATGTTGCATTCACTTCAGGCAACGCAGTGGAACCAGTGGGTCGTGCTTGATGATTTTTCATCAAAAGCTCATTATTTTGTTCAGCAACAAGGAGAACGGATATTAGTTCATGGTATTTTTTGAAACCACGTTCTCTATATTGTTGCTGTAAAAGCATATTTGAAGCATGGAAAGTAGAGAAAGTTTTCTCTAGCATGTCTTCATCAGTAATTTTTTCACCGCACAATTTTAGTTTAGATGTGATACTAAACATTGCGGAATTGTACTCGCTTACACTTTTAAAATCTTGCAACCGGAGGTGCATCCAATCATAGCGAGCTTTTGGAAGAATGACTTGCTTTTGATGATCAAATCTATTTTTTAAACTTTGCCATAATTCTAACGGGTCTTTCACCGTTAAATATTCCTTTTTAAGGTCCTCATGAAGATGATGACGGAGGAATATCATGGCTTTGGCACGTTCTTGTGCAGAGGCCGTATTTCCAGTTTTGATTGTTTCTCCCAAATCTTTTGCAGTTAAATGGATCTCAGCATCAAGAGTCCAAGGGAGATAGTCTTTTCCAGAGATGTCAAGAACAGCAAAATCAATATTTGAAAGCTTTGAGTTTGACATTATAACTACATAAAAAAAACAAGTATATTATTTAACAAAATGTCCGTTTTTTTTTTCAAATATCATAAACATCGTTTATATATATATATATATATATATATATATATATATGCAACAAGTAAAAAAAAATTAACAACAATAAAACATGAGGCTATAACAAAATATATAACAATAACATAAATTATGTTATTTTTGATTCTCTTAAGGGAATCATATATTTTTTTTTCAAAAACATAACATAAAGTTATGCTAGTGATTCTATTAATTGAATCATGTTAGAACACGAGGTTCTATTCTTTTTTTTTCATCATAACATAAGGTTATGATATCGATCCTTATGAAAAGATCATATTAGAACATGAGATTCCAATTTTTTTTTTTTTTTTTTTTTTTTTAACTTCATAACATGGGGTTATGATATTGATCTTTATAAAAAAATCATATTAGAACATGACGTTCTAATTTATTTTTTTTTTCTCATAACATGAGGTTATGATATTGATCTTTATAAAAAGATCATATTAGAACTTGAGGTTCTAATTGTATATATTTTTTTTTCAAATAACAACATAAGAGAGTTTAAGATAATAACATGATCGAAGATAAAAAAAATAATTCTCTTTATATATACTTGTTGCAAATCATGATCTAATAAAAAGAAACCAAGGTTACGATGAAGGAAACACAAAATAGCTAAGTTAAAGAAAGCATAATAAAGCGGCATGGATATAACATCAATATATAAACTTCGAAATCATAAACATCAATATAATAAAGAACTTAACCAATATTATAAACATCAATATAATATCAATATTATCAAGCGGCATGTTTAGGATATTTTTGCCATCTGTACGAGATATTGAACTTGCATATACACCTTTAAATCTATATGATAGGTTAGATTGCACTATGAAAAAAAAAAAATTAAAAAATTAGTAGACGTCGAATGAATAATATTTTTTTCTTTACCTCTTTTTGCTTAGAGCAAAGATCGTGCTGATAACGTATTGTGAAAATAATGAACAAGTGAAAGATGTAGGAGAAGTGATAACTGTTATTGATTAATAATTATCAAGAGGTTACACGAAGATGTATTTATAAGGCTAATAGTCTAAACCCTAACTTCTCCTAAAGAATAGATGAATAGACATAAAACCCATAAGCCCAATTTTCAAGATAATTTCACTCAATTGTTGTGTACATAGTCTTTTGGGTATTATCTACTTGCATTATTGGTCTCTTTTTTTATTTTGTAGGACTCAAATTTTAACACTATTATAATAGAAGTTACAAATCTTAAAGCTATTGGTAACTAAACAATATTTGATAATTCATAACTTTTAAACAAAAGAAATCATAATATCACATTAACATCTTAAAGCTAGAGGTTATATATACATTTGATGTTGCATTTTAACGGTATCAAACCGACCCGACCTGTTGAGATGGTCATTATGTTGACCCGGGCTGAAGGGGCAATTTCATATCTCCCTTTTTTTTTGTTGAAAATTTCATATATACCTAAACATGCATAAAAAGCATTGTACAATATGCATTCAATACTTGCACTTCGGGTATATATGAAATTAATCATGAAAGTAGAGTGATATATGAAATTAATCCTTTTTTTTAAGTCCCTCTTAATACAGATTTCTGGCTCGTCCCTACATCTTTACAAACCAATTCAAGTTTGTATACTTTCAAACCTATAACAACAGCAAGCATTATTATAGGACCTAAGTATTCAGTAATTTCACAAATTGACAAAGTCAAGCACTCACACGATCAGATCCAAAAAAGAAAAAAAAAAATGTACATAGTGAGTATTGGCAGTTTGGCACTACGGGTGATCAAGGCAATTGACATATTATTTTTGAATCTTTTCATCGTGAACTACCAGGTGATATTATTCTATAATTTCCATAGTTCATCTTTATATTTTAGGGGGATTTACATACATTCCCATATCCCAACCAATATTTACATATTTCCCCAAACACAAGTTTTTAATGCATGATGTACAATGCTTTTAAAGCAAAGTTTGGGGAAATATGTAAATATTGGTTGAAATATGAGAATGTATGTAAATGCCCCTATTTTATATATATATATTTTTTATCTTGCTTTTATTTTAGATAATTTACGCTAGAAACTATCATGTTGCGTCGTTCATAACAGTCTGGTGCCCATAATAGGAAAAAAAATAAAACAGAACTAAAATATGATAAAGCTCAATTTGGATCTCTGGAACCGTTTGTTGTTAGACAAAAAAAGAATAATAATCCTATAAACAATGAAAATTCAAAAAGTAACGATGCAAACGTTAATGAAAATGACGATGTTGGTGTTAATGAAACTGACGATGTGGATGTTAATGAAGATAATGAAGATCTTGAAAAAATTAACGAAAGTCTACCTAAAGTTCATGGGCGGAGCTATGTGAGGACCGGGAAGGGTCCCGCCCCCTAGGCTTAAGCTCGTTAGTGTATTATTTTGCGATTTCATGTGTTAAAAAAATAAAAAGTTCATCTCGGCCCTCCCATCTAATGTTTTTCTCCAAAAAAATTTGCTTCGGCCCTCCCATAAAATTTCTTCTAGCTCCGCCACTGCTAAAGTTAATTATAATACTTTTTACGTGAGAGTTTAGGATAGTTTACTTTCAAACATGAAAGACGAACTTGTAAGCAGCAGGGCCGGCTTTGAGGGTGTGCAAGGTGAGCGACCGCTCAGGGCCTCAGAAATTTATAGGGCCCCATAATTTGTCCCGTTAATAATTATATGCATGTGTAGACATATCTTTCATGAAGAAAAAAATATTTAGATGAGAAAATATCTTAAATGAGTAATATGTTTAGAACGTTTAGATAATTAATTGCATTATCTATACTTACTATATAAAGCATTTAAGTTGTGGGCTCCACAAAAAATTAAGATAAATAGCTCCAATCATTGAGTGACATGTGTCACTTCTCTAACTAAAATATAACAAAAAGAGAGGAGCTCTAACAAACTAAAATAAGGAGCTCCAATAATGGGGTGACACATGTCACTTCTTAACTAATTAATCACTTTTATTTTTAAATTTAAATATCTTTTAATTCGTTTAATTTTTTCATGATCTAATTTCATCATATTTTTCAAAATTTTGTGCTCTTTAATTCAACATCCATTTTGATATATTTTTATGAGTTTTTAGTTTTTACATTTTTAGTAGGTTTATTTTAGAGTAAATTACACCGTTCGTCCTTGTGGTTTGCGTTGACCGCAGGGTTTCGTCCTTTGACCAAAAAAGTTGCACCGTTCGTCCTTAAGTGTGAAACGTTATGCATCGTTCGTCCTTTGACCAAACGACGTTAAGTTTGTCCGTTAAACTCCCCTCATGTGACTTGCACATGAGGGTAAATTGGTCATTTCAACACCATAAAGACGAACGGTGTAATCACACCACATAGACTCAAGTCCAACTTGACCCGGCTGAGTCAACTCAACTCACCGAGTCAACTTACACGAAACAGTCATAGCCATATTTTTAACCCAACATTGTTTTTCAGTTATTATACCACATGAATCCCTTGATTAGTCCTAACCCTTCCTCATATGGTCTCCAACTCGACTAAAAATCAATCCCTATTATATCAACAGATTCCAAAACAAAAATGAAGTAAACGCACACCTTTTTAACCTTTTCTTACCACACTATCAACCAAACATTTCATATCTTGTTTTTAACCAAGAACCAATGTTCACGTTTTTACCAACATGTTTTCATCATACCAAAACTGGCCCGACTAGATGGTCACCTCAACCTTCATCCGACCAAAAAAAACATCTCTTTGTGTTACCATTCGGGACCCAAAACAGAATCACGCCCACAAATAATTACCATTTCCACGAAAATAACACATAACTAATCGTACGAATGGATTACACATTCGGTAAAACAAAACAAAAACGTAAATGGTGCGTGGGGGTTTTACCGTGAGAGAGAAGAGAAGAAAGTGAGTCGTGATGGCGTCTCCAACGGGTACAACCCGTAACCATATCACCTTGAATCATCAAACACGTTTTTATTCAAAAACCCTAATATCCGAAATCTAAAAATTAGATTTGGGGCGCGTGGGTGAGTTTGAACGTGTGTACGTTGCATAAACGTGACCACAATCACCCGATCTATCATTTGGGATAGGTGGTGTAATTATTTGAGGTGGCCGGAAGTTGGCCGGAAAACTTTGACGGCGCCAAAACCCTAGGGGAAAGGGTGGCCGGATTTTTGCTTAGAGATAGAGAGATGAGAGGAGTGTGTGTTTTATCTCAAATATGTGTGTGACGTGCGTGGGTGGGGAAAACAAGAAAGGAAGAAACATATAAAAAAAAAATCAAAAGAGTAAATTACACCGTTCGTCCTTATGGTGTTGAAATGACCAATTTACCCTCATGTGCAAGTCACATGATAGGTTTTTAACGGTCAAACTTAACGTCGTTTGGTCAAAGGACGAACGATGCATAACGTTTCCAACTTAAGGACGGACGGTGCAACTTTTTTGGTCAAAGGACGAAACCCTGCGGTCAACGCAAACCACAAGGACGAACGGTGTAATTTACTCTTTATTTTATTTTGATTCAAATTTTTATAACTTTAACCTTTATTTCAATCAATACAAACTTTATTTATCAAAATCATTTACTTTTGGGAAAGTGTTTGATGGAAAAGAGATTGTGAATGTCTTTTTATATGCGGGAATAATGATGTCACGGGAAAGATACGGAAAACCCAAACAAACACATACAACTAACATATATACATTTGGAGTGTTGTGAAATGAATTCACTAAGCGGGTAGAGAATTGCGAAGAGAGTTGAGTTAGCAATTCATTTACTATATTTATTATATAACTATATTTATCGCCGCCGCTGTGCGCGGGTATCCAACTAGTATCTTATAAACGGTGACACTTTATATATAATATTGCTTAACGAAATGTCTCATTATATAATTTCATACAGGGCCCTCAAAAATTTTGTCGATTCATGAGACGGCCCTGGTAAGCAGATGGCCTTTTAGAGAAACTAATTTGGATTATCCAAAAGATAAAACAGGTAGACACTTTTCTATTAAATTTTATGCGTGTAAGCTACGAAACGGGGTGTGGATGAGCTGCCTAGCTTAATTGACTAGATTCCAAACCCTTAAAAAAATAGTGTGTGTTTAATTTATAAGAGGGTATATTTTAGTCGGCTCGTCCCAGGCATCAAAACCTCAGGACCGGTCCTGAATGATGGTATCGGGTTTTGTGGGGGTTGGGAAGCAATAGAACGGGCGGATGATGGTGTAGCGGGTGACGAGGAACTAGACTTAGCAGACAAAGAAGACGGAGTAAATATATTGTTAAGGAGCCAATCGTTGTTTTGTTGTGACATATTTGGAAGATAACATTGTATTGTATGTGAAAGTGTAGTTAAATTGTGATTTGGTTTGTATGTTTAATGAAAAGCGGTATGCCGGTGGAGCAACGAATGGACGAACGGCGAACCGATGGTGCATTATGGCGGCGTCATTAGTTTTTATTATTAGCGAATGAGAGGTATTCGTCGCCCGTACCGTGCTCTCTAACGATGACTGTGTATCATGCTCTCGGACGGATGATATTTTCATTAAATGTTGTAGCAAGTTGTCAGCAACTACCAACAACTTGATCCATATTTAAAAAAATACCGAAATAATATTGTATGCAAATTTTTAAATAATTTGTTCGAGTAAAGAAGAAAGACACACACGACAAAATTGCAATATTCAAACTAAAGATTTGACTATTATCACTAGTTTTCAACCGTAGCCCCAGTTCATTTACTTCTCATTTATCTTTTGATTCTTTTCTTTCTCACTTCTGTATCATCTTCCTGATAAACAAGCCAATATCATCAAGAATTCTTGTCCATTTTTTCTTTCTATCTTTATTCAACTAATTAGACACAAGGTGGTTCCTAACATAACTGTGAGGTAGGTCTTATTTTTCTTTTATATATCCCTTCTAAATGATTTGGGTTTCTAAAGTGGTTCTCGGGAACCACCTAGGTATGCTATGGGCCCGCCTCACTCACTAGGTCACCGGACCCAACTGTCTAAAAAAACTTTTATTTCCAAAAATCCATACATGCTATTTGTATGCTTGGTCTTTGCCAGGGGCGGAGCCAAGACCAAATATGACCGGGTGCACAAAATTTTTTGAACCATAATATAGAAATATATTTTGATGGAACGGGGTCATTTAAGATGCATTTGAAAAAAATCTTTGTTGTCTATAAAATTAACACTATATTTAAAAAATCCATAGATGTCCCGAGCACCTGCGGGACCCCCTTGGCTCCGTCCCTAGTCTTGGGGGAATGGATGATTACACCGATTATAATTGGTCATATATGAATCTCATGCATGCATGCGATATAAGAGTTTGAAAAGATAAATGTTTGTGTGTGATATATAAATGATAAATTATGAATTTATGATTTATGGCAAGCATATTACAAGTAGTGCACCTTCGTCTGGCCGTCCCCAGTTTCACCGTTTGTTGATCACCTAAAGTTACCTCATTTTATACATTAAAAAAAAGAAAAAAAAATTAAAAAAAAAAAAGGAAAAAAAAAAGAACCCTTGCGTATTGATATATAACTCATGTGGTACTCAAACAGGGACAAGTTTCACATTACTTGAATCACTAAAGTTTACACATACTAAGGGTTTGATGGCATCACCCCTGCATGCATTTTAATATAAAGATGTTCAAGTAGCCTAAAGTAGCTACGTACAATAATGGACTAATTAAGAAGTAGATATGGTTAGAATTAATAGACTCTTGCATCTCCAACAAGTTGCACAACCAACTTGACAAGCAAAACATATAGGAGAATCCAATTATAGATACTACGTACTGTATTAATTATTCTCCTTATCTCAAACTATATTTAGTCATATCTTTGCTCTATAAATAGGCATCATGCCACACCAATTCCTCTCAATCTCTATTACATTCTAATGCATAAACTTTATATGCTTGATACTAACTTGAACATCGGAGGGGGTTCCGTGGGCTCGGCCCGGGGACCTCTCTAATGGTCTTTCTTTGACTTTTCAGCACTATTACCAAAGACCCGAATGTCAAGGCTAGCACAAGTCAAACGGCCATCTCAGCACCTTGACGATCATACCGAACAAATGCTTGTTGATGTTAGAGAACTTGACCCTCATGCTAGACAAGAGTTTATTGATAAGATTTTTAAAGTTGCTGAAGAAGATAATGAGATTTTTTTGAGGAAGTTTAAAGATCGAGTTGATAAGTAAGTCAACTTGCTCTGCTCTCTTATTGTTTTAGTTTACGTTCACAACTTCTGTATAGCTGATTTACTACTTTTGCACAAATTGATATATTAGCTGTACACTAAACAGAAATACGAAAATTTGTGATTATTTTGACTTTAATTTCGCAGCATGATAGTTTTACCCTTTAACTAATAGTTATTGTTGTAGATCGTATTTTTAGTTTTAGGTAAATAGCATGAGTTTATCGATTCACAACTTTTGTAGAGCTGATTTGCTACTTTTGCGGAAAGTAATACGTAGTAAATAACTTACAAAAGTTGGAACACTAGATGAAAACAAAGTTTAAGAAAAAGTGTGATCATTTTGACATTAATTTGTTACCTTTTGACCTATTATTGACCTTTTGAGTATAGTTCAGTTATAAGTTTACTTATAGCTAATGAATATTTAGCATCACATTTTGAAAGTTATGGACCAGGTTCATACAACTTGTTACAATTCAAAGAATATCTAGCTTCATGATATATAGTTTCTTACAGTATATGGTAACGTTTTTAGGTGTCATAGACATATAGATGCAATTAGCTTACTAATCTAAGTGGACATGTAAAATTAATAAATATAAGTAAGAACTAAGAACACTCAGTTTGACATGTTTCACGACTTGAACGAAGTTGTATGAGATGAAACAAAAATTTATTAAGACAAAGTTTGGCTAGTGCAAATCTGATATTGACAGGACTTGTAGTTTATAACTAATGTTTAGGTTGCAATTATTGAGAGTGTAGAGTCAACATCACTTTACTAAGAAACATTTTGTTTTGTTGTTGGTTAATCTCAGGGTCGGAATCTCCCTTCCGACAGTAGAAGTTCGGTTTCAAAATTTGAGTGTGGAAGCTGATTGTCACGTTGGAAATCGGGCGTTGCCAACGCTCACGAATACTGCTAGAAATATCACTGAAGGACTTATAGCTAAGTTGGGGATCAGTTTCTCTGAGAAAACGAAGCTTCACATTCTTAAAGATGCATCCGGTATTCTCAGACCCGGAAGGTATAAACTATTTCCTTTAGTTATGATTTACATGTGTTATCTTGTTCATTTTATTAAGATTGCGTGAAAATTGATGGCGTATGAGGAGATTGTTTCACATATGTGTTTGTAATATTATAGGATGACACTTCTGTTGGGTCCACCATCTTCTGGTAAGACATCGCTTCTGTTGGCTCTGGCTGGAAGGCTCGATCCCAGCTTAAGAGTTAGTGGAGAGGTAACATATAACGGTCATGGGTTGAATGAATTTGAACCTCGGAGGACATCAGCCTACATTAGCCAGCATGATATTCACGCTGGAGAAATGACCGTTAAGGAAACCCTTGACTTCTCAGCAAGATGTCAAGGAGTTGGATCTCGTTTAGGTAATTTTAACTATACTTATAACAAAGACGCATCTGTATTAAACTTTAAAGGTAAGATATGATATATTGATATGTAACTTAACAATGGAATACAGAAATGCTTATGGAGCTTGCAAGAAGAGAAAAGGAAGCAGGAATCTTCCCCGAAGCTGAAGTCGATCTATTCATGAAAGCAACTGCCATCGAAGGAGATGCCAACAGTTTGATTACTTACTACACTCTCAGAGTAAGTAGCATTTGTTAGGATTAGCATGCACGTTAGTCAAATATACATGGGTATTTAGTGAAACTTTAGTTCAAGTTGTAGTCAAATAGGGAATGTATGTATATGTCGGTTCATTTCATTATATAATGCATGGCAACTATAAATACTATATAGAGGGTGACAAACGAGGGCTTAGTTCGAGCATTCGTAAGTCGCAGTTTCTCCTTTGTGGCAACCGGTTTCTACTTTTTTTAGGGATTATGGGGTTTTGAAAGTTGGTAATATGGGGGAAGAATAGTAGGAAGCAGATAGAAGCTAGTTCTCCTACAGTTTATTGCTTTGATGTAGCTTGATTTTCTCTGGGGTCCCGGTTCCAAGCTCTGAGTGAAGCCACCAAAAAGGCGTAACCTCAGAGCATTTGAACCAAGGGAAAGGAAGATTGAATCGGGAACAGAAAACGAAGGAGCTTTAAAACCTTGTTTTAAAGAGGTGCCAGGTGAGGTACCCTTTAGAAGTTGCAAAAAGACAGAAAGTCTGAGGACAACTTGCTTTCTTCATGCTTTTTGTTTCGTGAATCTTTCTCTTATAGCGCTTTTTCCTTCCCTTCGAGCTAGCCGGGAGAAATCCATTTCTTTTGTCTATAAGAGAAAAGGCGCTTATTCCATACGCTCATGTTAACGAATGAATTTACTACTTGTGTCACTGACATTCCATTAGCATGGTGGACTATAGACCGGCTTTCACGTTCACTCTATAGGAAGGGGACTTAGATTAATCGATTCAATGGGTGAACTCCTTTCCACTGGTTCGTGAAAGCTCTCAATCCCCCTTCTCCCATATTGATTCTCCCTCTCGCATCGGTTCTGCATCAGATAATGGGCCCATGCGCAAACTTTCTCTTTATTGTATTGGCGCTTGGCTTGGAGCGCATCTTTTGTTGTTTCCACTGCTTGAAGTGATTGCTACGACCACGAAGAAATGACAAATCCCAACTACAGATATATAAGAGCCAGAACTACTAAGGGCATTCCAACTTTTAGAACCCCATAATCCCAACTTTCAGAATATAGTATGTGATGAGTGAACCCATCTACTAGGTAGCTCTAACAAAATGCCATTCGACGTCTTCTGAGCTGCAAGTCAAGATGGACAAGACAACACTGTTGAGACTGAGATAGAAGACTGGGCTTTCTCCCTCTTCTAACGAGAAGCAGCCATCCTTTGAAGAAAGCGTAATAGCTCACTGGTCTAGCTCCATGGCTTAGCTTTCATCAAAGGGGCCGTAATCAGCCTCAAGATTTGAGACTCCCTAAGTAACTCTGTCTCGCCGAGGAGGTTAGAAGAGTTGAGAACTACGTGTGTGGTTTACTTATTTGTCGATATAGGTTTTTGTTGGTGTGTATCTTAATACTCAACAAGTCCAAATTCTGTATACTAGCAGTCCGGTTTGTTGGTCGATTACCAACAAGTGGTAGCTTTGTTTGAGGTTCGGGAAGCTAGGGTCGACTTGAGTTGAAAGGTTTCCTAGTGTTCAGCTCGGTTGGCAACAACAAGGGCGTGCTTCTTGCGATCGTGTTTGGGCAACAAAGGTTGTTTGGTGTTCAGATTACGACAACAAGGATTAAAAGCTTCAAGCATAACAGTTTCACAAGAGGAACATACATTTGAGGTGGAACCTTAGGGGAATGTTGGTCAGGTAGCTGGTTTAAAGGAAGTATAAACTCAGAATTTGATAGCCTATGAGGGAGCAACACTCAGCACGGGAACTATTCACGTATAGAAAAGATAGTAATGAAGCTGTTATTGCAGTTGCTGAAGTGGAGAATATATATGCACGTGAGTCATTGACTTTCAATGATGCAGTGCTTGTGAGGTGATTTCCAAATGGAAGGCTGGATTGAAAGAAGAAATAGATGCTCGGTCAGATGTGTGTTTGCTCAACAACGGTGGTAGGAAAAGCATTAACGACAACAACGACTATTACTGTGAGTATACACCAGCTATGTTCATACATCTATTTCTCTATATAAATGGTATGCTTTTTTCTTGCGGATGAAAGGGTGAGATCTAGGTTACCAAGGTTTTGTTGGATAACGCATATGGAAATGTACTTGGTATGGAGATTGTCAAGGATTAGAGTGGTAATATTCTAAGTGTGTCACGATCCATGATTCACAATGGGAAGTTAGTACAAACTTTGTTGGAGGGACACTTCATACTGTCGTTGGAGGGTAGACTATGAGTGAACTATGATGTAGAAAAGAATGGTAAGTGGTCATATGCATATGCAGTTGGAAGCCAGTGTATTAGGGTCTCCAGAGCATAGCATCGACCAATGTGGATATGTTGGATGGGTTTGATCGTCGGTTACAGACAGACGTACAAGTTTTTGTAGATTTTGACTACGTCATTGGAAGATCCATCACCGCCATGCATAAATCAATCACAGGGTACGTGTTGATGATACATGGATATACAGTAGCCGGGAAGCTATGTTGCAGCACATGGTGGCTTTGTGATATGAACCATTTGTAGTCTGTTAGATATTTTCAAGTTTCCAGAAGTTTCTAGATATTTCTAAGATTTGGAGGAAAAGTTTGTTACAAACTTCCCCTGCCTCTCAACTTGTATAAATACCCAACTCTGTACTTCATTTCATTATCATCAATAAAATCACAACTTTCCCTCTATGAATTCTCTCAATTTCACATACTAAAACACCATAAAACACACACTAATCTATAACTTCAAATCCTATTCTTTTCATTAGGATTTCTGGTTATATGATTGTCAATTCTTCATTTCTTTACTGAAATACAACTATGGATGCTAGTTTGGTTGAATTAGTTACAAGGCTTATTAGAGAAGCTAATGCTGAGCTAATGGAAAGGATTGAGGGACTTAGCTTGCAACAAACAGCAGCTCTGAGAGATCAAGAAGGGGGAATGAATGGTAACAACAGAGCACCACAAGCTCCCTATGTAAGGCTCACAAAGGTTGCGTTCCCAAAGTTCAGTGGGGAAGATGTTAGAGGATGGTTGTATAGGTGCAAACAGTTCTTTTTGGTTGACAATGTGGCTGAACAAGACAAGCTAGGCATAGTTGGAGTGCATATGTATGATAGAGCTTTGGTGTGGCATCAAAAGTTCATGAATATGATGGGAGCCAATGTGACTTGGGATCAATATGAGACTGTTGTGTTAAAGAGGTTTGCACCAGTGTTTGAGGATCCCATGGCTGAGATAAAGAATCTGAGACAAGATGGATCAGTCCAAGTCTATCAAGATGTCTTTGATGTGTTGTACAACAAGCTAGACATACCTGAACCACATGTCATTAGTCTGAATTGGCAGGGTTACAGGATGACATACAGATGGCAGTTAGAATGTTCAAACCTGTTACTCTATCCAATGCCTATTGCTTAGCCAAATTGCAAGAAGCCACACACCTAAATACAATCCTAATCCAAACACTCCTTATAAATCCACTTCACAATATCCAGCTTATAGAAACAATTCAATTGCTTCCACTTCGAAGACTAACACTAACACTCTGGTTCCCTACACTGGAAACACTAATTTGCCTCAAAGGATAGTGTTAAGTCAAAAGGAAATGCAAGAAAAGAGGGCAAAAAACCAGTGCTTCTACTGTGATCAGACCTACACACTTGGACACAAGTGTAGTGGTCAGTTTTCATCACTTGAGATAGTAGCAGAGATGGAAGAAGAAGAGGAAGATGACGGAATAAGGGAGGAGAATGAAGAGTTCTATGACTGTCAAGGATTAGCTGAATAAGAAGAAGTTCAACAAATGCATCCATTGATTTCACTAAATTTCTTGACAAGGATAACTGCAAACAAAACAATGAGGGAACAAGGGGACGTGGGCAAACAATCTGTGCATATCCTTGTAGACACTGGTAGTACACATAACTTATTGGATGTGAGAATGGCTAAGAAGTTAGGGTGTCACATCAGCCAAATAACCCTCTCTTAATTGATGTGCCTGGTGGAACACAGATGATGAGTACTCATGTATGCAGAAGGTTCCAGTGGAGATTGGGTGGTGAAATTTTCACTTCAGATGTGATGCTGCCCACTAGGTGGGAGTGAAATGGTATTGGGAGTGCAATGGTTGACTACTTTGGGCAACATACAATGTAACTTTAAGCATCTAAGAATGGAGTTTGAGTATAAAGGAAGAAAGGTAGCACTGAGAGGTACCCAAAAGATGCATGCACAATGGGTAACTAACAAACAATGAAACAAAATCCTTACAGGTACTTCAGCTCAGTTGTCCTCTATGGTTTTGTATGTTTATCCAACATCTGTTATGAGCATGCATATCAGTGATAAGGAGCTTGATAAGATGCATAAACCCATGGGTGAATTGATCAAACAATATGAGGACGTTTTCAGTGTGCCTAATGAGTTGCCACCCCATAGGACACATGATCATAATATTCCTCTCAAGGAAGGAAGCCAACCAGTCAACATAAGGCCCTATAGAAACCCTCCTAGCCATAAGGATGCAATTGATACAATGGTGAAAGAGTTTCTTGATTCAGAGGTCATAAGGTCTAGTAACAGTTCATTTGCCTCCCCTGTAGTCATGGTCAAGAAAAAAGATGGCACATGGAGGATGTGCATAGACTATATGGAGCTTAATAAGAATACCATAAAGGACAAGTTCCCCATACCTATCATAGAGGAGCTAATTGATGAGTTACATGGGGCTACAGTCTTTACAAAGCTTGATTTGAGGTCTGGGTACCACCAAATTACAATGGTGGACAGTGATGCGCATAAGACAACTTTCAAGACTCATTATGGTCATTATGAGTTCTTGGTGATGCAATTTGGTCTTACAAATGCACCATCCACAATCCAATCTTTGATGAATGAGGTGTTTGAGCCTTATTTGAGGAAGTTCACTCTTGTATTCTTTGATGACATACTTGTCTACAGTCTCTGTACAAATCCCTGCACTTATCTCATTCAAACTTAGTGCATAACAATGGTTATTACAAACACACATTCTATTAACAAATGGGCAAACCACAATGGGAAATCTATTGGCACTTCTAAAATGTGCCACTACACAAGTGGACTACCTGGGTCGTGTCATATCAGGAAATTGAGTGGCAACATATCCTGCTAAGATCACAACAATGGAACAGTGGCCTATACCAGTTAACATCAAGCAATTAAGGGAATCCTTGGTTTAACTGGATATTATAGAAAATTTACCAAAGGATATGCAGTAATTAGCAAACCTCTTTTTGAATTGTTGAAAAAGGGAGGATTTCAGTGGAATGATGGGGCACAAAAGGCATTTGAGACCCTTAAACTTGCTACAACAACTGCACCAATCCTCAAATTGCTAAATTTCAATGAGGAGTTTGTCATACAAACTGATGCATTTGATACTGGCATTGGAGCATTCTTGCAAAAACAGGGACATCCAATTGCCTATTTGAGCAAAGCTTTAGCTCCTAAGCATTTTAGCTTGTCCACTTATGAGAATGAGTTATTAGCTGTGATCCATGTTTTGGAGAAATGGAGGGGATACTTGTTAGACATGCACTTCAAGATTAAAACAGACCATTTTAGTCTTAAGTACCTGTTAGAGCAGAGAATTAGTACCCTAGAACAAACCAAATGGTTGCCAAAGTTGTTGGGGTTTGATTATGAGATCTCATATAAGAAGGGAAAGGACAATGTTGCAGCTGATGCATTGTCAAGAGTTAAAAACAGTGGTGAGCTTGCATCTTTGATTCTTACCAAAAGTTGGGAAGGAGATGACAAGATGCAAAAGATCATTCAGAAGTTGAAGGCTGATCCTACTTCTTGCCCAAAGTACACATGGGTGCATGACCAATTGAGGAGAAAAGGGAGATTAGTTATTGGTAAAGACACTGAGCTCAAGAAGGAATTGTTACTTTCCTTTCATGGTGACTCAGTAGGAGGTCATTCAGGGGTATCGGAAACTTACAAAAGGATTGGGACAGTGTTCTATTGGAAGGGACTCAAAGGTGATGTCAAAATATTGGTGGCTGAATGTGACATTTGTCAAAGGAATAAGTCAGATTTGGCAGCTTATCGTGGACTGATGTAGCCTTTGCCCATTCCTGACATGGTCTGGAATGATATCTCAATGGAATTCATTGAGCAGTTGCCAAAGTCACAAGGAAAATCAGTGATTATGGTAGTTGATGACAGGCTTAGCAAGTACAGTCACTTCATTTCTCTCTCACATCCATGTACAACTTCTAGTGTGGCCACAACTTTCATGGATAATGTGACAAGCTACATAGACCGCCTGCAACAATTGTCAGTGATAGAGAAAGCATCTTCCTTAGCTTGTTTTGGAAGGAGCTGTTCAAAAAGCTTAAAGTCAGCCTGCATTATTCCACAACTTATCACCCTCAGTCAGATGGGCAGACTAAGGTAGTAAACATGTGTTTGGAATTGTATCTAAGGTGCATGACAGGGGATAAACCAAAGGATTGGGTGGCATGGTTACCTCTGCTAGAGTAATTACCATACTTCTACCAAAAACACCCCATTTGAGGTTTTGTATGGGCAACCACCTACCTATCATGTTCCCTATGATAGTGCAAATGCATCTGTGGACTGGACTTTTAATGCAATTGAGGTCCTACAATTCCATTTAGAAAGGGCTCAAAACAGAATGAAGTCTTTTGCTGATAAAGGAAGGACTGATAGGAGCTTTGAAGTTGGTATGTGGGTGTATCTGAAACTGCAACCACATAGGCAAGTGAGCGTGAGGAAAGGCCAACAACACAAGCTCTCACCCAAGTACTACCATTCAAGATTTGTGCAAGAGTGGGCAATGTGGCTTACAAGTTGGAACTGCCAAATACTTCACAAATACACAATGTTTTTCATGTGTCTCAACTCAAGATTTGCAAAAGTGAGCATGCAGAACCTGGAAAGTTGCGAGCCTGTGATGCAGAAGGGTTGATTAACCCTGAACCAGTCCAAGTTTTGGATAGGAAGCTGGCAAAGGAAGGTAATAGGGCAGTGGTCTACTTGTTGGTCGAGTGGAACAATGGTGATAAAGACGATGCTACATGGGAACCATATGACAGCTTTGTTCAAAGATTCCATACGTTTGATTTGGACCAAGTTACTACTTCTACCTGAGTACAAGCATATTTTAAGAGGGATATATTTGATATGAACCATTTGTAGTCTCTTAGATATTTTCAAGTTTCCAGAAGTTTCTAGATATTTCTAAGATTTTGAGGGTAAGTTTGTTACAAACTTCCCCTGCATACTTCATTTCATTATCATCAATAAAATCACAACTTTCCTTCTCTGAATTCTCTCTCAATTTCACACACTAAAACACCATAAAACATATATTAATCTATAACTTCAAATCCTATTCTTCTCATTAGGATTTCTGGTTATATGATTGTCAATTCTTCATTTCTTCACTGAAATAAGGAATTGAGTCTATCACTTTGTTGACAACTGAAGCGGCGTATATGACATTTACATAGGCTTCAAAGGAGGCTATTTGGATAAAGGGACTCGCAATAGAGTCAGGATTCGAGCTAAAGATAGTAGCGGGTATTGCTGCATGTGTCTTGTCAAAAGCGGTTCCTGGTACGAGGTTCCAGCACAAGTTGAAGCTACCATGTATCGGTATCGACTAATGGTGATACTAAGGTGGAAATAATTAGGATTAGTATGCACATTAGTCAAATTTATAGGGGTGTACTTTAGTGAAACTGGGGTTCAAGTTGTAGCCAAATAGGGAATGTATGTATATGTCGGTTCATGCATTATACAATGCATGGCAACTATTAAGGGCGTAGTTCGAGCATTCGTAAGTCGCGATTTCTCCTTTGTGGCAGCCGGTTTCAACTCTTTTTAGGGTTGGTTTTCTTCCCCCTAACCTTAGGTGAGGGGGAGGCTAGGGGTCATTTTACCATATCATGCTTTTCAAGTCTTTAAATAAAATCAAACGTTGAGAACATTATACATGTGTGGTTTACTTATTTGTCTATATAGGTTTCTGTTGGTGTGTATCTTAATATGTTACGAGTCAAAGTAATAAAGGACCAAAAGTCACAAGCTCTAGAAGTGGAAGGACTGAAGTTGTCAATTTGATACGCGCCAATTTCAATTCTACTGATGGATTCCACTGAAGGCCAAAAGTTAGTTATAACTTTTGGCGGGAAAATCTGTTTACTCCTTCCTCCTATTTCTCCTTCCTCCCTTTGTATAAATACTCATTTACATTTCACTTGTAATTCATTCTTGATTTTCAGTTACAACTTTCTCTCTCAATTCTTGTAATCGTTTGTGTAAACACATCTTACTAATAACAATCCCATTTCGGATCTTGCATCTTGTGAATAGATTCTTAATGTGTTGTTGCAATTGTTGAACACGCTTTCATTTCTTGTTGATTTCTAAACGTGTGTTACAATTGGTATCAGAGCGATCCTTGACCACCATTAATGGCTGAAATCTGTTAGGATTCAGTTATTCCGTTAGCATTCAGTTACACCGATTGAAGATCTTGATCTTTTGATCACCCATCACACATACATAAACTCCGGTCAAACTAGACCAATTGTCTAATCACAAATACATCTTGATTAATTGTCCGTTTCCATTTCCAAAATACGTTAGTTAGGAACTGTGTGGTGGTTTGTTGTCCTGGTGTGACTGAATCAGTGGTGGTTAAGAACAGTGAGATAACATGGTGGAAACAAGATCCGTTATTAATGGTGCTTCTCGCCAAGAAGGCACCAATACCAATACTGGAACACAATCACAATCACTAGAGAGTATTGCTACTCAATTGGCAACATTAATGGGGGCCGTGGCTACACTCACTACTGATATGAGACTCATGCAACAAAGATTGAATGGGGAAGAAGGCACAAGTCAAAGAAGGGAGGTTCTTGGAAGTCAAACTGTGCAGTACAATGGTCAAAATGGAGGGCAGTATGGAAGATTGTCTAAGATTAAGTTTCCTAAGTTTGATGGTGATGATGTTCAGGGATGGTTGTATAGGGTGCAGATGTTCTTTGAGATGGATCAAATTGTGCATGATGAACAAAAGATTAGGTTGGTTTCCATGCATGTGTTTGGAAAAGCTCTTGTTTGGCATACTCAGTTTATGAAGAAGTTTGGAGAGGTAATGACTTGGCCTCTGTATGAGACTCATGTGAGGAAGAGATTTGAGCCAGTTTTTGAAGATCCAGTGATGGAACTTAAGAATCTCAAACAGACTTCTAGTGTGCAGGTATACCAAGATTCTTTTGAAATACTGCTGAATAAAGTTGAATTGCCTGAAAAGTATACAGTTAGCTTGTCTATTGGGGGTTTAAAAGATGAAATTGCATATGTAGTTAGGATGTTTGCACCTACTACTTTAACTGATGTGTTCAATTTGGCAAAATTGCAAGAGGCTAATATTTCTGTGACAAAAAGTAGAAGTGCACCTTTGTTGAGTACTCCTAGGCCTAATGTGATGAATGGTAGCAATAATAGAAACGGAAATAGCAATTTTAGGAGTAATCAAGTTGTGAGTACCAATAAGCTTTTGCCAAATAGGCAGTTTAAGAGGTTGACACCACAAGAATTGGAGGAAAAGAGAGCCAAACACCTCTGTTTTTATTGTGATAAAAAATATACACCTGGCCACAAGTGCAGTGGTCAGTTGTACTCTTTGGAGGTGGTGGGTGATGAAGTAGAAAGTGAGGATGAAGATTTGTTATTGACTGAGGAAGGAGTTGTGAGTTCTTACACTAGCTTAATTGATGAACCTCCACTCATTTCTTTGAATGCATTAACTGGTGTAAACACTTACAGAACAATGAGGGTTAGAGGTTATGTAAGAAAGAATATGTTGCATGTTTTGGTTGACTCAAGAAGCACCCATAATTTTTTAGATCTAAGTACTGCTAAAAAATTGGGGTGTAAATTGACAAGGATATGCCCTTTAGAAGTTTCAGTGGCAAATGGTAATGTGATGAGCAGTTTATATGAGTGTAAGAATTTTACTTGGGAATTTCAAGGTCTTTCCTAAACTTCTGATGTGTTAATTTTACCATTGGGTGGGTGTGAGATGGTATTGGGAATTCAATGGTTGTCTACTTTGGGGTGGGTTAGATGCCACTTTAAGAACCTGATCATGGAATACACCTACAAGGAAAGAAAAATTGTGTTAAGAGGGACTCAACAAACCACTCTCAAATGGATGCAAGGTAAGCAAAAACATGGTAGTAAGGTGGTAACAACTGAGTTATCTGCTATAGCTGTTTGTGAATACTCGCTACTTTCTTTGAAAATGGAAACTAAGATGGGTAATAACAAAGAATTGAAGAGTGTTCTTGAAGAATTTGGGCCAGTTTTTGATATACCCAAAGAATTACCACCAAAAAGAAACCATGACCATACTATTCCCCTTATGCCAAATACTTCACCTGTTAATATAAGGCCTTATAAACACCCTCCACAACAGAAAGATGCAATTGAAGCTATGGTAAAAGAGTTATTGGATTCAGGGGTGATTAGAAACAGTCAAAGTCCTTTTTCATCTCCTATAGTTATGGTTAAAAAGAAAGATGGGTCTTGGAGAATGTGTGTGGACTACAGACAGCTCAATAAATCCACAGTTAAAGACAAGTTTCCAATACCAGTGGTGGAGGAGTTAATTGATGAATTGCAAGGGTCAAAGTTTTTCTCAAAGTTGGATCTAAGATCAGGGTACCATCAAATTAGAATGCATGAAAATGATGTGTATAAAACAGCATTTAGAACACATGAGGGGCACTATGAGTTTTTAGTAATGCCTTTTGGTCTCACCAATGCTCCAAAGAACCTTCCAGTCTTTGATGAATTCAGTGTTCAAGAAGTTCCTCAGGAAGTTTGTGTTGGTTTTCTTTGATGACATCCTAGTATACAGTGATAGCTTGGAGTCTCATCTCAACCATTTGAAACAAGTACTGCAAGTCATGAAGGATAATTCTTTGTTTGCTAAGGAGTCTAAGTGTGTTTTTGCTACTTCAAGTGTTGAGTATTTGGGGCACATTGTATCTGATAAGGGGTGGCAACTGATCCTAGTAAGATAAAAGCTATGCAAGAGTGGCCAGTTCCAACAAATGTCAAGCAACTCAGAGGTTTTCTTGGGCTAACTGGTTATTATAGGAAGTTTATCAAGAATTATGCAATTATGAGCAAACCATTGACTGCATTACTCAAAAAGAATGCTTTTCAATGGGATGTAAATGCACAAAGAGCCTTTGAAGCACTGAAGGAAGCAATGGTACAAGCACCAGTGTTAGCTATGCCCAATTTCAACAAGGTTTTTACTGTGGAGACTGATGCTTCAGGGGTAGGAATTGGGGCAGTTTTACAACAAGAAGGGCATCCAATTGCATTTCTGAGCAAAACTTTGTCAACCAAACACCAAGCTCTCTCAACCTATGAAAAGGAATTCTTAGCGCTTTGGCCTTAGAAAAATGGAGGGGTTATCTACTTGATAGACATTTCAAAATAAAAACAGACCATTTCAGCTTGAAATACCTGTTGGGACAAAGATTGACAACTCCTTTTCAAGTTAAATGGCTACCTAAATTGTTGGGATATGACTATGAAATCTCTTATAAAAGTGGGTCTGAAAATGTGGTGGCAGATGCTTTGTCAAGGGTATCAAGTGGAGTTGAGCTAAATGCTGTTGTTCTCACTTCTATTGCAACAAGTCAAGAATAGTTGGGAGCAGGATGTGGGGCTAAAGAATGTTATTCAACAAATACAAAGTAGTACTTATAACAAAAACCAATTTACTATGGTAAATGGCTTGTTGAGAAGGAAAGAGAAGTTAGTGGTAGGAGATGATTTGCAGTTAAGGAAAACTATCATCCAGTACTATCATTCAGATGTTGTGGGAGGACATTCAGGTACTACAGTGACTCTGCACAGGCTCAAAAGTATGTTCTATTGGAAGGGTATGCAGAAGATGGTCAAACAATTTGTAAGGGAATGTGATGTGTGTCAAAGGGAGAAACCTGATTTAGCAGCTTATCCTGGTCTTCTACAACCCCTACCTATACCAGAAAAGATTTGGTCTTCAATCTCCATGGATTTCATTGAGAAATTGCCTAGTTCACGTGGTAAAACAGTCATATTGGTAGTGGTAGATAGATTGTCTAAACAAGCTCATTTCATTGCTATGCAACACCCTTTTACTGCCAGATCAGTGGCTCATTGTTCCTTGATCATGTGTACGCACTACATGGGCTACCTGAATCAATTGTTAGTGACAGAGACAAAATCTTCTTAAGTCATTTTTGGCAATCAATGTTTAAAACCTTGAAAGTGCAACTTAAACTATCTACGACTTATCATCCTCAAACTGATGGTCGACCGAGATTGTGAACAAGTGTTTGGAATGTTATCTCGAGATGTATGACGGTGAAAGGCCAAAAGAGTGGGCTGTTTGGTTACCTATGGATGAGTTCTGGTACAACACTAACTTCCACTCAGCCATCAACACAACTCCTTATGAGGCAGTCTATGGTCAAAAACCACCAACCCATGTTCCTTATGTATCTGGAGATAGCACAGTGGAGGCAGTTGATAGGACCATGCAGGCTAGAGAAAGTTCCTTGCAGATGCTAAAGTTTCATTTACAGAGGGCACAAGATAGAATGGTCAATCAAGCTAACAAACATAGAAGTGATAGAGTATTAGAAGTTGGAATGTGGGTGTATCTGAAGCTTCAACCTCATAGACAAGTTACCATAAGAAAAGAACATCAACACAAACTTTCATCAAAGTACTATGGGCCTTTCATGATCATTGAGAAGATTGGTGCAGTTGCTTACAAGTTAGAATTACCTGTTACAAGTCAAGTTCATCCAGTTTTCCATGTCTCACAGTTGAAGTTGTGTAAAGGAAATGATAACAAAATGGGAGTGCTGCCTCATTGTGGTCCAAATGGTTTACTTTCAGTTGAGCCTATTGCTATATTGGATAGAAAACTAGCTAAAATCAATAACAGAGCTGTGGTTTATGCTTTGGTCAAATGGTCGAATCACACAGATGAGGATGCTACTTGGGAGAATCTTAATGACTTGCTACAGAGGTATCCAGAGTTTGAAAACCAAGCTTGAGGACAAGCATTGTTTGAAGGAACAGGGATTATTACGAGTCAAAGTAATAAAGGACCAAAAGTCACAAGCTCTAGAAGTGGAAGGACTGAAGTTGTCAATTTGATACGCGTCAATTTCAATTCTACTGATGGATTCCACTGTTAGTTATAACTTTTGGCGGGAAAATCTGTTTACTCCTTCCTCCTATTTCTCCTTCCTCCCTTTGTATAAATACTCATTTACATTTCACTTGTAATTCATTCTTGATTTTCAGTTACAACTTTCTCTCTCAATTCTTGTAATCGTTTGTGTAAACACATCTTACTAATAACAATCCCATTTCGGATCTTGCATCTTGTGAATAGATTCTTAATGTGTTGTTGCAATTGTTGATCACGTTTTCATTTCTTGTTGATTTCTAAACGTGTGTTACATAATATTTAACAAGTCCAAATTCCGGATACTAGTGTTAACCGTGGATTATGATAAAGATGCTAATTGTCATTTGTGGATTAGCTTTTAATCTCCGGTCCGAGCTTTCACGATTTCACCGCTTGGACTGCGGGGAAGTGTTAACCGTGTATTATGATAAGGATGCTAGTTGTCATTTGTGGATAACCTCAAATCAATTAGTTGTGCATTTAAGGTTGATTAACCTGTTTAGTAGGGTTTCCCAACATAAGTCATGTATTGTTATTATATAATGTCTCTCATTTGTATGTAATGGACATGAAAATCAAATAATATCATTCGGATATCATTCTCATTTGTATACTCTTACTTGGTCGATTACCAGCAAGCATTCTTTCAAGTTTTAATCTCTTTATTGCCTAATTAATAATATTAACACGTTTGATCAACTAAAACAGATATTGGGTCTTGATGGCTGCCGTGACACCTTTGTTGGAGATGCAATGAGACGAGGTATCTCTGGAGGAGAAAAGAAGCGTGTGACCACAGGAGAGATGCTTGTTGGACCAGCAAAAACTTTGTTTATGGATGAAATATCAACAGGTCTAGATAGTTCAACTACGTTTCAGATAGTAAAGTGCATGCAGCAAGTTGCTCACCTCACTGAATCAACAATCTTCATGTCCTTACTACAGCCTGCTCCTGAGACATTTGATCTCTTTGATGACATCGTCCTGTTATCCGAGGGCCAGATTGTGTATCAGGGACCACGGGAACATATCGTTGAGTTCTTTGAGAGTTGTGGATTTAAGTGTCCAGAGAGAAAGGGTACCGCTGACTTCCTACAAGAGGTAAAAACAACAATCTTGATATCTTTATTTTCTATTATCTAGCACTTTTGAATTGGGTTACTAATTACTTAACTTTTTGTATATTAATGATAGGTTACATCTAAAAAGGACCAAGAACAATACTGGGCAGATAGAAACAGACCATACATATATATCCCAGTAAGTGAATTTTCTCACCGATACAAGAGTTTCCATGTGGGTGAGAAGCTGCGAAGAGTGTTGTCAGTCCCATATGACAAGAACCAAAGCCACAAAACTGCTTTAGTGACGAAGAAGTTCTTAGTTCCCAAAGGGGAGCTCTTTAAGGCAGCGTGGGATAAGGAGTGGCTACTCATGAAGAGAAATGCTTTCATATATGTTTTCAAGTCTTTCCAGATCATGTTTGTAGCCTTTATTTCCACAACTTTGTATCTAAAGCCGAGGATGCATCAAAGGAGTGAGTTAGATGGTGTCATCTATATATGCGCACTTTTGAGCAGTATGCTTATTAACATGTTTAATGGGTTCGCTGATCTATCCCTCACTATCATGAGGCTTCCTGTCGTTTACAAGCAAAGGGATCTCTTGTTTCACCCTGCGTGGGCATACACAATTCCAACCTTCTTGTTTCGTATTCCCATATCTATAATGGAGAGTCTTTTGTGGACTGCTATTTTATATTGGGGCGTTGGTTTTGACCCCGAGGCTAGCAGGTAACTTTATTTGTTTATTCATTTATATTTTGTAGTTGTCTAACACTATATTGTACATAACAGGTTCTTCAAGCATCTCCTGTTGGTGTTTCTGATCCAGCTTGTCGCGGGTGGACTGTTTAGATTGATTGCAGCAGTTTGTAAGACAATGAACATGGCAAACACCGGAGGATCTCTTGTACTTATGCTTATATTTTTATTGGGTGGTTTCATTCTACCTAAATCAAAAATTCCAAGCTGGTGGGAGTGGGCTTATTGGTTATCGCCCTTATCTTATATCTTCAAATCCATCACCATCAATGAGTTCCTTTCCGATAGGTGGACGAACAAAAGAGTAGGCCATTATATCTTCATAGCTAAAGTCTCAATAACGATTACAAGGAAGAAAAAGTGATATATGTTTTACTTTTTTGCAGAGCACGGACAATTCAACCAGTTTGGGCTTTGCTGTGCTAAAGAGCATGGACGTGCCAACTTCAGAAAGCTCATATTGGATCGGTGCAGCTGCTCTTCTTGGTTTTGCACTTCTATATAATGTCCTCTTCACTGTGGCACTCGCGTATTTAGAAGGTAAGTTACAGTGGTACCCTTTTCAAACTTGTCACTAACTAACGACCTTTCTTACCTTTTTGTTTATAACTAATAGCCCCTGGAAAACCACAAGCAATTATCTCCAAGGAAGAAGCTGCAGCCGCTCAGGGTCATGGTGGGGAAATGCAACAGATAAAACCAACTCGTGATGCTAAAGGTAAATCTAAAAAGGGAATGGTTCTTCCATTTACTCCACTCGCCATGTCATTCGGCCACATGAACTATTATGTTGACATGCCTGGTGTAAGTTCCCTTCTT
Source organism: Chrysanthemum makinoi (assembly GCA_910596185.1). Classification (NCBI taxonomy): domain Eukaryota; kingdom Viridiplantae; phylum Streptophyta; class Magnoliopsida; order Asterales; family Asteraceae; genus Chrysanthemum; species Chrysanthemum makinoi. The sequence continues at coordinate 351,058,893 of OU343224.1, read as the reverse complement.
TTTTACTAACTTGAGTTTCAGAGTAAGTGCTTGCCGGGAACTTAATGAATATTGGTTTATTAAACAGGAAATGAAAGAACAAGGAGTGACGGGAAATAGGTTGCAGTTACTTAGAGATGTAACGGCTGCATTTAGGCCTGGAGTCCTAACGGCACTGATGGGAGTCAGTGGGGCTGGTAAAACGACATTGATGGACGTTTTAGCAGGAAGAAAAACAGGCGGATATATTAAAGGAGATATAAGAATATCAGGATTCCCAAAGGTCCAAGAAACATTTGCAAGAATCTCCGGATATTGTGAGCAAACTGATATTCATTCTCCTACTATCACTATTCATGAATCGTTGATCTACTCCGCTTTCCTCCGTCTCCCGAATAAAGTCAGCAAGGAACAGAAAATGGTAACGATATTAAGATTAGAATCATTTAAACAACATATTAACAAAATGTTTGTCGTGATAACTGATTCCATTTGTGATATCATATTTCAGTTATTTGTGGACCTAGTGATGGAGTTAGTTGAACTAGAAAATATCAAGGACGCGATAGTAGGACTTCCCGGAGTTACCGGATTGTCGACAGAACAGAGGAAGAGGTTGACAATTGCTGTTGAGCTTGTTGCTAATCCTTCAATCATATTCATGGATGAACCGACTTCTGGGCTTGATGCAAGAGCAGCCGCCATTGTTATGAGGACTGTGAGAAACACTGTGGATACAGGCAGAACCGTTGTTTGCACCATTCATCAACCTAGCATTGATATTTTTGAAGCATTTGATGAGCTACTACTAATGAAAATGGGAGGACAAGTGATATATGCAGGTCCACTAGGCAGGCATTCTCAATCGGTCATCGACTACTTTGAGGTATTCATTAATGACATACATAATATTTAGAGTAAATTACATAAATGGTCACTATGGTTTGTCCATTTTTTCACATTTAGTCACTGAACTTTTTTTTTGAAATATATGGTCACTGAAGTTTAAACTCGTTATAGATTCAGTCATTAAGGTTTCAATTTCGTTACATAAATGGTCATTGTGGTTTGAAACTTCAGTGACCATTTATGTAATGAAATGGACTGAATCTGTAACGATTTAAAACTTCAGTGACCATGTATGTCAAAAAAAAAGTTCACTGACTAAATGTGAAAAAATGGACAAACCATAGTGACCATTTATGTAATTTACTCTAATATTTAATAGGGCTAATTGCATGAAAATGTAGCTTACTTGCCACTTTCTGTAGTTTCGTGTAGCCATCTATTTTTTTTTCCCTTATGTATGTAGCATACTTTTGAATTCGGTCTTTTTGGTGTATCGTGTGACCAGTTGTGTGTACTATTTGACCATTTTACCCTTCAATTTACACACTCCTATTTAACCTGGGGAGGGGTATATCCGTCAAATAATACACGCAACTGGTCACACGATACACCAAAAAATTGAAATTCAAAAGTATGTTACATTTATCTAGAAAAAAAATAGATGGCTACACAGAACTCCAAAAGATGTCACGTAAGCTACATTTTCATGTAATTAGCCCTATTTAATAAACTAGAAGCTGAAATAGTTGACTTTAAAAGCTGTTATTTTAACATGTGATCAGGCTGTTGATGGGGTTCCAAAGATTGCCGAAAAATACAATCCCGCCACATGGATGTTGGAAGTCACCTCTGGTGCTGCAGAGATGCGGTTTGGTGTTGATTTTGCTGAAATTTTCAGTAATTCAACTTTGCATCAGTAAGTCCTTAAAATTTTGATTAGAAGCCAATGGTATCATAAATTATAAAATATTTAGAACAGATTGTAATAATTGCTAAATATGTGTATGCATATGAATAACGTACAACAGAAGAAACAAGGCTTTGGTGAAGGAGTTAAGCGTACCTCCTGCAGGAGCTGTCGACCTTCACTTTGACACACAATATGCTCAGTCTGCATGGGGTCAATTCACTACTTGCCTGTGGAAGTTTTGGTGGGCTTACTGGAGAAATCCCGATTATAACCTTGTCCGTTTAGCCTTCACCTTGCTTTGTGCGCTCGTGATTGGGAGCATATTCTGGAAGGTTGGAAAGGACAAGTGAGTATATGATTAGACTGTTACTTTATAAAACCGTAGAGGTTTCCTAAAGTTAATCCACTACTTGTTTTAATAATTTCAGGGGGAGCAGCCAAGATCTGAGCACAGTTATTGGAGCCATGTACTCTGCTGTTTTTTTCGTTGGTGTTAACAATTGTCAGACAGTCCAGCCAGTTGTTGCCACGGAAAGAACTGTGTTCTACCGTGAAAGAGCAGCCGGGATGTACTCCTCATTACCATACGCCATGGCACAGGTCACACTCTCTCAACAAATGTTAACAAGTTAGTAATGATTGTTATCAAATGTTTTTTTTTTTTTTAACATTTTTTTTATTATTCATTCAGGTGATTGTAGAGATACCATATGTATTCGCTGAATGTGTATATTACAGTGTCATTGTGTACGCCATGGTTGCATTTGAATGGACAGCCGCCAAGTTCTTCTGGTTCTTCTTCATCAACTTCTTTTCATTCTTGTACTTCACATACTTTGGAATGATGACCGTCTCCATCTCACCAAATGCTCAAATAGCAAACATTTTCGCAGCAGGATTCTACCTACTGTTCAATATGTTCTCAGGATTTTATATCCCACAACCCGTAAGTCATCTTTTCCTATTTATTAGCGTCTTTTTAAAATTAATCCTTAAATGCTTGAACTAACATATTGTTGTATATATTCTTAGAAAATTCCTGGATGGTGGATTTGGTACTACTGGATCTGCCCCATCGCATGGACTGTGTACGGAGCCATTGTTTCACAGTATCATGACATAGATACTCCTATCATCGTGCCTGGGATGTCAACTAACCCGCCCATGAACTTGTATATCAAGGACTACTTTGGTTTTGAATTAGATTTCATGGGTCCGGTTGCTGCTGTTCTAGTTGGATTTTGCATCTTCTTTGCCTTCCTTTACGCCTTTTTCCTAAGGGTTTTGAACTTCCAAAGGAGATAGAGATCCATAGAGGATAGAGTAGTTTGCCCAATAAATTATCAGAGGTTAGAGTAGTCGGACCAAGCTCGTTTGTAGGTTTGTATTTGTATTATAAGTAGTTCATCAATAAAACTTTTTTTTCCCTGAATAGAAAGATTCATTCTCTTCATAAAAATTAGGAAGTAGAACAAATAAAGATATCATTTTCCTTTTCCATCACCCATGCGGTTTCAGTTATTTAACATGGTATCATGAGCGGGTCTTATCCCGAGACTTAGTCAGCCATCATGAGCCGCAAGCTTAATACCACCCCTTCAGATATACCTATCTTTATTCTCAAACCCTAAATTACATCAAAATATCCGACATTCAACCAATTTATTCAACACCAATTCGTTCATCCATCCTCGAAAAGGCAAAAAAAACATCCCCAAAATCCTAATAAAACCAATGTTTTGAAAACCGGGTCTCTAGTCGACCCGGTCAAGTTACTGGGTCACCGGGTTACCGGTTTGACCAATGGGTCAACGCTTTCTTAAAAACAAACGTTCATCTCCGGTTAATTTGGCCCCCTTTTTAGATAGGAACCGGTTCAACTGTTCGTACCGGGTTTCAAAATATTGAATAAAACATTAAGCACATAACGGCAAGCTACAATGCAGCATGCTAAAACCTGAGTGACTAATCCAATATAATTAAATGCACACTTTTTTTTAAAAGCACTCTTATAACAAAATCAATCAAAATAAAATTAAAATGAAATGAAATTTAAACAAAATCAGAAATGAAAAGTATACCGACGAGTGGCGGACGGTGACCGCCGGAAAAAATGAGGTTCAATTGCCGGAAAACAAAATTGAAAGCACAAGCCGTTAATGTGTGTCTGAATACATTAAACATAACCCTTAAGACTACGTTTAATAATTTTCTTTTTTTTATAAGTTAATTTTTCTTCGACTTATAAACTTACAACTTAAACAAGCTGTAAGTTCATTAACTTGATAAATTCATAAGCTGCTGAAAAAAAATAATTTTACAAGCATTTCATGAAAAGGAAAGGCAACAAAAGGTCACAAAATCCGAAAACTTGAAACAGGTCTGTCAGCTATAACAGAATCAGCAATAAAAGCAGTAATCTTTATCAAAGAGAAGTTGCAAAGATCATCTCAAAAGCGCCATATATTAAGACTAACTGGTTTCTATCTGCATAACATTGATTTTTACCACTTGTGATGCACGTTGGGAGCGATAGAGAATTTCTAAAATTTCCAACTCGTCATCCTTATCAACCTCTTCATCTTCGTCAAAGAATATCGTCACCTTCTTTAACACAGGTGACTTAGCCAAGATAAGCTTCACAAAATCCAACTCGTTATCCCTGTTGCCGAACTTCATAACCTCTAACTCCTTCAGATGCTCCAACCAAATATGTGAATAATTTTTTTGTGTAAAGAAGTGTGCCTCACATTCCTCAAAATTGTAGTCGTGTTCTCCAATCTACATTAAGTGTCAAAATTTCATAACTTCGTGAGCTTTAACATAATAAACAAAAAAATGAATAAGATACAAGATGGATTTGTATTATTTACCTCCACCTTAAGCTTCTCAAGGTTTGGGGAGCTTCTGATTAGAAGAACAAGAATACGTAAGCCAACGTCGCACACAAAGCATATGTCTTCTATAAACAAGTATTTTAGGTGGACTAATGCGGTTGGAAGCTCTTGTGGTACTCCGTCTTGAGCACAACACTTGAGTCATAGCCAAAACAGAGTTAATAATTAGCAAAATAAATAAATAATCTCAGAATTTGAATCAATTATACAAATTGTCATCAATATTACCTCAATGATCCCACGCCAACAAGACAAACTTTCAATCGCCGGTAAACACTCAAATAGTTTAGTAACAGTAGAATCCTTGCTACAATCGAGAGTACCATAGTCAAGTTCCTGCAACGAGTTACAGCATTTAGACAAGTTTAAAAAAGCCTAAGTGGATGAACACTTTATTATAACAAGAAATTACCATAGTGACGGTCTTAAGCAATGGACATTTGGATAAGAGATGTATAAGCGTTTTTGTAGAGGTCCTTAAATCGAACACATATAAGCTTCTAAGGCTATCAAATCCACTGAATGTTGGTTGATAGTCAAGACAACAACCACTAAGATATAGATCTGTTAATTGATTCAACGAGAAGACGGACCGGGGTAACTTATAGCACATAGACAAGTTAAGTTTTAATTTCTTAACAGTATTTTTTTGTGACAAATGCCGTAATACATGGTCAATCTCAACAAAAGAGTTATCTGCGGTCATGGAAAGGGTGAACTCATGTATCGGACCTTCGTGCAGTAACAAAATTTGGTATATAGCATAAAATACTTTACACCTTTCGTCCATCACTTTCCTTCGATTTTGTCTGCCAAACGTTTGCTCCAAAACGGACAGCTCAGTCTCATCAGCTGATACTTGAAAACTATACTTATCAAACACAAGTTTAGGAATTTTGATCCAATGGTATCTCCAATCCCTAGAGAGGATACTTGTCCTTGCCGCCTCTTGAATTGGTAGAAGACATAGGATGGTTTCTATTATGCTTGGAGGAACGTTACTGATCCTATCCATCTCTGGATAGTCTTGTTAACTGAAAGATTACATATTGTAAGGACCTAATTAAAATGATACCTATTTGATATGCACACAAATTAATCCTAATACATAATAGTAAACTTTGAAATATCATGCGCCTCATGAATAGTAAAGATTTTGAGCCTTTTTTGGATCTTAACAAATTATAGCTCAAAAGAAAGCCCTGGCATTATAAACAAAGGCTTCGATGATTCCATTTTCTTCATTGGCATCGACTATTCTTCTTCTTTCTTTGATATATTGTCTTTAAGCAAAGTTCTTCTCTATTTCTTTCGTAAAGCATGTATGTTGTATGTAGATGCAAATTTCCAACTATGTGAACCAGTGTATAGTTCCCTTATTTTTTCGACCGGCGCATTATGCAATACAAACTATCACCAAGGTGGCCAAATGGTCAGACCTCATCCGTTTCAAACCTCACTAGGTACACATTTGTGGGATGGCCAGAGAAAAGGTCAGAAACAGTCACTGGGATACCCCGATTAGGCCTCGAACATCTGAGTCAAAGACTCGCCCTTCTTGATCGAGTAACCTAAACAGGGAAAACCTCATCCGTTTACCCGTTATGCATTCTGCAATACGTTTGTAAGTTGGGATGTATATTAGTAACATTGTGGCTACATTATTGTATGCAATATGTGTTGCCACTGTCCAGATGAAAAAACCAAGTGTATCGGTCTACACATACAATATTTCAATACGCAGACACGGTTTACATACTTTTTAACCATGTAAATTCTAATAAAACATTCAACTGCATAACTAATCAAGAAATGGGAGTTTGGCTAATCTTATTAAAAAAAGCTTATGGCTTTAGGTATTTATATTGGCTTATTCTGTTATCAGAATACAATAAGCAAACCCAAACATCTCAAAATTATAGCTGATCAACTTCTTGAACCGCGTTTCAAAACAAGCTGTTTTCTATTGGATAAGCTATTAAGCAATTTTCATTTAGATAAGCTTGTTTGTAACTTAAAACTACAATAAGACAGGCAATAAGAACCCTTTAATAAGCTTAGCCAAACACCCTATATCAGATAACTAATGAAAATGAACTTTTTTATTTTTTTCAGTAGACAAATAAAGGGATAATCATTAAAAAATGATTCCACACAAGATGTATTACCCTCTTGCACGGATGCAATCTAGGGTGACGTGAGTGCATAAAGCACGATATTCACTAAGGATCATGAGTGCATAAAGCACGATACCCACACGGGACATAAACGTGATACATGACCATACGGGTCAGGTCAACATGAAAACTGAAAATGAAGTTGCGACCACTCGGGTTCACATAAAAACTGATAGTATGACCTCACGGGTCAACAGGATAACTTAATACGAAGCTTGCATAATCATGACATAATAACAACTTGAAACTTATAAAACATGATACGATAACTTGAATATGAACTACAGATCAAAATGAATCATGAAAACAGGAGCTTACGTTAGCATAATTCACATGAACTTGATAATAATAACATAAACATGAGATACGGGTATTTAAACTCCTCTATTCGTTACTCACCTTAAAATCGGCTAAGGATGTTCCAAAAATGCTTCGCTAGCTCCTTGATCCTATAATCGTAACATGAACATGAATCTAACGTGACAAGGCTAGTGTTTGGGACAACTCATGAATATAAGGGGATGTTGGCTAGTTACTACTTACTACCAACTGGCCGAAAATTCATTCTTTTCATGAAACTAGGATTACTTGGGGTGTTTGTTTCAGCTTATATAGCGAGCTTATGGCTTATGTGGTTTTGGGCTTATGTTTCATAAGCTCACTTTTTGTGACTTATTTTGAAACTTGTGAGATTATATAAGCTTATCATGACATGATAAGCATATATACGCCAGAAACACTCAAAATAAGCCACAAAAAGTGAGCTTATGAAACATAAGCTGAAAACCAAATAAGCCATAAGCTGGCTATATAAGCCGAAACAAACACCCCAAAATGTAAAATCATTCCTAAATTTATCATAACCCCTCTTATGAAATCATAACATGATATTTAATCAAAACCCCATAATGGTTTTGAACCAAGACATGAATTATGGATTTTTAGGAAATCATACCTTATTATTACTCTTGTACCTTCAGTTTCCAAACATTTCATTAATCCCCTGTACACGTGCAGAAGGAAGACTTCCCAGTGAAGTACTGTAGTTTATAAGACTTGGGGGCATTTTAGCCTTTTTAGCTAATTTACATGACTTGACAAGTTAGTCAATCTACTGCATACGTGGTCCTTTTCCGTTAAGTATTTTTGTGCAAGGTCCTTTTTGACTAACGAACCCACGTGAATTAACTTATAAGCTATAAAATATATATGAGATCATTGACTAAAATACACTGTTAGTCCTTAAATTTGTTCAAAAATATCACACTGGGACAACACTTGCCATTTTCATCATCGGTAGTCCAAAGTATGTGTTTTATAGGCTAAATAAGTCCATTGACCATTAATGCCCAGGTTAAAGTCTCGTTATCCGTTTATTGTTGATGGTAGAATCGTCTTTTTACATTGATGTACTATGTAACAGATGTCTAATCCAATTTCCTGCCATAATGTCTAATATAACTAAGTTGTGTACTCATTGGTCATCCTCAAACTTGTTTCGGAAGCCTACCAAAAAAAACCTAATGCAATGTCAATCATCAAATCGAATAATCTAAGTAAGAAAATAACAAGCAGCAACCTTGGATTTACTTTATGGCAAATCAGAGAACCTCCTTTCTTTGATGACCATGAGAAGGAGGAAAACTCTGCAATTAGGAGATATGGTAAGTTTTTTTTTTCTTTTTTTTTTTTTTTTTTAATCGTATACACCTATATATTAGTACGATTCTTTAAGTTATTCCCCTTTTAGGTAAATTTATCGTAACAGTGTTTTTTTTTACATTTTTTATACAACGGATCGACCAGGTTCCTTTAGCATGAGGTTCCATCATAAAGGTACATTCAAATATTGGCCAGTAGAATATATGATGGAGGTAAGGAATGCCATGTTGATTATGTTGAAATCAATGAGGTATATGTTGATGAAATGGATGCTCTCATGACCGAAATCGGTTATGATACTGGACAAACCAATTATTAATACTTTGTTAAGCCTGGTAGTACATTGGATGATGGATTGTTTAGTTTTCGTGAAGCTGCTAATATTGAGTTGTTGAAAGATCTTGTCAAAGACCATAAGTTGATAAATGTGTATGTGGAAATAGGTAAGATAAGATTAGAGCTGTCTGAAATGTCCCCACAATCTATTAAGACTGTTTTTTGGGAGATGGATGAAAATAGTAGAAAAGTTGCTAGTGCTGCTATTCAATCTTGTTGTAGACGATTGGTTTTAGATGATCTTGATAATGAGCCTGCACTAGATCTTTTTATGCAACTTACACAAGTACCTATGGACCTCAATTGTCACAATTCGCAAATTCCGGTCATTTCATAAATTATATATATGCATCATATTAATTCATTCATGGCATTTCATTTCACATTTAACGCGTAATTTTTATATTTAATAAACGTTATCGCGTGAGTTATTATTTTGAGCATTTAATCCATTACTTTCAAAAATGATCCCGATATATTTTTTTTATACTTACATTTAGTTATAAAAACTATATTTTAAGTTTAACTAGTGTTTTGAATTTATTTGGTATATAATTCGTTAAATTTATATTATTACGACGTGTTTCTTAAAAATTATACGATAATTATTTTATCACTCAAATTGCACAAGGAATGTATTTTTATAATTTTTATGATCTCATTATACTCTATTTTGATCTATTAAAAATTTACTTGTACCAAAAAGTTACCATTACCTTACAAGTTACATTTATCTACACAACATTTTACTTACAATTTTATTTACAATTATATATACAATATTTAAAAAAAAAAAAATGTATTTTTAACATATACATCCCCCCTTGGCCGACCAAGGGGGTGAATGTATTAAATGTTTGCTTGAAAAATTTTTCTCACAAGTTGAAACTTATACTCCAAATTCATTTCATTTTTCATTCAACACAACAACTCAAGACTAGTAATATTTTGCTTCTCTCTTCTTTTCATCCTTCAAGAACCGGCCACATAGGGGTTGCACAAGGGATCATCATCAAAAATTTTCTCAAGTGTTTTACAATCTAGTTTATACTCTTTATTAGGTTTTGAAATAAAAACCAAGAGTATTTAGGTTTAACCTTGTTACTTTCACCTCATCATATTCACTTGTAAGCATATCATTTACATTTTCATGTTTTCTTTTTCATTTCATATTCATCTTTTCATTTTTGGAGCACATGCAAGACATATGTGATTTATACCATTTTTCATGATTTATTGAGTTATATATATATTATGGTCATCCTATAATTATCCCCTTGGTACTTGTTGGTCTTGATGATGTCTAGGAACCCATGACACCCTAAGAAGGTGTATGGTAGGATTAGATTAGCTTTGGAGTTGATTTGAAGGGATTGGAATAAGTTTTGTCCGAGAAAAACTATTTTCGATAAGTATATATTGTGTTCTGTCATTGTTTTGATTTTCTGGAAAATCCGACAGTAGGCACGACCTTTTGGCCTTGATATTTAGAAAATATACTTTAAAACGAATCCGTGGCCGCTTGAACGGATAAAACGGACTTATAACGAAGAAGTTATGGATTTTACAAGTTTGACGACGAAATATATATACTTTTCAGAAAAAATTCAGCACACTATTTTTACTTTGTTCGGGTCAAAAACGAGCCTTAAGCTTCACAAATTATTTCGACTTGTCAAAAATATATTAGTATACTTTGATACGAAGCTAAGGACATATAATACGTAGAAAACGGATTTGAAACGACTAAGATATACACGTTTTCATAAACTTGCCGTAACTATTATTTTTAGAAAAACTATATTATTTTTACGAGATAAGTGTTACGGTAACTAAAATCACCATATTTAACCTCTATTATCTTTATGTTCGAGACCTTTATGACGAAAACTCCTGAACTGAAACTTCTATATTTCGATACAAACTTTCCAAAACCGTCGAGTTCGTTCTCTAACGATCGACGTACACTATTTTACGACTAGTTTTTCGGGCCATTTTGTTAAATTAATGAAAAATTCCGACGACATTGTTTTGCGACGAAAAGTGATAATTTCACCATAAATCATTACAAAACCATTGTAGGATGACATTTTGACGTAAATACTTGTAAAGTGATTTTTGAGTGGTCAAGACGTCAAAAGAGTATTTTTCGACGATAAGTATTATTTTCAAAACTCACAAATGGTATAAATATCATCCGAATTGCGTGCATAACATTACATCGTGACTTATTGTATATCATATCATTCATAATAGGTCAGTTTCGAGATCCCCGCTACATTTCGGTGTAACCACTTTTGTCGTCACATCTATTCATCAAGTGAGTATTCACAGACTCCCCTTTTTAAATGCTTTAAATTGTTTTGGGGTGGAATGCATGATTTATACTTGAACTAAACTATCTATGTTTTATGAACTTATTGAACATTTCATGCTAGTGAGTAATCACATCCCCTTTTTACCGTTTTACTATCTTTTGGGGCTGAATGCATGAACCATACTTGAACTAAATTGATTCCTACTTTTGTGAACTCTTTTAACTAGAACTTATGAACTTGAATCAAATCCTTGAACCTAATTATGAAATAATGCCTTATTTGAACTTATTGAATCGTACGTGTTATGACCTTGTCCTAAAGTCTCCTATGTTCGGAGCATCACTATGAAGTCTCCCTTGTTCGGAGCATCACTATAATTCTCGCCTTGTCGGTGGAGTGTTCACAATAATTCTCGCCTTGTCGGTGGAGTGTTCACAATAATTCTCGCCTAAATGGTGGAGTGTTCTCAATAATTCTCGCCTTGTCGGTGGAGTGTTCACAATAATTCTCGCCTTGTCGGTGGAGTGTTCACAATAATTCTCGCCTAAATGGTGGAGTGTTCTCAATAAATCTCGCCTAGGTGGTCGAGTGACAAAGGAGTCTCCCTTGTTGGAGCAATGCAAAGTCTCCCATGTTCGGAGCATCCCTGAATTATTATATACGTGGTGCTAAATTGTGAACTATCTTGACTACTTCATACGCTATATTTTGTGCAATGGGTTGTGTACACACAGGTTGCAAGTTTTGTATGGGCGGAACTTGGAACTGAGTGGATATACAATGCCTTTGCTTTGAGAACTATTATGACCGCTCACACTTGACTACTTGACGCACTATATTTTTGTGCAATGGGTTGTGTACACACAGGTTGCAAGTTTTGTATGGGCGGAACTTGGAACTGAGTGGATACACAATGCCTTTGCTTTATGGACCCTTTTCGTTGACCGAAAGCTTTGATTATTTCTTACGAGTTTTCTTATTTCTCTAAACGTGTTTACTCACCAACTATTTTCATAGTTGACCCGTTTTTCTCTCATGCATTTCAGGTGATCGTTAGTAAGTTTTTCTATCAAGTCTTGCATAAAGAAGTTTCCACTTGTCGCTACAAGTCGTCATGTAATAAAACTCAATATTTTGGAATCTAAACTTTGTAATATATTTGCCGATGACGGCTAAACTGGTATTGTAATGGAGTATTATTTCTTTTTAATCTTAACGTTGGTATGTTCTATTATCTTGTGCTTATGTTCCCTTCCGTTACACCTCGTATTTCCGCCTCCGGCGAGGGTGTGACAGATTGGTACCAGAGCCAAAGGTTATAGAGAATGCCGATTTTTTCAAAAATAAAAATCACAGCTATAACCAAAAAAAAAAAAAAAATTATTTAAACATTGAACATCATCCGAGTCATCTAGTCATATCGTTGCATCGTTAATCATAAATTATACATAGCCTGATCAACTATGTCTAATTTATGAAGAACCATGCAATGATAAGAGTGGTAGTTTTAAATCATGTTTAGTCGAGTCTTTTGAGTCTGGTCACCTGAAGTTGCATTGGTCGGGTGGGTATGCATAGCATGTTTTTACGTTCACGTCTACATTACCGTACCTTGTTCATATCTTCTCTTTTCCATCTTTCGACTTGTTAAACACAGCATGTCTCTGTTCCTGTCATGTTTCGATCACTATAACACATTACCACCGTTCGCACCTCATCCGACTTCGTTCGAATGTCGTTGACTCAACCCGATGTTTTGGTCCACTGAAAGATCATGGCTGCAAGAAACACACGCCCAGGAGGTAATCGTCCAAACCTGGCATTGGCAATAGAAGGCCCACAAGATCAGAACATTGAAGTTCCCCGCGTGGTCGAGCATTCTTTCTGGGTACCGAGGAAGCCCGCAACGCTTAACGGGTACATTCTTTCGAACAACTACCTTATTTCTGTACGACATGATTTTGGGTGCATAACTTCCTTCCAATCTTTACCACGTTCACGACATTGATTAATTTGAGACCTATTGATATCGACCTTATTTGTTATATATTTTGTTGATTGGATTTGATTGTGTAAGCAAATCGAATATCGAGCGAATCTTTCAAAAGACTTCATTCAAGGATTTGGAATCCTACCTTTCTAACAACTTGTTTCCTAGCTTGATCTAGTGACAGTTCTTGTTTGATGAGTTGCGAAAGTCGAGCTAAGAAACAAGTTTACTCAAGTCGGTTTAGTTTAATCTCATGACAGTTCTTGTTTGATGAGTTGTGAGATTAGATTATAATCGACAACCTAAAGGTCTTTTGAGAGCTACGTTCGATATTGGGTAAGTTTACCCTATTAAATCTAATCACGGGCACGTACTTAGTTGAATGGGGAACCTGTACGCATGGGCATTGATATGATCACTTAGACTGTTCGTACGATCATGAACTTTTAGAACTCTTGTTGAGGTTCGGACCATAGTATCGTTAATCGAATCATGAGGACATGATTCCGCTGACATGGGAAGAATGTCACAATTCGCAAATTCCGGTCATTTCATAAATTATATATATGCATCATATTAATTCATTCATGGCATTTCATTTCACATTTAACGCGTAATTTTTATATTTAATAAACGTTATCGCGTGAGTTATTATTTTGAGCATTTAATCCATTACTTTCAAAAATGATCCCGATATATTTTTTTTATACTTACATTTAGTTATAAAAACTATATTTTAAGTTTAACTAGTGTTTTGAATTTATTTGGTATATAATTCGTTAAATTTATATTATTACGACGTGTTTCTTAAAAATTATACGATAATTATTTTATCACTCAAATTGCACAAGGAATGTATTTTTATAATTTTTATGATCTCATTATACTCTATTTTGATCTATTAAAAATTTACTTGTACCAAAAAGTTACCATTACCTTACAAGTTACATTTATCTACACAACATTTTACTTACAATTTTATTTACAATTATATATACAATATTTATAAAAAAAAAAATGTATTTTTAACATATACATCCCCCCTTGGCCGACCAAGGGGGTGAATGTATTAAATGTTTGCTTGAAAAATTTTTCTCACAAGTTGAAACTTATACTCCAAATTCATTTCATTTTTCATTCAACACAACAACTCAAGACTAGTAATATTTTGCTTCTCTCTTCTTTTCATCCTTCAAGAACCGGCCACATAGGGGTTGCACAAGGGATCATCATCAAAAATTTTCTCAAGTGTTTTACAATCTAGTTTATACTCTTTATTAGGTTTTGAAATAAAAACCAAGAGTATTTAGGTTTATCCTTGGTTCTTTGCACCTCATCATATTCACTTGTAAGCATATCATTTACATTTTCATGTTTTCTTTTTCATTTCATATTCATCTTTTCATTTTTGGAGCACATGCAAGACATATGTGATTTATACCATTTTTCATGATTTATTGAGTTATATATATATTATGGTCATCCTATAATTATCCCCTTGGTACTTGTTGGTCTTGATGATGTCTAGGAACCCATGACACCCTAAGAAGGTGTATGGTAGGATTAGATTAGCTTTGGAGTTGATTTGAAGGGATTGGAATAAGTTTTGTCCGAGAAAAACTATTTTCGATAAGTATATATTGTGTTCTGTCATTGTTTTGATTTTCTGGAAAATCCGACAGTAGGCACGACCTTTTGGCCTTGATATTTAGAAAATATACTTTAAAACGAATCCGTGGCCGCTTGAACGGATAAAAACGGACTTATAACGAAGAAGTTATGGATTTTACAAGTTTGACGACGAAATATATATACTTTTCAGAAAAAATTCAGCACACTATTTTTACTTTGTTCGGGTCAAAAACGAGCCTTAAGCTTCACAAATTATTTCGACTTGTCAAAAATATATTAGTATACTTTGATACGAAGCTAAGGACATATAATACGTAGAAAACGGATTTGAAACGACTAAGATATACACGTTTTCATAAACTTGCCGTAACTATTATTTTTAGAAAAACTATATTATTTTTACGAGATAAGTGTTACGGTAACTAAAATCACCATATTTAACCTCTATTATCTTTATGTTCGAGACCTTTATGACGAAAACTCCTGAACTGAAACTTCTATATTTCGATACAAACTTTCCAAAACCGTCGAGTTCGTTCTCTAACGATCGACGTACACTATTTTACGACTAGTTTTTCGGGGCCATTTTTGTTAAATTAATGAAAAATTCCGACGACATTGTTTTGCGACGAAAAGTGATAATTTCACCATAAATCATTACAAAACCATTGTAGGATGACATTTTGACGTAAATACTTGTAAAGTGATTTTTGAGTGGTCAAGACGTCAAAAGAGTATTTTTCGACGATAAGTATTATTTTCAAAACTCACAAATGGTATAAATATCATCCGAATTGCGTGCATAACATTACATCGTGACTTATTGTATATCATATCATTCATAATAGGTCAGTTTCGAGATCCCCGCTACATTTCGGTGTAACCACTTTTGTCGTCACATCTATTCATCAAGTGAGTATTCACGACTCCCTTTTAAATGCTTTAAAGTGTTTTGGGGTGGAATGCATGATTTATACTTGAACTAAACTATCTATGTTTTATGAACTTATTGAACATTTCATGCTAGTGAGTAATCACATCCCCTTTTTACCGTTTTACTATCTTTTGGGGCTGAATGCATGAACCATACTTGAACTAAATTGATTCCTACTTTTGTGAACTCTTTTAACTAGAACTTATGAACTTGAATCAAATCCTTGAACCTAATTATGAAATAATGCCTTATTTGAACTTATTGAATCGTACGTGTTATGACCTTGTCCTAAAGTCTCCTATGTTCGGAGCATCACTATGAAGTCTCCCTTGTTCGGAGCATCACTATAATTCTCGCCTTGTCGGTGGAGTGTTCACAATAATTCTCGCCTTGTCGGTGGAGTGTTCACAATAATTCTCGCCTAAATGGTGGAGTGTTCTCAATAATTCTCGCCTTGTCGGTGGAGTGTTCACAATAATTCTCGCCTTGTCGGTGGAGTGTTCACAATAATTCTCGCCTAAATGGTGGAGTGTTCTCAATAAATCTCGCCTAGGTGGTCGAGTGACAAAGGAGTCTCCCTTGTTGGAGCAGTGCAAAGTCTCCCATGTTCGGAGCATCCCTGAATTATTATATACGTGGTGCTAAATTGTGAACTATCTTGACTACTTCATACGCTATATTTTGTGCAATGGGTTGTGTACACACAGGTTGCAAGTTTTGTATGGGCGGAACTTGGAACTGAGTGGATATACAATGCCTTTGCTTTGAGAACTATTATGACCGCTCACACTTGACTACTTGACGCACTATATTTTTGTGCAATGGGTTGTGTACACACAGGTTGCAAGTTTTGTATGGGCGGAACTTGGAACTGAGTGGATACACAATGCCTTTGCTTTATGGACCCTTTTCGTTGACCGAAAGCTTTGATTATTTCTTACGAGTTTTCTTATTTCTCTAAACGTGTTTACTCACCAACTATTTTCATAGTTGACCCGTTTTTCTCTCATGCATTTCAGGTGATCGTTAGTAAGTTTTTCTATCAAGTCTTGCATAAAGAAGTTTCCACTTGTCGCTACAAGTCGTCATGTAATAAAACTCAATATTTTGGAATCTAAACTTTGTAATATATTTGCCGATGACGGCTAAACTGGTATTGTAATGGAGTATTATTTCTTTTTAATCTTAACGTTGGTATGTTCTATTATCTTGTGCTTATGTTCCCTTCCGTTACACCTCGTATTTCCGCCTCCGGCGAGGGTGTGACATCAATTATATTGGTAAATCTAGCAATTTGCCAAACACCGAGCCTATATTTTCCACCCTAGACACATCATTTGCCAAGAAACCTGTTCATAACAGTGATCGTGCTTTAGTACTTATGGATGAGGACAATACTACTAAGGAGCCTGATAATTTTGAGGTTAATTTGTTCCGAGTGACTTAGGGGAAGTAGTTAGAGAAATTAGGAAGAGCACTAGTTGATGTCAATAACAGGTTTGAGGAGCCTGATGTTGATGTAAATCTGTTTCAATTGACTCAGAATTAGCATTTAGGGGAAGTAGGAAGCGCATTTGTTTATGCCAATAACATGGAAGAGGATCCTGTTGTTGATGTTACTCTATTCCAAGTGAGTGAGACTAGTGACTTAGGCAATGTAGTTGATGATTCAATTCAAGAAAATGAAGAGAATACTTGTCAGGAGAATGATGCACAACTTGCTTTGGTCTAAGTAAGTTAGAGTAATGAGTTAGGTAAAGCAGGAACAACCACTAATATAAGTGATGACATGCATTTGGAAAATGATTTACCTGTGATGGTTGATGATGTCTTTTACAGTGATTATGTTTCTTACCCACAGGCAGGTAAGTCTTATGTGCCGAGGGGTAGGGCGGAGTTTTAATCTGGAGCTTATACCACATTCTTCTATTGTGGTCAGGACTTTCCTACTGCAATGGATGTCAAAAATAAGGTAAGAGAGCATTCAATAGAAACTAGAAGGGAGTTGATTTTTATGAAGAATGACAAAACAAGAATAAGGGTCAGATGTAAGGGTTGTGTTCCACTTTCAGGCCCAAGTGAAGGTCCTGGACTGGATATAGGCCCATCTAGAAATCCATTAACCAGAATGGGTATAAAAGGACCCTTCCCAAATACTCTGCCCATGGCTATTGTTTGTCGGCAGGCATGGTGAGACAGGTCCATGGTCAGTCAGAAAATATAATGAGCAACACACTTGTTTGCAATCAAGGGCAATCAGAGATTTTGATCTTAACTATATCTCAAAGCAAATTACAATACAAATTGAAACCAATCCACGGGTTCCTGTCAAGTCTATTAATAATCAACTTACCAACTAATTCGAGCTTTAAGTGTCCATGCAGAAGGTTTTAAGGGCCAAAAATTAGCATTAACAGGCATCAGGGGTGAATTCAAGCTACAATTTACCATGTTGAGAGATTATGTTCAAGAGTTGCAGAAGAGCAACCCTAATACAACATTACTGATGAATGTGGAACGACCTACAGATGAGGCTCTTCCAATAAGAGAATTCAAGAGATTGTATGTTTGTTTAGGTGCACTGAAGGAAGGATTTAAAGCGTGTGGGAGATTGTTGTTGAGGCTGGATGCTTTTCCAATTCATGGTCCTTTGAATGGTCAACTGCTGACAGATGTGGGAATTGATAGCAACAATGGTATATACCCTTTAGCTTATGATTTTGCTGAATCAGAAAACATGGGATCATGGAATTATTTTCTTCATTGTTTATCCGATGATATAGCACTTGAGCCAAACTCAATCATCACTTTTATTACTGACATGAAAAAGGTACTCCCTTAGCATGTTCATGAATTAAAGTCTCACTGTTTTGAAACAGACAGTAAACATATATGATTTTGTGCAGGATATCAGTGGAGCTTTAAGAGATGTTTTTCCAGCTGCAGAACACAGATTTTGTATTAGAAGCATTCATGAGAAAATGAAACTTCAATGGAAAGGTAGGACCTTCAAAGACCATATGTGGAAATATGCAACAGCCTCAACTGTTGTACAGTTTGAGAAACCTATGGCTGATTTCAAGAAATTTAACCAACCAGCCCATGATTGGTTAAGTAAGATAGCACCGATCCATTGGTCAAGGTCATATTTTTCATGTAAGTCATCTATCTGTTTCAATTAATTTGTATTTCTTAATGCAGCATAAACAATTATAATTAATTCATGTTTATTTGTAATCTTTAGGGAGAGCTCATTTTGATGTGTTATTTAATAACATGTGTCAAGTGTTTCATGAAAAAATAATTGAGGGTTTAAACAAACAAATTATTACAGCCTTATAATACATCAGGGAATACTGTATGAAGATGATAATGCATGTTGTGATGGTGATTGAGAAGAGTAATGGGCCACTAACACCAACTGCACAACACATGCTAAAGGGTATTAAGAAAGAGGCTGTTAAGTATAATGTTTTATGGAATGGGAAAGTAAGTTTCAGGTTAGTGGACCATGGGGTGACCAATGTGTAGTTAATGTTGTACTCCCTCCATCTCAAAATTATTGTCAGGAGACAAGATGCACAATGTTTAATAAAAGTGGGGCCACTTTAATATACAACCACTCAAATAGAATATTCTCTTAACAGATTCTCTAGTTTTTACTTAAAATGAAAAGTGGACAATTATTTTGAGACGTCCAAATATGGAAATATGGACAATAATTATGAGACGGAGGGAGTAGAAAAGTCTTGTACTTGCAAAAGATGGGAGATAACAGGTTTACCATGTAAACATGTTGTTGCTACCAATTGGAACATGGCTTTAAATGGGCAACAAGTAGGAGATGTAGAAACATGGGCTCATCCTTGTTACTATCTTATCACTTAGGAGGAAACCTACAAACACCATGTCAAGCCTATAACTAGCAACGAACATTGGGAAAAATCAACTGTGCCAACAACAATTATTCCACCGAAAGCCGAAACAACTCTGGCTAGGTCAAGAGGTAGAAAAAGAGTTAGGATAGCTCCTGAAAGTGAAGAGATTGTGAAGAATGGTAAGCTGTCAAGGGCTTGGAAGAGTGTTAAGTGTAGTATTTGTGGCATTGTTGGACACAACTGGAAAACATGTCTAGGGCATGGTGGAGCTCAAAGTAGTCAAACTGGCCCTAAGGGAAATGTCAAACAAGTGCCTAAAAAAGCTGCAGCAAAGAAGACACGTCCTAAAGGTAACAAAGTAGCAGAAGATAAAGAAGCTGAAGGTGCAGGTGTTGTTGAAAGTCAAGTTAGTGCAGTTCAAGGAAGTGGTGTTCAATATGAAAATCAAGATCAAGCAACTGAAGATCTCATCATACATGATGCATCCCTGTCTCACCCCCAGCAACATCAAGATGAAGCAACAGAAGATCCCAGGATACAAGATGAATCCCTCTCTCAATCCCAACAACATCAAGATGAAGCAATTGCCGATCCCAGCATACATGAGCAATCCCAGTGTCAATCCCAGCAACATGATAAATCACAGTCTGATTCTCAGCTGCAGTCAAGTGATGTGCAAGCAGTTTCTGCTTCAACCCAGCCTACTACGACGAAGAATGACTAGGCAGCAGGCTTCACTGGAAAGAATGATGGCCTCACCATAGGTCAATTCTGTTATACTAATTAGCTAGACAATGTTTCATCTAGTTTATTTCCTATGGACACGTTATGTACTCTAAAAACATATGTGTGTGTCTAACTGTAATTCTCATGCTTCGAAAAGTATGCAATTTTATGCATTTGGAATTATATCCATTTGCATTAACTATGGAACCATGTCATGTTTGTGTATTTTTATAGATTGACTAAGAAGCTTGATGTGTGAATAATTTGCATCGAAAGTAACCAAAGCCAAAACCTCATAAGAATGTTGATAATTAAAAGTCAAATCCAAACGAATTGCTAACCATCTGCATAACCATAAGGCATTAAAAGTCAAAAACAAACCAAACTGAATACTTCATAACAATGTTGACAATTAAAAGTCAACTTAAATTTAAGCATGTGCATAAACATACGGTAAAATGAGCATAATAACAAGATTCATAACCTTCTGGGACACAACGTTACTACAATTCAAGATAATCAACATTAACCATCCGCCCTCATACATAAAATCTAAACAATTATCCCACTGCATAAACAATCAAGAACAATATCCAACTAAGCACCAGGTAAATCTTCCACTTCCATACATCACCTTGAGCAGCTTCTAATCTTGCCTCAAGCTCATTTCTCCCTCTCAAAAGGCCTGGTATGATCATTCTTGAACGAGCACAGATTTCAGGATCATACCCTCGTATCCACTGACAAGAAGACCCCTATTCATGATTATGGCAAGTCATTAAACAACAACCATGGTTACAATGTAGTTTGCTACTTGCGAAAGAAATGATACGATACATATTAAAAGACACTTACTTCAACAGGACAACTAAAGAATCGACGCCCTGGGTTGGCAGAGGTCCACAAAGTGCGTGTTATAGCTTGCTTACCACACCAGCAACATACCATGCTAAAAGGATTATCGTTTTGTAGAAGACAGTTTTCATAGGATAGTTTAGGGAAGATAATTGACGACCAATCTGTGTTACACAGACATATAGCAACTACAAACACTGTACAACAGTTTGTATAAAGTAAGCTACAGTGAAGACGGTTTTGCCCTCAACAACAAAACTTTGACCTGGGCATTAATGGTCAAGGGACTCATTTAGCCTATAAAACGCATACTTTGGACTACCGATGATGAAAATGGCAAGTTTTGTCCCATCGTGATGTTTCGGGACAAGTTTAGGGACCAACAATGTATTTTAGTCTTACAAAAATTAGGGTGTTACAATTCGCTTCCAAACTCATTGTTTTGTGCGAGTATCATACTAGTCTTTTTATATAAATTCATCTAGACCTGTTAGGGTCTGCATTAGTCTCTAGGTCTACATTACCAAGTCTCGATGTAGCTAAGGACAATGATCAACTTTCAAAAACATTTTTTGAAACGTTTTGATGTATCTTTTTAAAATCATGTTTGACTAGTTAACTAAACTCTTTGTGATAAGGAAATGATGTCTTTTTAGTGGTTGGAGTCTATATCTAATAAAAGGTCTCACGTTTAAAATTTATTATTTAGGCTACATGTAATGGTTATCATCTCTTCACTTTCACCTCAGTTGTCACATCAGCTTTTCAGCACCCATTTTACCTTCACTTTTCAGCCGTAATGTTCACCACCTAACCAAGCACATAAAATTAACTCACCTTATACACACATACCCCATAATATATCATACACACACTTACAAACAACAATAAATAAATAATAATAAGTGGGGGCTTCTCACTTTTTGTTTGGTTATCTTTAGGTGAAGTGCTTCACCGAACACCCCCTCTTTTTCACCCTTCACGCGTCAAGATGAACCAACCGTAATATATTTACCTTGCTTCACCTATGATTTACCTCTCCTTCACTATCCTCATTGCACCCCGCCTAACATATATTGAGAGGAGCTAGTGAAGGTTTGTAAACGGTCTAAAACTTGGCTTATCCAAGAAAGAAAAAAATTAAGAAAGGAAACATTATAACTTATGTGTGTGTATTTTTCACTTTCACTTAGTTGTCATTTCTTTTCTTATTTATAATCATATAAACTAGAGCTTCAATTATTTTGTCAAGTGTATTAGAAAGGAAAAAATCCGATTTTACTTCTCATGCCACTCCAATAAGCCTATCCAAAAGTAAAACCTATGTCGTACAACCAAGTCATAAGTTGTCAATGTACAAAATATAAAAATTATATAAATGGTTCTGGTTCGGTTTCAAAGATTCGAACCTTGTTTTTTTTTCAAACTATTACTAAAATATAGGAATTGAATGTTCGCAAGCATCGAAGAGCTTCCAAACAAGGCCGACAACAATGAGATATGATTCAGAGGCCTAAACCCATGCCTAAGTTTTGTGCCTGAAAGCATGTGACATTGATGAAGTGGGTCCCTCAGTTACAACCAATGAAGGAGTGACACCCAAGTTTAGGCATGAGTTTAGGCCTCCCAATCATTTCTCGTCAACAATATAAGATATATATTCAAAGGCCAATTAGCTACACTAAGCCGACACATTTTTACTTTGCTTGATGATGATCCACTACTTGTATATATAAGTCGAATCCTAGCTATGATTGTGCAAAATGAATCAAAGTTATAGGATCATAGCGCCAGTACCAGAGCTTGGTTGCGGCAAAGTAGAACGATAAGCACATATTCTTGATCGTTTTCCTAAAACAATATATGTTTTGTGTAACACCCCGAAAATACGGTCTAGCGGAAGCATACGAGCCTTTGGGTGCCACAATCTTGGTATCACAACATAAGGTACAAAGAATGGTTTTTATCCCATTTATTTAGAATAAGATTCATTAATTGAAAGCATTAAATTTACATTAATGAAAGTAGTGCGGAAATAGGCCCAAAAGATAATTAAAGCGATCCCGTTTATTCATCAGAGTCGCCTATGACCATGCCCCTTGCCAAGCGTCTTCCAGTAGTGAGTTATCGCCTTAATCCTGAGAACACATGCTAAAAAGGTCAGCTTACACTGGTGAGTTCATAGGTTTAAGTTCAATTAAAACATAGTGGACCTGTAGGAGTTGATTTGTTGTGCAAGACTAAAGATAGATAAACATCGTTCACAAACCGATCCTAACCGAATCACAATCCATATCCCTCATCCAGGGATCACTCGGGCCCAGCGACTCTAGTCCAGCACTGTCGTGGCAAAATCTAGAACAATTGCCAACCCTGGACTAGGTCGAGGTAGAAGTCTATTCTTAGCTAGGCAACAGTTATAACAATTAGGATTGCTACCCTAGTCTAAGTCAACGACTACCGCACATCTATCTAAACAGTCAAGCACATAAGCAAATCCAAATAGTTTTAAAGGTCCAAAAACAGTAGCATGATTCTCACCCAATTTAGTTAAAAACGTAGATAAAAATGGGGCTATGAAACTCACCTTAGCCACAGCAATGCACTATTCACTATTGACAGGACTGGCATCTAAAGCTAATGTCCATGGCATCCAGAAGAATATACGACAAGTACGATAGAATAGAAGTGACGCAACCTAATGCATATACGATATTCTTAAAATACAGCTCATACGATAAAGAAATCACTAGAAAGTAATTGATACGCTTACGCAGCGCGTTCAGGGTCAAAGGAACTTCCTTTTCATCGAGCAAGTTTTTCAACACCCTAGGCAGTGAACCTAATTGTTGTAGTGTAGTATTAGGGTAAGCCACGGGAATTGATATCGTTCTCTAGGGGAATAGGAATGCTAGTGAGAAGTTACTACGCTAAGGTTGGGGTTGAGGAAGATTATTTTTTAGCTTTTTTATGTTTTTTAGGAAATGGAAAGGTATGAATCTCGGGGTTTGGATTTGGGGGGTTGGTATTTCTACCGATTACTTCTACTATCTAATTATCTAATTAACTAAGGTGAGGGTAGTCTATGTCTAATTATTGTGTGCTCGTATGATGGTTTAAGGATGTGTTTACTTAGGTTTTATTACTCCTTAATTATCTCCTATTGATGGTTGAATTGTCACGTCCTTATTATTAATCGCGTTGTGTGTCTAAAGTCGTAGGGTATGCGTTTATCCCTAACTCTTTGAAACTACCAAAGGGTATCGCCTACAAAATCTCTAAGATTTATAAACTCTAACTCTAAGGTACTCTTCGGATGGTTTAGCCTACAACAACTCTAGGTGTTATAAACTAAGGTTCACAAAGATTAATCAAGCATTAACTACACAACGGATGACCTATCGCATTACTAGATCATTAACAATTAAGATAAGAGACAACCAATCAATATTCAATAATTAAGTTTCACATTCCCTAAGCAAACACACAAGTAAATTAGCCGGACATGGAGAACATGCAAGCATACACACAAGTAATTGAAGACATAATTAAATTAATGAAGTAAAACACTTATCTTGATGTAAGATAGGGTTTGGAACCCTAAAATCTTGTACAAGATGCCTTGGTTCGGTTTAAGTTTTTACTCCAAAATACTACACACTGAAAACTAAAAAATTCGGATTCTATATATAAGATTACATTCGCAACGGCGTCACCCTTTGATTTGTGACGCCGTCGAGTCGCCGTCATTAGGGTTTCGTCTTGGCCACGTTAGTCTTGCGACGGCGTCACCTTATGCTTGTGACGCCGTCGCCTTCGGCGTCGTGCGGATCAAATCCAGGCCGTCCGAGTTGCGATGACCTACTCTTTTAAAGCCTGACACCGTCACTTGTAAATAAGCAATTTGGCTATTGAGCCATCACAAAAGTGATGCGACGGCGTCGCAGATTAACACCGACGCCTTCCCCTTCAGCCCAGCACGAGTGTCTCGATTCTTGACTTTGGCCATTTTCTTCGTATATTCGCGTCTTTTCGTCCGGATAAGTGTCATTCCAGCATTTTGCCTTCAAGATACCTAAAAAGTGAAAATGAACGATATTAAGTAATAACGGATACAAAAGTGATCAAATAAGGGCTTAAACGACCCCTCAAAAAGGTACATTTTAAAACCTTATCAAATATCCCTACACTTGGTATTTGCTTGTCCTCAAGCAAATGTGCTTTTAGCCAATTAATTTATAAGTTAGTGGTCATGAAGCATTGGTTTAAAACAATCCACAACACATATAAGCCCTGCAAAAGTCATAACAAGCACGGAAATTACATACTAGCACATCACATTGGGTGTTTGGATACTCACGTCTCTCGGGTGTATATGAAATATAACAAGTTGGAAATGGAAGATAAACACTCATTAACCGGTCCTAGTACATAGATTACCATAGGCTTGAGACTAGATCAAACCTCCATCGCTTTGGCGTAAGCACCTAAGAAAGACTATCAAAGAGCTCTTTTAAAGGGTTGTAATGTTAGGCTTACGGTAGGGAAACAAAGGGTTTGGTGGGATAGGCTATTTAGTGGTGGCAAGTAAAAAATCTTTATGTTACAAGCATGCGAAGAATGGCGTTGCTAAGCCAAGAATCGACACTCTAGACTCTAGATAACTGAAGCAAACAAACATAAATTAAAGATAGATGTAGGATGGTAGCCCTTTTTTTTTTTTTTTTTTTTACACTCCATTTTTTTCTTTTTCTCTTTTCTATTTTTTTTCTTTGCATACACTTTTACTCTACCATCCTCTACGATAACATCAAAATAATAAGGATTTATAGGCACATCCCTACACTTGAGTTTTTATTACTCTAACACTAATTTGACCCGAATTGAAAAGATCAAAACACTTGGAGTACATTATTACGCAAATAAAGGGAATTTGAATTTAACGTTCCCTTCCCGTCATTTCATAAACTTTAACTTTTCCCATGAGTCCCAATCGTCCCAAAACTGTGTACAAATGATATAACTCGACTTAGCAACTTATGCAAGCAACTAGATAATTGAACTAAGGGTTTTAGGGTGATAACAATAATGCACTAAAAGTGAGTGCATACAAGGTAGGCTAAGGCGATTTGGGTGTACATTTGGGGGTGGGGTGTAAACAATGCTCTTCATTGATATTCCGGGAAAACCGAAACATCACGAGAATCGCGAAAAAGATAGGCTCAGAGGGGTTAACTAGGGGTATCGTGTACTAAAGATGAGTACAACGCAAAGGTGTAGGGGAATTACTCAACCGATATGGAAGAAGTAATTATATTACGGGTATCAAACAAGGGTTATCCTAATGCCTCTTATCATTTAGTTATTCCTAACTACACAAGTGTAGTCTTACTAGCGATCTCGGGATGCATCACAAAACAAGTTCTAGAATCTATTATACTACCGGTTCACACACTAAGCATTAAAGATGAATTCTTTAATTCCTACTAATCTAAGGGCGATCCTCACATTTTGGGTGGAATTTAAGTGGTAAAGGGTTTTTGTGCTAGTCATATAACTTCCTATCCGTGAGACGCTTTTGTTAAGACTAATGGCCCACTCCTATATGTTATGAAAAATTAAAAATTTTGTGCCAAAATTACCCTAACCGACATTTTCTCATGGTTTATTACGCAAATGCAATTGGACAAAGCAAATAGTCAAGGATAAGCATAGTTTCAAAGTTCCCGTTTTATTTTCCCTCCCTACACTTAAACTGAACATTGTCCTCAATGTTCCCCGAAAGTATCAAAGTTATGATAATGGAAGGTAATTAAAAACGAAAGAAACTAATACTCCCCTGATTAGCTCGGTAGGATCCGTGTAAAGAGGTGGTTACATCTTTCTTCAAAAAGAATGTTTGCGTGAAAAGCTCCTCCTTATCTTATGTATCTTCTTCTTGATAAATTAAACTTGCACACTTGAAGAAAACAAACTAAACCTTCGCGTAAAATCGGCGGTAATAATATATATATAAGACTCTACTAAAATAGGATATAATGCTTGTGGAATGGATGTTTACAGAATTTCTGGAAAATTAAGACCTGAAAAATTCCAAAAAATTATCAGCTCGAAAACGAGAAAAGTAATCAGTTGTTTTTGCTCCTTCGGCGCCGTCGGTTGCGATCCTGACGCCATCAGGTTATCCTGACAAAAACTGGTCTGCGATTTTCTAGAAAAAATTCTAGAAAATTTACATCTTTAGAATCTGGAAAAATTTCCTGCAAAACATCCATTATGACTCGATACAAGCATT
Source organism: Chrysanthemum makinoi (assembly GCA_910596185.1). Classification (NCBI taxonomy): domain Eukaryota; kingdom Viridiplantae; phylum Streptophyta; class Magnoliopsida; order Asterales; family Asteraceae; genus Chrysanthemum; species Chrysanthemum makinoi. The sequence continues at coordinate 351,031,455 of OU343224.1, read as the reverse complement.
TGACTCGAACAAACACACATGTATATCTTTTAATTAATTGAAATTCTCATGTTTACGTTTCTTTTGAAAACGTGTGTAATCCTCCCTACACTTATCCCTTATGTAAAATACCTTTATATGTTATTAAGACGAGGTTAAAGACATAATTAAGCATTTTTACAAATTCAAACATGAGAATAAACAATCAATAAAAGATATAAGACACGCAAATAAAAATGAAAAACAAATACACATGGGTTGCCTCCCAAGAAGCGCTTGTTTTTATTTGAGTCACGAGCCTGACTCTACCCTTATTTAACGGATAAAAGGGAGGTTTTCCCTACACTTAAGCTTAAGTGCGGGTGATGGTAGCGATACACACCCTTAGGGTGGAAATTTGCTACGTGAGGAGAGGGTGATGGGTGATTTATATGCTCAAAGGAGTGTGATCCATTCATTATAACCTTACCTAATTCTATTGGTGTAGCGGGTGAATCAAATCTCTCTCCTAAAAATGGATCATCTTCTATCAACTTCAAAAGATTCTTAGTTAAGGATCCATCTTGACCTAATAAACCCGGTTTAAACCCATAATGTTTCTTGTTATCAACCATGAATGGGTGATATAAGTGTGTAAGGTAATGGGTTACTCCTATATTACCTTCCACTCTACATGGCCTAGAGTCTACCACCTTTATCAAGCAACTACCCGGACTATTTATTTTGATGGGTGGATTGGGGTCTAATTCAATTCCTAGATTCACATCTAAAGACGGAAAATTGGGTAAGGTTTTTGGTTGAGGCTCCGGTTTATAAAAATTAGGAGCTTCCTAAGACTAAGAGAGAGGCCATGACAACAAGCATCTAAACCTACATTCTCTAGTGGCATTTGGTCCAAAGGTTTTATACCAATCGAGGTTCCTATAGTCTCTTCTACTTTTTCGGGGTAAGTTATAGATGATGTGTGTTCCTCAAGTGATGGTAGGGCTTGTGGGCTTGGAGTTTCCACCTCATTCTTCATTATATCTAGATCTCCTAAATATTCATTAGTATGATCTAACCCAAATACACTCCTAAGCATCTCAAATCCTTCTTTGTCCATTTCAAATTCTTGGTCTGATTCATAAGAATTGTTCTAAAAAACTTGACTACTATATTCTATTTGCCTAAAGGATTCCTCATGTGTGTCATATGTTTTGGAATCTATCCCACACATGAAACTAAGTATTTCAACTCTAACCATCTCACAATCTTGTTCGGGTTTAGGTTCCATGTTCTTAAAAACTAGGTCTTTTTGATCATGATGCCTAAGGTTGGATAAATCCTCCTTATCCATTTCCTCAAGTTGTGACAACTGATGGTTTATGCTTAGGAGGCTTTTCTCAAAAATTTTCCAGATGGTCTTACTAAAATGAGTTGATCCTGACAATGATCGTTGAATAGAAGTCACACAAGCACAAAAATTTTCAAATCCATCCAACCTCACACCCGTGTCCTTTTGGATATCTCTAAGTTCACTCACAAATTCATTAGAACAATAAAAACCAATCCAATTTGTGAAATTCAATTGTTCCTCATTTGTTAATGATTCAAATGCAACTTCACTTGCAATAGCGACAAATGAAAAGGGTTTTACGAACACAAACACAAAGAAGGGGGATAGACTACAAGGAAGCTAAAAATGAGAAAAAAGGCTTACTTGATAGGAATCAAGCAAGGAAACCTAAACGAGGTGGACTCCTAACTAGCTATTCTATTCCCGGCAAAAAAACTTGATACGCTTACGCAGCGCTTTCGGGGTCAAAGGAACTTCCTTTTCGTCGAGCAAGTTTTTCAACACCCTAGGCAGTGAACCTAATTGTTGTAGTGTAGTATTAGGGTAAGCCACGGGAATTGATATCGTTCTCTAGGGGAATAGGAATGCTAGTGAGAAGTTACTACGCTAAGGTTGGGGTTGAGGAAGATTATTTTTTAGCTTTTTTATGTTTTTTAGGAAATGGAAAGGTACGAATCTCGGCGTTTGGATTTGGGGGGTTGGTATTTCTACCGATTACTTCTACTATCTAATTATCTAATTAACTAAGGTGAGGGTAGTCTATGTCGAATTATTGTGTGCTAGTATGATGGTTTAAAGATGTGTTTACTTAGGTTTTATTACTCCTTAATTATCTCCTATTGATGGTTGAATTGTCACGTCCTTATTCTTAATCGCGTTGTGTGTCTAAAGTCGTAGGGTATCCGTTTATCCCTAACTCTTTGAAACTACCAAAGGGTCTCGCCTACAAAATCTCTAGGATTTATAAACTCTAACTCTAAGGTACTCTTCGGATGGTTTAGCCTACAACAACTCTAGGTGTTATAAACTAAGGTTCACAAAGATTAATCAAGCATTAACTACACAACGGATGACCTATCGCATTACTAGATCATTAACAATTAAGATAAGAGACAACCAATCAATATTCAATAATTAAGTTTCACATTCCCTAAGCAAACACACAAGTAAATTAGCCAGACATGGAGAACATGCAATCATACACACAAGTAATTGAAGACATAATTAAATTAATGAAGTAAAACACTTATCTTGATGTAAGATAGGGTTTGGAACCCTAAAATACTGTACAAGACAACCTTGGTTCGGTTTAGGTTTTTACTCCAAAAGACTACACACTGAAAACTAAAAAATTCGGATTCTATATATAAGATTACATTCACGACGGCGTCACCCTTTGATTTGTGACACCGTCGGGTTGCCGTCATTAGGGTTTCGTCTTGGCCACGTTAGTCTTGCGACGGCGTCACCTTATGCTTGTGGCCGCGTCCCTTCGTCTTTGACGTCGTCGGATCAAATCTAGGTCGTGCGAGTTGCGACGACCTACTCTTTTAAAGCCTGACACCGTCACTTGTAAATAAGCAATTTGGCTCCTGAGCCATCACAAAAGTGATGCGACGGCGTCGCGATTAACACATGGCGCCGTCCCCTTCAGCACGAGTGTCGCGATTCTTGACTTTGGCCATTTTCTTCGTATATTTACGCCTTTTCGTCCGGATAAGTGTCATTCCAGCATTTTGCCTTCAAGATACCTAAAAAGTGAAAAGGAACGATATTAAGTAATAACGGATACAAAAGTGATCAAATAAGGGCTTAAACGACCCCTAAAAAAGGTACATTTTAAAACCTTATCAGTAATGTGTTGTAGTTTTCGTGGATCATTCATGTCGTTACTTTCAAAAGTACATTATCGTTCCCAAAAGTTTATAATTATTATCTCAAAAGTTTAGTTTTAACGTTTCGTGTGGTGGTAAGAAACATAGACGCGACTCACAGCTCACGCGTAAAGGAGAAGAGACGTCGACATAGTCGAGACATACTAGTTAGAACGCACACCAAAAAGGAAAAGACATTGACAGACTCAAGAAATACTTGACAATACTCAAGACAGTCAAATACTAGGAAATGATGACGACTATTTACGTAATATAAATAGGTTAATTAGTAATTTTTGGTAATTTACCCAATAATCCCAAATGTACATGTTCATAATAAAGATAAGCTTCCATTTATCGCTCAATTAATAGAGGTTTCACAATCGTTACTCATAATTTATACAAGTTTATAATAAAGTACTTCATATAAGTTATACCACAAAGTATTTTATAAAAGACATGCTTGTTTATTCAACGTTCCTCAAACCATCACAACGCTATTAAGTTATCTTATCCAAATAGTATCACTCAACAAGTTTAAAAAGATTAACTCGTATTTATAAAACATATGCTACTATCTTTAATCAATAAGAGTTTACGATTAATTAAAATCATATTCATCGACAATATATAATTAGATATCTCGTTATTAGTTAGTATGTGAAAAGGGGATACTTAGGCATATCGCGACACAATTCTATCAAACTCATAATATATCGTACTCGGTAAATTTCAAATGTTTAAAGAAGTACGATATAACCCATATATCCAACGTTACTCTAATTTATAAAAAGTAAAAAAATCTTATAACGTATACATAACATTCGTTATCGATTATTAATTACCTATTTAGTTCTAAATGTTTACCTCATCGTTTTATTCACATTTATTCGTTGTTAATCCAGATCCATATTGTTCATCCCGACAGATCTATTCCGGCATCGTCATGTAATTAGTTCGTTACCCAAATCAAGTTGTTTAAATGTATATATGTATATACATTTATAGTTTAACCGATTTGTGTCCCATTAATCCATTAATTGATTAGTATTATGGGAGAATTTCATCTATATCCTTACAAAAGTGCCTTATTACGTCAATATCCTTACAAAAATCAAAATTACGCCAATATCCTTCTTAAACTTGAAAATACTCATGTATATCCAAATAAATAAGTTAAATATAGAAAAATGGTTTTTATCTTTAAAACTCTTATTATGATATTAATCAATAAGTCGAATTACATTTTTGCCCCATCTTCAAAATCAAACTACTGGTAACACACAAGCAGGCCTTTCTTTTTCCCAATCCATCTCGTCTTCCCACATTTTCAACATCATTTCTGTTATTGTTTTTCTAGTAAAATAAGAACCCTATTGGCCACTAAATTAATAATTTTAATATATTACGAAATAATTGTTTCAAGAAATTTGTATTGGTGGGTATGTGTATGGTTGACAAACACAAATATTAAACAACATGAATTCAATATACAGGGGTTAACTTCTTAGATTCGTTATGCTATTCATAGTCCACCAAAATCATAAATTGCCAATAGAATTAAACCATATGATAGGTTTGCAAAACAAAATGAATACAAAAGAGACATCCTTTGATTCATATAAGTGCGTATGAGTATGTGTTTAATTTTGAAAAGAAGGGCTAAAAGGTAACTTAACTTGTTGATTAATATCAAAATAAGAGTTTTATAGATTAAAATCATTTATTATCTTTAACTTATTTAATTGGATATACATGAGTATTTTTCATTTTAAGAAGGATATTGACGTAATTTTGATTTTTGTAATGATATTGACGTAATAATGCAGTTTTGTAAGGATATAGATTCCTAGTATTATTATTAGTACAAGTGATTCTATTTTAACCTTCCCATTTAATATATGTCATCAAATCCCTATATCGATAACAATTTACAAATTTGACTCAACTAAAACATAACCCGATTAATGTGTGACCAAGATAGATAAGCGTTGCCTTGAATCCTATGGGTCACGGTTAACCAAACACAATTTTGACGACGACCATACTATTATCAAACTTAACCCAATACTTAATTTAGAAGTAACTTATATCTTAATATGTCATTTACGTTATAATCAATATATAGTTAAGTGTTTTCTCTTCATTTGCAAACTATGATCGTTGACTATTTGCTACCATATCTAGTTTAACTTGTTCATGAATTTCTGACTATAGACCATGTAGCTCCATAAACCATCTCAGCAAAAGATAACAAACATAGATTAGATCTGGTTTCTTTCCGACCCGACCCATTCATTTTTGACCCGACACCAAGGCTGACCCGACACCATGGCTGACCCAAATACAGTCCCTTGACCCAACCCGCGACAGTTTTGACTTACTTGGCTATTCTAACACCCACGTTTGACAATCAACCCTTCATCCAAGAATCCTTAGTCGACCAAAAGAAACCAAAGAATACCCCTTTTGATCCAACTCGACCCACTCAACAAATGATTCCATTACTTTCAGTTTCTTAACCACACGGATTATCATGGACACACATCGAAATCTGTTTTCATTTCAGTTTATGTAAGAATGATAATCGAACCTTTAACAACTCGTTATATTTTATTTTTATGAAAACGTATAACCCAAAACACTTATCACCGATTCACATAAACATACACTCGCCACTTTTACATATTTCTTACCACACGGGTTCATAAAAAATACAAATCAAACCATTTTTAATTCTTGTTTTAGCATCTTTATGTCCACGAAAACACAACAATAATAAAATTAATGAAACAGAAAATAGATAGTGAAAGAAATGGTTGTGTCGTGGGGTTACCGAGAGAAAAAGGAGACGAGGAGAGTGAGTGGTGTCTTCACGAGTACGACTCGTGACCATATGAATCTTTAACCATCGTTTAGCAATGAAACCCTAGTTGGCCGAATCTTAAATTTAAGATCTTGGGAGCGTGTTGAGGTTTGAACGTATGACGCATAAACGTGGTCCCAAGACCCCGATCTATCGTTTAGAAGTGGCGGTGTAAATATTGAGGGTGGCCGAAAGTTGGCCGGATTTCGGTGACGGCGCCGGAACCCTAGTTTGGGTGGCCGGATTTTAGAGAGAGAGAGAGAGAAATATTTGTGTGTGTGTTTTGTAGTGAGAGAGTGAAAGTGAGGAAATGGGAGAAAGGGTGAAGGGTGTGGGTATTTATATACCCAGGAGGGATTAATGTTCTAATTAGGATAAAGAGGGGGATGGCAATGAAACTAGCAAAAAGGGACCCTAGATGAAACTTTGTAAAACTTTCGTTATATTAGGTTCGGGGCTCGTTTTGACTAGAAAACGAGGGATTCGTGAGTCGAGAGTTACGCCATTGATTTAAAAAATATTAACTCCAATAAAAACGATATATAATACGACTCGTAATTTAAATTAATTAAAACGATCGCTATAATCGATGTTTCTCCAATTACGACGCATCGAAGAATTTATGAGTTGTCACATTTTGAATGGATCACAGTGATTCGTGAACTAAAAAGACCAAAGATGTCGACATTTGACAAGATGTACCGATCTTTGAATTGTGTCATTGTAAACAATTAAAGACCCTAGAAAACCTTCATACTTATGGCCTGATAGCAATATAATTGTCGAAAATTCACAAATTTGCGCACTTCAACAACTTTAGTATTTCATTCTGTATTTTATCAAGTCCAGATGCGAAAATTCAAAGAAAGTAACAACAAGTAGAATGTTTACAAGCCAATTAATAGTAACAAATATCAAATGTCCACAATTAGCAATAGCTCACATGTTCTCAAGTCTCAATGGGCATAGAAACTCATTTTTGTTATCTAAATTGTATATATATATATATATATATATATATATATATATATATATATATATATATATATATATATATATATATATATATATATATATATATATATATATATATATTTTGGACGGCAACTTTTAAATTGATGTATGCCTTCGGTGATGCACTTCAGAAGCCCTTAAGGATTCCTGACAACCGCAACGAATTAACCTTAGCAAGTTAGCATACTCTTCAGCATTAGCAACCATTTTGTGTAAACTTATTCCCACCTTCTTGAGCCGAGGTGACTTGGCCAATACAAGCTTCACAAAATCTAACCCACTCTTCTCACTGCCAAAAATCGTAATCTATAATTCGTTTAGATGCTCCAACCACATATCTGAATAAGCCTCAAGTGTAGAAGAATACATCACATCTCTCTGACCCGATGGATCTTCTAAAATCTACAGGAAGTATTGGTGTTTTTGTGTGAGTGTACTTTGGCATAAGAATGAAACCAATGAAATAATAATAGACGATTTTATGAAATTACCCCTACCTTAAGTTTCTCCAAGTTTGAGGCGCTTCTAATCAAAAGATTAAGATTTGGTAACACGTCTTTATATCGATGCGTAAATACCTTATCTATACATAAGTATTTGAGGTGCAGGGCCGGCTTTAGGGGAGTGCAAGAGGTGCGATTGCACAGGGCCACCGCTTGATGAGGGCCACCAAATTTCATGCACTTCTATTATATATATGAACACAATATGAGACTCGAGCTTAATTAATTCATGCACTACTTATACATATGTATATTATGTGTGTGTTTGAGGGCCTCTTTGTGGTAATGGCACGGGGCCACTGAAATCCACGAGACGGCCCTGTTGAGGTGGATTAGAGCAGATGGAAGCTCTCGTAAATCTCTGTCATGAATAAAACACTTGAACAAAAACCAAAAGAAAGATTAGCTATAAGCCGACTCTTTTTCCTAAGTTGAATCAGTTATATACTATGTGGAGAAGATTACCTCAAGTGAGTTAAGCGAAATAGACAGACTTTCAATCACGGGTAAACACTCAAATAGGCTAATAATGGTGGGATCGTCTCTATTATCATTACAACAACTTTCTTTTGAAACAATAGCACGACTGATAACCTGTAGCAGCTTACAATAGTCAGATATGTTTTTTAAAGGCGACGAGGATATTCTAGCTATTTCAGTAAGAACTTACCAGAGTCTTAATAAATGGACAATTGGACAGGAGATGCATAAGCATTTTGTTAGAGATATAAACACCTTTAAGGGATAATCTCGTGAGGCTAGAAAATACGTTGAATGTTGGTTGATTGTCAAGATTGCAATATTTGATGCATAGGTCTGTTAAGTGACGGAATGAGAAAAAAGAGATGGGTAGCGTATAGTAACAGTTAAAGCCAACCCCGATAGCTGAAATAGTATACGATCAATATTAGTACATAAATTAAAATATGTGTTTATGGAAAGGGTGAACTCATTTATTGGACCTTCGTGCATTGACAGAACTTGGTAAATAAGTTTACACCTTTCGGATAGCTCAACTTCAGTATTACCGGGTACTTCAATCGCATCCTCAATAAATTCAAGTTTAGGAATTTTGGTCCACCGGTACCTCCAATCCCTAGAAAGGATGCTTGTCCTTACTGCCTCTTTAGTCGTTAAGTGACATAAGATGGTTTCTATTATGCATAGAGGAAGCTTGCTGAGCATATCCATCTCTCGATATTATTCTTGTTGGCTGCAATTAAAGATAAACTTTGTTTAACACTTTGCACAGGTCTGTGTATTGATTTCCACAGGATCGAAATGAACAAGATATACAAGATGATTCTTTAATATTATTACAACATAATAAGGTTACATTGTAACATGAGACACACTTTACAACTGCACATATGACGCGTATATATAGAGGTTCGTATGAACCATTGTGTCTGTACGGTAAAGACAACCGAGTCCTAACTACCTTTAACTACCATAACTACCAATAACTACCTTTAACCGTTATTCGGTTATAAACTATCTATCTAAAGAGTTTAGCCCTTAAGCTTTCGTATGTTACATATTGAACCGAGCAATGAGCGAGATTAGGTACACATTCTCCCCCTTAATCTCGATCGTTGCTTCGTCCTAGATTTTGAACTCCGAGTCTTCATGCTCTTCTCCGTGTTCTCTTCCTCGCATTCTTCCTTTCGTGTCGGTCTCCAAACGTATGCCGTTTCCACAAAAGTTTCTCCTTTCTGTGTGTCGACTTGAATTCTATTCCACAAAACGTGTCCTAGATCCCTCCTTGTTCACGGTATCCTTCCAACCATCCTAGTTGTTCACGGTCTCCTTCCAAGTGATCTACGTTGTGTCGTTGTTGTTTGTTTGAAGTGCAAGTTCCTTTCTTTCACACAAACCTCGATACCCCTCACGGTATCCTTCACCAAAACAAACGATATGTTTGTTTTTGCTTCCTTATCGTTGTTGTTGTAACCTTGTGTCGCCTTAATTCGTTTTCCTCAAATTTCCTTGAGTACTCTTTTCTTTCTTGGTTATCTTTCTAAACCTTTCCCACAACAACGTTCACAACTCGCGTTTTACCCCGCGTGCTTCCTTCCCTTTGTGTCTTGTTTAACCTGGTTTCACAAAGTTCTTTATTCCACTCGTTTCTTTCACCAAAACGACGTGTATTTTGTTTCCCGTGTCGCGTTAACAGCGAGCCACAAACAAATTCTAGCGCTATTCTACTCTTGTTCCACGCTATCCTTCCAAGCATCAAGAGTTTTCTTTTTCCCTTTGTTGCCGTGTTAGGCAGTCACCAACAAAGTCACAATATTGTTTTCGTTCTTCCCTTTGTCGTCATGTTCCAGTCCCAACAAAGTTTTCTCCCACCAATACGTTTAGTGTCAACGTTTGTTCCTTCAATCGTGTTCCTCTTCTCCTTCAAGAGTGGATTGAAGTCGTTCCTATCTGCAACTTCCGTTGGTTCTGATCGTGCACTTTCGTCGCCAACAATCCTTGGTGTCTCTTTCCTTCTAAGTCTTTTGATCTTCTTGATCAAAACTTGAATCAAAAACTTGTAATCTTGTAACCCGTCGCTCTTGTTTTGTTTTTCCCAGGTTTTGAAACTTTGGCTCTGATACCAATGTTGCACAGGTCTGTGTATTGATTTCCACAGGATCGAAATGAACAAGATATACAAGATGATTCTTTAATATTATTACAACATAATAAGGTTACATTGTAACATGAGACACACTTTACAACTGCACATATGACGCGTATATATAGAGGTTCGTATGAACCATTGTGTCTGTTCGGAAAAGACAACCGAATCCTAACTACCTTTAACTACCATAACTACCAATAACTACCTTTAACCGTTATTCGGTTATAAACTATCTATCTAACGAGTTTAGCCCTTAAGCTTTCGTATGTTACATATTGAACCGAGCAATGAGCGAGATTAGGTCCACAGTACACAGTGTTGATTATTAGCGATCAAGAACCTGGTATATATCTAGCACGGAATACCTTCAAACTTGTGAGAAGAATGCACACAGAATATTAATGTCGACAGAAAAAGAACTATCATGCGGTATAACCTAACCAAATGATTAGTATTGAAAGAATGATTAACATTGTGCCTCACCCCCTCACCTCTATTTATAAAGAGGCTAGACAACCGACTAAAATGTCTAAAAGAAAGAAAATATGAGGAGGTTGGCTGGGAACGTTACTTGCCATGCAAGGCATAAACCAAATCTCTTAAACTCCTATTCCTACTCGACTAATAACTAAACACGACACATAAACCCCTGGACTTTGACTTAAGCAAAAATAAGGACTAAATTCATAACACATAGCATCAAACATATTAAGACATGGAAAAGAATTAAAAGCGTAATACTCGAGTTGAAGTAGAAACATACTTAAATAAGTTGTCCAACTTATCGTTTTCAATGTTTATGGTAAATGACCTAATTATGATTGATATCCATTCTTATCCTAAATCACACGTTACTATGATATCTTGGTGTATTTGGTGTTCTAAGTTATTTTCAAACCTATATCAATGTATATTTTATGTTTCAAATACAAACTTTGTTACATAAATTTGTTTATTAGATAGCTACAAAAATAATTATAACTTTAGTTAAGCGCTTATTTGTTAAAAAAAAATTATTAAGTCATACTTGATTAAGTGATAACATTAACACCTGTTTTAGCAAAATCATGCAATATTATTGTACTACTAAAGTATCTGTTTTAGAGGAGAAGTCGTCAACTGTGGTTTAGGGTAAATGATTGTTGACTATTATAGATCGGTTCAGTTATCGGTTGTTCGGTTTATCCGATTTGGTTAGTTCGGTTTAAAAAAATTATGGGTAAAATCGAAAACCGAATTCAGACTGGATTAAACTGAATTTCAATTCAGTTCAGTTTTCAGGTTAATTACACAAAAAAAATTAATTATAAAGATTTGTAGTTATAAAAAATATAGATATTTTTATGAATTTGGTTTTCAGTTTTGTTATGGTTCGGTTATAAATTTGGTTTGGTTTTGGTTTTTGGTTCATGTGGGTCACCCCTATTTATTTAGGGTAAATGATTGTTTGGGCTATGTATACTAGTGAGTAGTATTCTGTAAATTTGGTTAGCATAGATCTTGGGCTTCTTAACATAACAGCCCCATAAAATATCAGCAAACTGTCCAATTTGGGTAGCATATTATTTGGGCCTAAATGAAACATATCATTTCACATTATATCACACACATCTTAAAGACTAATTCAAGTCACTAACCTTTTGGTTTTCACATACCGCTAGGCCAAAAATACCCAACATCATACTTGTAAAAGACTAAGACATGGCACAACGAGCCATTGAAAGCCTTCAAACTTCTGGTCCGAGGGCACAATGGCCGTCAAAACTTAACCGAATTTGCGCACTTTAATAACTTTAGTATCAGTTTCTGCATTTTAATAAGTAGAGACACGGAAATGCAAAGAAACAAGTAGAATGTTTACAAACCAGTGCACCTAAAAGAAAACAAATGTCCACAACAAGCCAAAGAGATAATCTTTGAAACTGGCAAAGATTATAAAAACTAGGTTTCAGTATTTAAACAAATTTTTGTCAAACCAAAGAGATGACACCTGCTAAAAATGTTCTGAAGCCGAAGAAGTAAAGCTACTATCTGGGCGCAAGCCAAAGTCTTGGACAGACTGTGAAGTGTTCATTCCACTAAGCAGTCAACAAAACCACCATGTATTTCCATAAATCCATAACTAGTTTCCATCCGTCAAATAATGATTTCTACCACCGGCGATGCACGTGGGAAGCTTAAGAGAATTTGTAAAATCTGCAACTCTTCATCCTCATCAAACGCACTATAGTCAAGGATTATCCTCACTTTCTTTAGCACAGGTGACTTGGCCAAGATAAGTTTTACAAAATTTAACTCATTCCCCCAGTCTTTAAAACCTTTAAAATGTACTTCATTCAGATGCTCCAGCCAAATATCTGAATAGCTATCTACTGTAAAGGAGTATATTTCATCTTCCGTACACAAGTCATCTTCCATAGAGGAGTCATCTTGATCGAGATCGCTATTGTCAATCTACTAAAATCGTTTAGAATTTTGGCATAAGAATCAAAAGTAATATGACATAAGATGGGTTTCTGTTATTACCTCAAGTTTCTCCAAGTTCGGGGAGTTTCTAATCAAAAGAACAAGAAAAGATAACCCGACTTTCTGAGTGAAAGGTATCTCGCGTGTATAGAAGTATTTGAGATGGCTTAATAAGGCTGGAAGCTCTCGAGGAGTTCTGTCATGAACAAAAGACTTGAAGGACCACAACAAAAGTAAGTATAAGACTATAAGTCAACTCTTTTCCTCAATTTGAATCAATCGTATACCAAAATGTTACCTTTCATAAAGAATAATAAAGTAAAAAATCAAATATATCACATGTTAAATAAATTACCTCAAGGATGGTAAACGGAATAAACAGACTTTCAACCATTCGTAAAGACTCGAATAGTTTAATAATGGTAGTACGCTCATCAATTAGGATATATAAACCGTCAATTTCCTGCAGCAAATTTACAAGTCACATAAGTTACAAAAGATGACAATAATCGAATCAATCGATATTCAATCTTAGAAAGAGATTACCAGAGTCACGTTCTTGAGCAAGGGACAACTTGATAGGAGATGTAGAAGTGTTTTTTTAGAGATGTATACGCCATCCAGGGATAAGCTTGTAAGTTTATGAAATCCATTGAATGTCGGTTTATGGCTAAAAGAATAGCCAACAAGACACAGGTCGCTCAAGTGAGAAAACGAGAAGAGCGAGTAGGGTAGCTTATATATCCCATATTCAAAATCAACTTTTAATTTCTTGACAGTATGTTTCCTTGACAAATGAAATATTATACAATCAATCTCAACACATGTGTGATTTTCAACGCCTGCATTATCCGGGAGCATCAAAAGGGTGAACTCATGTATTGGACCCTCGTGCATTAACACCACTTGGGATATAGCAGCAAAAAATTTCTTTCTCCTAAACATTATTCGTCTATTACTAGACGACTCAGCCACATCATACGATACTTGAAACGTTGCCTCCTCAAACACAAGTTTAGGAATTTTGATCCAACGATACCTCCATTCCTTAGAGAGGATACTTGTCCTTGCAGCCTCTTGAATTGGTAGAAAGCATAAGACAGTTTCTATTATGTTTGGAGGAAGGTTGCTAATCATATCTATCTCGCAATGTTCCTGTTGCCTGTGAAATTATCTACTATCAAAACCTATCGTTCTACGCCACATAAACTTTGCTTGATAGTTTAAGTTAGAAATTATACGACCTAACAAAACTCACTCAGGATATATGATACTGAACATAATGGTTGGCGATGATAAAACAGGCATAGACATGGAATTCATACTAGTTTCAGAACACAAGGAGAAAACAGATATGAAAGTACTATAATTTTTTAATAGGCAAATGTATAGTTAAAAAGTAACCAAACAAGATTAAAGGGTGTTTGGGACTGCTTATGTTTTCTGCTTAACCTCTTATCTGCTTATTTTTAAGCAGTCAAGAATGGTCGGATAAAACAAACTGCCTATGCTTGTATGCCTATTTTGGGGAAAGACACGCAACTTCAACTTTTTTTAGAACGGCAAATTTTAACTATCTCACAGTATTTACACCACAAATCTGTCTCACGTGTCCTAAGCATGACTTGAACCCACAACTATTTGGTTGGAGAGCTTCTCACACAACATGGGGTACCATTGAGACACAAGCCCTTTGGTCGCAGTTTTAACTTTTCAATAAGCATGTTTGGACTCACTTATTTCAAAGTGCTTATTTGCAGTGTTGTAAAACCCGGATTACAAGGCCAAGTAGTCGGCAATTACTCGCTACTAGGTCAGTGAAAGAGGCAACTTGAGTCTTGAGCCGAACCAGCCAAAAAAGTCGGTTTGGTCAAAACTCATTTTACTTGGTCAAACTTGTTTCAAGCATGTGAACAATTGTGCTAATGTTTCTAAACATATACTACGTATCTCCCTAGGGTCCTATGAACATCTCCCAAATATAATTTAGAGATTTACAAATGAAAATTCCAATCCGAGTACTTGCCGCCTAGACCGCTCACTACCGGCTAGAGTACCGCCTAGCGAGTTTTACAACCAAACTTAAGTGGGTGTTTGTTTAAGCTTATTTGCGGGCTTACGAGCTTATTTGATTTCGGCTTATATTTCACAAGCCCGATATTTTCGCCTTTTTTAAAAACTCATTGGCTTGTATAACTTTATTATACCATATAATAAGCTTATATAAGCCCATAAATCTCAAAATAAGCCGGAAAATTTGGGCTCATGAAATATAAACCAAAATCAAATAAGCTCATAAGCCTCATTTTTGTGGGAGGTTTTATTGTAACTTTTTACATCATAAGCAAACCCAAACACCCTTTTAGAACTAATAGAGAACTTCTATGATAAAATGGGTAAAACAAATTAAAGGGCAAGAAATAATATGAAACATTTAAGTATAAAAAAGCATAAAAACTTTTTAAGTCATTAAAAAGCTACCTGTTAGAAATGTGATATGGTTTTGAGAAGCAAACTAGACATGTAGCTTCAATTAGGGTTCTTTCTGAGAAATGATTTTTCACTCTTTTTTAAAAGAATCAATATTTGAGGGGGTATTATTTTATTTATTTATTTATTTTCCTCTTTAATCAAACAGTTTTAAGTAGGGTCGGATCAGTTGGAAAACCCCTTGTCTCTCAACCGAGAGGTCAGGGGTTCGATCCTCACTCCCTACAAAAGGCCGGAGGTCTTTTCTACATTTGGTAGAACTGGAAGCAGCCTCTCTACCTTAGGTAGGGGTAATTCTGTCTACATCTTAACCTCCCCCAAACACCGGAGACGGTATTGAGTACCCATAACCCGTGGAAGACGGCATTGGGAGTTACTTTTACTTTACTTTACTTTAGTTTTAGTGTTTGTTTTTCTTTTTTATTTCTTTTTCTTTTTTCCGCAAATTAGACGAGTATGGTGAGCTCGGTTCCGGAACCGCACGAAACTGAACCGGAACCGAGAAAACCTAGAACCAAAAAACGGATGGTCAAGGAACCGAGAACCGGACCGAGTAGGGTGTCTCGGTTCTGGTTCGGTTCTCGATTCAGGTTCGGTTCCTTGCGAGTCTAACCGATTGGAACCGAAATTTGTAAATCTTATGAATTTTTGGAAGTATAATGTGGTGATTTTATGCAAGTAAATTTAAAGTAAAATTTAATCCGTTTTTAACGAACAAGCATGATACTGAATGGATTAGTGTAACACGCTTATCATCATAGAGTTCATAACAGATCATCACTAACAACCTGGAATCAACAAGCTTAAGAATTTGATAAGAAATTGTAAAGCAAATGATTGTTATTGGAATTATGTGGTGAAATGTTACAATGATTGAATGGAATGATACAATGGAATTGAGAGAAAATTTAGAAGGAAACAAGTTTACAACTGAAATGAAATGTACGAAGATAACAGATATTTAAAGGGATAGATTTTGGAGGGAACGTTAGTTAGCTGTTTGATTAAGAGTTGACTGGCACCAATGACGTGTCTTGACCAATGGGAGACTGCCACATGTCATTGGAGACTTTTCTACTTTCTGCTGCTAACATTACCCTTCCCTTCTTAATATCCTTATCCTCAAGGATCAATGACAAACTCAGGGAAACGCTTCTGGATGTCTGTGTAAGATTCCCAAGTAGCATCCACCACTGAACAATTAGACCCTTTGGATGAGTAGATAAACCACTGCCCTGTTTTGCTTCTTCATGAGTTTCCTGTCCAACACTGCAACTGGGGTAACAGCTAGCAACCCATCATCTCTACACTCAAGAAAACCTCCCATAATAGCTTCATCCTTCTTGCATTTCTTCATTTGGGAGACATGAAACACATTGTGTATCTGAGCTGTCACAGGCAATTCCAACTGATAAGCTACACTTCCCACTTTCTTAATCACTTGAAAAGGCCAAAAATACTTTGCAGAAAGCTTTTGTTGGACACTTTGCCTGACTGTAATTTGCCTATATGGTTGGAGCTTCGAGTATACCCAATCACCTTCCTTAAACTCTATTTCAGACATGTGCCTATCTGCCATTGTTTTCATTCTTGCCCTCTTCAAATGGAACTAGAGAAGCTTGATTGCTTGGTCTCTGGCTGTCAAAGTTCTATCCACCTCTTCCACCCTACACTCTCCTGCCTCATAAGTCAAATACTGAGGTGGTGTTTGACCATAAAGGATTTCAAAGGGTGTTGTTTTAGTAGAACTGTGAAATTTGGTGTTATACCAAAATTCAGCTAGGGATAGCCATTTTGTCCATTCCTTTGGTTTTTCACCTGTCATACACCTTAAGTAACACTCCAAACACTTGTTGACAACCTCTGTTTGTCCATCAGTTTGAGGATGGTAAGCACTAGACATCTTCAACTCCACTTTTAACACCCCAAACAAAGATTTCCAAAAAAGGCTGGTGAACACTTTATCCCTTTCACTTATGATTGTCCTTGGCAACCCATGTAATTTATAAACATTGTCCAAGAATAATTGAGCCACTTGTGGTGCAGTGTAAGGGTGAGACATGACCATAAAATGAACATACTTACTGATCCTATCCACCACAACCATGATTACAGTTTTACCATTGGACATGGGTAGGCTATCAATGAAATCCATGGACACATCCATCCATACCTTTTGTGGGATTGGTAAGGGCTGCAACAACCCAGGATAGGCTGCCAAATCTGCCTTATTCCTTTGACATGTATCGCCTTTGCTTGACCACTTGTCTTACTGACTTTCTCATACCCTTCCAATAAAACCAACTTCCAAGTCTTTTTGTAGTAGCTTCCACCCCTGAATGACCTCCATCAGTTGCACTATGAAAATGATTCACTAATTTCTTCCTTAAAGTGTCATCATTGCCAACCATCAGCTTTCCTTTCCTTTTTAACTGTCCAGTTGCCCAAGTATACTTTGAAGAAGAAGACGTCACATCCTTTACCTTCTTGATCAAACCCTACAACTGACTATCATTGTCCCAACTTTTCTTCACTTCTTCCACCAAACCTGTGAAAACTGTTGAGACCATCATAGTGGATAACTCTCCTCCATGTCCTGACCTTGAAAGAGCATCAGCAGCTTGGTTCTCTTTTCCCTTCTTGTACACTATCTCATAATCAAACCCCAACAGTTTTGGTAACTCCTTAGACTAAAATGGTGTAGTGATTCTTTGATCTAGGAAGTGCTTAAGACTGAAGTGATCAGTTTTGATTTGAAAGTGTCTATCCAATAAGTATCCCGTCCATCTGTCCAAAGCCATGATCACAGCTAACAATTCCTTTTCATAGGTAGACAAAGAGTGGTGTTTGGGAGCTAAGGTTTTCTTTGAGATAGGCCCTTTGGATGACCTTCTTGTGGTAGTACAACACATAAGCATCTGTCTCAACCACAAATAAGGCATTGAAATCTGGTAGTTTGAGGACTGGAGCCTGTATCATGGCTTCCTTCAATGCTTGAAAAGCTTTATCAGCTTGCTTATTCCATCCAAATGCATTTTTATTTAGTAATGCAGTTAAAGGTTGAGCAATAAGGGCATAGTTCTTTATAAACCTTCTGTAATAACCAGTTAAACCCATAAACCCCCTCAACTGTTTGATAGTTTTTGGTACTAGCCAGCTACTCATAGCAGCTATCTTTGTAGGATCTGTGGAAACACCTTGGCCTGAAATGACATGACCCAAGTACTCAACTTGAGGAGAACCAAACATACATTTGCTTTCCTTGGCATAGAGTATGTGTTCCCTCATAGTGGTCAAAATAGCTCTTAAGTGCAGCAAATGGTCTTCCACATTAGCACTATAAACCAGTATATCATCAAAAAATACCAAAGTGAACTTTCTTAATACCTGATTCATCAAAGATTGGAAGGTGGAAGGGGAATTTGTTAAACCAAAGGGCATCACCATGAACTCATAATGCCCCTCATGAGTCCTGATATCTGTCTTTGGTATATCCTTTTCATCCATCCTGATCTGATGATATCCTGATCTTAAATCCAACTTTGAGAACACCTGTGACCCATTCAACTCATCAATGAATTCTTCTATGTTCCATCCTTCATCTTAACCATTACTATTGGAGATGAAAATGGACTATTGCTTGGTCTAATCACTTTAGCTTCTAGTAACTCCTGTACCATTGATTCAATTGCATCCTTCTATGCAGGTGGATGTTTGTATGGTCTGATGTTTACTGGTACTACATCTTCTCTTAAAGGAATCTTGTGGTCATCTTTGTCTTGGAGGAGGTAAGGTAGTAGGTATGGCAAAAATATCTTCAAATTCTTGCAAAAGGCTTCCCAACCTGCTCTGCTCCTTTTGATCCAAAACCGATTATGTATTAGTACTGAGTGACATCACTGAGGCTGCTAGTACACATACATTCATGACACTCAAGTTAGCAGGTTTTTTGGACACATGTTTAGACAATTGTTTGCCTGTAGTTACTGCACTGGATTCCTGGTAGAGCCTCTTAAGGACACTGCTCTTCCTTCACAGACAAATAGCATTCTAAGGGAGCTGAAATTCCACACTATATCTCCCAAAGTTGCCAACCATTGTACCCCCAACACCATATCACAACCCCCAAGTGGCAATATCACATCAGAAGTGAATGTTTCGCCATTGAGAGACCAAGTAAACCTTCTACACAAGCTAGTACTAGTCAACTTATTACCATCAGCCACATATACTTGCAGTGGTTCAACTGTACTGATCTTGCACCCTAATCTCTTAGCCTTATGCAGATCCATAAAATTATGTGTGCTACCAGAATCAATGAGGATATGTATTTTCTGTTTTCCAAAATATCCAATGACTCTCATAGTTTTATAGCCAATCACACCAGTCAAGGCATTCAAAGAGATTTGAGGTGTTTCATTACCGTCTGTAAGCTCTGGTAAGATATACTCCTCATTACCCCCTTCTAACAAACACAGTTCCATCTGTGGATCATGATCAATGACCAATTCCAGATCAAAGGCTTGTCCACTGCATTTATGGCCAGGCACAAACTTTTGATCATAGTGAAAACATAATCCCTTAGCTCGTTACCCCCTTCTAACAAACACAGTTCCTTCTGTGGATCATGATCAATGACCAATTCCAGATCAAAGGCTTGTCCACTGCATTTATGGCCAGACACAAACTTTTGATCACAGTGAAAACATAATCCCTTAGCTCGTTTGTCATCAAAGTATTTCTGTGACAAATACTTCCTTGTAGGATTTGTAGTTATAGTGTATGGCTTAGCAGGAAAAGCTAAAGTGTTGATTGGATTCCTTGCAGCTACATATCCTCCCTTGTTACCATAAGTGTTTGAAACTACAGCATGTTTTGGTAAAGGAAGAATAGGAGTCTGCCTAACCTTCTGAGCAACCATTGTAGCTTCTTGCAGCTTACACAGACTAGCAGTATCAGATAATGATTTAGGCTTGAACATTCTCACAGGCAAAGCAATGCTTTGAGGCAGTCCTCCCAAGAACAAACTAATGGAAAGAGCTTCAGGCATGTCCACTTTATTAAGCAATAGTTCAAACTTTTCATGATACTTTTGCATAGAGGACTCATACTTCAAGTTTTTAAGCTCAGAAAGTGGATCTTCAAACTCAGTATCAAACCTTGCTAACACATCAGTCTTATACTCAAGCCAATCCACTACTCCATCATGAAGTTTTTCATCTTTGTTGATGCCATACTAATGCACTGTCAGACATGTGTATAGAAGCTAGTTTGACCTTGTCCACATCATCAACATCCTCCACACTAAAGAACTGTTGACACTTGTACAACCAGCTTTTAACATCACTGCCATTAAACTTTAGAAAGTCTATTTTGGTCATTCTTCCATACTGCAACTCTCGAGGTCCACCATTACCATTTCTACTGTTTACAAACTCATACTTAAGATCCATATCATGACGTAGTGCATCTAATTTGTTTGTAAACTCAGTTGTAACCACATCCATCATTTGTTGAATTTGAGCCATTAAATCTGCTGTATCAATAGCAGAAGCTCCAGTGTTACCAGTATTTGAGCCTCCAGCATTCACAACTGATCTAGTACCCGCCATTTGCACTAATTATCAATCGTCACCGGAAAAACACAGTCGTCGCCGGAAAACTTCGCCGGAAAATCAAGAACTCGCCGGAGAAGGTGATTCAATTGCCAGGAGCGAGCTATGATACCACTTGTAACACGCTAATCAGCATAGAGTTCATAACAGATCATCACTAACAACTTGGAATCAACAAGCTTAAGAATTTGATTCGAAATTGTAAAGCAAATGATTGTTATTGGAATTATGTGGTGAAATGTTACAATGATTGAATGGGATGATACAATGGAATTGAGAGAGAATTTAGAAGGAAACAAGTTTACAACTGAAATGAAATGTAGGAAGATAACAGATATTTAAAGGGATGGATTTTGGAGGGAAAGTTAGTTAGCCGTTTGACCAAGAGTTGACTGGCACCAATGACGTGTCTTGACCAATGGGAGACTGCCACATGTCATTGGAGACTTTTCTACTTTCTGCTGCTAACAATTAGATCATCAATGTAATCATTAAAATTTTACATTATTTATCACATACACCCACCAGCCAGCGCTCTGTTGGCAGCTTAGTAGTTTTACTAGTGCAGAGATTCAATCAAACTATTGTTTGTTTTTTGTTGTTGATGAAACAATATATTATTTTGTTTATGTGAACCTAGTTTAAATTTCAATTAATGAAATATGATATCTTTAGTAGCTTTCTTCTAATGTCATTTTTTTTCAAGTACTTAGGTGTCTTGTTGACAAACTGGTGAAACAGCTGTTGGTTACACCAAGTAGAGAAACTAATTAGTTTTTAGCCTATCACTGATCACCAAAGTTGTTATCGTTGTCTACTGCTGCTTTTGCTATCAAATTCCAGTATGAACAACACAAATGTGGTATAAGCACATGTCGTTTATTTAAATCAAACCCTCAAATTTGTGTTCTGTTCAAACAATGTGGTAATGTGGTAGTGTGAATAAAGTTGATGAAATACCAAATATATGAAATGATCGAAATGCCCTTAAATAAAAACAAAATCAAACGGAAAGTAACAGGGTTGACCAACGGAAAACAGGTCAAGGGACCAGTTTGGCCTCAAAAACCCATAGTTTGGACTATTGGCGACTAAAATCTCATGTTACGGAGCCATGCGATGGATTTGGACAAGTTTAGGGACCAACGGTGTATTTTAGTCTTAAATAAATAACTTACTATATAAATATAAAAATTTGTATTGTAGCAAACCCGAACAGAGCTAAAAGTTCAGTTACTGCAAACATTAAAAAATCGAACCATCATTTGCTTCGGGTCAACTGTTTCAGTGAATTAGGTTCAAATTTCAGTTTCTCCGCCATCATACATTAGCCTTCAAAACGCATACTAAAAAGTAACAACATATCATATATCTAAAAATCCCATATCAGACAATGAACATAACTACTAAACTGTTCAGTTAACTAAACATTCAGCAAACCGCAATGATTTCAACCGGTCAAATAATGATTCCAACCGCTGGTGATGCGCGTGGGGAACTTAAGAGAACTTGTAAAACAGCAATATGTTACCAGAATCGATTTCACACCTTCAAACAATGATGTCTACCACCGGTGATGCACGTGGAAAACTTAAGAGCATTTGATACATGTACACCTCTTCATCCTCATCAAACAGCCTGTAGTCGATTCTCACCCTCACCTTTTTTAGCACAGGTGACTTAGCCAAGATAAGTCTCACAAAATTTAACTCATTCCCCTGGTTTTTAAACTTGACAATATGTAGTTCGCGCATATGCTCCAACCAAATATCTGAATAATCCTCGAGTTTAAAGGAGCGTATGTCATCTTTGGCAAACAATTCATCTTCCATTGAGGAGTCATCTTCATCAAGGTACGTATTATCAATCTACAAGAAGTACCAGTATCTATTATGTTAGTGTATTTTGGTGAGTCAAAACTAATAGGATACAAGATTGATTAACGTTATCACTCCTACCTCAATTTTCTCCAAGTTCGGGGAGCTTTTCATTAAAAGAACAAGAATAGATAACCTGTCATTATGTTTCTGAGAAAAGCATACACGACTCAAATATAGAAATTTAAGGCGTAATGTGGTTGGAAGCTCTCGTGGAACTCTGCCATGAACAAAAGGCTTGAAAATCTACAACAAAGCGTTAGTATACGCCCACTCATTTCAGCAAGTTAAATCAATAATATACCATGTGAAGAAAATTACCTCAAAGATGCCAAATTGAGTAGAGAGGCTTTCAATAGCTGGTAAACACTCGAATAGGTTGATAATGGTATAAGTGTTGGTACTGTTAAAGATGTAAGTATAGTTGATTTCCTGCAGAAACTTACTAAAGTCAGATAAGTTATAAAGGCTGAAATGGAACGTTTGTTTAGTTAGAACTTACCAGAGTCAAAGTCTTGAGTAACGGACAACTCGATAGGAGATGTAGTAGTGATTTTATAGTGGTTTGTGTATACATAAAAGATAAGCTCGTAAGACTACCAAATCCATTGAATGTTGGTTGATAGTCAAAATTACAACCGTCTAGACATAGGTCTGTCAAGCAATGGAATGAGAAGAGCGACAAGGGTAGCCTATACATCCCAAAATCAAAGTCAAATTTCAATTTCTTGACAGTATTTTTCCTTGACAAATGAAAAATTATATCATCGAGCTCCGGACATTTGTTATCCATAAAACTTAATGTGCGAGGCTGCATGGAAAGGGTGAACTCATATAAGGGACCCTCGTGCATTAACAAAACTTGCCGGATAGTCAACTCAGTGAACGTTTTCTTTTTACTTGGTTGGCTAAACATTTGCTCCTCGTCAGACGACTCAGCCCTATCTGACGACTCAGACCCATCAGTGCCAGCCGTATTAGTTGGTATATGAAAATCAAAATCCTCAAACACAAGTTTTGGGATTTTGATCCAACGGTACCTCCAATCCTTAGAGAGGATACTTGTCCTCACTGCCTCGTCGATAGGTAGAAAACATAATATGGATTCTAGTATGCCTGGAGGAAGGTTGCTAATCCTATTCATCTCAGGATATTCTTGTTGGCTGCAAATTTTGTTTAATACACACAAAAAATAAGTCTAAGACACACTCGTTCAGATAATAATTGAATATGAGAGTTATTGATGATAACACATGAGGCCATTGATATTAATTTGATGGGTTTAAGCTAGAAAATTGGCGCGTATTTTTAACAGTGTCCCAACTCCCAACTGAGTACCTGAACTAAAAAGTGTTCCAATATGCACATTTTTGTGATGTGTTACATTAAAAAGAGCTGCACGTCACGTTTTACCAACATGTGCATATTTGAACACTTTCTTTAACGGTTTGTAACATTTAATGGAACCCTTTTCAGTTTAGATACTTAGGTCTAAACTCAGGTTGGACACTCATGAAAGTACATTGGTATTGTATAGCTTAACCCCTAAGTTCATATTGGTTTTAGAGCACAAGGACAAAACAGAATTAAAAGTACCACGCGTTAAATCTCCAATTGCATAGTAATAAACAAAACTGAAAGGTGCCTCGGATTGCCTAGTTTTTCTGCCAAACTTCTTAGACGTGGCGTCAGGGGCGGAGCCAGAAATTTTTGCTCGAGGAGGCAATTGGTTCTTTGAGAGGAGGGGGATTACAAAAAAAGCCAAATATTTTCGAAAATTTACACTACAATTTTTTGGCTAGGGGGGCACATGCCCCTTGTGACCCCCTTTATCTCTGCCCATGCATGGCGTAGTGTAGGCAAATGTGACAACCCGGTATTTTCCGAAACTTAATTAATACCACATCGTACTAATTTTTGACATATTAGTCACTGCGTAAGGCTTTGGACAATAATTAAAGTAAATTTTAAAGTTTATTGGTCACTGCGTAAGGCTTTGGACAATAACTGAGTTGATTTTGTGAATTATTTGATGATATGTGAAGTTATTTGGATATACGTGAGATTACCTTATGGTTGTGAGAATGTTAGCACACGCGTTACGGCACACATAGGAACCTAATATACGTTAAATTAAATGATTTTTATCATTTTCGGCAAAGATAGTCATGTACTACTCGTTTTGATTGGAAATTTAATTACAAGCGAAACGGTATAAATTTCATGTTTTGAATCGATCGTTTGCTAGTTTAATTTTGTCCCGAACTAGTTTTCGTGAAAGATTAGACAAATAACGCGTTTAGTCCCTGAAGGAAGTTACAAGACCCCCCTGCTCTCCCCTTTTGTGATAAACCAACCCCTTGAAACGATTATTTGTATTACTGGTACTGGTACTGGTGGTAACAGATGCGTACTAAAGTTTACTTGTTGTACACCCATTACCCGACTCCTTTTGCCATGACTAATGTCAGTTAATAATGCACTTCGCTTTCGCGAGATTCCATTGTTAATAATGCCCTTTGGTTTATACATGCCCCATGTGGGTAAAATGAGATTAGGGTTTCACAACCCACATCTCATCACCACTTTTCATCTCTTGCTCTCTCTCTCTGGTCGTCGCGTACACGACCTCACCGCCGTTCACCGCCCCTCCACACCACACACCACCACCTCTCCCACCTTCACAAGGGTCTCGTGGTTCATTCTAAGTGGTGCACGCGCGCGTTTAGCCCCAAATGCACCTCGTTTTTGTGGTTTTTGGTTCGGATCGAGTGGTAAAGGAAGATTTGAAGCTTGTGTTGATAGATCGAAGAAAGCTCGTGATCCCTTGTTGATATTTTGGTCCTCACGCGCCCTATTTCTTTTCTCTCTCGTTTTTTATTCGGATTCGGGTAATAGGTGAGTGAGGTATTGTTGTTTGTGATTTTCGTAAGGTTTTCATGGTCAAAAACGTGATATGGATCGGTTATGTGCAAAACCGATCTATAGAAATGGTTTTGGATTAAAAGTGGTGTTAAAACTTTGGTATCATCGGGTATAAAGTCGTGCGTATGTGTTTTGTTTCGGCTTATTTTGTTTGCCGATGGTGCGTTTGGTTTAACTTATTCCGGCTTATTTTCTTGGCTTATTTAGTTTGTCAAGGTGGGGTTTGAATAGGCTTATTTGGTTTCCGTGAAAGTGTTTGGATCGGCTTATCCTACCCGGCTTATTTAGTTTGCCGTGGGATGTTTGTTCGGCTTATTTTGACCCAAGAGAGGGTGTTTGGTTCGAGCTTATTATCCGACTTATTTGGAGCTTATCTCACAAGCTCACTTTTCGGCTTATTTATTTCGCTTATGTTTCGGCTTATTTGTTTAGCTTATATTGCAGCTTAGTTGTCGAGCTTGTTACCCGGGTTATTTCGGCTTATTTCGGAGCTTACTCATAAGCTCACTATTGGCTTATCTGGGGAAAAGAAAAACAGGTTTTAGCCCGTGGCCTATGAGGGTCCGGTTGGTTTGTTACTTGGGCCGAAGCCCAACGCACACTAGGGTCCGTTTAGTTTAGTTCTAAGTGGGCCGAAACCCATTAGAAATAAGGGTCCGTTTGGTATTAACCATAAAAATGTGACCCGTTGACTTTGACCCAAGGTAAGTTTGACCCTTGTGAAATTTGACCCTACACAATTTGACTCGAAAAGTAATGAAAACCGAGACAACGAGTAACGTGTACTTTTCGAGAAATGTGGTATTTATGACTATTGAGATACGTGATATTTATGATTACGTGAGTGTTGAGATTGAATTATTTACGAACTTGGATATTATTCGGATTATTAAAAGTTTTGATTATGTTTAGTGTTAATAGACCTGATTAATATAGTTGTTGGACTTATTGAGCTGACGAGTTCAATAAGAGCTCAACAAGTGTATTGAAAGGACTTTATTATCACGTGACTTATCCCATAGACTTACCATTTGATTTATGTGCAGGTTTGGTTTTGAATTAATAAGCGAGGTGAAGGAATTGTTGGACTTATTAGGTTGACGAATCCAACGATTAGTCCGAATACCTTATTAAGTTTTAACCTAACCTGGGAATTGTGACTGTATTTGTGATTTTATATCGATTGATAATGGACTATGATTGATGGGATTGCAACATTTATTTGGGATTGACATTTGGGATATAAATTATTATTGGTTCGACTTATTGGACCTTCGTCAGAATTTGGACATCATGGACTTTTGAGAATACGACACGAATACAGTACATTAGACTTGTAATGAATTTAATGTATTCGATTCGTAACGGATAAAAAATAAGGAAATAATGCCTAAACGCTAATAATACGAGTTTTACTTGGAAATGGTTAATGAGGTAAATTGGAAATTGAAACTCGATCAAGTCATTGACTTGGGGATTGTTCAATAAATATATGGGTCATGCCCAAATTTTGTAGATTTTCTATACTTAGAAAATGTTATCCAAATTCTTTAATAAAACCATAAGTCCAACATTGTTTTAAATGAGGTTGCAATGGGATGTAGTGTGAATACGTATATTATCAATCGACTACCAATTTATGTGTTTGGTTTTGCTTTTGATTACGACTACTTCCGTCTAAGTTTCTCGACTCGAGTCTTCTTCATCACGCCTTTCAATTTTCTGTTGACATTTGCTTTGGCGAGATTATTCTTGAGTCCGCTTGTCTTTGTATACACGACTGATGATACCAAAACTCTTTTGAAATTTGAGAATGATTTGGAAATGGAAAAGTGTTTTGACCATGAAAAACCACGAGTATTAAATTGAGATATTTGGTACAAATTTTGAGACGAGTTGTTATATATTAGGTTGTGCCGTGAGCGTCGTGCTATAGGGTTTTGCTGAATCGAGACTACCCATTTTATTCTATTGTATGATTGTTTGAGTTACCGATCGAGGTGAGTTTATAGCCCCTTTTTACTCATATTACTTGGTTTATGAAACTTGCGGTGAGAAACATGCAAAATATTTTGATTGGACTGTTAATGTTTTTGTGGTGATTGTGATTACGCTTATAGGCTAAGATAGGACTCGGTTAGTTTGCCCGTTCATGAATCGTTAGTTCCTGAGGGAAGCGCGAATGTTATAAATAGATCTATTGTGGTTGACAACCCCGTCTGGACTTTGGTTACCAACTTGCCATGATTACACATGGACTTGGGTATTCTAATTTGCCATGACATATAGCATGTCGAGTTATTATGTAGGGTTAGACCCTGAGTTATTGGTCATTATGGGATGTTGAGTGTCGGTATGACTTAGCCTGCGTAATAAATTGCTTTTGAGGTGACACTATATGCGTTGTAGTGTGCTCTCATGACAAGGTCCATTGATGCTTTATGATTAAACCTATAGACTCACAAGCTTTTTGCTAACTTTTAGCATGTTCTGGCATATTGTGGGAAGGCTTTGGCATGGCAGTGGCTTGGTCTTTGATCCTCTTTGACTCTGATATTACATTTTGGACCTAAACCTTTTGAATTTTGGGCTATATTCCCCGTTGAATAAATATGTAAACTCTGATATTGTGCTTGGATTATGATTTTGGATGAATGCATGAGCTTATTTAGTTTCTCATGCTTGTGTAATTATACCAATTGAGTAACACCCAAAAGTGAGTAAAGTCTTCGGCTGAGCAAATTTTGGGGTGTTACAACAAACTTCACCCGTGAGAGGTGAGTTTTTCGCTTATTTCGCCAGTGAATCACGCGTGGAAAGGGTTATAGTGTTATACCCTCTCCTATCACGCTGAAACCGGTGAAAGTTTTTAGTTTTTTTGTGTGTGTGTTAATTAAAAATAGGGTATAGGTAAATGGTGAGCGAGAACTATGTGGGTTTGAGTGATGCACTAGTCAGAGGGAGGGGATAACTTGGCGCTAATGTGGAGTTAAGTGAGGGGTAAAGTAAAGCCGTAAAGGTGAGGATTTTACAAGTAGTCTTATGTGCTTATTTTCTAGCACATACACAATTTGGAGTACTCGATGAAACAAACAGCTTATGCTTATTTAGTTATTTTGGGGCCAAATAAGCAGTTTTTTACTTTTCATTAAGCAGGTTGAGTACCTCAATTAATTATTTACCCTCATATCTAGCCTAAAAGCCTTACTAAAGACGATTTATTACCACATTCTTCAAATTATTCTATTTTGACTGTTATTGCATTTCACTATTTACTGAACTGCTTATTATTAAGCTACTGATTCTGCTACATAAGAGTAGCAAATATAGCAATTCCTAACACCCTTCAAACACAAAAAACATGAAAAGGATCAAAAAATAAATACTAAATAGTATAAAAACTAATGTTTTGAAACCCGGTTGAACCGGTTCCGGTCAAGAAAACGGCCAAACTAAACCGGGTTTTTTAATTTTCTGTCGAAACACAATTAGACCCGCCGGGTTTGACTCGAGACCCGGTGGTCGAACCGGTGATCCGGTGACTCGACCGGGTTTTCAAAGTATTTGTTAAAAGGATAGGTAAATCAGCAAAAAGGGGATATGCAAAATGCAAGATAAAAGTATTAAAAAAACATGAAAACATGAAAATGAGTAAAAGTACATACCTGCTAGAAACATGACAAGGTTTTGAGAAACATGCTTCAGTACTTCAAGGAGAAGGGAATAGTAGTGGTTAATTTTAGGGGAAATGATTTTCTTAGTGGTTGTTGGACTTTTTTAACCTTTTAAAAGAAATCATTTTTTTGGAACTTTTTTCGTGAATATTTAAAATATGAAAAATTCCATATATACCCAAATAAAACTACATAATTTCATATTTACCCAAATGATAAGTTTTCAATACATGAGTACAATACTTTTAAAGCATGGGTTGCCAATTCCGACCTACTCAGTTGCGGCCTCACCGGGTTGCCAATTCCGACCTTTCACAGACCACCCTCAAATGTACATAATTAGCGAGATTTGAACGCTTGATCTCATGTTCAAAAACCTCAAAAGGTGCAGTCTCCAATTCTAACAAAACTGCTAGGCACTTCCCATAGAGTGATACCCATACTCGTCACCAAACCAAACACACGTTAATCACTTATTTAAGAAGTGTTTAGACAACACAATAACCAATAACAACATTTTAAGCCTAATACAATATACTGAAAATGTACGTATTAGTATTCATCAAATAAATAACCTAGTGTGAAAATTAAAATAAACTTAAAATAGTTTACATATCATTTCACACACATCTTAAAGACTAATTCAACTCGCAACCTTTTGGTTCTCACATACCGCTAGGCCAAAAATACCCAACATCATACTTGTAAAGACTAAGACGTGGTACAACGAGCCATTGAAAGCCTTCTGGCCGTCAAAACTTAACCGAATTTGCACACTTCAACAACTTTAGTATCTCTTTCTGCATTTTAATAAGTTGAGACACGAAAATGCAAAGAAACAAGTAGAATGTTTACAAACCGTTGCACCCTAACACAGAACAATGTCCACAACATGCAATAGATAACTTGAAACTGGCAAAGATTATAAAATCCAGGTTTCCATAGGTAAACAAATTTTGTCAAACCAAAGAGATGGCACCTGCTAATCCGAACAAAAGTGCATAAAAATTTTCTGAAGCCGAAGAAGTAAAACTACTATCTGGCGCAAGCCAAAGTCTTGGACAAACTGTGAAGTGTTCATTCCACTAAGCAGTCAACAAAACCGCCATGTATTTCCATAATTAGTTACCATCCATCAAATAATGATTTCTACAACCCGGGATGCGCGTGGGAAGCTTAAGAGAATTTGTAAAATCTGCAACTCTTCATCCTCATCAAACGCACTACGGTCAAGGATTATCCTCACTTTCTTTAGCACGGGTGACTTAGCCAAGATAAGTTTCACAAAATTTAACTCGTTCCCCCAGTCTTTAAAACCTTTAAAATGTACTTCGTTCAGATGCTCCAGCCAAATATCTGAATAGCTATCTACTGTAAAGGAGTATAATTCTTCTTCCGTACACAAGTCATCTTCCATAGAGGAGTCATCTTCCTCAAGCGCTCTATTGTCAATCTACTAAAATCGTCAGTATTTTGGAATAAGAATAAAAACTAATAGAGTAAACACTAATGATACTTTATGTACTATTCGAGATAACTCATTATGCTTCCTCTACTATTTTTATTCTCATTCATCTTAACATTGTTTACGGTCAACGATTCATTTTATACATAATAGTCGACTCTTTTTTTTTTTTCAAAAAAGGACTCAAATGCCCTTTATCTTCTTCCAAATCATCACCACTACCTCCGGCCGCCAACACCACCATCACTTCCGGTCGTAAACACTGCCGCCGCCACCACTTCCGCTAACACCACCACCAATCAACCACCACCACCACATTTAAAAACCATGGTCTAAATAACTTGCGTTTTCAAATTGGTTTTATGTCATTATGGTCTCACCACCACCAATCAATCATTTTTAAAAACCACAATTTAATTAGTAACATACTTGCGTTTTTAAAAAGTATGTTCCTACGTTAAGACGTGATTACCTTTACTGTGATAAACTGATAATTGAAGTATTAAATAGGACAGTTTAATAAAGAACCATATGGTCTGTAATTTTATCATGAAATCTTCGTGGATCCAACGTAGTTTGCTTACAAACGTTTCCATATTTAGTAATATTAAAAACAAGTAGAATAAAGTTTTCTTCTTGGGTCTTTTCCTCCGATAATGATTCAAATTACCCACGGCTTGTATTGATGTGACGTAAGAACTTTTTGGTTTTTAGTCGGAAAATAAGGCTTTAACCAGAATCAATGGTGCTTGACCGGAATTATGAGATGTGGATGATGAAGATGGAGGAAATGGCCAAATTACCCTTAAAGATGGTGTATAATGAGTTTTTCTAAAATAAAGGAAGCATAATGAGTTATCTGAGATAGTACGTAGAGTATCCTTGGTGTTTACCCAAACTAACATGACATAAGATGGATTTCTGTTATTACCTCAAGTTTCTCCAAGTTCGGGGAGTTTCTGATCAAAAGAACAAGAAAAGATAACCCGACTTTCTGAGTGAAAGGTATCTCGCGTGTATAGAAGTATTTGAGATGGCTTAATAAGGCTGGAAGCTCTCGTGGAGTTCTGTCATGAACAAAAGACTTGAAGGACCAAAACAAAGGTTAGTAATAAGTCAACTCTTTTCCTCAATTTAAATCAGTTATATACCAGAATGTTACCTTTCAGAAAGAAAAAGAAAAAAAG
Organism: Chrysanthemum makinoi; assembly: GCA_910596185.1. Lineage (NCBI taxonomy): Eukaryota > Viridiplantae > Streptophyta > Magnoliopsida > Asterales > Asteraceae > Chrysanthemum > Chrysanthemum makinoi. Next base: position 350,999,555 of record OU343224.1, on the reverse strand, counting down.
AAAGCATAAAATCAATTATATAACATGTTAAAAAAAAATTACCTCAAGGATGCTAAACGGAATAAACAGGCTCTCAATCATTCGTAAAGACTCGAATAGGTTAATAATGGTAGTACTCTCATCAATTAGGATATATAAGCTGTCAATTTCCTGCAGCAAACTTACAATAGTCACATAAGATGACAAGAATCGAATCAATCGATATTCAATCTTAGAAAGAAATTACCAGAGTCACGTTCTTGAGCAAGGGACAACTTGATAGGAGATGTAAAAGTATTTTTGTAGAGATGTATACGCCATCCAGGGATAAGCTAGTAAGTTTACCAAATCCATTGAATGTTGGTTTATGGCTAAAACAGCAGCCAACAAGACACAAGTCGCTTAAGTGAGAAAACGAGAAGAGAGAGTAGGGTAGCATATATATCCCTTCAAAGTCAATTGTTAATTTCTTGACAGTATGTTTCCTTGACAAATGAAATATTATACAATCAATCTCAACACATGTATCGCCTGCGTCATCCGGGAGCATGAAAAGGGTGAACTCATGTATTGGACCCTCGTGCATTAACACGACTTGGGATATAGCAGAAAAAAATTTCTTTCTCCTAAACATTATTTGTCTATTACTTGATCCGTTAACAGTTTGCTCCACAACAGACGACTCAGCCACATCATATGATACACGATACTTAGCCTCCTTAAACACAAGTTTAGGAATTTTGTTCCAACGATACCTCCATTCCCTCGATAGGATACTTGTCCTTGCAGCCTCTTCAATCGGTAGAAAACATAAGACAGTTTCTATTATGTTTGGAGGAAGGTTGCTAATCATATCCATCCCGCAATATTCCTGTTGCCTGCAAAATTATCTACTATCAAAACCTATCGTTCTATGCCACATAAACTTTCTTTAATAGTTTAAGTTAGAAATTATACGACCTAACAAAACTCCCCGGGATATATGATACTGAACATAATGGTTGGTGATGATAAAATAGGCATAGACATGGAATTAGTTTCAGAACACATGGACAAAACAGATATGAAAGTATTACAATCATTGAATCGCCAAATGTATAGTTACAAAGTAAACAAACAAGATTTAAGGGTGTTTGGGACTGCTTATTTTCTTATCTGCTTATATTCAAACAGATAAGCAGTTAAGAATGCTCGGACATAACAAACTGCTTCTGCTTATTTGGGGGAAAGATAAGAAGTTATAACTTTATAATAAGCAGATTTGGACCCACTTATTTCATAGTGCTTATTTGCAGTGTTGCAAAACTCGGATTACAAGGCCGAGTAATCGGCAAATACTCGCTACAAGGTCATTGATCGAGGCAACTTTAGCCTAATCGGCCAAAAAAATCGGTTTGGTCAAAACTCGGTCAACACGGTTAAAACTGCCCTATGAACATGTCATACATTTAACTTCAAAATTTATATATTAAAATTCCAATTCAAGTACTTCTTGCCTAGGCCGATTACTACCGGCTAGATTACCGCCTATAGTGTTTTTAAACCAAGCTTATTTGGAATGAAACTAAATCACCTTTTTACCCTCTTATCTAATTTTTTAACCAAGTTTATCCTCCTTTTCATGGGGTTTTTTTAGAGGTGCCAACTAATGACACATCGGTTATTCATGGGTCTAGTTTGGGTAAATATTGAGTAGTGGATGGGTCTAATCGGGTATTTGATAGAAAGTGCAATTATATAATAATTATCCAACGGGTCTAGGTGGGTCTGGCGGGTCAGATTTTTTTTTTTTTTTTTTTTTCACTTTTTATATTTTACTCAAAAAAATTATTCTCCACCGGACAAAAACCCATATAGACCCGGACCCGTACAGACCTAAACTCATCTAGACCTATGACCCAAACCCGACCCGAACCACCTATTTTGCCACCTTACGCTCAGTTCTCTAGTTTAAATGGAAGAGGAAAGTAAGGAAACTAAAAGTTTTTTGTGTTCTTGAGTCTTTTTTAAAAGAGGAAAGGGAAAGGGAAAGGGAAAGGAAATAGGGAGGAAGATTTGTTAAGTAAATCTTCCTCCAACTTTTGGGAGGAAAGAGAAAGGAAACGGAAGTGTAGGTTGTATAAAGACTAATATACCCTTTTTAAAATATTTGACATTAACAATTAAAGAACATATATGTAATTTGACCAAGTTATTTTCCTTTTCCTCTCACTCAAGAACATGATTATGATTACTTTCCTTTTCCTTTCCTCTATCTCAAGAACATAACAACTAACACTTACTTTCCTTTTCCCTTTCTTTTCCCTTTCCTATTCTTTTCCATTTCCCTTCCCTAAAAACTCGAAAACTGAGCGTAAGGTTTTTATTTTAATTTTTAACATCATAAGCAGTCCTAAACACTATTTTCCTACACAAGCACAATAATAAGCAATCCCAAACACCCTCTTGGAACTATTAGAAAACTATTATGATTATAATATAAAAGGGTTAATTAATAACTTTAATTAAATCCTCATAACAGTATGAAAAACATTAAAGTAAAGAAATGCATAAAAATACCTGTGAGAAATGTGATATGATTTTGGAGCTTCAATTGCTGCAGAAAGGAATGGTGGTTAGGGTTCTTTCTGAGAAATGATTTTTCACTCTGTTTTTAAAAGAATCAATATTTGAGGGGCTATTTGGTATTTTCTTTTTTGTTTCCCTCTTTAATCCGATAGTTTAGGGGGTTGTTAATGGAATTATGGGTGCGTTTGGTTTGTCGCTATCAATCACAATGAGTATGGGTGTTGGTATAGAGTGGAATGATAATGGAGGGTATGAAGAAACCCCCACACACATAATATATGAGAAAACATTCACATTTGGGTATCCTCATTTTATTGGATGAGCCCTATAACCAACCAAACAACATTAATGACTTTTAAAGTCATAGATTCCTACCATACACCCCAACCAAACAGGCCCAAATTTATCATGTTTGGTGGGTATGAATTGTAGTTATTTATATGGGTTTCATTCTCAACTTTATAAATTAACCGATCAACCAAACAATTATAATGGGAATGAAAGTCATTCTCTTAATCTCACATCCTCGAACCAAACATCTCTTTAGTGTTTGTTTATCACTTACATGTTTTTTTATTATTTATTTTTTTTTTCACAAACTAGACAAGTATCCATGTACATAATGGTGATGGTATATGTTTTTAATAAAATTCAATTGCGTCGATCTTACTTGATTATTTTTTTTTTAATATCTGTCTTATGTGCGTAGCTTAATATGATACTGGTTGTGGTTGAAAATTGAAAGTTTCTACTGAATATGATAAAAAGGAAAAAAAGAAAAAAAAGAAAAGAAAAAAAAAACTATCTTGTGATAGAAAAAACATAAATACCATTACAAGATGATGATAGAATTATATATGATTTTCGAGATGAAAATGATTATAAGGCGAGCAAAATTAACAGGATGCTACATCAACAAAAGATTTTTAAAATATTTTTTTCAAAACATGATGTGGCACATATTGATATAAAGATCTGTGGGCGCGTTTGGTTCAAAATGAGGAATGGGAAAGGGAAAGGAAAAGGGAATGCAAAGGAATGGAATGGGGATTATCATTATCTTTGATAGTGCTTTGTTTAAGAAAAACACATTAACCTCCAAAGTGGTGGTGGTGGTGGCGGCTGGTGGTGGTGGTGGTGGTTGCTGGTGGTGGTGGCTACTAGTGGTGGTGGTGGCTGCTGGTGGTGGTGGTGGCTGCTGGTGGTGGTGGTGTTGTTGGTGGTGGCTGCTGGTAGTGGTGGTGGCTGCTGGTGGTGGTGGCGGCTAGTGGTGGTGGCTGCTAATGGTGGTGGTGGTGGTGGTGGTGGTGGCTGGTGGTGGCTACTACTAGTGGTGGTTGGTGGTGGTGGGTAATCATTAACACACCTTCCAATTTACTGGTTTATGCCCCATTACCTAATACTAAACAATGATTGCATTCCCTACTCCTAACCAAACATGTTTAATCATTACCTTTTCCATTCCCCATCCCTTATCACCCCTAACCAAACACCCCCTGAATTTGAAAGCAGGAGAGAGAATTAATTATAATATATTTTGAGAAAATTCTCAAAATAAGCCAAAAAGTCATGCATGGTCCATTACATGGTCATTTTTTTTATGCCTTTTCCCATTTTGGTCATGCTCGACTGCTCGACTGCTCAACTGCTCGACTTCAATCAAATTTTGACATGTGTCATTCCTTTGGTGCTCAACTGCTCGACTTTGACTGATCAACTGCTCGACTCCACCTAAAATTTGACACATGTCATTCTTATGTACTTTTCTGAAAAAAAAGTACAAAAGAATGACACGTGTCAAAATTTGGGTGGAGTCGAGCAGTTGAGCAATCGAGCATGACCAAAATGGGAAAATGCACAAAAAAATGACCATGTAATGGACCATACATGACTTTTTGGCTTATTTTGGGAATTTTCTCATATATTTTTAAGCAGATTAAAAGGTGAGGAAACGAGCAATCTCAAGCACTTACACTGTGTTCTCAAGTGAAGTAAAATGGAGGAAAGATAGTGAAAATGAAAGAAAGTAAGTAACACAACTTTCACTTTCTCTTTCATCCTTTTTTTCACTTTCTCTTTCCTTATTTATATACCTCATTTACTTTCACTTTCATTCATAAAAGAACACAACTTTCATTTTCACTATCTTTCCTCTTTTTTCACTCTACTTGAGAACACAACGTTAGGTCCCGTTTGTTTGACCACTTTTGGATTTGAGTAATACAATTAAACCAATATCATTTGTTTGGAGTGGGTGTATAGGTTTTGAAACAATATTTTATTCCTTTTGCAGTGAGAATCTACGAATCCATTGGGAAGTCATGACTTTCCTGACAATGAATGTACATTTTTCTTGACATACAACTATTATTATCTATTATATATTTAAATATAAAAATAATCATACACTACATTGTCAACTTTATTCATATATTTTGTCTCTCATACTTTCATTTCAAGCTTAAACCAAATCATAATCCTAATCCTAATCCATACATATTCACAAACCAAACGAACCCTTTGTATTTTTTTTAAAGAGAATGAGTAATGATAGATGTCAGTGTACATATATGATTTTAAACGAAAAGTTATATAGGGGTCATTTGGTTTGTTACTAGGAATCACAATGAGTATCGGATTTGCCATGAGGTAGAATGAAAATGATATGAAAAAGTGTATTATTACGATTGTTTATGTTAAGATCACAAAATATGGTATGAAAAGTGTGTATATATTTGGATTTTGTGGTGAAAAAAAGAAGGGCTCGCGGAATGGATTTTATAGACATCAAATTAGTGAGTAATGAATATATGGCTATGATATACTCATTTCATTCCTGGGGCCACTAAACAAACTCCTTTAATCACTATGAAATCCAAAACGCCATTCTCATATACCCATACCAAACGCACCCTTAAAATTACTAGTTAAAAGTCTTAGACGATTCATGTATGATTTTAAAACAAAATTAAAATGACTAGTTATATCTAATAACCCACAAAAAGTGCAGCGCCTTGGGGCTTTTGGCGCCTTTGTGCCTTGGGGCTTTTTACGCTTAGGAGACGTAACAGGTTTTGGGGCTTTTTTTCTAAATATTAAGATAAGGCGCATGGGTCTTATAAGTTATATGCATGGGCCTTTTAATTTATATATAATAACCATTATTAGAGAACTAAAACACACAATCAAGTGGTAACTATATATTCTGGTCATTTAACAAATATGTAATATCCTCACGTCATAAATTTATATCTTGAACTGATTTGTATTGATTTTTTATTTTATTGATTTGTAAATAACGTCATAAGTTTATTTTATCTTCAAGCATCACGTCATAGGGTGAGTATTTGTAAAAAAAATAATGTAAAGCAACTCCCAAAACCGTCTTCCACGGGTTATGGGTCCCGATACCGTCTTTCACGATGTATGGGGGAGGTTAAGACGTAGATAACCTTACCCTTACCAAAGGTAGAGAGGCTACTTCCGGTTCTACCATAGATAGAAAAGGACATCCGGCCTTGCAAGAGGTGAAGATCGAACCCTTGACCTCTTTCTCTAGAGGTAAGGGTGTTAACCACTTGATCCAACATTGCTCTTAGGGTGAGTATTTGTATGATTTGTAATATTGAACTGATTTTATCTTTATTTTATTGATTGTTATTTTTTATAATAAGTTACTTTACTTCATTAAGTATTTTCTTTATGACATATTATCATGAAAATGTGACATTATGACTTGAATATTAATACGTTGCTTGCTTGATAGTTTGGGTTAAATTGTGAGCTTTGTTAGATGTAAATCTGCAAGTGTATGACACAAGCATAGTTAGTCTGATATGAATTTTAATCTCTATATAGGTCATCGAGCCAAAGAGTTGATCCGTTTGAGAAGTGACAACCGATCTATTTTAATCTTTATAACGACTATATGTGTCATGTATTAAGTATTTTAATGTTATTTAAGCTACACAAATGGTCACATATGTTATAAAAAACTTCATGTATTTAGTGTGCTTCATATTCATGAATCTCGTGCGTTGGTATGAGCCTCGCCTCGAGGCTCTTTGGCCCCCTTTGCGCCTTAGTGCGCCTTGAGCCTTTCAAAATTGTCGAGAACATCGTGTTAGACGATTATAAGAAGAGCTTAGAGCATCTACAATGCTCAAAGTTTTTTAAGACTTTTTACATTTAATAGCTCATGTTTTCGTTATATTTTATCTATCAAAAAATCATTACTTCAATGCTAATAAGTCTTTTGAAACTGTCATAATTAAATAACAATAATGAAATAAAGATTGAGTAAAAAAAACAGCTTTCACCAAGTCACTCTTAAAAAACTTGGACGTGCAAGAAACCAATTTAAAAAGCTTTATAAAATACTTAATACGAAATCTGTATATTTTCAATACTAGTTAGTTATCTTCCTTGACTAGCTCAAACAAAAAGTTTGGTTATTGAGAACCATAAACTAGTCGGGTTTGACTCAACAAACAAGCCACGTTACAAAATATAGGCAAAGAAACTTCATAAAATGCTAACATATTCAAGTTGCAAAACAGCACCTTTTCGGATAAACACTAAACAATTCATTTCACTAAACAGTCAACAAAACCACCATGTGTTACCGAAATTGGTTCCAATCCGTCAAACAATGACTTCTACCACAGGTGATGCACGCGGCGAGCCAAGAGCATTTGTGAAATCTAGTACTTAACAGCCTTGTCTAACTCCCTGTAGTCGAGGAATATCCTCACCTTCGTTAGCTCAGGTGACTTGGCCAATATAAGTTTCACAAAATTCAACTCATTTCCCCGGGTTTTTAAATCTTCTACTAATATCTAGTTCGTTCAGATGCTCCAGCCAAATATCTGAATAATTATCAAGTGTAACCGAGGATGTGTCATCTTCCGTACATAAGCCATCTTCCATAGAAGAGTTATCTTGATCGAACTCACTACTGTCAATCTACTAGAAGTGTCAGTATCTTGGCATAAGCCATCTTTCAAGTTCGGGGAGTTTTCGATCAAAAGCACAAGAAAAGATAGGCCGTCTTCGTAAGTGAAAGATATCTCGTTTGTAAGGAAGTATTTGAGGTGGATTAACGCGGGTGGAAGCTCTTGTGGAACTCTGTCATGAACAAAAGACTTGAACAACCAGAACCAGGTTAGTAATAAGCCAGCTCTTTTTCCCGAGTTAAGTCAATTATATACCAAGTACCTGAAGGATGCAAATTGGAACAGTCAGACTTTCAATTACTGGTAAACGCTCAAATAGATTAATGATGGTGGGATTATCGCCACTATCAATGACATCTCTGCTGTTCATAAAGTGAGGATCCTGCAGCAAATTACAAAAGTCAGATAAGTTATCAAAGCCGAGAAGAACTGTTCGTTTATTTAGTAAGACCTTACCACTGAGAGAAATAAGTTTGTTAGCAGCCGGAATGAGAAGAGAGAGAGCCGGGTTGCATATAAGTCCCATATCCAAAGTCAATCGTTAATTTCTTGACAGTAGTTCTTGACAAATGAAATCCTGTAGCATCAATCTCAGCACATTTATCATCTATCAAACGTAAGTCATCTCGGACCACGGTGATTTTGAACTCGTGTAATGAACCTTCATGCACTAACAAAACTTGGCAAATAGCATAAAAGAAAATAGTCTCTTTTTCAGTAACTCAGCCTACGTCTCTCAGTCAACTTTTTCTTGTTACCTGGTTGATCAAACATTCGCTCTCCATCAGACGACTCAGACCCATCAGTAATTCAGCCCTATCAGTCGGTACATGAAACTTAAACTCTTTAAACACAAGTTTGGGGATTTTCATCCCACGGTACCCGCATTTACTAGATAAGAATTTTTTTGCTGCAAATTCTGTTTAATACACACAAAAAATAAGTCTAAGACACTTTAGTTGAAATTTGAAATGAGTAAAATGCAAAAATCGTTCTTGTGGTTTGGCCAAATTGCAGGTTTCGTCCCTAAACCTTTTGAAAGTGCAAGCACCGTCCCTGTGGGGAACTTTGGGTCAGTTTTTGACAAGGGCATTTTAGTCATTTTACTTTGGACAGGGATGAAAACTGCAACCCAAAGTTCCCCGCAGGGACAGTGCCTACACTTTTGAAAGATTAGGGACGAAACCTGCAATTTGGCCAAACCACAAGGACGATTTTGCAGTGTTCTCTTTGAAATAATATGCGAGCTTTGAAACTGAATATGAATGTTGTTGATGATAAAACATGAGGACATCGATATAAGTTTCACGGGTTTAAGCTATGAAATAACAGCATACTTTCATCAATGTCCCATTAAGTAGCTGAACTCAAATATGTTCGACTGAGCATTACAAACTTTCAAAAGGTGTTCCAATATACACATTTTAATAGAAAACTATATAGTTTGGGCACTTAAGTTGGACACTGATGAAAGAACATTACTATTTTATAGCTTAAACCTTAATTTTCTATTGGTTTTAGAACATAAGGATGAAATATAAATGAAAGTACCACAATAGTAAATTCTCACTTGTATAGGGATAATGTGGGCATGTGGCGCTGATGTGGAGAGTTGAGTGAGGGGTAGAGAAGAGCTGTAAAGGTGAGAGGGTTCTTCAATATCACAATTCATTTGAATTATGTTGCTGATGAAGTCGCTTTGTAACCGTCATTGGCTCCATAACATTATCACCAGCCTCATTAGGATTTCCTTGCACTTTTCGCACAGATTCTTCATTAGACACTATAGTTTGAACATTCAAATCACCCGAAACCACAATTTCATTCAATCTTTGCCGCTTCTCCCCCTCATGGTGATCATGATCGTGATCATCATGTCTTCGCTTTAAACCATGAGCTTGAGATCCTAACGATTGTTCAAGAGCAGCAACACGTGCAGATAACTTTTCTAATGTAGCACAAATTGATTTTGTAGAATTCATGGCATTCTCCTTAGTAGCACTATTTTGAGAAACTTTACTTTGTTTGCGTAAGATCATAATCAAATCGGTATCAGCAGAATCATCTTCAGACTGTGACAAAAGTTTCGCAAGTAACAATTGCTTCAGTTCATCCACAGATAAGTCGTGTTGTTGTGATTGAGGAGGAGATGGAGGTGGTGGTATCATTGCTTCTTCTGTTGCAACATGCTTTCCATTGAGTAATCGTTGCATATCAGCAAGTTTTTTATCAAAAGATTCTTGGACAGCCTTTAGAGCGCCGTCCAGATATTCTCTGGAAACAAATTCCGGGTAATCACTAACACCTGGCCCACTCAGAGGCTCAGTTACCACAACAGTTGATTCAATTCCGTGACCTACGTTCACGCCAACACTGTTAGGATTTCCTCCCGATCCTCGTGAAATACCAACATGAGGTACCACTATGGAAGTTCCATCAAAGCCATGCAGACTTTTGTCTGACTCAAGTGTTCTGGACATTGTTTTAGATGGCTCTAGACTCGATTGTGGACTCAAAGAAGTCGGGGAAGAAAGCAGATGTCCTCCTTTTTCAACATTGACATTCTCCGAATGAGAATGCGATAGATTATCTGTTAATTCTCGGTGCGCAAATGAAACAGGACCTTTTTGAGAAGGAACTGAGTGGCTCGGAGGGGTTAGTGCTTGCGTCACTGGGTCCATGTAGTCTTGTTCAATGCTAGATATCAACAAATGAAGACCATTAGTAGATGTATCGACCCAGCTGAGTGGCTTGGTTTGGAGAAGATTCTCACTTTCTTCACTTGACCTCTCGTCATTTTCAACTCCTCCCTCGTTATTTGAATCCTCTTTTTCAAAATTAGTTCTGTTGAGCCGTGAGTCTGGACTATCTTCATCATTATTATCATTACCAGAATCATTATACGATTGAATACTCTCACCTTGTGTTCTTTTAGAATCACTATTACTTCTTATAGCTAAGGTGGCTCCGTGGGTAGATCCCTCCGGTTCTAGCTGGATCAAAGGACGTAAGGAGTTCCTATATTCAATAACACTAGGTGCCGTTTGGTTAGCATAGGCTAACAGTTCATCAGGAATTCTCATTTCTTGAACATTCGAATTTCCACAATCTCTTCGTAAATACTTCATTTGATAATCTGCAATTGTAGGGTCATTTGGTCTTCTAGGAATATCTTTATAACGCCTCATAATTGAAAAGATAATAATCTTCAAGAAGCGTGTGAATGGTACGAACTTCCGAGCCTTTGATGGCAGATTCTTGTCCTTGACCACTTCCATTAGGTCATTCCAAATTAATCTCGCGTAGTCATAGTTTTTGTTGAATGCAATTCCTTGGAAAATTCTTAACACTGAAATGCTGCATTGATCCATTCCAGTACTCTTTGAGGTAAGACATCGATTAATGATTGAAAATAGAGTAGCCCAGACTTGTGATAAATGCTTTCTTCTGAACGCCGAGGCTTTAGGAAGTGGTTCTTCATATCCTAAGCGTACAATATCGGCACATAACTCTTCTTCACCTGATAAATCATCATACTCTTCTTTGCCCGTAAAGCTGTTTTTCTCTTTAAGATCAAACATTCTTCTAAACTGTTTCAAGGTAAAAGCAACGTGAACATCTTCAATCATGCCTTCAAATTTGTGTGGCGGCACTGTGGTATTGTAGGTTAGAGTATTCCAGAATTGCTGAATATAAATTTCTGGAACATTTTCGGATATAGTGAGTGCTTTCAAGATGGGATGTCCTTTGAGAATTTCTACCATAACCGGACATTTGGTAATAATCGAATCCGGACAAAATATGAAGTTATTCTCCTTGATTGGTAGGAATTGATCTCTTGGTAGTAATTCCTCGTGAGGAATGCCGATTTGTTGAGATGCCGGTGGTGAAGTCATTGTATAAGCTGTATGAAGAAATGTGAAACAAATTCAGAAAAATACAAAAATTGAAATTATAAAACTTCTGAAAAATATTCTATAGCGTTCACCAATCAGACAACACTGAAGAACACTGATGTTGTGTTTACTTATTGGACAAGACCGAGTTGTGTTGTCTCCAACAACTGAAGAACACTGATGTTGTATCCGATAACTGATGTTGTGTTTACTTATTGAACAAGACCGAGTTGTGTTGTCTCCAACAACTGAAGAACACTGATGTTGTATCCGATAACTGATGTTGTGTTTACTTATTGAACAAGACCGAGTTGTGTTGTCTCCAACAACTGAAGAACACTGATGTTGTATCCGATAACTGATGTTGTGTTTACTTATTGGACAAGACCGAGTTGTGTTGTCTCCAACAACTGAGAGCGTATATGGTCGATATCAGATAACAAATAGATGCTAATTAGTTTCTTATAACAGTAATTTCAAAATTTTGCTTTTTCCACCCGATACTAGACAACACTTATGGAGTTGCAAGTGCATGTGTCACCCGATATCCGGTATGACTTGTTTTCCAAATTGATTAGTTGCACCCATTATCGGATAAACTGTGAACTTTTCAATGTTATTATCACCCGATATCAGTCAACATAAATTTTTTTAAAATATAGTATTACTCATGCTTATTTTCTAGCACATAAGCAGCAAGGGTGTTTGTTTAGGCTTACTTGATGGGCTTATAAGCTTATGTAAAAGCTGAAAAGCAAAAAGCTCACTTTTATAGCTTATGAGCATACCAACTTGAGCTTATCAACACAACTAAGCTATAAGCCCAAAATTATAATCTCATAAGCCATCAAAATTAAGCTTATTAGCTTTTTGGTTCTGACATATGCCCATCAAATAAGCTTAAACTTGAGCTTATGCAACCAGATACGCATAAGCTCAATTTTTAGCTTATTTAATGGCCTTATGTAAAAATTGAAAAGCCGATAAGCTCAATTTTATAGCTCAAGAGCATACCAACTTGAGCTTATCAACTCAACTAAGCTATAAGCCCAAAATTATAATCTCATAAGCCATAAAATTAAGCTAATTTTACGTAAGTTTGTAATCCAATCACAAAGGGTCAAGGGTTCAAACCTCGCCAGGTGTGTACACATATATGGGGGGTGTCAAGGGAAGGGTCGAAAACGGTCCAGGATTAACCCGGTGAGGCCGCGTACATCTGAGTCAAAAAGGCGACCTCATCCGTCTTCTTAAGCCCATCAAATAAGCTTATCTAGTTATTTTGGGGCAAATCAAGCAATTTCTAACAGAATATCCATTTTTCGTTCTAAACACATTTTCACAATTTCTTAAACTGCTTAATTTTAAGCTAATTATCTACATAAGAATAAAAAAAAAAAACTAGCAATCCTAAATACCCTCTATTAATTAAACCCAAAAAACATGATAAGAAATGCAAATCAAAACATTAAAATGAATAATACCTGCAGGTTTTAATTGCTGGAGAAGGGAACAGTGATTAGGGTTATCTCGGTTGTTGTTTGGCTGCGTTTGTTTTTTGGACACAAGAAAACATGTTTTTGTGTTTTAGCCGATATCTGAAAAAAGTTTTAATCGATAAAAAATGAGTAAATTGCATAAATCGTCCCTAATGTTTGGCCAAATTGCATGTTTTGTCCTAAACGTTACGAAAGAGGAAGGATCGTCTCTACGGGGATACCTTATGATCCTTACAGGGACGCAAAGTGCAAGTATCGTTCTCACAAGGACGATACTTGCACGAAAGGTTTCCCAAAAAAGATGATACTTGCATCAAAGGTTTCCTCACAGGGACGATCCTTGCACTTTCATAACATTTGGGACGAAACATGAAATCTGGCCAAACATTAAGTACGATTTATGCAATTTACTCATAAAAAATGAGAGTTAATATGCATACCACAAAAAGTGATGTGCACACCACAAAATCATATTAGTGATGCACATAACACAATACCACATATGCATAATTATGATATGCACATAATTTTTGAGGGTGTGCGGCATATCACTTCTCATAAAAAATAAGTACACTAATAAATGTACTGTATAGCCTTTAGTGTACTTTTTTCATTTTTTAATTAATTGTATATAACAAATTTTTGGTCCTATTTAAATAATATTTTCTGCAAATTTTCATTTGCACTTGTGCAATACTTTTTTTTTAGTTTGTCATTCTTTATTGCCTTGTTCTTTTTTTGTTTTATTGATTGTCCAATATAATTGTAAAGTAATAAAAAAAGAAAAGAAGAACATCTATAATTTAATTGGCATTATCAAAGATCAGCTAAAAATTAAAAAGAAAAACTTCAAATCATTATTAACTGGCGTGAGTTGCACAACATCAAAGACTACCTAGTATAGTGATAGCAAGAAGCTCCTTAATTAGTCCATGTACAACTCGCAACATTCTCATTGCTTACTATTCTTTTGGCACTAACTCAGGAAAGGAAGACAACCCGCACCTCATTGACCTTTATCCAGGGTGGATTTAATAAGGATGCGTTTAACCCTTTTTTTTTTGTGCGAAGGTAAATTTATATTAACTTTCCAAGAATTTGTACAAAGACATAAGAATAACAAGCTGAACTGGACATATCCAAGTCAAATACAACTAACAGATACTATACTACCATCAGAGATCATACATCATACACAAGAAGACTTAAACCATCTGCATCACTTCCATATCAACCCAACCACATATAAAAGACACCTCACTGCAGATAACAAGATCCACACTCTCTATTTACCTTTATTGCACCAATACCATCTAGCAACATTTTCAACTCTTCTTTCCACTAAAACCACTCAACCTACAACCACAGTAGTCTAAGTAGAAAAGAAGAATTGGCATCACTAGGAACCCATTACCCTTCCCATCAAGGGCTATGCCAAGCAACCTACATTTCCATCTCAAAAATGGCTTCAATTGCTTGGGAACGCACTCCTTGAGGGAAGCCCACCCATTACCTCCTTTGACAATGTATTGAGGGGACCAAGAAGGATCATCTTTCATTCCTCTTTATTCCCCTCATCATACATTATCCACCCAAGCCATTTACCCTTCTCAAATAGAAGAATCTACTTTATGGTACATTCATACCGTTGGGACCTCCTACTTAGCCAAACAAAGAAGTTCAATTCCCTCCCAAGGCCAAATTGGAACAATCTAAGAGGTTATCATAGGTACAGTCCTGCAGTTAGAATTCCAAGGTACAAGAATTCTTCTATTTGAATGGCCTGCATATAGAAAGTCAGCAAAAATTACCAGCAGCTGATGAAATACCAAGGATCCAAACACCCCTTCCACTATATCAGAACACATAACATCAATCTCAAACTCACTATACTTCATCAAACTCTGTATCACTACCCTTATGCAATATATATATATATATATATATATATATATATATATATATATATATATTAAAATGAAAATTTTCTTATAATGAAAAGAATGAGAAGGCCTGTGGAGGTGACATATGTCACCTTTGCCACATCATCATGCCACGTCATGTGACATGTGTCACCCCACCCCCACCCCACCCACCCACCCCCCTCCACCCCCAAAAAAATTCCCGCCAAAAAAAAATTTTTTTTGGGCAAAAATTTTCCCGCCAAAAAAATTTTTTTTTCCCGCCAAATTTCATTAGTGCATCACAGTTATAAATTTACTGCATCACAATCATAATTGTGATGCAGTAATTTATAACCTTAATGCACTAAAATCATGATTATGATGCAGTAAATTTATAACCGTGATGCAGTAACTTATAACCTTAATGCACTAGTAAGTTTTAATGCATCTTTATTATAAGTTACTGCATCATAGTTAATAATTCAGTGCATCAACTATGATGCACTAAAATCAAGGTTATAACCTTAATGCACTAAAATCATGATTGTGATGCAATAACTTTATAACTGTGATGCAGTAATTTATAACCTTAATGCACTAAAACCATGTTGTGATGCAGTAAAAAAAATTTGGGGGGAATTTTTTGGCGGGAAAAAAAAATTTGCCAAAAAAAATTTTTTTTTGGCGGGAAAAAAAAATTTTCGAGGGGGTTGGTGGGGTGGGGGTATGGTGATGTGGCAAAGGTGACACATGTCACCTCCACATGCCTTCTCATTCTTTTAATTCTAAGAAACTTTTCATAATAACCCAAACCTATATATATATATATATATATATATATATATATATATATATATATATATATATATATATATATATATATATATATATATATATATATATATATATATATATATATATATATATATATATAGGGGATAGCTTGGCTACAATTTTTGTAGCCAATTAGCTACAATCCTTAATAAAAAATACACAAGCAATGAATCGGGACCCACGAGAAAAGAGTCAGGGCCCACAAAAGAATCAGGGGACCCACATTATATAGCACAAAATTGTAGCTAATATATTCCATATATATATATATATATATATATATATATATATATATATATATATATATATATATATACATATATATATATATCGAAGGACAACCAATCTCCAATCAAGTGTTTTTCACCCTCAAATTTACATCCCACTCATGAGCAATTCTAATTATAGCAGCAGATTTCCTCACTTGCAGGCTCAGAAGATGAAGTTTAATGCCATCAATAATCAACTTGAATAAGCAGTCTGTACTTTTCTTTTCACCAGTAAAAATCCTCCCATTTCTTTCTTTCCAAATGTTATACACTACTGCTCCAAAACTAATTTTTCTTATAACACTATCAATGGAATTGTTACATTTCATATTACCATTTTCTTTCACAATATCATTCCAGTTATTAGCCTGCACATTCAACTTCAGCTTTTCCAATAACTCCCCCCAAATCTTGTTAGAGTATTCACATTTAAAGAAAAGGTGATCATGTGAATCTTTGCATTTCTGACAAAGAGGGCAAGCTAATTGTTGATTGTTACACTGATTCCACTTTTCCATTCTATCCTGAGTTAAAAGTCTTCCCATCACTGCAATCCAAAGAACAAATGCATGTCTAGGTAAGCATTGACTAAACCAAACTACTTACCACCAATCAACCTTTACTCTTTTCTCTCTCATATCTTCCCATACACCTTTAGTATAGAATTTCACCTCTACTCCACCATTAGTTGTCTATATGCATTCATCTCTTTTATCCTGTCTTATAATGGGCACTCTGAGATTAAAGATATTAGGAAACATGTCAGCCCAATAATCAGGCCAAATCCACTTATCATTTACAATCATATCAGCCACACTGTTGTCATTTTGAAATCTAGCATCATACACATCTCTGTAACTAATAAACTGATTCAAATTACCCATGCTATTCCAATTATCATGCCAAACAGATGTGTCTTTCCCATTACCAATGTTGTGGATAATGTTGTGGATGCGTCTAACCCTTGACAAGAGTTAACTTATCACCATTCAATTCCATATACCTAATTCGACCTTCCCTCTACGAACCATTTATGAATCCCCTTTGTTATAAATTTGCCTTTCCCTTCCCCCTTGTTTATCATTATCCTGCAACCTAAATTGATAAGATAATCAATGGATAAATTGATTGGGCCGAATCGTTGCATAGAAATTAATTTGATTGATCTAAGTTCATATAATTGATTATTTATTAATATTTTCGTTTGGTCAATCGTTGAATAAAATCAACTCAAAAGGCGAATCGTTTGATAGAACATCCTTTTTATTTAATAACACGTCGTAATATCGCAAGACTTCTTAGTCAAATTAGGAGTCCAAATAGTGAATATTCGGATTGGATGACCAATCTAAATTGAATATTAATTGAGGGGAAGGTTTGATTATGGTATAAATGGACCAAACGGGAATTTTAGGAAAAAGATCTTTGAGATCTCTTTCCTTTTTTTTCTACTCTAATATCAATATTGTAATCTTTATTGTAATCTTTTTTTCTATTACTCGAGATCATAGTGTAGTTGTATTTTTTTATTCCCTAAGTAAATTTTTTTAGCCATGCACACATTGCCTTAGATTAAACTAAAAAAAAAAAAAAAAAAAAAACTATTTAGAAAACTAGTCAATGGTGGCCTTCCATGGATTCACCTATATAAGCCGCGGCTAAAGTTGCAAAAATAAGATTTGAATACCACTTGTAAATAATCCAAGGAACATGACAGGGATAGGAACCACCGAAGGTACTAAAGAAACAAGAACAACAACTACTAATTCATCAGCTAATATATTTCCGAAAAGTCGAAAACTAAGTGATAGGGGCTTTGTGAAATCTTCTAAGATGTTAATAGGTAAAAGAATTGGAGTTGGTTGAATATATTTCCCGAAATAACTTAAGGTCGTGTTTGGTTCAGGTTATTTTGAGGAAATTGAAGAAATTTGAAATTAGATTTCCTTATCAATCATGTTTGGTTGTATATTTGAAGGCAATTTAAATGTTGAAATCATTATATAGTGGGGAATTTAAATATCTTTTGATAGCTGAGAAATTTTAAATTCGGTGGGGACACAAAAATTTCAAGCCTTCATTTTTGACAAAGTTAACTTTTGGTGGGGTCATGAAATTTTCAAGCCTCATAATTGCCGGATGTCTTGGACCCACTTAGTGATGACATTAATATCTTAGACCCACTTATCTGAAACAAACATGTGAATGGGTTTTTAAGTAGAATTTCAAATTTTAGCACATTTAAATTCTTATGAAATTTAAAATTCCATCATTTTAATTTATATGAACCAAACGCCCCCTAATCCTTTTTTGCTAAGACCCGCATAGAAATATGCCACTAACGTGAGTAAAATCAAAGCAACAACAGTATTTATATCATTCGTGGCTAACTCCCCATGAGGTAATTGTATGAGTTTCCAAGGTAAAAGGGCGATGAACCAATTAGAAACAAAAATAAATAGAAACATAATTCTAATAAAAGGAACCCAAGGACCATATTCCTCTCAAATTTGAGTTTTACTCACATCTCGAATAAATTCAAGGACATATTCGAAGAAATTCTTACCACCGGTCGGAATGGTTTGTAGGTTCCGAACGGCTAGAGCGGCTGAACCTAATAAGATAGCAATTACAACCCAAGAAGTAATAAGTACTTAGCCGTGGACTTGGAAACCCCCGATTTTCCAATAAAAATGTTGGCCTGCTTCCACACCGGATAGATCATATAATCCGTTTAGTGTGTTGATGGAACATGATAGAACATTCATATTGACCTCTGACAAAAATAGAACTTTAAACAAAATTATTTTGATTCAACCATCTCTTTCTCGACTTGTACAACAAGTAAATGTGAGCGTCTACTTTGCCTCATTTCTTAACAATCTTTGTCATGTCACCATATTCATGTTTCTCACTCCTATATTATTTCATCCATGCATATGAACTGACCAGGATATATGGGTGTGCAAAGTGAGCGATGGGATAAGGCTCATCATCTTTTAAGGGCAACAAAAAATTAGTACGGTATAAGTTTAGTGTGGGGATTTTATCAAGTCCATCACAAATTGAAATTGTCTAGTCCTATTTTTTCTCTTTCTCCACCTATATAAATTAAAGTGTCATTTCCTCTTTTTATATTGCATACATCAACAACAGAAAAATCTCGTCCACAAAACTTTTCACCAATCACCATGTATCTTTTTTCATTTTATTATTATATTTTATTTATCAGTTGGGTGATCTAAATATCTACCAATACTATATATAAAACCTTTAAAATTACTATAACACTTAAAGAAAAAACCATGTCGAGTCAAACAGTTGGCTACTGTTGGGACACATAATTTTCGACTTCTTTTTATTGTTAACGAGCACATCTAACTTGTTTTTTTAACTTCTTCACTTCTTTACTTGTAAAGTTGTATAAAGCTGGTATTAAATATAACTAAGGGTGTGTTTGGTAGACAGGGATCGGAATAAAGGAATGAAAAGTGTATCATTGTTAACGTTTGGTTGACATATATTGGTATCAAATGTAAGAATCATACCATAATAATAGCCATACTCCATATACCCCACTAGAGGTTGTTTCAACTCATTCCTTCAATTTAATTGTGGGAGTTATACATGTTGTGAGTAATTGATGGTGGGACACAAGTTAGTAGAGATAAAACCCATATCCAACTTAAAGAAATCAAACACTTGAAATCAAATTTATGGAATCATCAAATTTTATCCATTCCATGATATTATCAAACCTATACCTATAGCGATTCCAGAATGCATACCAAAACCCTAAATCATTAAAAAAGCATTGCTACATATTCTTACAACTTGTTCATACCAATCTTCCTACCCAAACAATAACATGTCATGTTAGAGCATCTCCAATCCATTCAATCATTTTGAGTATAATGCAATGCCACATATGCATAGAATAATTTTATATCAATCCTTCACAACCCATTAAACCCACTACAACCTTCATTGTAGTTTTATAGAGAGAGAAATGAGAGGTCTTTTTATAAAAAAAATAGTGAGTATGAGGTAGGACTAGGAGGACCCACCTTTCAAGTTTAAATATGGTGCAAACAGAAAGGAACTCATTTTACACCTACTATCCTCACAATGCAATTGAATGATGATGTGGGGTGTAAACGATTTTAATGAACCATGTCAACTCATCATCTCATTGTGGATGGCCTTATACCCACTCATTCTCTTTCATAATGTCATCCAATCAATTTTACACGTATACTAACCTAAAAAAGTGCATTCTTTACTTCCAACAAAGTTGCTAGGTACTTCCCAATTCCCATAGAGTGATACCCATACCCATCACCAAACCAAACACAGGTAAATCACTATTTAGGAAGTGTTTAGACAGCACAATAACCAATCCTTAATACATTATACTGGAAATGTTTGTATTAGTATTTATCGGGGTCGGTTCAGTTTGCAATAAACCCAAACAGAGCCAAAAGTTTTCTCAAAATTCCATCTCAGACAATGACAATGACAGAAAGTTGTTAATTTAACTAAGCAGTCAACAAAACCGCAAATGGTTTTAACCCGTCAAACAATGATTTCAACCACCTGTGATGCGTGTGGGGAAGATAAGAGAACTTGTAAAATCTGCAACTCTTCACTCTCATCAAACTCCCCGTAGTCGGGGAATATCCTGACGTTCTTTAGCACAGGTGACTTAGCCAAGATAAGTTTAACAAAATTTAACTCATTCCCCCAGTTTTTAAAGTCGACAATATGTAGTTCGCGCATATGCTCCAGCCAAATATCTGAATAATCCTCGAGTGTAAAGGAGTGTATATCTTCTTCCGGTAACGAGTCCTCTTCCGCAGAGGAGCTATCTTCCTCGGGCCCTGAACTTTCAATCTACAAGAAATGTCGGCACTCATTGTGTTACTGTATGTTGGCATATGAATTAAAATAAATACTCTAATAGGATACAAATGGATTTATGTTGCTACTCCTACCTTAAGTTTCTCCAAGTTCGGGCAGATTTTCATTAAAAGAACTAGAACTGATAACCCGTCTTTGCGAGTGAAGCATACGTCATCCAAATATACATACTTGAGGTGGACTAATGTAATGGGAAGCTCTCTTGGAACTATGTGACGAACACAAGACTCAAAGAACTGAAACAAAAGGGTTAGTAATAAGCCAACTCTATTATTCTCCAAGTAAAGTCAAGTATATTCCAAAAATATGCTCTGAAAAAATCACATACCAAAATGCAGCCTTATAGAATAAAATAAAAAAACTATTATATAGAATGTGAAGAAAATGACCTGAAAGATGCCAAACGGAACAGATAAACTTTCAATCACTGGTAAACACTCGAATAGGTTAATAATGGTGGGAACCGTGGGGTTGTCGCTGCTAATAAAAGAGCTATCAGTAACCTGCAGCAACTTACAATAGTCAGATAAGTTATGAAACCTGACAAGGATCGATTTTCTATTATAGTAAAAGTTACCATAGTCAGGGTCTTAAGCAACGGACAACTGGATAGGAGATGTAAAAGTATTTCTTTTGAGATGTATACGGAATCCAAAGATAAGCTGGTAAGACTGCTAAATCCACTAAATGTTGGTCGATGGAAAAAACAGCAACCAACAAGAGATAGGTCTGTTAAGTGACGGAATGAGAAGATAGAGAAGGGTAGCATATAAGTCCCGTATCCAAAGTTAATTGTTAATTTCTTGACAGTATTTTTCCTTGACAAATGAAATATTATGGCATCCATCTCAGCACATTTGTCATCTATAAAACATAACTCGTCAGGAAACATGGAAACGCTGAACTCATGTAATGGACCCTCATGCATTAACAAAACTTGGCAGATAGCATAAAAGAATTTACGTCTCTCAGCCAACCTTTCCAACTTCTTTTTACTTGGTTCGCCAAACCTTTGCTCCTCATCAGATGACTCAGCCACATCAGACGACTCAAACCCATCAGATGACTCAGCCCCATCAGACGACTCAGTCCCATCAGACGACTCAGCCACATCAGTCAACTCAGCCCTATCAGTCCGCACATGAAACTTAAACTCTTTAAACACAAGTTTGGGGATTTTCATCCAACGGTACCGCCATTCCCTGGATAAGATACTTGTCTTCACTGCCTCTTCAATCGGTAGAAAACATAAGATGGATTCTATTATGCCGGGAGGAAGGTTGCTAATCCTATTCATCTCAGGATAGTCTTATTGGCTGCAAAATTTTGTTTAATACACACAAAAAATAAGTCTAAGACACACAAGTTGAAATTTGAAATAATGCGCAAGCTTTAAAATTGAACAAAAAAGTTGTTGCTAACAAAAACATGAGGGCGTCTATTTTAATTTCATGGGTAAAAGCTATACGATAGCGACGTACTTTCATCATTGTCCCACTTGAGTAGTACCTGAACAAAAAATGTTCCACTAAATGTTGTACAATTTTTCAAAAAATGTTCCAATATATACATTTTTGTGATGTCACATGTCACATAGAAAACAATGAAACGTCACGTGTCATGTTTTGGTGTATGATACGTCACCAACATGTTCATATTGGAACACTTGCAACACTTTCGAGTCACATACTCAGATTGGACATTGATGAAAGTACATTGCTAATTTATAGCTTAACCCCTGATTTCGTATTGGTTTTAGAACACAAGAACAAAATAGAAATAAAACGACCACAATAGTTAAATCTCCAATTGCATAGTAATAAACAAAATTGAAAGGCGCCTCGGATTGCTTACTTTTTCTGCCTAACTTCTTAGACAAGGCGTAGTGTAGGCAAACTTCACTCGTGAGAGGTGACTTTTTCGCTTATTTTTGTGTGTGTTAATTAGAAATAGGGTATAGGTAAATGGTGAGCTTGAACTATGCGGGTTTGAGTGTTGAGTGGGTCAGAGGGAGGGGATAACGTGGCACTAATGTGGTGTTAAGTGAGGGGTAAAGTAAAGCCGTAAAGGTGAGGGTTTTACAGGTTGTCTTATGTGCTTATTTTCTAGCATATACACAATTTGGAGTACTTGATAAACCAAACAGCTTATGCTTATGCTTATTTAGTTATTTTGGGGCCAAATAAGCAGTTTTTACTTTTCAGTAAGCAGGTTGGGACGAGTTTATTTCATAGTATTTATTTGAATTAAACCTCAATTTTTTTTCCCGCATATCTAGCCTAAA
The DNA here is from genome assembly GCA_910596185.1 of Chrysanthemum makinoi. Lineage (NCBI taxonomy): Eukaryota > Viridiplantae > Streptophyta > Magnoliopsida > Asterales > Asteraceae > Chrysanthemum > Chrysanthemum makinoi. The sequence continues at coordinate 350,976,447 of OU343224.1, read as the reverse complement.
AGCCTTACTAAAGAGGAATTAATTGCCATATTCTTCAAATTATTCTATTATGGCTCTTATTGCATTTCACTATTTTCTGAACTGCTTATTATTAAGCTACTGATTCTGCTACATAAGAGTAAAAAATTAGCAATTCCTAACACCCTTTAGAATAAAAAAAGTATGATAAAAAATTAACACAAAAAAGTAATGTTTTGAGACCCAGTTCAACCGGTTGAACCGGTTCCGGTCAAAAAACGGGCCACACTAAACCGGGTTTTCAATTTTCCGCCGAAACCAATTAGACCCGCCGGGTTTAACTTGAGACCCGGTGGTCGAACTGATTGAACCGGTAACCTGGTGGTCGACCAGGTTTTCAAAACATTTAAAAAGATAGTTAAAACAGCAAAAGGGGGATATACAAAATGCAAGTTAAAAAAGTATAAAAAAAACATCAAAACATAAAAATACCTGCTAGAAATATGATATGGTTTTGAGAAACATGCTTGCAAAAGAGGGGGGTTAAGGTTTTATTTTTAGGGGAAATGGTTTCTTAGTGGCAGTTTGACTGCTTTTTTGAAGATGGGTTTTAGTTTGAAGAAAACATGTTTTAACCCCTCAACAATCTAACAATTGATATGTTTGGTGTAAGATATGTTGACATGGGATTCATATTGAAAATGAGTGTTCGGGTTGGCGGGTTATTATAACTTCAACTAAAATACAATTATTTTATTAATTGTGTCAATAAACTCAGCCTTAACACAGACTTGCATAATACATGTAACATATTTGTCCTGTTTAAATAATAGGTTAAGCGGTGACTGAGGTTCGTGGATTCAACTCTTTTAAATTCAAAAATGATATAACGATCTAAAAAATGATAAAAATAACATACAAATAACTACACAATAATTTCAATGATATCTCAGTTATAATCACAATTCTCTCATATTAATTACATAACAAAATATATTTAATCCAAATTCAACATAAAAACCAAGTTATATTTTTTAACGAGGTTTACGGGCTGACATGATTGATACTTGCTCAACCTAAACACGACCCGTTTATTAAACGCGTTAACCTGTTTTTGACGAAAACTTGTTTAACTTCGTGTCAAGTTTGTGGTGTTTATCATGTCGTGTCGAAAATTGCCGCCCATAACTTGTACAAAAAAGTGTTACATTTATTGTTATTAATTCTCAAGTTTTGTTTCGATATGCACATTTAAATTTATTTTAGTTAGAATTGTAAGTTTTTAACATTAATTAAAATTTTTAGTAGTTCATATACTCAAATACGACACAAATACAAGTACATGACTATTTTATGACCAAAACTTTTTAAAAAGAGAGAGGTTATTACCGTCTTTTTTTCACAAATGACACCCCTTCTTTTTTTAAATTTTTTTTTATATAAATAGACTATAAACCTAAAAGTACGAAACGAAAAATATAAAGTTTAATAAGTCAAAAGCTTAAAACTGACAGAAAACATGAAACAAAAACTGATAAAAAACTATGTTGTACTGTAAACTGGAAAGACAAAAAAAATAATAATAATAATAATAATAAAAAAATAATAGTACCTTTACCCCTTATGTTAGGCCATCCACAATGGATACCATTTAATCGATCATTGAGTCGTTACTCATCATCTAATACATTGTAAAATTTCATGTGGACCCGTGTATTGAGGATATCATAACCCTTTTTAAAAATGAGTAAGATACCTAATTAAAGGCATTTAATTTAGCAGGGTGATCTATCAATAAACATCTTGTTAATTTAAGTTTCTTTTAAGGGACATTCAAATACTATGTCAGATAATGGATGGGTAAATAACTTATTAAGTAAAATAAACAAAATAGTACACACTCCAATTCCAACACAATTGCTACTTGCTAGGTACTTCCAGTTCCCATACTCATCACCAAACCAAACACACGTTAAATCACTTTTTAGGAAGTGTTTAGATAACTCAATAACCAATAACTACATTTTAAGCCTAATACACTATGTAAATCGATGTCGGTTCAGTTTGTGGCAAACCCAAACACAGCCAAAAGTTTTCGTTACTGCAAAATTAAAAAGTCTAACAATCTCTTGGTTTGGTTCAATTAGTAATCTTCAAAATGCAAAACTAACAACATATCATATTTCTCAAAATCCATCTCAGACAATGGCTAAACTACTAAACGGTAGTCAACAAAACCGCAATGATTTCAACCTGTCAAACAATGATCTCAACCACTGGTGATGCGCGTGGGGAACTTAAGAGAACTTGTAAAATCTGCAACTCGTCATCCTCATCAAACTCCCTGTAGTCGAGTTTTATTGTCACCTTCTTTAGCACCGGTGACTTAGCCAAGATAAGTTTCACAAAGTTCAACTCACTCCCAAAGATTACACGACTTGTGATATGTAATTCGCTCATATGCTCCAACCAAATATCTGAATAATCACCGAGTCTAAAGGAGCGTAGATCATCTCCCGTCAACAAGTTATCTTCCTCAGAGGAGGAGTTGCCTTCCTCAAAATCTAGATTGTCAATCTACAAGAAATGCCGGGATTTATTATGCTAGTGTATTTCGGCATAAGAATCAAAGCTAACAGGATTCAAGATGGATTTATGTTATCACCCATACCTCAATTTTCTCCAGCTGCGGGGAGCTTCTCATAAAAAGAGCAAGAATAGATAACCCGTCTTTGCGAGTGAAGCATACCTCATGTAGATATAAGTATTTGAGTTGGTTTAATCTGATTGGAAGCTCTCGTGGAAATTTGTGATGAACACAAGACTTGAACCACTATAACAAAAGGGTTAGTAATAAGCAAACTCTTTTCCCCATATAAATGTTGACATTTGGAAAAAAAAAAAAAAAAACACCCGAATAGGTCAAATATGGCGGGATTGTCACTGGTAAACACCCGAATAGGTACCTGAAAGATGGCAAACGGTATAGACAAACTTTCGATCACTGGTAAACACCCGAATAGGTCAAATATGGCGGGATTGTCACTAACGGTGGGATATCCACTTCGCATATACATTTCATTTACCTGCATCAACTTACAATAGTCAGGTAAGTTATGAAAGCTGACAATACTCAATATTCTATCTTACTTTAAAATTACCAATGTCATTGTCTTGAGTGATGGACAGTTGGATAGAAGATGTAAAAGTTCTTTGATAGTAATGTGTACGGCGTTGAGAGATAAGCTTGTAAGACTACCAAATTCTTTGAATGTTGGTAGATGGGAAAAGGCACAACCACCGAGACGCAGGTCTGCTAACTGATGGAATGAGAAAAGAGAGAAGGGTAGCTTATACCACCCCCATTCATTGTCGATCGCTAATTTCTTGATGGTACTTTTCCTTGACAAATGAGATATTATACCATCAATCTCAACTAATTCATCGTCAATAAAACTTTGGTCACATGGGCGCATGTTAAGGGTGAACTCATGTAATGGACCCTCGTGCATTAAAAAAACTTGGCATATAGCATAGAAAAATTTACGTCTCTTAAACAAATCTTTCCATTTGCGTGATTGTTCAGACATTTGCTCCACACCAGGCGAGCCAGCTCCATTAGACGACTCAGCCACATCAGTCGATACATGAAACTTAAACTCCTCAAACTCAAGTTTGGGGATCTTGATCCAACGGTACCTCCATTCCCGAGAGAGGATACTTGTCCTCACCGCCTCTTGAATCGGTAGAAAACATAAGATGATTTCTATTATGCCTGGAGGAAGGTTGCTGAACCAATCCATCTCAGGATATTCTTGCTGGCTTCAAATTTACCGACTGAAAAATATCCAACCAAAAACTTTGTTTATTACGCACACAAAATAAGTCTAATACAGACTGGTTGTAATTGAAATTTGATAAAATGCCAATTTCGCAATTGAACGTAAAATTTTTTGATGATCAAAATGAAGACAGAGTCATTATAGTTTTAGTAGGGTTCGGGTTAGTGGGCTGGAGTGTCAGAATACCTCAACCAGAACATGAGCTGTTAAACTAATCGGGGACCTGTTTATCTAAACGGGTTGACAGATAAAAATGTTACACAGGGTAAACAAATTAAATGGGTTCGACCCATTTAACCCACTCCCGATCCAAACACGACGTTTTAATAAACGGATTGACAGGTTAAAAATGTTACACGGGTTAAACAAGTTAAATTGATTGGAGGGTCGACCCAATTAACCTATTCCCAATCCAAACACGCGTTTTAATAAACGGGTGGACACGAACACGACTCGCAACCTGTTGATACAAACCCTAATCCTGAACACGACCCACAACCTGTTGATACGAACCCTAATCCCGTTTATATTTGTGTCAAGTCTCGGGTCGTATCAGAAGCTGGTCTAGTGGTAAAAGGCTATGCGTGAGGTCGTAAGTTCAATTCTAGCTAGGTGCAAGCAACCGTGGCCAGCCAACCTCCTAAAAAGGGTGGGCTTTACCGGGTTTGAATCTATGTGACGGTGGGTTCAAACCCCGTGGATTAGTCGGTCAAAAGGTCGGAAACCATGGTTGCCCAAAAGATTAGCATAAGCCCTCTAAATAAGCTTAAACAAACACCCCCAAAATTAAAATGGAAGTAGCACAACCGTTAGTAAGAAAGAAAATTAAAGGGTGTTTGAGATTATTTATCATCTGCTAGTAATATATTACTAGTAGCATTTTAGAGTGCTTGGATAAACAAACTTTTTCTGCTTATTTGGGGACAAAATAAGGCACATTTGAGCCTGTTTAAATTAAACATTCGAGTAGATCTTCATAAAAGTATGAAACATCAAAGTATAGGAACATTAAAATTGAAACAAAGATAAATATCAATTAGAAATATGATATGGGTTTTGAGAAGCATAAAGTAACTAACCGGAAATGAAGCTTCAATCGCCAGAAAAGTGGAGTTGGAGTTGGTTTTTTTATTCCTAAGAACTGAACCCAGAAATTAAAATGGAAAAAAACCGAAAAGTAAGTAATAATTTGGTTGTTTTAGAAGTACTTAAAAGTAAATTAATGTTTAGGGTGGGTTTACTTAAAGAAAACACTTAAAAATATAAAAAATGTGTTTAGTTGATGTTTGCGTGATATATTTTAAAAAAAGGAATAAAGAGTTATGGGTTACAAAAGAAAACAGTGAAAATAACTAAAATTTGTTTTGTAATTTTTCTTATTAAAAGTAAACATGGGATTTGGAGTTTTGCAAAATATTTTCGATTTCTGCTTTCCTTGTTTTTCGTAAAACATTTTGTGAAAACAAATATGTTTTCCTTCAACTAAACGCACTTGTATCTTTTTATTTTTCCTTAGACCAATAATATTGGAGACGCCCCCTACCGCGATCCAACCCAACGCGTCCACCTCCGATTTTGAGCTTTGAATCTTTTGCATATGGTTCGTGTCGTAGGTTTTTTTAATTTATATTTTAGGGTATATTTTTTGTTGCGACTAGGGAATTAGGGTCATATGTTTAATCTTAGAGAGATAAAATGAGTGGCGCTAAACTTAAAGGGTCACCATTATTAATAGTCTTACACATTGAGCTGAAAATGCTTACTTTTTTATTCCCTTAGTTTTCCTAACTCAAAAAACTTAATTGAGCACAATTGCAATACTTTTTAGGTAAGTGTTTTGGATGTTTTACTTCTGTGCCAATGAGTCGCACTTTTTATTTACGGTTTTGGGTAACGAGTTAAAAATTTCCAACTTAAACACGGCATGTTTAAATAGTCACTTAAGTCTTGTCAATCCTGACATGTTTACATATACGCAAAATATCATTTATTTTGTTTGCTTTTAACAACTATCTATCTTATAATGTACATATCACAAATTTATCTATCATGTCTTAAACAGGTCACAATCACTTATTTGATGAGTTTCTCACACAACATTAAATACCATTGTGACACACGTCTTTTGGTTGACAGGTGAAAATAGGTTACTTGGATTGACAAGATCAAGTAAATTTGCGGTATGACCCGTTTAACACATTTGTCTAAATCGATTAGCGTGTTACATGACTTAAAACTATTAGAGGATAAATAGGCCAAATAGGTTGGTATGAGTGCACCTAAATAGGCCTATTTATCCTCTAATAAAAACATGTTAAATAGGTTAACGATTTGTCCCGCTTAAACTTTTATATATTTTATTTTTATTTTATAAAAAGTTTCGCGACTTGAAAGGTTGAACCATTGAACTCATTAACGACTTAAGTGGTCAACCAAACTATACTAAATACCTGTTTAGACTCGACCTTAACCCAGGCCCAAGATGTGAAATGAATTTGACATCTACTTTAAAACATCTGAAATACTTTACAAAGAAATTTTTTATGATAACATGACATTGATGTGTTCATAATGAAATAAGTTTTTCCGTATTACTCCGTATTATAAAGTTCAAGTGAGTTCCACCCACTTACTCCGTATTATAAAGGTGTGGGAGCCCAGATTGTCTCACGGCTCTCCACTAATTTCTTGTAATCCTATGGTTTTGTTTCTATAGAAAGTGATGTTATATAAAAAAAATTAAAAAAAAATAATAATAAATAATAATAATAATAATAATAATAATAATAATAAAACTGATAATTGCAAGTTCATGTGAGATTATGAGTATAAATGTGAGTTTGAAGTTGATTAAAAATGTTTAACAATAAATGACTTGACAATGTTATGGACACAAAGTATGTTCTTAATAGTATTTTCTCATAAATACCTTATTCTATACGGAGTATCTCGATAAAAACATAAAAGTGTTTGAGAATAATATTTTATTATGCTTTACTCGTTTTTGTTAGAGCACAAGGTGTTCTAGAGCATGTGGCTCGCGTTATACCAAATATTATTGTCATCTCAGTTTTTATCTCTATAACTCAGTACTTATATAACTTAACACAAAATACCCTCCCTCTATCATTCAAGTCATAAGAAACCTCATGACCCCTACATAACTCAATAAAATACAAATACAACACAAAGAAACAAAAGAACAAAGAAACAAAAGAAAAAAGAAAATAAAAAAAGAGGATAACTCGGCTGGCGGGTATAGCGCTCAGGGTTATAACGCGGAAGGGGCGCAATAAGACTATGCCACCACCTATGGCACCGGGTGATGGTCTACGTATTTATATCTATACTACTTATAATGCATTTAGACACTTCCCTCTTATTAATTTTTTAAGACTCCCTAAAATAGATTTTTAAGCAAATACAAGTAAAAAAGCATCATTTACAAGTATTTAAAGCACAAATTAACCTAAAAAAAATATTCAACACATCCAATTAATACACTATTTAAATCACCCCTTCAATAAAATATGGGATATGATATGTACACGGCATTTTTTGATTTGCACACAGAATTTTGACATGAATTGACAAATTTACCCCCAACAGTATCTTACTTAAATGTCCTGCAAATAACACTTGAAAGTCAAAACCCCATTACGTTTGTTTTGGATCGTGTCTTCCACATCATCTACACCCGACCGTGTATCATCTGGCCCTTTCATCGCCTCCACCGTCTCAAATTGGAGCGAACATCGATTATTTTAAGTGATGATTTTTCATGACTTTTCAAAACAGATATCATGTATTGATAGTGTATACACTTCTCTTCGTAACAAACAACTTAGAAGTTAGAAACATGAATGTCAGTTGTCATGTAAGTGTGTAACATATTTACATTTGTATGGAACTTGTAAATATTATAAATTATGACAGTATCACAAATGGTGTTCATTTGTATTTTTTTTTCTTCTTATTTTTTCTCTTTCAGTTTTATAAGTTTTCTACATAAAAGAGCATCATCAGTCATTTTAAACAACCCATAAATATTAGTTTCGGTAAAAAAAATATATATGTAACCGAGGCTTTTAGCTTGGTGGTGGCGGCGAAAGGACGATCGTGATACAGTCATATAGGATTGAGGTGGCCGAAAATGGGACTGTGGTTACAATAGAGATGGCCGGAAGTGGAGGCACTGGATTAGAGTAATGAAAGAGGTTGTATATGATGTTAGGGGTTTGACCAAAAGTTGAGAGTTGATGGCAAACAAAAGATTTAAAGATGTATAACATAGTTGAAGGTATATTTGTCAACTTACAATAAAGTTCCGTGCATGAATAAATTACAATCTAATCAAGCACTACTACAAGCACTAAAAAATAAATTTGAAAAACAAAAAGATCTCAGAAAACATAAATCTATCGATCCAAATCAAAAACGTAAATCCACGCCCTTCAGTCACATGTTATTATCCTCAAGCATATGGTTACATTAGTGATTATCTCCATTGTAAAATTCCCTCATCAATGATGTTCTGCTAACACATGAAAATCAAACAACAAATTCAATTACAAAGAACCTTAATCAAACATCAAACAAAGCATTTTATGGCTCTTAAAATTTGACCGGACTACCCTCGAAAACCATCACAGTCTCCGGAGTTTTGAGTGTTGCATCTTATTTTAGGAGACATAAGGTAGGTTGGAGAAGATGAGAAGTTAGTGGTTACTGTATTCGGTTATCATAAGAGATGAAAGGGATTTTTCTTAGGCTGCGTGTTGGAGAATGGGATGTGTGTAAAAGATGCGTTTGGTTGGTAGATGAAAATGAGATGAGATGTTATCTTGTGGATGCGTATTTTTTTGTGAGTGTATTTTAGGGTGAGTATAATTAGGAAGGGAGCTTTATAATAATAAGAGTAATATGGATTAGGCTATTAGGGTATTAGATTTTTGGATTTGGGCTTTATCTATATGTCTATATTGGTTATATCCTACTTTGTATTTTTTTTGGTTGTGTTCTTCTAATCCGAAATTTTGGTGGATAATATATGTTTGGGATGCATTTGGTTATTAAGTTGGTTGTTAAATACTAATTTGTGGTATACTTATTGAACATGCGTATATTTGGGCCTTCTAATTTTTACGAGGTTGATTATTTCACATGGTTAAATTTTGTACGTTAGCAAAAATGTGACTACGAGGATTATTTGTTTATATCTTATTTGAGCTTGAAGTGTCGTTTCACGGGTGAGTGTACTTAGTATCTCAAAGTCTAGGGGTTGGTTGTATGCACGTCTTTGGAAAAAGTGGTTTCCTTTTAGAGTGGGTGGCGGATGAAATATTAGGGTTGTAGTAAATGAGAAAAATTAGAGTTATGTGACCCATTTATACCACATTAGTTAGGTTAATTGTATGGGTCGGTTATTATCTCATATGATTGGGTCGTATGTTTAGGTTTTGGGCCTAGCAGAATTACATAAGACGAAGTGAAGTTAAGCTAAAATTTGGCTTTTTTTTTAATGGTTTTTGGTGTAGTTATTTGGAATCATCACACTTTTTGATGGGCCATATATTCGAAAGCTTGCAATAGGTTTATGGTGTAGTTATAAAGCTATGTTTATAATAAACTCTCACTTAATGCCCAATGCATTTATACAACACTTATAATCAATGTTATTCTTAAAATACCCGTTATTTAAAAATAAAAATATTATACCACATCGTACAAACCATTCAAGCTAATAAATATATTATAAAAACTTTGACCTATGCTAACTAGCGAGTAACTTTCAACGTCAATAATCACAACTTTGTAATACTACTTACTATCGTTTTCGTATCGCTAGTGCATCGTGATGCACGAGTAATCTACTATTTTTATATGAGATAGTGTGCGATAAATTTATTCCTAAAATTCTCTCAATACGTAACTTTATTATCACGAAAAACTTCTAATCAAATAATATTTTTCGCCAAAAATTTTGATTACAGGGTACCCGCCGCCGCAACGCGCGAGTACCATGCTAGTTTATTTACTTAAGAAAGATATAAGTAAGATGGCTAGGAAGAAATGTCATTTCTCCCGACCATATGATATGCGAAGGTTGAGCGGTTTAACGTATCGTTCGAGACACCGACTTATTCAAAGCAGCTTTTGTACCGATATCGAATGGATATTACATGTATCCATTTTTCGCTCGTGACGTATAAGCCCGCCATGAACCAATTAGGATTTAAGTTCATGTAGCTTTGGCTCACACGAAAGGTCGAAAATTAGGTATGTAACTTAACACATTTCACATAACCAAAATCAGCAATAAAACTTACAACTTTTAGCAAATTCAAATAATAAAAGATCATAATTCTCATAACCTGCAGTCTCACACAATGAGAGAGACAGCAAAACCAATGCCTTACGATAATTGGTTCCATCCGTCAAACATTGATAACTACCACTGGTGATGCGCGCGGGAATGATAAGAGAACTTTTGAAATCTGTATCCATTCATTCAAGGTGAGCTGGTGGTATATAGTCACCTTCTTTAGCACAGGTGACTTGGCCAAGATAAGTTTCACAAAATTCAACTCATTTCCCTTGTTTTTAAAACCTTTAATATGTAGCTCGTTTAAATGCTCCAACCAAATATCTGCATAATCCTCGAGTGTAAACGAGCATATATCACCTTGCATTGAGACATAGTTTACCCCGAGTTTTCTATTGTCAATCTACAGAAAGTGTCTGTATGTTAGCATAAGAATTAAAAACTAGGGCAGGATACCGGCCAGATGGATTTATGTTACTACCCCTACCTCAAGTTTCTCCAAGTTTGGCGAGCTTTTGATCAAAAGAACAAGAAAAGATAACCCCTCTAAGTGAGTGAATCTTACACCATTTAAAGTTAAGTATTTGAGGCGAATTAACGCGGTTGGAAGCTCTCGTGGAACTCCGTCATGCACAGAAGACTTGAACGACTAAAACAAAAGTGTCAGTGACAACCAAACTCTTTTCCCTAATTAAGTTAGATCGAGTATATAACATGTGAAGAATATTACCTGAATGATGCCACGCGAAATAGACAAGGTTTCAACCACTGGCAAACACTCGAAAAGGTTAATGATGCTGGGATATTCGTTACCACTTTTAAGGACATAGTAACCTTCAATACCCTGCAGCAGCATAAAACAGACAGATAAGATATGAAAGCCAGCAAGGATCGATATTCTATCTTAGTAAGAAATTACCAGTGTCACATTCTTAAGCAATGGGCAATTAGATAGGAGGCGTTGAAGTGGTTCATCATAGACGTGCATGTCTTGCAGAGATAAGCTTGTAAGACTACCAAATCCATTGAATGCTGGTGGAGGGCTAACATAACAACCTTTGAGACATAGGTCTGTTAACTGACGGAACGAAAAAAGAGATGAGGGTAGCCTATACCCGACCCAGTTAAAGTAAAGTTTTAGTTTCTTGACGGTATTTCTTTGTGCCAAATAGGATAATATACCTTCAATCTCATCATAGTAAACATCCATCTCCATGGAAAGGGTAAACTCATGTATTGGACCCTCATGCTTTGAAAGAACTTGGTTTATAGCATATAAAATTTTATTTCTTTTGAACATCACTATCCTTTCATGTTGTGTGACAAACGTTTGCTCCAAAATAGGCAGCTCATCTGCATCAGTTGATACGTGAAACGTATCCTCAATAATTGTAAGTTTAGGAATTTTGATCCACTGGTACCTCCATTCCCGAGATAGGATACTTGTTCTCGCTGCCTCTTGAATCGGTAGAAAACATAAGATGTTTTCTATTATGCCCAGAGGAAGATTGCCGATCCTATCCATCTAACGATATTCTTTTTGGCTGCAAAATATATAAAGCAAAAACTTTGTTTAATACACAGTTACACACAAATAGGCTTAGCCAAACACCTTATAAATAGTGATAAACCACCACCAAGTGGCCTAGTCATCAAGTGGTTATCTCCTCATATTTAGGGTTTAAACCTCCTACTCCATAATCACCAAATAATAAAACAGTTAATTAACATGATTAAGATAGTTAGTATAAAGTATATCCTCGTAAATAAAAGTATAAAAAAGATATGGTTTGAGAAGCATAAAAAGTTACGAACCGGAGATGAAGCTTCAATCGCCGCAGGAAAATTATTCGGTTTTAAAAATCTACTCTTGTAACGAAGTACCAAGTAGACCTTTTAGTCAAACTGGGGTTTAATATTACACGTGTAGTTTTTTTTTGTTTTTTTTTTTTTATATAATTTTGTAATGTTAGTCCTTCATTATTTTACTTTGTTTTCTTCAATGTTTTGAAACCTTCAATTTTTTTTATCGACCTAGTTTAGTCGCTAGTTTATTGTGTCATTGGTTCAACGGTTGAACCATCAGACCGAACCGGTTATAAGTACAGTTTTTTTTTTATATTTAAAATATAGTGTTGCATGATTTTATAAATTTATCCATTTCTTCCTAAATTCAATTAAACCGATTAAAAAGATGGAGACTCCACCGATAAACTTTACTTTTAAGTTATATTACTACTATTATACATTTATAGGTCATGCTTCCGACAATTCAGTTTCTACTACCGCCACACCCAACATGCATTAGCTACAATACTTTGAGCATAGAATATAACCACCAGGTTGCTAGGGACAATTTTTTTTTTTTGCTTGGGGCAAGGATGAACAGTAAATTGGGATTGCTTCAGGCAATCCAATTTCTGAGCATGCTTTAAATATAGTAATGTGCGCACAAACTATAACCACTTGGTTGCTAGGGGCTGTTTTTGCTTGGGGCATGGACGAAGTGTAAGTAACGGTTGTTAGTTAACGGTCGTTATCTACTAACGATCATTAGCTAACGACCGTTATCTTATTTTTTTTTCTAATATTAAAAGAAAACAAAAACGGGACAACAGCCCCTGAGGTTTATCTTTCATTGTAAAATAGGTCCTTTAAGAACTAATGATGTAACAGAATTTACATATATGATCTTTAACGTTAGAGGTCCGTTACAAAGTTAGTCCTACTAACTGTCGTTCGTTAAGTTACGACATTCTATCATTTTTATTAAAACGATGTATATAAAACACATCGTAGCGAAGCGCGGGAATAAATCCTCGTATATATAATAGTATAACAAAGATTTGTAACAACAAACAACTTATGATGTTATAACAGACTATATTACTTGGTGTTTACAAGATAGTTTATAACTCTAATTTATCGTTTTACGAAATTTTTAACCAACATTAGTTCTCACCCCTTCAACTTATCAATTAAATTTATAAAGGTGATAAAAAAAATATTTTTAGATTTTTTGATAGAAAGTCATGACCTTATCAAACCGAGTCAACAAAAAACCGACGATTCAATCCGGTTCTCAAACATTGGTTTTTGGTTGAACCGGCCGGGTCAACCCGAGTTTTAAAAAATTGGTTTTTTTTCTCATAATCTTTACCGACTATAAGTTTTTTTGAACACGTAACCACTACTCCCTCCGTCCTAAAATTATACTCCTCGTTTGACTTTTTCGGTCTTTCTTTTACAACTTTAACCTTAAATACTTCTATTTGTATTATATAATACTTGATGCAAAATATATGAATGGATTGGATTTTAAATGTATTTTCATTTGATATAATTTTCATCAACTATTGTATATAACAAACAAAGATATTTAAGGCAAAAAAAAAAAAAAAAAAAAAACCGAAAAAATCAAACGGGGACTATAATTTTGGGATGGAGGTAGTATAAGTTAAGTCTAACTTTTTTTCTAAAGTTATCGTAAAAAAAAATATTTCGATATTTTCAGAGTTACACGAAACACTTAACCATAATATCTCAGCCATAATTATTTGTCGCTGTAAAACATCGTCGTTATTCACGTGTACACGTTTAGTATTAAATAAATACATCTTTGTGATTATTTAAAGGTAAAAATGTTCGCCATTCAACCAAAAGAAGTAATATAATTTGAGATCGAGGAACAACATATGCCTACTAAGTAAGGAAAAGCGACAATTCATTGATAGGATAGCATTCCCAAATCCTATAGCACGATTCACGAAGCATAAAGCAAGGCAGAAGGCATGATTTCAAGACAAATATCCTATAACCCATCGGCTAATAGAATGAGCCGCACCTTGAGATCCCCAGAACACGACAAAATCATTTGACAATAAACACTAGGGTAACGTTATCAAGGGTAAGATCTTCTAGCTAAGAACACACACATACAATTACTTTCTCTCTCTGCTTCAAGTTGATCGTGGGATCCCCTCCCACAGTGAGACTAGCGGTGCTTTCTTTTCTTAACAGGAGATCACAAACACTATAACTTAGTCCAAGTTCTTTAGATCTTTCGGAAACTCTTGTTTTTAGTAAGTCCAGCCTGATTAAAACCATACCACTGAATTTTGTACTAACAAGTTGGCCTCATCCGTGAGACCCGAACCCACGACCACGTTTTAATGGATGTTGTGTTCATTTGATTCTGTTTCTTTCCAACGAGTGAAACCTCACCCGAGCCATCTTTGCCGTTTGGCACATAGACCCTTGAATACACGGATCACACAGCAAAACACATTGAAATATTGAATAGTTTGGGTTGCTCATGACCTAAAAGTTTGCTTGATGAAATTAAGAACCAGAAATCAGGACTTCAGATAATGCGGTTTTGGCACCAACATCTCAAGCCTTGTTAGTGGGAGTTATTCGGTAAGTTGCCTTATATCGGTCTTCAAAAAGTAAATCCAAAAACCACAACTACGTCGTTCTGGTTTCTAAAGAGATAAATAAACAGAAGTTCACAAAACCAAAATCAGCAATAAAATCAACTTCTTACACGTTTGAATGACAAAACATCATATCTTTAAAGATCCCAGTCAGACAATGAGACAAATGCTAAACTATTCAATTAACAAAGCAGACTAAAAAACCGCAAAGTGTAACCAGAATCGATTTCAATTTGTCAAACAATGACGTCTACCACTGGTGATGCACGTGGAGAACTTAAGAGCATTTGATACATCTGCAACGCTTCATCCTCATCAAACAGCCTGTAGTCGATTCTCATCCACACCTTCTTTAGCACAGGTGACTTAGCCAGGATAAGTTTCACAAAATTTAACTCATTCCCCAGTTTTAAACTTGACAATATGTAGTTCGCGCATATGCTTCAACCAAATATCTGAATAATTCTCGAGTTTAAAGGAATGTAAGTCATCTTCAGTAAACAATTCATCTTCCATAGAGGAGTCATCTTCATCAAGGTCCAGATTGTCAATCTACGAAAAGTGTTTGTATTTATTGTGTTAGTGTATTTCGGCGAGTCAAGACTAATATGATACAAGATTAATTTATGTTATCACCCCTACCTCAATTTTCTCCAACTTCAGGGAGCTTTTCATTATAAGAACAAGAATAGATAACCCGTCATTTTGTTTCTGAGTAAAGCATACGTCATGCATATATAAGAATTTCAGGTGTAATGTGGTTGGAAGCTCTCGTGGAACTTTGCCATGAACAAAAGGCGTGAAAATCTAAAACAAAGGGTTAGTGATAAGCCAACTCATTCCCGCAAGTTAAATCAATTATATACGATGTGAACAAAATTACCTCAAAGATGCCAAATGGAATAGAGAGACTTTCTATTAATGGTAAACACTCGAATAGGTCGATAATGGTAAAAGTGTCAATACTGTGAGAGATGTAAGTATAGTTAACTTCCTGCAGAAACTTACTATAGTCAGATAAGTTATAAAAAGGCCGAAATGGAACACTTTTTAAATAAGAACTTACCAGAGTCAAAGTCTTGAGTAATGGACAAGTCGATAGGAAATGTAGAAGTGATTTTTTAGAGATGTATATATATTTAAAAGATAAGCTCGTAAGACTATGAAATCCATTGAACGTTGGTTGATGGACAAATTCAAAACCTTTGAGACATAGGTCTGTTAAGTGATGGAATGAGAAGAAAGATAGGGGTAGCCTATACGCCCCAAATTCAAAGTCAATTTCTAATTTCTTGACAGTATTTTTCCTTGACAAATGATATATTATATTATCGAGCTCCGGACATGTGTCACCTATAAAACATCGTTCATCAGGGAGCACGGAAAGGGTGAACTCATGTAGTAGACCCTCGTGCATTAACAGAACTTTGCATATCGCATTCAAAAAATTATGTCTCTTCATCCACTTTTTCGCATCACTTGACCCATCATCTGTTTGCTCCACAGCAGGCAACTCAGCCCCATCAGCCGATACTTGAAACTTCTCCTCCTCAAACACAAGTTTGGGGATTTTGGTCCAACGGTACCTCCATTCCCTAGAGAGGATGCTTGTCTGTACAGCCTCTTGAGTCGGCATAAGACATAAGATGTTTTCTATTATGCCTGGAGGAACATTGCTGATCCTATCCATCTCAGAATATTCTTGCTGGCTGCAAAATTACCGACTGTATAAACATACACAGCATAAACATTGTTTGATGCACACACAAATAAGTCCAATATTACTACTAGTAGAATATGAAATAATGACGCAACAAACCTCCTCATAAATTTTGATTTTGGGAAAAAATGATTGTTGATTATAAAATATGAAAGCATAGATATAAACTTCAAATTAGTTCTAGAAAACACGGACAAAATAGAAATGAAAGTACCCTATCTGTTAACTCTTCAAATTCATAGTAACAAACAAAATTAGGGGTTTTGGGATTGCTTACTTTTGTTCTCCTTAAGCTTATTTTTTAGCATATAAGCAGTTTAGAGTGTTTCGATAAAAACAAATTCCTTCTGTTTATTCGCTTATTTTGGGGCAAAAAAGAACCTGCTTATACTAAAGTGCTTATTTGAGATGAACCTGTATTACTTCTTTAGCCTCATATACCTCATATAGTCATATATATATAACCTAAAACCTTACTAACGAGGATATAATTGACATTTTCTAACAAATTATTCTTTATGGGTCTTATCGTATTTCACTATTTCTAGAACTGCCTTATGCTTATAAAGCAAATTATGGGGGTGTTTGGGAATTTTTTTTCTTTTTTTTTCTTCTGCTTATGCTTCTCCTTGAAAATACGTACTTCACGAAATATTGTTCACTATACTCGAAAAAATAAATTTGTTGAAAAAATCCAATTCATCCATTCTAAAATGATTTTCGTTTCAATATGATGTTAGAAGAAAATTCTTAATTTCATCTCAAATAAGCAGCTTCTTGCCTCGGATTGGAATATCCTTATGTTACCTCAATATATGCACATAAGCGAAGCACTTTGAATAACACCAAACTAGTTCTGCTTAAAAATAAGTGGATAAGCAGAAATAACAACCAATCCCACCCCCTAAATAAGCAATCACAAACACCATCTCAGAACTATATAAAGAGAAATGACTGGGATAACAAAAAAAAATGTCTTATTGTATGCCTGAAACTGTGCGACTAGTTTATTGATTTGTGAAAACATGGCTCGCATTTTCTGCAACCAACAAAAAGCTGACATGTAAAGTGTATGTTTCGGCTTATATAGCCGGCAGTCACTTATGGGTTATTTGGTTTTAGCTTATGTTTGGCTAAGCTTATTTAACATAAGCCGATTTGGGCTTATTTTTTATAAGCTCCGATTTTGTGGCTTATTTTGAGACTTGCCGACTTATATAAGTTTATTATAATATGATAAACTTAAAAAGCCAACAAGTCTCAAAATAAGCCGTAAAATTGGAGCTTATAAAAAAATAAGCCCAAACCGGCTTATATTAAATAAGCTTAGCCAAACAGGGCCGAAACCAAATAAGCCGTAAGCCTGCTACATAAGCCGAAACAGACACCCCCTAATTGATATACAACAACAATAGGTAGCAGACAGAATCTTAACAGTTTGTAATAAAGTAAATGAAACTCATAATAAGCAGTTTGAAAAAAATATATAAAAAAATACCTATTAGAAATGTGATATGATATTGAGAAGCAAACCAGAGGGTGGTTAAGGATTGTTTTGGAGAAATGGTTCTTGAGTATTTTTATCTGCGGTTTTTTCAAGTAGTGGGTGGTTAAATTTTAGTGGTGACAATACGGGTCGGGTCATGGGCCCATATAACTTCAACTTGAAGACGACATGTTACACGGGTTCAACATTCAAAATAGCAAATTTATTTTCACACTCTCAAAATGTATTAGGCTAAGCACAGTCGTGACCCAACACGACCTTGTCACATCAGCTTTCTTTCTACGATGACCCGATGACGACCAAGTTGTCACAGTCGGTGACCAAGTTAAAAAGAAAGAAAAAAAGTGTGTGTGTAAAATCGATCGAAAAAATGACCGATTGTGTGTTTACATGTTGCTCGACCGATCCTCGACCTCGTCTCCACACTCGCAATAACCGACTTGGAAGTCGGTCGTGCACCTCGACCGACCGACTTTGTCTGGTCCAATGTGCTTAGCCTTAGGACACTTTATCTAACATATCATGAAGTTATACATTATATATAGGACAAATGGCTTGAAAATACATCCAAGTTGTCACTTTTTGTTGTTCTGTGTAGGCAAAATTTTTTTTTGCTATTGTATCACAAAGCTTTCCCAAACCGTCTTTTGTGTGTACTCGGTGACCTCCTAACCGGTTTCATCCTACATGGACCCGGTCACAATGCCACCTCATTTTTATTTTTTTAATCTCTTAATATTCTTTATTATCCCTCTCTCTCCCACCTTCTTTCACCCCTTTTTCATTCCCCCACAAACCCTAGAAAAGATGTCATCTTCTTCTTCTTATACCTCTAAATACAAAGAAAGGAGCCTTCAAGAAATCATTGATGCTACCCATTGTGAATGTCCAGTACCATGTCCAGTTAAAGAGAAAGTGTCTTGGACCCATACGAATTCAAGGCGTGTCCCAAAAGGGAAAAGAGTAAATATTGTTCCCGTTTCACAATCGTATAAAACAGTTTAAAGCATTAAGTAAACTGATTGTGAGTAATGACTGAAAATAATGCAAGTAAAAACTCACTGAATAATTTTCAACTTAATATTCTTTATTAGAAACAAATAAAAAAGAATACATTACCCAAGTACTTAGCGAATAAGATTTGGGATTGAAATGACAAAGTGTTGTATCTCCTCACGGCTCAAAGGCTAAGTCTGAGCACAACTACAATGGAACCACTAAGCTATCTTAGGGACTGAGTTGTATTTGGAGGAGTGAAAGATGGCTTGTGTGTGTGTGTGTTTTACAATTCACAAGCTTAAAATCTTCCACTCCAACTCTTATGCTATTTATACAAGTATGGTTTTTAACTCTTTCCTAGAGGACAAACTGACAGGTTATAGAAGACAAAATACTGATGTATTTTGTCTCTGTTTACAAAGGCTATATTGGGTAAGTGACAAGGTTGCTTTCTTCTAGTCAGTGATGACACTTAGCCTAATAGTTAGCCATTCAGGGAAAGTTGACTTTGGTTGATAAGGACTTCGTCTTATCTGTTCAAACTTATCCCGCCTTGTCCCGCTCATTCTTCAGTCTTCATTGCCTTCAGTCTTCAACTTCAGTTTGTCTTCAGTGTAAGTAGTTGGTGAGGAGTTTCGGGATTCAGTGAATTATTGTCATCACTCACTGAATCCACCATCTTCTTCTTGACTCAGTCTTCACCCCTTAAGTTCCGCCTTACTGAGTGGAAAGACTTCTTCTTTGTCTCTTACTAAGTATCCTGAAGATAGCTCACTGAGAGACTATACACTCAGTGACTTGTTAGTGTTTAAGGGATAACACTTAGGGTATTTTCTATTCAAATCCTAGACTTAAGGGGTTTGGATATTTCTTGAACCCAACAAAAAAAATGTGGATTTTATGGGTTTCTAGACCCGGAGCTACCAAGTGAGTATTACAAAGCTAAGGTTTTCAGTTTTTATTTGGAAAAAGAGAGATACCTAGCCATGTTAAATGGGAATGAAGTCTCTAATACTCAGATGCAACAAGTGAAGGAGGATGCTCAAGTTGAAGTTTTAAAAGTTCAAATGCAACAAATGAAGGAGGAGTTGACTGGTATTAAGTCAAAAGTGTATGTTAATGATAAATTTTTAATCTTCCTGAGTTTGGTTGTTGTGGTGATTGGTATCATTATTGCAATTTGTGTAATGAATTAAATTGTAGGGTCAGTAAGTAGTTGTAATGTTTCTCAGTTTTAGTTTATTATGTTATTTGTAGTGTTGCCTTTGTTTGTAAGTTTGTTGAATCAATGTCAATGAAATCTTTTGATGGTTTGTAAATTTCTTGAATCAATGTTAATGTTTCTTAGTTTTCTCAGTTTTGATGCTTTGTATCATATGTGAATAACCTGTGAAAACTCATGGCTTAAATAGAAGAACAAAAGGATACTTAGACCTTGGCTTTCTTGGTCTCGTTAACCAAATATCTACTCTTGGCATTCGCCGCTTTCCTCTACCTTTACCAAAGACATCTCGTACGCCTAAGGAGGCGAATAGCCGAGACAAGAAGGTGAAAGGGATATCTTCCATTGTTGACTTGGAAAAGTAGGAAGAAAGAACTATTCTGGTGTTTGTGTAGGAAGGAACGAAAAAAGAGGGAGAGAGGAAGTGGTGGAATAGAGGTTTTATTTTTATTAATTAATTATAGTATTAAGTGTGCCCCGTGTCCCGTTGTGTTCTGATGTAAACGTTGTATCCTGATTCGCGATAAATGCGTAGAATACGTTTCTGGAAACGCTTTTGATAAATGTAATATAAAACACAATTATCGACTTCGTATAATGAATATTGGATTTAAGCCGTTACTAAGGTAGTGTCGATACGCGTGTTGGTGTCGTTTTCTCAATACGAGTAGTTAAAAGTGAATATGAAACTTTAAAAAAAATTGAGTTTTAAGGTTTTAAGAAAATGACTGGAAATTATGGGTTGTTATAGTCATTGTGGTTACGACTTACGAGTAAAGAGAAAATAAGATATTTGTTTGTGAGTTGGGTTGGGTATAATATGATTATAGCACGAAATGATGTTTTAGCCTCATGTGCAAGGCACACGAGGGCCTTTAATGGCAACATTTAATGTTCATTAATATGAGGGATCATTAGTGTTATTATTTTCTAACTTAATGATCATCTATGCAACAAGGAAGTTTCATAGACGGTAGATGCAATTTTGAACAAACCACAGAAACGGTCGGTGTAATTTACTCTAAAATATAAGAAGTGCGAAGTACAATACTTTTTCGCCCTGTTATCATCGAGTTCTGTTTTAGAAAAGAAAAAGGAATGAGATGGTAAGAAACTGAAAATTTCTTGGTCACCAAACTCACTACCTCTCATTGTGGTTTTTGAGTATTTATTGAACAGAAAAGAAATGAAACAGAAAAAAAAATGATAGGAAAGTTCTTAACATTTTCTTCAAAAATTTTCCGCTCAAATATTTGCGGATTTAGACGAAAATAAAACTACATCTAAAACTATTGAGTATATGATGACCAATATAACCCTGCGTATTTATACGTCTCTTACTCATATTCGACTTTTGTGATAAAATGAACATGTTTAAAAAGGCATAAATGTATTTATGTCTCTTTCCTTTATTTTCTTCCCAACTCGAGAGCATAACATTCTTTCTTTTTCCTTTTATTTCATTTCAACTCGAGAATATGAAATAAAAAAGCAACTTTCTTTTCTTTCCATTTTTTTCTCTTATTTACCCATCATTCCTATCCCCAACTAAAAAAACTTGAGAACTCAACAAAATTTTTAGGTGAGTGTTTTGATATCTCACTTGTGTGGCAATGTGTCGAGTATTTTATTTTACTGTTTTGCGTTGGCGGGTTACAAAATTCTGACTAAAAAATGTTTAAATAATCGGGTAAGCCTTGTGCATTTTAACATTTTTGCATATAAACCGTATAAGATTTGATTTGTTTTGTTTGTTTTTAACGACAACTCTCTATCTTATACTATATACTTCACAAATTTGTTTCACATGTCAGGTCACAATCATTTATTTGATGAGTTTCTTACACACGTTATAAGATATCATTGGGATACAAGTTTTTTATTTAAGGTTGTGTGTTATGGTCACCAAACTCACTACCTCTCACATCAGCGTCACATTATCTTTAAGCCCACCATTAAACCCACCATCAAACATGTGTAATGGTCATTAACAAACAAAACATATAAAATTACCTTACTTTATACAAACATACACACAACACACACAAAAAGGTTGCAATGTTAGATGGTCAGCACTACTAAATCAATGCAAAAATCGGGGATCGTAGCGTGATACTTGGTGATGGTAATGGGAACCCCACGTGAAGGTTGAGGGGTTTGGTGGTCCTATACTTAGTTAATTGCAATGCTTTGAAAATTGGTTCGACCCGTCCTGTGCAACCTATGAACAAGATCTAACCGGTTCGACGGTTTTATCAATTCAACCGAAAAAAAACTTGTTCGAGATCTATTCCATATCGCATCCTACCTAGTTATTTGTTTATCAAATAGCTTCATGACCACAAGTTACTAGGATGGTGACTTTTTTTGTCCAGTCATTTGAGGCACCTGATCCTATGGGAACCCCGCGTGAAGGTTAAAGGGTTGGGTTGTCCTTCATCCACCATAACACTTGGTTTTATTATAGAGTTCATGTGGGTCCACCTCCTTTATAAAAAATCTGATAATTGATAATTTTGTGAATTTACATAAGTAAATATGTAAGTACCTAGTTTATTGCAATGTTTTGAAAACCATATTGAACCGTCCGGTGCAACCTGTGAACCGACTTTGACCGGTTCGACGGTTTTTTCAATTCAACAAAACAACCGGTTCGATATCTGGTCCTATCTTGTATCCTACCCAGTTACATGTTTATTTAATAGCTTTTGGGTCACAAGTTAATGGGATGGTGACTTGTTTTTGTCCGGTCATTTGAGGCGCCTAATCCTATGTTGGTGATTATATACTTTGTCATTTTTTTGGGTTAATGACCTAATATACCAATGTACTTTCTAAAATTTCCAAATACGAGTAATATACTCTTTAAAATATCATTATTACCAACCAAACTTTATTTTTTTTTCAAATACCAACAACTTTCTCAAAAGTAACATGCTATAGCCGGTTACCTATTGCCACGTCAGCATGTTAGCAGGTTACTTTGTATTTTTAGTTGGGTTACAAACTAATATTACCAACGTACTTTTCTATATTTTCAAATATGGGTAATAAACTCGAAAATATTTGCATCGTTAGTCCTCCGTTATCACCACCACACTCGAAAATATTTGCATTGTTAGTCCTCCGTTATCAGCACCACACATCTCCTAACTCTCTTACTTTTTTATACGTTTTCGCCCGTTTTTCTTACGTTTTATCCGTCTTCTTCCGTTTTTATACGTTTTAAACGTTTTAATCATATTCATCGCTTTTTATCCGTTTTAATATGTTTTCACCCGCTTTTTATGCGTATTTAGACGTTTTTCTTAGGTTTTTATTTGTTTTCTTTCGTTTTCTTTCTTTTTCATCCTTTCTTATCGTTTTTAAATCTTTTTCTTACATTTTTCCGTTTTCTTTCGTTTTTATCGTTTTCGTTCATTTTCTTACGTTTTATACGTTTCCATCCGTTTTATACGTTTTCGTCCTTTTCTTACGTTTTATCCGTTTTCTTCCGTTTTATCGTTTTCGCTAGGTTTCTTATGTTTTATTCGTTTTATATGTTTTCATATGTTTTATACGTTTATCCGTTTTGTACGTTTTTCTTGCGTTTTATCCGTTTTTATACGTTTTCAACCATATTTCTTACGTTTTTATTCGCTTTCATACGTTTTCATCCGTTTTCATATGTTTTTCTTACGCTTTAATCCATTTTTATACGTTTCGTTCATATTTCTTACATTTTTATTCGCTTATCCGTTTTATACGCTTTCATCCGTTTTTATTCGTTTTCATATATTTGTATACGTTTCATCCGTTTTATACGTTTTTGTCCGTCGTTTTATACGTTTTTGTCCGTTTTTCTTACGTTTTTGTATGTATTCTTCTGTTTTTATACGTTTTCTTACGTTTTTATTCGTTTTCATCTGTTTTTTTATACGTTTTCATCATTTTTTATTTGTTTTCATCTGTTTTATACGTTTTTCATCCATTTTTATACGTTTTCATCCGTATAAAAACAGATAAAATGTATTAAAATATAATAAAAATGGACAAAAACATCTAAACACAGACGAAAATGGATAAAAACGTATGAAAACATACAAAAACAAACGAAAACATATAAAAACAAATAAACGTAAGAAAAACAAATGAAAACGTATAAAAACGAAAGAAAACGGATAAAAACGTATGAAAACTATTAAAAACATAAGGAAAACGAACCAAAACGTATAAAAACGGATGAAAACTTAAGAAATTGTATAACAACGGATGAAAACGTATAAATACTGAGATGAGCGAATAAAAACGTAAGAAAAACAAACGCGTATAAAAACGAAAGCGGATAAAACATATGAAAACGTACAAAAACAGACGAAAATGTATGAAAACGAATGAAAACACAAGAAAATGGATAAAACGTAAGCGTATAAAATCAGATGAAAACGTATGAAAATGTATAATAACGGATTAAAACATATAAAAACATAAGAAAACGAACAAAACGTATAAAAGCGGATGAATCATAAAACGTAAGAAAAATGAAAAAGTCGGTAGGAGATGTACGGTGGTGATAACAGAGGACTAACGATGCAAATATTTTTGCTTGCGTTAGGAGATAACAGAGGACTAACGGTGCAAAAAACCCACAAGGATGTAAAAAAAGACAATGGACAAACAATAAGGATGCATTTTGGACTTTATGGAAAATCATATGGGCATGTTGGTGATACTTACCGGTACTAACAAATTTGGATGGTGATAATGATATTTTAAAAAGCACATTACTCGTATTTAGAAATTTTGAAAAGTTCGTTGGTATTTTAGATCTTTAACTTCTTTTTTTTAGTTGGTTCGGATGTTTGCATATAAATGAAGTAAAAGAACTCAGATTCCATATGAACAAATTCAAACTTGAAAAGGATCTTTTTGATTCTCGAAGAATGAGGGGCAAGGGGATTGATCGAGAAAGATCTCTTATTCTTATTATAGCATTGATGATTTTTTGTTTCAAGAGGTCTCATCTTTTTTAGTTGTATTGTTAAAGAGGTTGGATGACATTTCTTCTGTAATTTGTATCTTATTTATACTATATGTTGTCTTTTAAAAAAATGCGGGATATAAAGTCTGATCTTAATGCTATTTTCTTTTCAATAACTTATTTTGTATCTTAATAAAAACACAAAAATGCTTGAGTATAATATTGAAAATGACATAAAGAAGAATATAAAACATTCTTATAACTTTGTTTGTGAAAAAATATGTCATTTTGACATTGTTCTATACCTAAGCTTAGATATCTTTTATATAATAAAGGAATTACATCATTTTGGAGTGGTTTTGTCAATTCATTCTTATTAAAAAAAACAATTAGGCCAATAGGAGAGCTCGATTTCGTTACGTAAGCAAAATCGTGTGATGTGATTGGTTAATAAAAGTTAAAATTAAATTGATTTTGGTCAAACTTTAAAAATTTTGGTTGATAAAAAAAATATATAAAAATATAGGTGTTAAATTTGTGAAAACAACAACTTAAAAAAAAGGAGGTAATTAATAAAACTTTAGTGGTTGAATTTTTAAAAATTATATAGAGTTAAGTGTAATATTATAAGCCTCCATGTTTTTTAATAACTTTGAATTACAAACAAATACCCCCTTATACTTTATATGTTGTTTTAAAATAATAACATATAAATTTGCATAAGATTATAAATATTAATTTTTTTTTACTATATACGTTCAATAAGGACTCATTTATTTCATTTTTAAAAGTTTAACCTATGTGGACACGTGTTTACATTTTAAATACGGCTAAATTACTGAAAACGGGAATATAATTATCAAATTGTAAGCATGGGTTACTTTAATATAAAAATAAATATACGCGATTTTACTTATAACAATGACTCATGTAATTCTTATTTATTTATATAAGGATATCTAGTAAAACATTTTTAAAAAACTTTAAGGAGTATATTTTAACTTTATCAACGCTCATTATGTGCTATTAAACTTGTATCATGTGTACAACATAATATCAGTAGTGAAATTTAAATAACAACATCAACATCTTTGTCAGCTAAATAAAAATTAAATCTTGAGTTACTTAACCAAAAAATTTACAAATAGTTTACCAAATTCTAATGGATATTAATGCATAATGAAAAACTCGTGCATAACTATTAGTTTTATATCACAATTTTCATGGACAAATTCTTATATATGTATATAATGAACTAAAATGTTAAAATATATTTGATTTATGTGTAAAACGTGCGTTACTGCAGAAACTTATAACTATATAATTATATGCAATTACCTTTAAAGACACAATATTCGATATTAATACAGAATAATTTTTTTTTTATCAAAATCCCGTACGTACACGGGTATCTATACTACTTATAATAGAGGGATGACCCTCTCTCTTCTAATTTTTTAAGATTTCCATATATAGATTTTAAGCAAATACCATTACTTAAGCTATATGTACAATTACTTTATGCATAAACATCTACACATATTGACTGGTTAACATTTGTAATTAATGTCATATTTAAAACACTCATTTGATAAAAAGTATAATTTATAAAACACAATGTACAAACTATTTGAAGCACAAATACAACTAAAAAACACTATTCAACACATACAATTAATACACTATTTAATTTACCCATTCACTAAAATATACAACAATTTAACCACAATGTACAATCTAATCAAACTACTAAGCCAAGCATTTAAAAATACGACCATTAGGTCCCCGTGAGTGGTCGGTCGATTCGGTCGGCCATTGCGCCGACAAAGTCGCCACCATTGCAACATGAGGGTCGAGATCGTCGACTCTAAAATTGACGAAGGGTGATTGTTTTGAAGGAAAGAATCAAGGTTTTGTTTGTAGTAGCGGTTACGAGGATGAATTATTTCCACAGTTATAACTAAAGTTATTGTTATTTGTAATTTAATTGTTTAATAAAAGTATGGCAGCATAACATTACATTGCGGAAAATATAATCACGTAATTGCGCCATTGCATCACGCGGATACCCTGCTAGTTATAACTAGTATAAAGGGCCACATTATATATATTAACTAAAGATCGAGCAACAGTTGCATTGCAAGCATTAATTCCAACTTTCATGAAGTTGGCAAAATAATCACCGAGGTTTAAGTGTCGTTGCAAAGTAAGTCCAAGTTGGCAAAAATAGTCCCTAAGGTTTAAGTGTATTACCAAAGTAAGTCCTTTATAGCAATTTGGCAAAAATAGTCCTATCCAAATTCACATTCTAGCAATCATTGCGTCAGCTTCCACATACTCGTTATCACTATCCCAATATATTATTATTCCTCTACTCGTTTTTATTTGCTGCAAATGTCAAACAACTCACGCATTTAATTAGAGTGTTGATATACACATGACAACTCACGTCAAATCGGCGACGAAGGACCACACACCCCCTTGCTCTTGCCGTTTTTTTCTGCAAATGTCAAACAACTCACGTTGTATAAAAAAGTGAGCCATTTCTCTAAATTTATATACTCCGTACTTTAGAAAGACCAGTAAGATGGCTAGGAAGATATGACATTTTACTAAAGACCAAATCACATGGTCCATGCACATCGCTCTCTCCAGGAGGTTGGCCGCCTATCCTAGATCTTCTCATTTCAAATAAGATCCCGGGCTCGATCTGGTTTACCAAATTTGATGACTTATTAAGGGAAAGACGAAGTAAGAGCATGCTATTGTTGTTTTCTCTTTCACTTTCAATAAAAAGTAAGAAAGTTCGACCTTTTCGGCCGACGATATGATTCCATGGATAGTTTCATTCGAGATCGTGATGGAGGACATAGCTTACGATCATCGCCTTAGCCGGGTATAACGATGTTATGATTTGATCAAAAGAATCGACTAAATAAGAGCTTTAAAACCTTGTTTTAAAGAGGTGCCATGTGGGAATGCGTTGCATGGAAAAGTGAGATGTCCAAGATATTCAGAACGAGGGGCCCTGATGATGAAACTGGCATTTTTTAGGGGAAGAAAGCGGCCCCCTTTTTCGGCGGAGGTATGCGAAGTAAGTATTTATTACAGTACTCAAGTAATTGATGAGACGTACTTCTAGTGAATATTTGGCTAAAATGACCGAGTCACAAAGGTTGAGAGGTTTAGCCTATTGTTTGAGACGTACTCCGGCTTATTCAAAACAGCTTTCGTACTGATATCGAATGGATATTACATGTATCCATCATTCGGTCGATTACCTAAAAGTCCGCTATGAAGAATAAATACCACTCAGGATTTCAGTTCTTTAGGTTTAGGTCATACGAAGGGTCGAGATTAAGCAACTTAACATAGCTCAGAAAACCAAAAAGCTCATCTTACAAAACCTGAGTTAGCAAAAAGATCTTAAACTTTCAGCACATTCAAATGACAAAAGATCATATTTTTCGTTATCCATCTCACAGAATGAGAGAAAAAAACTAAACAATCCATTTAACTAAGGCACTAAGCTCGCAGAAATGTTCATTTAACTAAGCAGTCAACGAAACCACAATGTGTTACGATGATTGGTTTCCATCTGTCAAGCAATGAAACATACCACTGGTGATGCACGTGGGGATGATAAGAGAACTTTTGAGATCTGCAACTCTTCATCGTAGGCAACCTCCTTGTGGTCGAGATATATCATCACCTTCTTTAACACAGGTGACTTGGCCAAGATAAGTTTCACAAAATTCATCTCATTCCCCCAGTTCTTAAAGCTTCTCAAATGTAGCTCGTTCAAATGTTCCAACCAAATATCTGCAAAAACCTCGACTGAAAACGAGCATAAATCATCTTCCGTAAATAAGCCATCTTTCGAAGAGAAGTCATCTAAGTCGAGCTGTCTATTGTCAATCTAAAGGAAGTATCAGTATATTGTGTTAGTCTAGTTTTGCATAAGAGTCAAAACTAATGTGATATAAGATGCAAGTTGGATTTATGTTCCTGACCCTACCTTAAGTTTCTCCAAGTTTGGGGAGCTTTTGATCAAAAGAACAAGAATAGATAACCCCCCTTTGTGAGTGAAGCTTACATCATTTATACTTAAGTATTTGAGGTGAATTAACGCAGTTGGAAGCTCTCGTGGAACTCCGTCATGTACAGAAGACTTGAACAACTAAAACAAAAAGGTCAGTGACAACCTAACTCTTTTCCGTAAGTTAATTCAATTATAAACCATGTCAAGAATATTACCCGAATGATGCCAAGCGAAATAGACAAGGTTTCAACCACTGGCAAACACTTGAAAAGGTTAGTGATGCTGGAACCTTCGTTACCACTTTTACGGACATGGTACCTGTCAATACCCTGCAGCATACAATAGACAGATAAGTTATGACAGCCGTCGAGGATCGATATTCTATCAATCTTAGTAAGAAATTACCAGAGTCACATTCTTAAGCAATGGGCAATTAGATAGGAGGTGTTGAAGTGGTTCATCATCGACGTATATGTCTTGCAGAGATAAGTTTGTAAGACAATTGAATCCATTAAATGTTGATGGAGGGTTAAAAACACAACCAACGAGACAGAGGTCTGTTAACTGACGAACGAAAAAAAGAGATAGGGGTAGCCTATACCCCATCCAGTGAAAATGAAGTTTTAGATTCTTGACGGTATTTCTTTGTGCCAAATGGGAAAATATATGGTCAATCTCGTCACAGTAATCATCTACCTTCATGGAAAGGACGAACTCATGTATTGGACCCTCATGCTTTGAAAGAACTTGGTTTATAGCATAGAAAATATTACGTCTTTTGAACATCATTATACTTTCACGACGTGTGTTAAACGTTAGCCCCAAAATAGACAGCTCAGCTGCATCAGTTGATACGTGAAACATATCCTCAATAAATGTAAGTTTAGGAATTTTGATCCAACGATACCTCCATTCCCGAGATAGGATACTTGTTCTTGCTGCCTCCTGAATCGGTAGAAAACATAAGATGTTTTCTATTAAGCCTGAAGGAAGGTTGTTGATCCTATCCATCTAGCTATAATCTTTTTAACTGCAAACCAAGCTACTGCCAAAATACATACAGCATAAACTTTGTTTAGTACAAACACAAAATAAGTCCAAAACACACTAGTTGAAACTAGAATTTGAAATAATATGTGTGTTTCGAATATGAACATAATAGGTGTTAATGATAAAAACATGAAGACATAGATACAAATTTCATATCAGTTCTACAACACAAGAAAAAATCAAAACGGAAGTACTACAACCTTTGAATCTATGAATGTATAGAAATAAACATAATTGGAGGGCGTTTTGGATTGCTTTTCTTTTCTGCTTAGATAAACAGATAAGCAATTTAGAGTGCAGAGATTTAAAAAATGGATCTGTTAGTTTACATATTATTTATGGAAAATAAGCAGTTTCAGTAAACCTATTATGTTTTTACCCTTCATCTATTCCATATTATAAAACATTTCAATACCCACCATCACTCTAAGCTAACTACAAATTCCAAAACATCAATATCAAGAGCAGATCAATAAGTGATCTCAACCATT
>OU343224.1:350746239-350945795 GCA_910596185.1 Chrysanthemum makinoi | reverse complement strand
TAAATATAATGAATGCTATGTTTAAATGAAGCTTATAACCGTCTTTAAAAACATTAGAAAGACAAAAGGTATGGTTTCAAAAGAATCAGTTAGCTTATGAGGAGAAGATAAGGGGGTTACGAATTGATCTAGATATTGCAAATATTAACTTAAAACGCACTGAGAAAGAAAAAGCTGATGCTTTGACTGAGAACCTAGAGCTTAAAGAGAAACTAGCTGAGGAAATAGCTAGACATAAACAATGGTTAATATCAGGTGACAATCTAGCTAGAGATCTATAGCAGTCAACCAGTGACCTCTACAATAGGTTTAGGTTTTCAAAAGTATGTAGGGTTGGAAACTAGGAATGATGGGCGTAAATCTACACCAATAGGATTAGTTAACTTTGTAAAAGAAGGTGATTTGCATGCTGTCCCTGGACCTATTAGAGGTGAATTCATGCCCATTGACCTGTCCATTACTGTTGACTTTGATGGATCACACCATCTGTATGGCAAAAAGTCAAAAGACTTGCCGAACCCCGATGCTTCATCTAATGACTTTGTCTCTTGCTCTGACAGTGACAATTCATCGGATCAAGGGTCTACTTCTTATGCAGCTTGTGATTCAAGTGATGAGTCAGACCTTCCCAAGCCCTCACCTGAGCCTACACCCAAGCCTGCACCCAAGTCTATCTACAAGCCTTCTAGGGCTGCTGAGGATCATCTTCCAAGACAGTTTCCTCTGAAGACTTGTCTTTTAATTCTTTGCATAATAAGTCTGTAAAAAACAATTCCTTTAATGTTTCTGGTTTAAGTACTTCTACATGTAATAGAACATCTTCTTATTTGAATAAATCTTCCAAAAGGAAGACATGTTTTGTATGTGGAAGTAAATTTCATTTAATTAAGGATTGTGATTTCTATGAGCAAAGATTGGGTGCCTGTGCTACTCAGCAGAAACTTAGACCAGTGTGGACCAATGTTAATAATATACCACCTTATGTCCCACAAGCAGCTTATACTGATTCTCCTTGGAGAAGATCAATTGGTAGACCTTATGTGCAACCAACTAGTCCATATTTTAAACATGGTTATTGGCCTGCATATGTTGACTCTATGAATGCTGGGAAAGGATTTTGGGGTACTGCTGTCAAGCCCTCACAGTTGTTTTTCTGGAATAATAAGGGACCTGAATTTCAATGGAAACCCAAGAACAATGGTGGATCTTTCTTATCTGCTAGACCTAAATCATATGATCCACAAGGCAGGTTCAAGTCAGCAATGACTTGAGCCTCCTTTTCTTACTAACATTCGTTTGTATATATTTTTTGTTCTATAGGATCATCCTCTTAAGCATAAAGATATTGGTATTATTGATAGTGGTTGTTCAAGAAGCATGTCAGGAAACAGAGATATGATGCACAATTATGTTCCTATAGAATGAGGAGGCAAGGTGACTTTTGGTGGAAGTGATGGAAGAATCACTGAGAAAGGCACTATCAAGACACCTCTACTGAACTTTGAGAATGTGTACTATGTTAGGGAACTTCAGCACTTTAACTTGTTCTCAGTCTCACAAATTTGTGACACCAAGAACAAGGTACTCTTCTCTGAAGATGAATGTCTTGTGCTATCTAAAGACTTCAAGCTTCCAGAAGATACATCAATTCTGCTGAGAGTTCCTCGAACCCACAATCTATACACATTCAACCTCAATGAAGTTCATCCTGAAGGTGACCTTACTTGTTTGGTGGCTAAAGCATCCCTGGATGAGTCTACGAAATGGCATAGGAGGATGGCTCATGTGAATTTCAATACCATAAACAAACTCTCTAAAATGGGTCTTGTTGAAGGTCTTCCCTCCAAAGTTTTCACCAATGATCATAATTGTGTTGCATGCAACAAAGGAAAGCAACACATAGCCTCCTACAAAGCTTTCACGCTGTGAGCATTATTTCTGCGCCTATTCACTGTACATATGGATCTATTTGGTCCAACTCAAGTCGAAGCATTGATCACAAAGTATTTTTTTCGGTTATCACTGATGTATAGCGATTTTTGTTGGGTGTTCTTTCTAAGGACTAAAGATGAAACATCTCCCAGTCTGAAAGACTTCATCACCCTTGTTGAAAATCGTTGAACAAAAGGTTAAGGAATTCGTGTGATAATGGGACGAGTTCAAGAATGATATTCTTATAGAACTGTAGGTCTAAAGGGATCAAAAGGGACTATAGCACTCCAAGAACCCCACAACAAAATGGGGTAGCTGAAAGAAAGAATAGAACCTTGATAGAGGCTGCAAGATCAATGCTTGCAGACTCTAAATTGCCCACTATGTTCTAGACTGAGCGTTGGCACAAATTGCTATGTGCTAAACAGGGTCTCCATTACTAGACCTCGCCTCAAAACACCATATGAACTTCTCTTTGGGAAGGTTCCAACCATTCATTACCTTAAACCTTTTGGTTGTCAAGTGACCATTCTAAACAGTTGGATCCGCTGGGGAAGTTTGATGAGAAGGTGATGATGGTCATATTGTGGGTTATTCAGCTCATAGCAAGGCTTACAGAGTGTACAATTTATCTGCCAAGAAGATAGAGGAAACTTTGAACCTGAGATACATGGAAGATAAGCCCAATGTTCAAGGCAGGTCATGTGTGGTCTTTTGACCATGACTACTTAACTGATTATTTGGGTTATACTAGACATATGGCTAACCAAAGTGCAGGTTCTCAAGAGTCTCCCACTAACAATGCAGTACCTTTGGATGATTCGAGTGAATTTGAAGATGATGAACAACCTATACTTGTGCCTTCTTTCTCCCCAACCATATTGCAAACACTTCTAGAGATACTCGATGAGAGTGAAGATGAATCACATTATGTCGAGGACCTTGCTAGGCTAGGACTCAAGAGTTTGCACTAAACTTGAAGTCAGAAGGTGATTAAGGAAAGTGCAAGTGAAACATGGAAACCATGTTTCACAAATTGATCATGTTTCTCCCATCATCACCAAATTGCTGAAGGCTCCATTGTGTCTACTCTGCTCCTACCAAAGTGTCTATGCACTTTGGAGAACTATATACACGCTTTCCAAGCCCCTCGGATCTTGGAAATCATCACCCAACGGCATTTTCACCTCACCTTCCTATGACACAACTTGTGAGCCAATCAGATCTAATCTTGAACCATCCATTGAAGTCAACCCCATCTTGCTATAAAAGAATCAACATAACTCACCCTCAATCCAATATTATTGGTGATCTTCTAGCACCGTTAGAACTCAGAGCTATAACTAGCCCTAAATTTGGACAGTTGCCTTTCTCTTATGTCTCAAACCAGCAAAGAGCACAACACACGACTTCAAACATTATTTTGCTTGTTTCTTTCTCAAGTTGAACCAACCAATGTTACTCAAGCTCTTGAAGACTCAAGTTGGATTGAAGCAATGAAGAAGAGATGCAGCGTTCAAAATCAACAGTTTGATTGGTACCACTACATGATGGCAAGTATGCAATTGGGACTAAATGGATTCTGAAGAACAAAAGAGATGCAAGGGGTGTGGTTATTAAAAACAAAGCAAGATTAGTTGCTCAGGGGTATAGACAAGAGGAGGGGATTGATTATGATGAAGTGTTTGCACCTGTTGCTAGAGTTGAGGCCATTCGAATTTTCTTGGCTTATGCATCTTACATGGGCTTCACAGTATATCAAATGGATGTTAAAGGTGCTTTTCTATATGGAGAAATAGAAGAGGAGTTTTATGTCACTCAACCCAAAGGATTTGAAGACCCAGATCATCCTAATCATGTTTACAAGGTGGTTAAAGCTCTTTATGGTCTTCATCAGGCACCAAGAGCATGGTATGCTAGGCTTTCATCATTTCTGCTGAAGCATGGCTATAGAAGAGGTGCCATTGATAAGACTCTTTTCCTGAAAAAGAACTACTCAAACATCATTCTTGTGCAAGTGTATGTGGATGACATCATTTTTGGATCCACTAAAGAAGCTTGGTGCAGGGAGTTTGAGGAGCAAATGAAGGGAGAATTTCAGATGAGTGCTATGGGGGAGCTTACTTTCTTCTTGGGTCTACAAGTTCAAGGTAAACCCGATGGTATTTTCATCAGTCGGGACAAATATGTGAGGACATTTTGAAGAAATTGTATGGAAGGTGTCTAACCGCCACAACACCTTATGAAGCTCAAAGACAAAGCAAACAATGAAACGGATCTACCGTGAATGTTCATTTGTACAGTCCATGATTGGTTCATTGATGTATCTAGCTTCAAGGCCCGATATTACTTTTATGTAAGTGTGTGTTCTCGACATCAAGTCACCTCACTTGCTTCCCATCTCAATGCGATAAGAAGATCTTTAAGTATCTTAAAGGCCAACCTCATTTAGGTCTTTGGTACCCAAAAGAGTCTCCTTTTAAATTGGAAGTATATAGTGATAGTGACTATGCTGGTGCAAATCTGGATAGGAGATCCACAACTGGAGGTTGTCAATTCTTGAAAGAGATTGATTTCTTGGCAGCAAGAAACAATCTACCTCACCATCAAGCAAAGTATGTTGTTGCAAAAATTGCGTGGACAGTCCTTTGATTCAAAATCAATTATTGGATTATGGTTATAACTTCATGAACACAACAATTTTTATTGATAATCAAAGTACCATATGCATTGTCAAAATCCGTTTTTCACATCGAACTAAACACATTGAAATCATGCACCACTTTATAAGAGATGCATATGAAAAACATTTGATAAAAGTGGCTAAAATTCATACTGATGATAATGTGGCAGATCTGCTAACAAAATCATTTGATGGACCAAGGTTTCAACACCTTGTGGTCAATATTGGAATGCTTAACCCTTAGCGCAAAGTTTAAGGGAGGCATAGTCCTCAGGGAGGCATATGCCCTGGGATTTTGTAGTAAACTTTGTATATCATTGTATATAGTTTTGTTTGCTAACTCTAACTTGCTAATAAAATTTTAGTTTGTTTATCTTTCTTTTGCTTGTCTGTGTTTGGTTTTGTGTTTCTGTGTCTGTTTTGTAGTTTGCCTATTTCAGTTCAAGTTCATCAAGTGTGGTTCATTGGCAAATGGTCAAGTAAGCTTAAAAGCTTGTTTCTTCTGAAATCAAAGCACTGAAGTGAGCAATTTGTTTCTACTGAAAATAGAATACTAAAGAGAAATAATTGAAGTCAAATTGTTCTTTCATTCATTCAAGAAATGCATGCCTTTACGACTTACAAAGTACAATCAACTTCAAATTCAACTACAAGAAAAGATCTATACATGATCTACTAAACCTATTCTAGCTCATATCATCTATTCCATCAGCTGTTGGATATGCATGATCGCTCAGTTCTTCCATTCCAGCTGCTGGATATGCATTTGGATGTCTTGCAACCACCCATTCCTTCTATCTCGATGGTCGGATATGCATGACTACTATGACGAGGATGCTAAGGATCAAAATGGGAAGGATGGATTGATGAAAACGATGATGATGAAGATGACCACGCATGTCCTTTGTGCTTCATCTACTTGGTTTCACCAAAAAGCGATCCATCCACCTTCCTTAAGCCCTTCGTCTATACATGTGATGAAGCACTAAAACATGGCGCGAAGAGCTAGCACCACCTTTTTCGCACGAGGCCGAGGTGGAGGTGCCGGAGGTTGGGAGTAAGAGAGGTGATCTCAAGATTACTCACTCACTACACTATCATCATCAAGAACCCAAAATGGGGATTTCAAAGGACGAGGGTCAGGGACATGACCAAACTAAGGAAATCACTGATGATGATGAAGATGGAGAAGAGGTTGGATTAACAACCTCTGGTTTAGTATTCATGGTTTAATTTGGTTGATTATGGTTCATGATGAAATTAGGGTTTGGAGATGAAAATTGGGGTAAAAGATAAGGATTAAGTGTGCATTGGGATTGTTATATAGACGGATGCAAGGGTTAATGTAAATTAATGCGAGTTAGTTGGCATGTTGACGCCCGCATTTTCACTTAAGATATCCTTATCCTGAGTGGTTTCTGCTGAAGTGCATTACTTCAGCAGATTGACCGTGTTTCTGCTGAAGCGTTATTTTGCCTTTGGTTAAAGTTGAAATACACGTAGGATATGGTCAACAAAAGTTCCCATACTTTTGACCATAACTTGAGCAACTTCTACCACTCAACTATTCGCATTTCTCTGCATCAAAATCAAACCTTTCCCTCTTCTCCTTCATCCAAAAACACTTACAGTTCAAAAATCATAACCCTAAATCATCATATCACTCATGGCGCTTCAATTTAAGAAAGATCACAATAAAGTTGCATTTTTGGGAAAAGCTAAGGGCGACGAGTTGTATGAACCAATGGTGGAATTCTTGAAACGGTCTAAGATTCATTATGCCTTAACGCATTCTCCTAATGCGATTTATGAATCGTTGGTTAAACAATTTTGGGCATCTGCTTCAAAACGAAGTGAAAGTGAGATTGTTGCTATGGTTGACGAAAAGCAGCATGTGGTACCGAGTCGATAATGAGAAAGCTTCGCTTGATGATGCTAATGGGGTTTATCACCAAATACGCTGGAGATACTCTCTGGGTGAGACTATTGGTATCAGGTACAAGGGACGGACATATGGTTGAAAAAGCATTTTGCCCTATGTGGAGATTCTTGGTTCACACACGCTTCATGCATTAGCAACAAATCGTGAGCTGGGATCAATTTCTACCCAACTTGCATGTGGTATTGTGTGTCTTTCCTGGGTTAACTTATAATTTTTCTAAATTTATTTTTGATGATATGGTCGAAAAATATAAATAGGAAAAACATAAGTTTTAATATACCCTAGATTCCCAAATGATCTTAGACACCACTACCGAAACACAAGCCTTTTATCCCATAGGAGCTCTAACGGCTAAACTATTTGCCTCTATGAGAACTCACTTTGAGGGGGCACATCATCCTTTGTCAAGAACCTATGTTGCCTCAAGGCAATGAGGCTGCTGATGAGGAGAATGTTGCTAATATCCCACCTTCTCCAAATGTTGCTACTGATGGCAATCCAACAGTCAACATTGAGGAAGGCCCCTCAACAGATGCTGAAGCATCTACTGCTTCACTTGACCAACCTCCACCTATGCCTTCTCCCAGACCAAGTCCTAGTCCACCACCTACACATGCCTCTGTTGATGAAGTTGAGATTGACCTGAACAGGATGACCACACCTAGTCCTCAAAGGGAACCATTTAATGAGGTTTCTCATCATTTTGAGCATGATCATAATTCCCCTGAAAGGTCCAATGAAGCTCCCATTACCACTGAGCAATCAGTTGGTGGAGCTGAGGACACCATTACACTAACTTCTGTCTATGCTCTAGTGAACAGGTATGCTGCAGAAGTCAATGATCTCAAAGAGGAGCTTGCTCAAACTAAGTCCTCTCTTGGTGGTGAGATTGTGGAACTGAGGAACAAAGTTAAGGACCTAGAAGATCGACTTCAAAAGAGTAGCAAAAGGAAGCTAGTTGTTTCTTCTGATGAAGAACAAGAAGAATCTCCGTATGTGTCTCTAAATATCCTAGCTGATGTGGCTAATGATCCTTCATCAGTGGTTGCTGAAACTTCAGAACTGAAGAAAACAATTCAGTTCACTAGGAAGAGGAGAAGATCTTATTTGAATAAGGGATCTGCTGAAGTATCCAAGAAACCAAGTGTGGACAATACTACATCTGCTGAGGTTCAAATGGAGGATGTTGCATATGGACCTGACCAACATGCATCTGTCCAAGAATCATCATGTCCCACCCCTTCAGCAGATGATCAAGTAGTGTTTGTTGCTGGAAGAAACTTTGATTTGGATACTGCAGCTGATGTCCTTTCCACACCGGTTGAAGATCTCTCTCAAAATGTTTCTACTAAAGTTCCAATTGGTGATACTCCTTCTGCTGATGTTGTTCATGAGTCCGCTAATAAAGAGAAAGGTGTAATGACTGAAGATGAGCTTGGTCCAGAACGGTGTCCAACAAGAAAGGAAAGAACAAGAAAGCGTTTGTCTTTGAGTTTTGCTGAGATGAGGAAAACTGAAGAAATCGCTAAAACACTTTCAGAACAATCTTTTTCTACTTTGCCTCCAGAACGACAAAGGGAACTGGATGAAATTCGTGCTCAGATCCCTGATACTCATTGGGATACTTATACTCAGCAAGTCATTTCAAATCCTACTCTTGCTCAAAGTATCTTAGGCGCAGACTTCGATAGTGAGTCCTTTGTGGCTCAAATGGTGGCTCGAGGACAACAGTTAAAACTCGAAGCAGCGACCAAGAGGAAAGCCCTAATTGCTCAAAAGAATAAGGCAAAGAGGGAGAGACCTCTAACAGAAGCTCAGAAGAAAGCAGAGATGAGAATTGTGGTGAAATATCAGAGTTCTTCTCTGTATAACCATGGTTTGACAATGAAGCAAGTCTTGGCTTTACCTGATCCAGAATTGTTTCGCTTGTACAATCTGATTATGAAGACTTCTTCCTCTACTTCAACACCTTCTTCCAGTTTGAAAAGGATTGCTGGGAATGAAGACAATTCAAAGGCCAAGAGACCCAAAGTTGTTGAGATAGTGTACAATTTCGATGATATTACTCCAAAGATGATTTCTTCGGTGGTTTCTTCTGAAGCAACTACTGCAGTCTCTCCTTCATCTGACAAGGCTACTTCTGCTGAACCTTTTGTTGCATCTGCTGAAGCTTCTACAGAGGTCACCAGGTCAACTGACAAGATCTCATCTGCTGAACCGTCTACCATTTCCTCTGAAGCACCTAATATACAAGCTTCTACTCCATCTGTGGCATCTGTTGATACAGAAGGAGATGTTTTGTCTAAAGAAGCTGAAACAACAACTGTCAAATCTAAAAAGGCAAGAAAGGTGCTTGACAGAATGAATGCCATTCGTGATGGTGTCTCAACTAAAGCCTCTTCTACTGCTTCAAGTCCTACTACAGATGTTAATGAAGAAACTGAAGATGTTCATCTTTGGAAATCTATACACTGGGTAGGAGAATGAAGAGGATGGCTAAAAGAAGACACACATCTCTTAGAAGATCTGTGAGAAAAGCAAGGACTCATGCATCTAAGAATAAGTCATCTCCCAAGCATGTTCCTTTGGACCTAAAGGCTGATGAGTCAACCTTTATTAAAGAAGGATCTGCTGCTGATTTTCCTGAGGGATATCAAAATGTGTTGGTCAAGTGGACTTTGAAAAATGATGAGATGAATGTCATTCATCGATTGGATATAACTTTAATGGAGTTTACCTTTTTGAAGGAAATACTACATTTGGTAGACAGGGCAGATTTAATTACTCTGTACACTCTTGTCACCAACCATTACTGCAATAATGCACCACAAGGTTCTGGGATGTTCTTATTGGGAGATCTTCATGTCCTGTTTAACTCTCAATCTCCCAATGGTAAAGGACATTCCATTTGGAAGAACTCACATCTATGGCGGGTTGAGTCCTGTAGATTTTATCCTCTACCTCGTGTGCATGTGGTTGAGACAAAGGGTGGAATCACAGTCTGCATGTTTGCCGAAAGAACTTATCCATTGTCCAAGAGACTTATGGAAAGGATGCTTTGTCAGAAGTTGGAAATTCCTCCAGACCCAGTGGGAAATGAAAGACTATATGCTGAACAACTGGTTGGATTGATCAAGACTCAACTTCTGCAAGAACAAGCAGCTTCTTCATCTTCATAATGGTATCTTTCATGGTCTTTTGCATTATGTGTTTTATTGATAATATTTGTATTCCTTGTAATTGGTATATTCTTAGTTAAAAAAAAAAAAAAAAAAAAAACAACACTTTGTATATTCTTGTTTTTATCTAACCTTTCTTGCAGGTTTGTCGTATATAGTTGATGGTCATTAACTCACCAAATATACCTTGTGTATGTCAAAGAGTTAGCTAGTCCAAAGGGTACAGCTTTGGTAAAGACACATCAAATCTGTTGATAGCTGTAATGATTTGCTCTAAATCATAGGGTCTGCAACCACCCATGCTTAATTGCTGAGGGTTGTATTGTCATCAATTCACCATGGCTCATTCCTTTTTGGAATCCAAGAATTGGCTAGCCCACAAGTATATGGCTTGTGGTAAAGGCAACTGCATCCATATTTGGTTATCAATTCACCAATTCTAAGAATTGACTAGTCCTGAGCAAACGGCTACAGGTAAAGACATATCAAATCCGTTTATATGGTTACTGGTTTGACAATAAATCAGATGGTTATCAGTGTACCATAGTTTTTGAACTTAAACA
The DNA here is from genome assembly GCA_910596185.1 of Chrysanthemum makinoi. Lineage (NCBI taxonomy): Eukaryota > Viridiplantae > Streptophyta > Magnoliopsida > Asterales > Asteraceae > Chrysanthemum > Chrysanthemum makinoi. The sequence continues at coordinate 350,935,496 of OU343224.1, read as the reverse complement.
TTTGGCTACTCCAGTAGTGATGGCTATTGGTAAAGAGACATCAAATCCATTATTTTCAATGATTCACCTCTCACAGGAGTTAACACACCTGGATGTGATGAGAATAGTATGAAACTAATATGTTTTTGATGTACAAATTGTCATTTGTTGCTGCAAGGATCTGGTATTTCCAAGTTTTGTCATCATAGAGATGTTCTTCTTCTAATTCTTTATGGCTGATGTTCAAGTACAATCCTCTAAATCTGAAGTATTTGTGCTCATGAGGAACTGGAACTTAACCAAGTCAATCCTCTGGTTCTGAAGTGTTAAAAGATTGTTGAGACGGATTGATTGGAAAGTTTGTCATTTGTTGCTACAATCCTCTAGTTCTGAAGTCTCTAAGATCTATCAAGTTTAGGAAACTGGAACTTAACCAAGTCAAATTCCAGTTTAGGGGAGGATTGTTGGGAATTATGCGAAGTAGGATTTCTACCGTCAATTCTGCCGAATGATTCTGCTGAAGTAGAGCAGAATCTGCTGAAGAAGAGATTCTGCTGAAGTGTTAAAGCCGTGCCGTGTTTCTGCTGAAGGAGTGGAAGCTGACTAGGATCTGCATGCGCTTTATTATTTATATGCTAACCCATCTTCATTTGTGTATTGCTCGAGGTTAGCATGGGTATTATTGTACTGCCCAAGGATAGCATGGGCATGTTTAGAGTTTACCCATAATTATTCTTTGTATGGGTTAAACAAATGTTTAGTTACATGCTTGCATGCTTAGTCGTTCTCCTAGAAATAGTTCTAGAGTTCCTTGTCTATAAAAGGAACTGGTTAGTATGTAATAGGGGCGAGTCGAAAAACAGACGTTGGAAACATAGAGTTTCAGTTATTTGAAAATATCCATAGAGGATCTAAGTGTTCTTTATTACAACTTGTATTTATATTCCTCTAAAGAATACGAGTTGTAGAGATTTTCTATTAGTTTGTTTGTGATTACGTAAGCAACACTAACGATCTACGAGTGCTCAAGATCTATCAAGGTCTTTGTGTTCAACAGGAAGTCAAGGAAGAACTGTAGATATTGCAAATGTAGCATGAAAGATCATGATCAAGCCAAGTGCAATGCTATTAGAGGTGAAATTGCTACTAAGAAGGCTAGTGATAAGGCTGCTATAAAAGAGAGCAAGCAAAAGGCGAAGTTGGCTGCTAAGAAGGCGAAGTTGTCTGATATGAATGCTTGTGTTGTTACTTAGCTTTTGTTTCCTTTTTCTTTTACCGTCAAAATAAAGGTGTACTTGATATATTTTTTTGATACTCTTATATATAATAAAGGTTTAGTTGTTGATATGTTTGTTCATCAATTTATCAGTTTATAGAAGCAAGTACATGTTTGTTCATCAGTTTATTAAAACTATCTGTTCATCAGTTTGTTCATTAGTTTATTATTAATGTTTTGTTCTTCACTTTAAGAAAAAAGTTCACCAGTTTAATAATAACAATAATAGTAAGTAATAACAATAATAATAATTAACTCATGTACATTTTTCATCAATTTATCAGTTTATAGAAGCAAGTACATGTTTGTTCATCAGTTTATTAAAACTATTTGTTCATCAGTTTGTTCATCAGTTTATTTTTAATGTTTTCTTCATCAATTTAAGAAAAATGTTCACCAGTTTAATAATAACAATAATAATAAGAAATAATAATAATAATAATAATTAACTCATCAATTTATCAGTTTATAGAAGCAAGTACATGTTTGTTGATCAGTTTATTATTAATGTTTTGTTCATCAGTTTGTTCTTCAGTTTATTTTTAATGTTTTGTTCATCAGTTTAATAAAAATGTTCACCAGTTTAATAATAATAATAATTAACTCATGTACACCATTCATCAATTTATCAGTTGATAGAAGCATGTATAACATGACCAACCAACCAAATATTTCAACATACTTGACAAAAAAAACCTCAAATATTCCAGATGTTCATATTAAACAAAACATATGAATCTACGTAACAGAACCAAACATTGTTTTCACTTAGCAACATTGGCCGTCGGAATAATATCGAAGTAGTCGCTGATACGGCTATTTATGGCTTCAACTGATTCTTGTTGGAGTTTTTTCCTTGTCTTCAAATCCAAGTTCAGGTATGCTTGAACTTCTTTTTCAATTCTGATAAGATCGTTTATAAGCTCAGCTAGGGATCAATAACAAAGACTAATACCATGCACATCGGAATAAACTAATCAATTCTTTGTTATTGAACAAGGTTTTTCATTTACCATCTCTAACTAAACAATAATAAAGATCAAAGACTTGATCTAACACTAACTAACTAATAATCACTAAACCCTAGGCGTTTTCCAAATCCCTACGCCTAGGTTCCACACACACACACCTTTAGACGTCTACATCTTGTACGTACTATAAAACTAATGACCCTATGTCTCTTTATATACTAGAGACATCTAGGGTTTACAAGAGGAATCATAATACAATTAGGAAACTAAATATTTTTTTAAGCATATCTTCTAGAATCTTCCAAATCTTCCATCTTTTTGTAGTTTCCCTTCTTGTCACTTTTAGTCCTTCATGTTTCATTCTTCTTGTTTTGTATCATCAAATCTATAATAGACCCAACAATCTTCCCCTATTTGATGATGACAAAACAAACACGATTCTTGTACGAACTTCCCTAGACGAAGTAGCAGAAGTTGAGATAATTAAATCTCACCATGAATGAAACAATCTTCCCCTAAGTTGACAGAAGATGATTTAGGAACCTTCTTTCGTTTAAATTCCTTTCGAAGCTGTTTACGACGTTTGTTTTCCTCTTTAACCCATAAATTGAAACCGTGAATATAGGGTTTAATAAAATTCCTCAACCAGATATACCTACGTCTCAACTTCCTAAGCGCTTTAGCTTGAGACTCAACAGTCTTATTCAACCTAACTAGTTCCCTTGTCAAAGCATAATTATCTAAAGTCAAACCTTCACGAGGAATAGTATGATCATCACCTTGAAGATGTGAATGTTCTTCTGAAATAGGAACAGAATGTTGTGGAGATGGAGTAGGTGTTCTTTCAATCTCTGCTTGAACCTCAGGGCTTGGAGAAACAGTACTGTAAAGATGCAGTATCTTCAATAGAAGCAGTACTTTCAGATGCAGTACCTTGTGAGGCAGCACTTTGTGAAGCAGATCTTGGAGAAACAGAATCAGGACCTTCACTTTCTTCATCCTCTCCAGCTTCATTACGTACAGCTTGAAAAACTTCCATCATTGTAGAAGTTAATGGAATATCTCCACCTCCGAACAAAGCACTTCTCCTAGCCATAAATGTAAAGATTTTGGCTTGTTGCACAATAACAGGTAACAAAGTAGCAGGTTTTGGAACATCAGCCAATTGCTTGTTTAAGAAAACCTGTACAAACCTTGGGTACATCAGCCATTTTGACCCAGAGGATATATGTGATAGTATCCCATCCAAAATAAGCTTTGAAAAATTAAACACTCTGTCAGTAGCTAGTCCAACCACTGCAGATGCTATATTAGACCCAAACTGCTCCCAAGAAGTACTTTTAGAACTTATGCAATGAAGCAGTACATGAATCAAAAACTTCCATTGAGGACAGAATAATGCTTTCTTGAATGTTTGTTCTGTTAAAGATCCTTCATAACCAAGATTCCTAAAAGTATCCCAAATCAGTTGCTTGTCAAATCAAATAGCCCCATCTTCATCTCCAAATAATAAATCTTCTCGAATAGAGGCTTCTGTAATCTTGATAGTCCGTCCAGCAACTGTAGATCTAATAGAATATTCATCCTTCTCCATGTTATCTCTAGCATTAGCCCAAAATTCTTGAATCCATGTTTCAATAACATCTGGTTCAACTAAAAGAGCATAACTAATAGGCGACCCAGTAAGATAATCAACAATATCATAAAAAGCTATATTCGCCTCAGTCTTGTCCAAATTAGCCACCATATTGTGCTTAGAAACAGTTAAACGATTCGCCATTGTTGAATGAGTGAGCACAATAAAGATTTTATTGAAGAATAAAGAGATGGTGATCGGGAGATAAGTATGGAAAAGATGTAAAGTAATAATATGAGAGGGAAAATCGGAAAGTAGTTATTTATAGGTAGGATTTGAAAAATCACAGCCTATAATAACAAAGTTACCGTTATTATCAATTACCCATCAATATTACCGTTGGAACAGTACTTTAATACGACAAACAGTACTTTCCACATAAGCAGTACTTTCCCAAGCAGTACTTTCCAAGCAGTACTTTCAGGAAAAACAGTACTTTGCCAAAATTTCTTCATATAAACTAAGTATAAACAAGCATCCTCCCTTCAAGCAATACACAGGACTATACTAACACCTTATAGTCCTCCCCTTAAACGAAGCTTAGTAGTTAATCATTCCAATGCTCACGACCAAGTGATTGAATCGTGACACATCAAAACCTTTTGTGAGTAAATCAGCTACATTGTCATCCGTGTGAACCTTAACTACATTGATGAGCCTATGCTCATAACAATCTCTGATAAAGTGATGCCTAATCTGAATATGCTTTGTCTTGGAATGATACACAGGATTCTTAACAATACAAATTGTACTCTCATTATCAATATTGATAGGAGTATTTTTGAAATTGAACCCATAGTCCAAGAGTTGATTCTGCATCCACAAAACTTGACCACAACAACTTGCAGCAGCTACATATTCAGCTTCAGTAGATGATGTTGCTGCAATTGTCTGCTTTTTGCATTGCCAGGAGACTAGCCTTCTTCCAAGATATTGGCATCCACCAGTTGTGGATCTTCTATCATAATTATCACCAGCATAGTCACTATCTGAAAAAGCTTCCAAGTGAAAAGGTGATTCTTTAGGATACCACAACCCCAACTTAGGTTGTTGTTTCAAATAACAGAAAACTCTTTTAACTGCATTCATGTGAGAGATCTTTGGTGAGACTTGATATCTTGCACATAGACAAACTGCAAACATGATATCAGACCTGGATGCAGTAAGATACATAAGAGAGCCAATCATTGATCTATAAAGCTTGACTTCAACAGGTGTCCATCTTCATCTTTACCCAATGAATTGATAGATTTAAAAGGTGTAGTAACAGCCTTCATATCATCAAAATTGAATTTCTTAAGTATGTCAGTAACATACTTGTCTTGACTGATAAAAATACCTTCCTTTGACTGCTTAACCTGAAGTCCTAAAAGAAAGTCAACTCTCCCATTGAACTCATTTGAAATTCGTTCGCATCACCTGCTCAAACTCCTTAACCATGGACTGTTGGTAGCCCCAAAGATGATATCATCAACATAAACTTGAACTAACATGATATCTTTCTTGTCTCTCTTGATAAACAAAGTCTTGTCAATAGCTCCCTTCTATATCCATGTTGCAATAAGAAAGTGGAGAGTCTCTCATACCAAGCTCTAGGTGCCTGATGAAGGCCATAAAGAGCCTTAACAACCTTGTAGACTTTGTTTGGATGTTTAGGATCTTCAAAACCGGGAGGTTGTTTGACATAAACTTCCTCTGTAATCTTGCCATATAAAAGGCACTTTTAACATCCATCTGGTAAACTTGAAAGCCCATATAAGAAGCAAAGGCAAGAAATATTCGAATAGCTTCTATTCTTGCTACAAGAGCAAATACCTCATCATAATCTACCCCTTCCTCCTGTCTATAACCTTGAGCAACTAACCGTGCCTTGTTTTTGATAACATTGCCTCTTTCATCTCTTTTAACTCTAAAAACCCACCTGGTTCCAATAACTCTCTTCCCATCTGGAAGATCACATAAAATCCAAACTTCTTGAAGTTTAAATTGAAGAAGTTCTTCCTGCATAGCTTCAACCCAGCTTTCTTTAGTCAAAGCTTGAGTAATATTCTTGGGTTCCTCTTGAGAGATGAAACAAGTAAATAAACAGGTTTGATGGTCCTTATGATTTAGCCTGTTTTGTTTATACACAAAGCTAAGTAAAGCATTGTGAGGTTTTGTGAAACCCTTAGCTTTGTGTCTAGTCAGCACTCCAGAAGTAGAAGGACCAATGATTTGATCAGAAGGATGATCCTTATGAGTTCTTAAGTTTGGAGACTGTGGAACTTCATAATTATCATCTAAATTAGTAACATCAGCACCTTCATTGGAATTTGGAAAAATACCTTCATCTTCAAATTCATCATCATTATCTTCTAATCCAGGCATGGTATGATCATCTAGATCATCTAAAGTACTGTCAACTGGTGCAGCAGTACTTTGTTCAAAAGTACTGTCCAAAGTACTTTAAGTACTGTAAGATCCGACGGTTAACGAAAAAGTTATGATCGTTTCAAAACAGTGCTGTTGTAACCTTACGAAAAATCAGCAGCAGACTTCGACTGCTTATATCTTTTGATTGAGGGCTCCGATTGACAATCCCTTCGGTGATATTAAAGATAGATATACCAAGAAGCTCCAGTTCGCATTTTAGCCCGATCCAACGGTTCAATAAAAAGTTATGCCTTCTGGAAAACAGTGCTGCAGAAGTATTATGAATTTTTTACAGCTTCGAATTTTTCTTCCTTCTTCTTCAAGAAAACCTTGTAGATCCCTAGATATCACGAACCCCAGGCTCTGATACCAATTGATAAGATCGTTTATAAGCTCAGCTAGGGATCAATAACAAAGATTAATAACATGGTACGCAGCGGAATAATCAAAACAATACTTTGTTATTGAACAAGGTTTTCATTCACTAACACTAACTAATCTTAGACGTTTATAGAAACACGTCTACTAACTAAACTAATAACCTAGGCGTTTACATAAACATACGCCTAGGACACACTAATCTATAACCCTAGACGTTCTCCCCTAATCGTCTAGGCTAAACACACACCTTTTAGTCGACTACATTATGGAAGACTTAATTAAAAACCTATACCTATGTCCTCTTTATATACTAGAGGATAAGGACTAAATAATAAAACTTCCATTGCAAGCAAGCCCTTCCATTTTTAGTAGGTTTCCTTCTTGTCATATTAAGTCCCTCTTGTTTCATTCTTTTTGTCTTTATCAACTCAAACGTATAATTCCCAACAAATTCCTTCTTTGTTTTCACTGGAGTCAGATAGCAGAATCTTTGTTAGATATTTCATTCTCAAGTTCCTTATCTGCTCCTCTTGTTCTTTTCTTTCTGGTCCAAATCCAGCATCATACTTTGCCATGCTTCCTTGATATGTTTCCATATGTCGCATGGCGAAAATGCCACAATCAATCACATTGTCTTGTGTTCTCCATGGCATCTCAACAATACAGATCTTGTAATCCTTCAAGTTTGCTACGCGTGGATGCTTTTTTTGCCCAAAAACTTTAAAAAAAGTGCTTTCTGTAATAACATATTAATAACAATGAGTTTCGTTATTTTTTTAAATGCATTGGTGAAGATAATTTGAAACGGTGGAATACTTACCAAATTACCCAGATTCCTCCCATATCTTTCTCCCAATTTCATATTGTGAAGCATGTTGTCTAGAACGTGAATTTGAGGATCTTTCAAATTAAAACAGACAACATAATAATGTTCATCATTGAGCAACATTGGGAAAAATACCTGCCATATGTGGAGTGTTCATCAGTTTATTAACATACTTTTGTTCATCAGTTTTTTATCTTATAAGAATTAATACAAATAAAATTGTTTACCAGATCTATTTCAAGAATAGATTCATAATTTGACAGGTATAAAGCATTATTCATGTTTTCCTCAAACTTGTTATACACAGAAGCCTTCCTTATATCCTCTTGCATCATCTTCTTTGTCTGTTTTTCATGAAAATTCATAAGGGTAATTGGATTTAACTAATGAAAAATATTTTGTTTCTTTTATATAACTTACAATAATCGCTGTACTGCAGAATAGTTTTTTCAACGACTGAGGACTTCTCTTTTTTTCACCCATATTCAGTAAGTGTGTCCACATGTCAATTACCACAACAATTACTTCATTTCCAAATTGCAAGCTCTCAAAATGTATTCTCAGACCATCAAAAAAGTAGGACTTCACTTACAATTAAAATTAATATAATATTTTAGTAAAAAACATTCCTCCTATTTTTTGCTTTTGATGAACCAATATGAATTTTAAATCCACGAGCATAATTTAGATTACTTACTCTACATTTCCTTGTGCGGAGAAGATAGTCTCAGCAACCTTTTTTTCGTTGTCATGTGGTTTGTTTTTTATGACCACCACTCTCTGTAAGTAAGGAGACTTGAGTGCTTCTGTCGGCTTCACTTTTCTTTTTCCCAAGTCTTCTTCTTTTTGCATTTTTTCTTTTTGGTCTGACATTTTTAGCTTTTTAGCAATTGTATTGAATGAACTTAGCTGAGTGGTTTTCAGTTTCTGTTCTAGTGTTTCGCTCAAACATGATATCTTTTTCAGTTTTTGTTCTGGAGCTGCGCTCACATATGATATCGGCATTATCATCTTGGGCTTTGGTGTTGAAAATTCTTCAGGTTCAGTTGTTTTCACTTTTGAAGCATCCTTCAGAATTTTTGGTCAAGTATCCTTATCTACTGCTTCTCCAAGCATGACTGATGATGGGTTCAAGAAAGATAATTTGGCAATTAATTCATCCAAACTAATCACTGGTTTTGTCTTCTCATATAAAATTATATCCAGACTCTTTTTTTCTCCACCTCTGTGATATTGAACAACGGGAATTCTTGTTTTTTCATTTCCTTTTGACGTTCTATCCATTCAAAATCTTTCACGAATTCTGGATCATTGAACATTTGAGTTAGTGTTGGTTCATCATTCTTTGTTGGTTCATCAGTCTGTATCGGTTCATCAGTCTGTGTTGGTTCATCAGTCTGTAGATCCTCTTTATGTTCATCAGTTTCTTTAGCTGTTGGTTCATCAGTCTTTGTTGGTTCATCAGTCTGTATTGGTCCATCAGTCTGTGTTGGTTCATCAGTCTGTAGATCCTCTTTATGTTCATCAGTTTCTTTAGCTGCTGGTTCATGTTCAGAGCCATCTTCATCAACATCTAAATCAGCTTCTTCACTTTCAAATTGTGATTGATGAACAACAATTTCCTTCGAGCTTTCACCCACTCTGTTTACTAACCTATTCATCCGTTCCTGTACTCTTAACAAGGCTGTATGTCGAGGGTATTTTTCCAATGCAACTCTTAACATGTCATCAATTTCTGTTTTCAGCTCTTGAAATATTGTTAACATGTTCCTCAATGAATGGTCAAATTCCTGTTATTATTTAAAATTTAATAATTATGATATACAAAATAATTATTACTCTAAGAGATATTAAATATTTTTACCTCTGGTGTTTTGAATTGTGAATAAATCCCTTGAAATTCTAAAACCATCGCTGATAATTGTTGTGTGAGCTTACTATTGTCAGATGACAAGCTCTTTTGTTCATCAGTTTCTGTTACTTCAGTTCCATCAGTTCCAGTCAGTGGATTACGAGTTTCAACACTTTCATCAGTTCCGATCAGTTGATTTCCAGAATCTGTTAAATTATTGAATGAAATTTTAAAATATATATCTTAATAACTAATTTATGTTCAAAATAAACAAATTTCAAAGATCACATAATTTTTTACCGACCATATCTTCATCAGACCATTGTTGCTCGCCAATATCATCTATATGAACACTCGTTACGTCTTCCCTTGTATGAAGAGTATCATGAAGTGCTTGACCTTCAAATGTATCTTGTGCTGCAATGTCACCATCAATCACAGGGTCTTTCATCTGTAGATGTTTCTCCCCAATTTCACCTTCAAACTCAGGCTCTTTCCTCTCTAATTCTGTCATCACTGATTTTCTTTTCAATTTTCTTCTGTATTCTATTACACTTGCTCCTTTTTCATCAACAAAAACGTATTTTTAAGTAACGCTTTTTAACATGTTTTACACAATTCATCATTAATATATACATACCAATTCTTACCATCTTTATCAGCTTTTTCCACTTCATATATGTTCTGTTCTTCTGGCGGTACTATTTGTTTTTCTTGTCCACCATCCACTGTTACAAGTTTTTTTAATTAAAACTGATGAACATATATTTTATTAACTGATGAACATATAATAAAACTGATGAACATATAATAAAATCATATGTTCATCGGTTATCAAATTATTATACCTTCTTTAGTATTACAACCGTTCTTTGCATCATTATTTTCTTTTTCAACTTCTGCAAAATAGAAGCTAATTATTTTTTTTATTTAAAGACGTAAAATCACAGTTGTTTTAAAAAATATGCTTACCTTTAACTTTTTTCTTTTTATTACACAGTGTTTTAATCAATACGGTTTGATCTTCTTCTGGCATCAGTTCCGCTATAATAAAAAAATAGAATATAAGTTCGATGTAAATATAATAAAATCATTTGTTCATCAGTTCATCATTTTATTATACCTTCAGTTCTTTTCGTCTCAGTAGTCCTCAGTTCTTTAACCAATGTCTTTGTCATTTTTGGTTTTTTTAGGGTACTTCATCATTCTGTATTTCATCTGCTCCAACATCGTCCATTTCTTCTTCTTCTTCTTCGTCCATATCTTCTTCTTCATCAGTATCTTCTTTCTTTACCATTTTTTTTTCTGTCTTTCCCAAACATCATCTCATCTAATTCAATTATCAAATCTGTTTTCCAGTATTTAAAAGCTGGATATTGTGGATTTTTGAGGCAAGAATTGGCGAATATCAACTGCATTTTTAAGTTAAAGTTTAGTTTAAAAAATTGGTTTATCATTTATACATTTCATAAATTAATACATATATGTTCATCAGTTATCAAGTGATAGAAATTACCTCCAGTAACAAGAGTGGGCCAAAGAAGCGCGTCTTCCCGCCCTTCCGAATTGATCTTTGTGACTTCAGATAATCCAACATGTATTCACACCAATCCATTTCTTTCACATTTTCTTGAGAACTTAGAGATGGTATAATGCTTAGATTAAGAGTCCCTGTTGAAACCACATGCGCCATAATAGTTGAAAACACGACTAAAAAATTCAACTGAAATAGCCTTCCAGCGTCATTTCTCTTTATCTGAATCTTCATTCTTTTGAGCAAATGTTTATTAGCATATAATCTTGACAGTCCGTTGAATTGATTTTTAAATTCTTGGTAAACAATATTTCCTCTTTCCTTCAACACATCACGTATTTCAACTTCAAAAACGCCCATTGGTAATCCAGTTGTCTGATGAACAACTTCAGGGGTAACCTCAATAGATTTACCAAATACCTTCAAGGTTCCTGTTTCTGCATCGAACCTTTTTACCAACCAATATCCTAAACGGCTTGGCATTGCATTAATTCCAAACTCTAACATTGATCCAAACCCTAAAGCTGTAACTGCTTCTTTTTGGTCATCAGTTAAATCCTTAATAACTTCAAATAATGGACCTGGGAATGACTTTAATAAAACCCTTTCAAATGTTGACCCTGGTTGGCGAATTTTTCGAAGCAGTTTAGAATCTATGTCATCGGAAAGAACTGGTTTAGATGAACTAGAAGTTTTTGATGAATTTTTTGTTTTTGAACTTGTTTCAGTAACTGGATTGTCACGTTTGCGTTTAAGAACCTTAGAAACTTCATTTTTTTCCTGTAAATGCATCCTTTACGAAATCATCATCACTTGGTGAATATGCTTTTACAGGAACAAATTTCTTTGCCTTCTTTGAAACTGTACATATCAAACAAAGCATAATACATTTATCAGTAACGGATTGTCACGTTTGCGTTTAAGAACCTTAGAAACTTCATTTTTTTCCTGTAAATGCATCCTTTACGAAATCATCATCACTTGGTGACTATGCTTTTACAGGAACAAATTTCTTTGTCTTCTTTGAAACTGTACATATCAAACAAAACATAATACATTTATCAGTAACTGATGAACCAAATAAAACCGTGAACAACTAACTGATGAACATAACAGTTGATGATTATAATTTAAACAAAAACATGATGAACAAAAGATGTTGGCAAGTCAATAATCTTCGCAAACTATCACTATCAATAACTGATGAACAAAAAAATAACTGATGAACAAGGATATTATCATGTTACTGATGAGCATAACATATACTTTGTAAAACTATTATCATCTAACAAAACCAAACAGCCTAATAATCTTTGCAAACTATCACTATCAATAACTGATGAACAAAAAAAATAACTCATGAACAAGGCTATTATCATCTTACTGATGAACATAACATATACTTTGTAAAACTATTATCATCTAACAAAACCAAACAGCCTAATAATCTTCGCAAACTACCACTATCAATAACTGATGAACAAAAACAATAACTGATGAACAAGCCTATTATAATCAAACTGATGAACATAACATAGACTATGTAAGACTATTATCATCTAACAAAACCAAACAGCCTAATAATCTTCGCAAACTACCACTATCAATAACTGATGAACAAAAAAAATAATTGATGAACAAGCCTATTATAATCAAACTGATGAACATAACAGACTTTGTAAAACTATTATCATCTAACAAAACCAAACAGCCTAATAATCTTCGCAAACTACCACTATCAATAACTGATGAACAAAAAAAATAACTGATGAACAAACCTATTATAATCAAATTGATGAACATAACATAGACTATGTAAAACTATCTAACAAAACTAAACAGCCTAATAATCTTTGCAAACTATCACTATCAATAACTGATGAACAAGCCTATTATAATCAAACTGATGAAAATAACATAGACTATGTAAGACTATCTAACAAAACCAAACAGCCTAATAATCTTCGCAAACTACCACTATCAATAACTGATGAACAAAAAAATAACTGATGAACAAGCCTATTATAATCAAACTGATGAACATAACATAGACTATGTAAGACTATTATCATCTAACAAAACCAAACAGCCTAATAATCTTCGCAAACTACCACTATCAATAACTGATGAACAAAAAAAATAATTGATGAATAAGTAACTGATGAACATAACATCTACCTTGTAACAATCTATTGTCCCACTTTTTAATGAATGCAGTACCTTCATTCCCGGGGAGTTGCAGACGGTCGTGTCTGTTTTTCGATCTTTTTTCCTTGAAGAGTTCTTCTAATTTTCTGTCATCTAAACATTTTAATAAAATAAGATTAAAATAATTCTAATTATTCCTGGACAGTCAGATACTCTATTTCTCCATCATTTTCAATTTTTTTCTTATTTGCTTAAAAATTTAAATAAAATACGATTAAACTAATTCTAATTCTTCCTGAACAGTCACATACTATATTTCTCCATCATTTTTTTTTCTTATTTGCCTAAAAATTTAAATAAAATAAAATTAAAATCAGATTATTCAAAAATAACTAAAAAACTCGTATTTTTTTCTTTATTTCTAATAAACTAACACATAACTGATGAATGCAAAAACAAAAATTAAACAAAAATTAAAACAAAATTAAACAAAAATTAAAAAATAAATCATCAACTTACTTTTAGTTTTCATCTTTCCAAGTGAAAATCATTCACTTTAATCCATAAATTTGAGTGAAAATCGTGTTTTTTTTTTATCGGAATAAACTCTAATTAGATCCCCAATTATAGAGAGAGGATTTGGAGGGTTTCTGTGTTTTTTGTGAGAGAGAAATGAGAAAATTCTGTGAGGTGGGAGGGAAGTGAATAGGTGGGAGGGAAAGTTGATTTTACAATTATGCCCCTCTATTAGTAAAGTGCGCTGTAGAAAACTAGAAGGGGGGTTGAATAGTTTACCAATTAAAAACTTTGTTTTGAAACTTATTGAAAGATCAATTGATATTGATCTTAGATATGTTAATGAAATATTCAAGCAATATGTAAAGAGTAAATAAAGAAATAAATGATCAAACCACAACAAGTTGTTTATAGTGGTTCGGTCTACAAGGACTCTTTTTCCTTGCCCTACTCCACTCCCCGAGTCTCACACTCGAGAGTTTAACTTCACTAGTCAACAAGCTCCTTTCACCGGCGGAGAAACCTTTACACTTCGCTTACACTATTTCCGACACTAAGCTAAATGTCGAGTTCTTTCCAAGGGTACAACCACTCCCACACACAATGTATTTTGAGGACTAAAATACTAACCACTCACACTCACAAGATTATGATGGTTTAATACAACAATGAAGTATGAATCAACACAAGATCATACAACACCAAACAAACAAGACTTCCAACTTCTCCTTTGAAGCTTGAATGTGACTTGATCTTCTTTGCTACAAAAGAGATCACTAATATGATATGAAACTGAGTTAGAAAGGTTAGAGAGAAGATATGTAAGAGAGTATGATAGAAAGAGATGAAAAATTACTTGGTTTGGCTTTGCTATTTATAGCCAAAACCATCAGCAGGCACCACGGACGGCGGACCCCTTGAAAGGGTTCCGTCCGTTATACATTTTGGTGCCGCCGGGGTCTGACAGCAAAATATCAAGATCTTGCCAAAGTCAACCATATCTATGCAAGATTGTGTAAGATATGAATAGTACAAATCTATACAAAATATCTAATGAAATCTTCCAATGATTTTCATAATGCATCACATGATGTCATGTGTTATTTTTCTATTTTTAGAAATATGCAAATACATAAGTAATGTTTAGTTTTTAAGAAACTAAAACATTCTAAAAACTACTATCATACATTATGCTTAGACTCATATTAAGATATGATTAGTCACAATGTAAATGCTTAAATGATGAAGATATTGTTTGAAAAAGCTTGTTTTAATATCTATTAAACTTGACAAGCTTTAAGCTTTATAAAAATTAATTTTACTTTTGTCGTTAACAAAACTTAGGTAAAGATCAAAAATATAAATAACGTTTAATGACGATATTTGTATTAACAATCTCCCTCTTTTTGTTGAGGACAAAATATAAATTTTATTTTTATAAAAGATACAAAGATTGTGCAAGAGTTATAAAAATATTAGTTTTAGAACTTGAAAAGGAAATGATAATGCAAGTGTATGATGTTTGACTTTTTCAGAAAGTCAAAGTATTCACTAGTTGATGCTTGATGTTGACTTTTTCAGAAAGTCAAAGTATTCAGTTGACTTTTTCAGAAAAGTAAAGTATTACGAATGAAGTATCATGTTTGACTTTTTCAGAAAATCAATGTATGCAGTTTGACTTTTTCAGAAAAGTCAAATATAACCAAGTTCTATATAATTCTCCCCCTTTTTGTCTCAACAAAAAGAAGATGTGATGTGGAATGTATAATGAGCTCGAGCCATTATCTCCCCTTTGATCAAAGCTCCCCCTAAATTGGGTGCCAATGGGAAGATACATGGATTGTGAAAACGCTTCAAAAAGATTTGTTAGTAATAATCATCATTCACAAGCATTTCCAAACACTGTGTAATAAGCACCAACAATATAGAAAACACCATTCATTAGTTAAAATTTTTCATGATTTAGAAACCATGAAAAGAGAAAACAATGAAGTGTTTTAGTACAATAAAAGAAAATCCTAGAAAAATAGAAAAATAAAAAAGTAAAAAGAAAATGCTTAGAAAAGCTAATCTAGGACCATTCTAATGAGATGGTGGATGAGAAAGAGCGTTGAGTCGCTCAAGGATGTGATTGAGGATGAACCTCATTTCTTGTTGAAATTCATGGACCATCCGAATGTGAGTGAGAATCGTTTTAAGGAGGTGGAAGGTGAAGATTTTGTGATTTTGACTTGTGTTTTTGCTAGATGATGGTAAGAATGAAGAAGGTGTGAAGATGATCATGGTAAAACCTCTTAATTTATAGAAGTGAAAAATTATGGAGAAATGTGTTTGATTTGATGTTAAACCATAGAAGGGATGAGGTTCCTAATGATTTGTAAGTGGGTTGAATGCTAGTAATATCACCCAAGTCAAGCCATACAAGAGAGATGGAGTGAAGAAGCAAAGATTTGCAATAAATGTGTTCTAATGAGTGGAAGTTCCTAACAATCAGATTACCCATGGATTTCAAGGTACCAAAATTTTGGTTCCTTCCTTTATGCCAAAGGGCTCCTTGGGTGAATTTTTCAAATTTTTGAATTTTGGTGGGAAGTGGATTTCTTATATGCCTAAGTGTATTATACTAGTTCTAATAAGGTTACAAACTAGTTAAGATTGATCTACAAGCAATATATGGTAATTTGGAATGTCGAAAGAACCTAAATTCAGAAAGTTACCTGAAGGATCCACGGCACCAAAATTTTACACGGATGGACCCCTAAAAAGGGTGTCGTCTGGTCCGCCTGTACAGGTACTGCGGTTCCATTTCTTATAACAGACGGAACCAAAACGTTGGTGCCGTCTGATCCGTACAGAGCAGAAAAGTTCACAGAGTACATTTTAAAGTGTCGGGGACATTTCCGAAACCTGAAATTTTGCTCAAAACATGTGACATTAAACATTTCTAGTTAGGAAAAGTAAATAACACATGTACAAACATAATGGAGCATAGATTTTAGCAAGGCCAAGTGATTTTCACATTATAGTGAAAATGGGTAAAATTTGATAGCATACTTGTGCTATCTCCCTACATAAGATTGTTAGCATACATCATTGTTTCGAGTTATATTATCATCCTACAAGATAAAAACAACCAAATTGTATCAAACATTAGAGATAATGTATTGTTCCAAACGCTCCTTAAAACGATTCTCACTTATCCAACTTCTTGTAGATCTTGGTCATCATTCTACCCAGGCACTTGAACATCCCCTTGGTTTGCTTGAACTCCGCTGATTCATTCTCAATATCGGGAAGAGATTCATAATACTCATGAGGTGGAAGACGAGAGTTTGGAAGACCATCATCGGAGATATTTGATGATGATGATGATGGAGTTGGAGGTTTTGCTCTCTTGCCTTTTGCCTTAGCAACTCGTGCATCACTCAAAGGTACAAAGATGTGAGGGATGAGCTCATAGTGAAGGTGCATCCCTTTTGAGCTTGGTGGAATTGGTGCAAAGGCTCTATAGAGATGGGTGAGAAGCATCCCGTATGGGAGAGCAACCGATCCTTGTGTTGGAATATCAATCATTCTCCTAGCAATGTAGTAGGCTAAATTGAATGGTTGACGGATGGACAAGTTGTAGAGCATATGGCAAAGACAAGCATTGATGTGATCCCTATTTCCTATGGTGCTAATGACGTTGGCTCTAAGTAGTTCTTCCCATTTCCTAAATTCGGGCTTAAGTTCATTTAGCTCCATTCCATATGGATCTCGGTTCACTTCTTTTCCTTTTCGGGTGACTCAGGTTGTATCTCCCCTTGGGATAAATAGGTGCTCACGGATGACATCCTTATTTTCTAGAGGTGTTTGGTAGGGAGGAGAGCGGTCATTGATTGCATCAAGAATGGTGAGTGACCACTTATCCGAGTAGACACATGTCCCTCGGTTGGGAATTCCTAGCAACTGAGCAAAGTTAGTTAAGGTGATGGTGTAGTCGTTTTGATTGATTTTAAACCTAAGACAAAACTCATCATCATCTTCATCACTAAAGCCGGTCACACTAGCATAGAACTCTAACACAAACCTAGGACAAATTGGTTCATCGATGTTAAAAAGACAATCAAATTGAATGGCGGCTAGTTCTTCACGGAGATTGGTATTTTCAATGAAAGATGGGTGAATGGTTCTACCCTCATGGAAATACCTTGATTCTAGACTCTTAAAGATTTCAACTTATTCCTTGGAAAGTCCTTTGGTTTTTTGATGTTTGGGAATGTAGCCAAGGGTGTCCTTGTGATCATAGAATCTTGCGGCTACCATGGTTATTCCTAGGAGCAAAAATTAATATGTTAAAAATGAGAATAAACTTTAACGTTTTGGTTCTAGTGTGTGCCTATATGAAGATGATTTGGAGTTTGCGGTTATCTCGACTCATTTTATGCACAAAAATGGTTTTAGTGGGGTCTTTGGCAAATACCATGAGATAACCCAAATGCTCCTTATTCAATGTGGCTTCATTTGAATATACCCGGGAATGCATATTAGTTATGCAATACCTTTAGTATTCAAGAGCATGCAAGTGATGAAAGTATAACGTTTCTATTTGTATTAACAATGAAAAATTGTTTTCCTACAAGTGAGAAGCTTTTCAAAATTTTTGACATGGGGTGTTTGGTTATTTGAATAAGGCCTTATAGTCATTATCTATTGATTAGTGGGAAGCATGATTTGTTTATGCAATATGATAATGTAATACCTAATTTCAATCACTAGTTATGCAATTTGCCAATTGAATTCACAAATCATAAGGTGACGCCATCGCGATTGTAATATTATATATAGAATCCGAATTTTTCAGTTTTAGTGTGTAGTCTTTTGGAGTAAAAACCTAAACCGAACCAAGGCTGTCTTGTACAGTATTTTACGGTTCCAAACCCTATCTTACATCAAGATAAGTGTTTTACTTCATTAATTCAATTATGTCTTCAATTACTTGTGTGTATGCTTGCATGTTCTCAAATGTCCGGCTAATTTACTTGTGTGTTTGCTTAGGGAATATGAAACTTAATTATTGAATATTGATTGGTTGTCTCTTATCTTAATTGTTAATGATCTAGTAATGCAATAGGTCATTCGTTGTGTAATTAATGCTTGATTAATCTTTGTGAACCTTGGACTATAAAACTTAGAGCAGTTGTAGGCAAAACCATCCAAAGAGTGCCTTAGAGTTAGAGTTTATAATTCCTAGAGGTTTTTGTAGACGAGACCCTTTGGTAGTTTCAAAGAGTTAGGGAAAAATGCATACCCTACGACTTTAGACACACAACGCGATTAAGAATAAGGACGTGACAATTCAACCATCAATAGGAGATAATTAAGGAGTAATAAAACCTAAGTGAACACATCTTTAAACCATCATACGAGCACACAATAATTAGACATAGACTACATACACCTTAGATTAGATAATTAGATAAGTAGAGTAATCGGTAGAAATACCAACCTCCAAATCTAAACCCCGAGATTCGTAGCTTTCCTTTCCATTTCATAAAGTATAAAAATACAAAAATAATCATCCCTCACCTTTAGACTTAAATCGACATACACTTCAGCCTAACGACACTATTCCCCTAGAGAACGATATCAATACCCGTGGCTTACCCTAATACTACACTACAACGATTAGGTTCACTGCCTAGGGTGTTAAAAAACTTGCTCGAAGAAAAGGAAGTTCCTTTGACCCCGAACGACGCGTGTAGCTTTATCATTCCGTCCGTGTTGTCTTTTGGTGTCGTGGCTACAGTAGCAGATACAAAACAAAATTGTTTTGTTTTGACTATTCTAATGTTTTGGGCTATGTTTATCCTACATGTTTGGTTCCATTAACCCTAAACCAAGTCTAAGAAGATTAAAAGGTTCTCGTTTAAGAGGCTTAGTTAAGATGTCGGCAATGTTGTCTTCGGAGGATACTTTTTTGATTGAGATGTTTCCTTTTTGAACATTGTCGCGTAGAAAGTGATGACGGATTTCAATATGCTTTGTACGAGCATGTTAAACGGGATTCTTGCTGAGATCGATGGCTCCTTTGTTGTCGCAAAGTATAACAATATCGTTGAGATGAATTCCGTAATCTACGAGAGCTTGCTTCATCCAAAGAGCTTGTTGACATGCTTTTTCGGCTGAGACGTACTCGGCTTCAGTAGTTGAGATGGCTAAAGCCGTTTGCTTCTTTGCAAACCATGAGGTGAGACAATGTCCAACAAAAGTGCAAATACCACTTGTACTTTTTCTATCGACATAGTCACCGGCATGATCCGAGTCGGCATACACTATGGTTTCTACACCCGTTCCTTTGGGATACCATAATCCTAAACACGTTGTTCCCTTAATGTATCTAAAAATCCTATTTAAGGCTTCTAAGTGTGATGCCTTTGGGTTTTCTTGAAAGCAAGCACATAGACAAACACTAAACATAATGTCGGGTCTACTAGCCGTAAGATAGAGTAGGCTACCAATCATTCCTCTATATTTAGTGTTATCTATGGATTCACCTTTCTCGTCCTTGGTGAGTTTAGTGTCCGAGGACATGGGTGTCTTAGTTGGTTTGGAATCTTCAAGACCAAATTTCTTAAGCATGTCTTTTATATATTTAGATTGGTTAAAAAATATGCCATCTTCTAGTTGTTTAATTTGGAGTCCTAGAAAGAAATTTAATTCACCCATCATACTCATTTCAAGCTCGTCGTGCATGATTTTAGAGAAATCATCACATAGCTCTTGACAAGTTGATCCGAATATGATGTCATCAACGTATATTTGAACAATGATAATATGTGACTCCTTTTTTTTTGGTAAAAAGAGTATTATCTACTAATCCCATAGTGTATTTGTTATCAATAAGAAAAGTCTTAAGTCGGTCGTACCAAGCTTTTGGTTCTTGCTTAAGACCGTATAATGCTTTCTTGAGTTTGAAGACATGATGTGGTTTCTCAAAGTCGGTAAAACCGGGAGGTTGAGCAACATACACTTCTTCGTTAATAAACCCATTAAGAAATGCACTTTTAACATCCATTTGAAATAATTTAAAGTCATAAGCACATGCATAAGCAAGTAATATGTTAGAATCGATGCTCTAGGTTGTTTAGACCTTATCTAGGATTATCAATAAAGCACAAATAACAATGAACAATATATATATGCACAGCGGAATAATCAAACTATCATTGTTATTATTAAGGTTTCTTCGTCTTCATCATGTGTTCTACAAAACACATCTACAACCCCAATCCTAGACGATCAACTCTAAGACGGTTACAATCTAACAGGGATCAATGATCCTTGAGGCTAAACACTAGTCGACTATCACCAAAACCCTAAGCACCCCACGCCTGGGTTTTCCTACACACACACACCTTTGGTGTTTTACATCTTTACACACTTAAAACTTAATTCCTTGTATCTCTTTATATAATAAAGATACTAGGGTTACAAATGACTACAAGGGACTAGATAATAAATACTTCTTTGCCAAGTAGGTCCCTTGTCTTTCTTTGTCTTCAACAGTCCTTCATCTTTCATGTATTTTGTCTTATCAACATTAAATATAGTTCCCAACAATCTTCCCCTAGTTGATAATGACAAAACCAAATAAGCACGAACAAATATGTCATGAAAGATAAACAAACTTCCCCTTAAACATGCAATCACCAAGAATCTTCAAGTTGCAATCTTCTTCTTCCCCTTTTTGTCATCTTCAATTAGGGGACATAAGTGAGCAACCTTGATCTTCACAACTACAAATCAATATCATACGTCTAATCCATCCTTCCAATGTTTCAAATTACCCACCATTAAGTTTTCCGCATCTAAAAATGAACTTGAAACAGTAGAAATCAAAATCAGCAGTAATAATAACAACTAGCAGTTGTAAAAACCTTCTCCTCGAATGATGCATGCAAATGGTTAAACATTTTAACATTAAGCTTCCCCTGAAACCCATATGTTAACCATTTGAAGAATGTAGGCTTTATGTAATAATTACTGATGAAGAAAACCAAGTATAACCAACTTGATGCTGAAGTAGAACAACCCAAACCTGTGTCTTATATCTTGCACTAAAGATGACATCGAACATATACCCAATCATGGTGTATAGGGAGACCGCAATCCCTTGACAATAATCACTGAGCACAATAACGTAACTCCTTCAAGTGTTTTGTCAATTCTTTGTCACATGAACGCACAAACAAGTTATCTTAAAAGTGTAAACAGCCACTTTAAGATATAATAAAACACAAACCCAAATAATTCCACTTCATCTTCAAATAAGTGATAAACGCCTTTCTTCGTAATCAACTATGACAATAAGAATGAGCCATGAACCTGTTATGAACAAAAACCAAAATCCTCCTTCTGTGTGTGAACCAATCTCGTGTGTGTGTCGCCAAAAATCCAATAAACACATATCATGCCCGACTTCCCCTCAAGTCCAAAACCATACGAGAACCAAAAATCTGTCGTCGTCCGATATCAAATGATATAAGCAGTAGAAACAAATCTTTCTCGGACGAGCATAGCAATACAAAAACGAACAGTATAAATTTAACCATGAGTGAAACAAGTAGCAGTACAAACTTGCATTAATACCATTACTAAAATTCCTTGTACATGTACCCCATTATTTCCTTGCGTATAAAGTATGATCAAATTAATATCACATATATAAAATATCTTCACCGTCCCATTATCAAATCATGACCAATAATATATGAGTATGGCAACAACCAATATCATTCTTGGTTATTAAGATAAATCAATCAGTCCAATATGCTCCACCAATCAGAAAGTGAGTAGGCATGCAACTCCAATGGTGATTAAAAGATCGTCCCATATTGACATAATCCATGCACTGGTCATAGTAACCATATCCTTGGAACCCTACACGAATAGCCCAAACATACTGCTCCAAACAATTGATAAACAAATCATTATCCAACCCTTGACACCAGATACTTGGACGCAGCATTAGTATCATGTGAGAACATCATTAACGAATAAACAAGCAACAAATTTATCATGAGATCATTAGCTGTTGCAAATACGTGTAGCAGCAGTACAAACCATTTAACCATAGTAGTACAAACTGCTTTCATGATGTCGTAACAGTAGAAACAAGTAACAAGAGCAGTAGTAATCTCGCATAACTAGCAGTGGAATCGAAAAGCTTAGCAGGGGAAACGAGTAGCCTAGCATTGGAAACTTACTTGATAGGTTAGGAAACAAGCAGTGGTAACTGTTAAGTGGTAGCACTAGTAACGAGATGACGAGCTTCACCTCTACTCTTGGTATCACCGACACCCTTATGGTTGATCACTGTATACTTGGAGTCTTAAAAACCAGCTTGTGACCAGGCACACGACTCACTTCACTTAACATTGTTTAAGTAGCTCGAAACCAATGGGTAGCAGTAAGAATGATCAAGAACAGTTCAACCATAACAACCATCAGTATGAGGTTTAATAAAAGCCTTTTGTTGCTTTTGTTTCCAAGTAGAACTTCACATTATCATAGTAGAAACAATTCTTGCCAATAAAAATTTCAATTAATTGTAGAGCAGCAGCAACAAGAATTCAAACACAACCGTATACTCATGATAATGAACAGTAGCAGCTATAACTATAAGAATTAGGGTTTACTTCAACAAGAACCAGTGAAACCCTATTCACAAATAGATAATATCCAATCCAAAACTGCTATTCTTTGATTTCCATGATGAATTAAACCATACGAATAAGGAAATCAGAAAACAATACCTGAAAAACCATAAAAATTTTAACTATAATACCTCCTTCAGCAGCATACTTCGACGATGAATAACTTTCACAAAAAAGCTCAGATCGACGATCCCTCTGTTGGAAATTTAGATGTCTATATAGAGAACGTCCACCTAATATTTCGTCACGATCCAACGGTTAACGAAAAAGTTATGATCGTTACAAAATAGTGCTGCAGAAACATATACGAAAATTTTCAGATTCGAATTTCTTCATCTTTTCGCCATTTTCTTCGAGAAACCTTGTAGATCCTAGATATCGAGAGCCACCCGCACTGATACCACATGTTAGAATCGATGCTCTAGGTTGTTTAGACCTTATCTAGGATTATCAATAAAGCACAAATAACAATGAACAATATATATATATATATATATATATATATATATATATATATATATATATATATATATATATATATATATATATATATATATATATATATATACAAGCGTTCAAATGAAAGTCATTTTTTGTGAGAACGCGAGAAGAAATCTGGACCGTAGGATCAAGTAAATCTGATTTAGGGCGGAATGGCATTTTTGTAATTTTTTGCCAAAAATTAGAGGGGTCTAAGTGTATTATTCTCATTTGCTTCCCACCCACCAAAAAATATCCCTTTTCTCTCTGGATAAACTAAACACTATCAAACACACACACCTACCAAACCTTTTCTTCATCTCCCTGGTTTTTAATCACACCTCTGCTTCATCTCGCCGGTTATTAACCGTTATCTCCGCCATCTCTTTGTCGCCAATAATCTCCGGCGTTGACTGCATCGTTGACTGCCGCGTTGACTTATTAGTTGATTGTTTTCCGATTCAATTGGGTATAAATTTCAACTTTTCAACAATTTCCTTTACATAATTCGTATGTTAATCATTTGAAACAATGTTATGTGGATTTGAATGCTAATATTGGTAATTATTTTCAAATAATGAATGTTTTTACTGGTTGTAGTTATAAAATATGTGTTTAAACCTCTTATCTATTGCATCACATGTCAATCACATGTCAAGATGTTATATGATGCTTTGTGTAATTGATTGATTCATTGTATGCGTAGACTAAGTGTTTGGCAAAATGCATAACTATGTTGTGGATTGCATGTGTAGACCAAGTGTTCGACGAAATGCCTTACTTAGTAATGTGTATTTTTGGCTAAACTTTTCATGGATATATGTGTAGACCAAGTGTTCGACGAAATGGCTTACTTAGTTATGTGTATTTTTTGTTGAAATTTTCATGGATATATATGTAGACCGACTGTTTGACGAAATGCCTGACTTAGTTATGTGTAATTTTGGCTAAAATTTCATGGATATATGTGTAGAACAAGTTTTCGGCCACTAGTATCGTTTCATTTCATTTCACAAAATCTTTCTTTTTTAGTCAAATCTGGTTCATATTTTTCCTTTTTTTTAGTTGAAATTTAATGTCCATATAGTTTTGAACTTAATGTAGGGCGTTGATTTATATGTACTGTAACTTTTCGCATGTGAAGATTTTTATGTTATGGTTTTATGTAGTTCAACGGTTAGATATGTTTCCTTTAGAGGAGATTACTTAGAGAATAGTGTACTCTAGTGTTGATTTAGAGAAGATTATTTAAGTTTATAAGCAATATCTTCACTTGTGAAGAAAATCATCTAGGAATGAGTTAGTTTGCGTAAAAGATAGATTATGAGAATAGTGTACTCTAGTGTTGATTTAGAGGCGATAAATCATCTATGAAGGAGTTAGTTTGCGTAAAAGATAGATTATGTGAATAGTGTACTCTAGTGTTGATTTAGAGGCGATTATTTAAGTTTAGAAACAATATCTTCACTTGTGAAGAAAATCATCTAGGAATGAGTTAGTTTGCGTAAAAGATAGATTATAAGAATAGTGTACTCTAGTGTTGATTTAGAGGCGATTATTTAAGTTTAGAAATTAGAAACAATATCTTCACTTGTGAAGAAAATCATCTAGGAATAAGTTAGTTTGCGTAAAAGATAGATTATGAGAATAGTGTACTCTAGTGTTGATTTAGAGGCGATTATTTAAGTTTAGAAACAATATCTTCACTTGTGAAGAAAATCGTCTAGGAATGAGTTAGTTTGCGTAAAAGATAGATTATGAGAATAGTGTACTCTAATGTTGATTTAGAGGCGATTTTTAAGTTTAGAAACAATATCTTCACTTGTGAAGAAAGTAATCTAGGAATGAGTTAGTTTGCGTAAAAGATAGATTTTGAGAATAGTGTACTCTAGTGTTGATTTAGAGGCGATTATTTAAGTTTATAAACAATATCTTCACTTGTGAAGAAAATCATTTCCTACACGCGTTATAATAGTAAATTTGATTTAGCTAACACTCCTACACGCTTCAAAAATCTTGTTGCCAAACATATGTAAATTTGATAAAAGCTCATAGGCCTTTTTATTTACTTATGAGCGTATCAACTAACGTTGAGTTTGTGACTTATTTAAGGTCATTCACTCAACCTTATCAGCTCATAAGCCGAATTTATGAACTTTTCCAAAGTTACATAAGTTCATAAGCCTTGTAAATAAACTACAACAAACATCCTCTTACTGAAAATAGGTGACAATATGGGCTGCTCGGGCGGGTTTAGGTAACGAGTGGGGTTGAGACGTTGAGTTGGCCTGGAACAGTTTTGTTTTGACAAGTGGCAGAGATTGGACTACTTTGCCTATGAAGTTGGTTTTTGATTTTTGTCCATGAGATACTCCTTAACTTTAGTTTGTGACTATTGATTACTTTATATATCGTCGATCGATTATATTAGTTTATCTTTTCAGTGTTAATAGTTGAGAAAATATATCGTCGTTACATTCATGTTTGAAAACGACGACACTATGATATCAAACCCAAAAAAATATAGCCGGCCTAGTGCTTGACTGCTTGGGAACAAAATCCTTGTACCGAATAAATGTGGAGATAAAAGTCCTAGGCTACTGATATCTGCATAGTTCAGAATCAACTGAAGTTTGATGCTAATTAACGACCCAATAGGAAACACAAGTTACGAGGTCTGCTAGCCGTGTCACCTTCTATGGTTAGTATATTTTTTTTTCAATTCTCCGAATTAGATTGCTTTATATTTTCTGGAATGTGCGCTATTTGACCAAACATTCTCGCATGTGAAAATTTTCTAGCTAGTATTTTTTTGTAGCAATTATTTGACCAAACATTCTCATATGTGGATAACCTTCATAATATAAAATTTTGCACGTGCGACAGTGCTGACATCACTAGCCTTGATTGATAAAAGATACTTGAATTTTTTGTGGTTTTAATCGATTGATTCTTTCTGTGTTTTTTGGGTTGATTTTGGATTTTAATTGATCAAGTTCGTTAATTTGGGTACATTGCAGTGATAATTGTGTGATTGATTCGGGGTTAATGTTTGTTGGTATTTGGTTCTGGTTTTTGATTTGCAGGTGGATACCCTTTTGAGCCACCAAAGATGAAGTTTGCTGCTAAAGTTTGGTATGGATGTTTATTTATGTTTAGTTTCTGTTATAGATGTTCTATACTCTATATGTTCTTCACGCCCATTGGAGAATGACGACAACTGTTTATTTTATAATAGCATTTGGTAACCTAATTTTATAGGTAGTTATGAAGTCTAAACTGATGTATAAGGTGCACAGTCTTTGTATTATTAGCATTTTAAATATGAGCGTTAAAGAGAATCTAAAAGTTAAGCGCTCATTGCCATACAACCATTATATTATATTCTAAACGCTAAATACTTCAAAAAGCTCGACGCCAAATAATTGCCTAGGTATATATGGAGTAAGGTATGCGCATCTGTTATTATAGTTCTTTTGGTAGTTTGATAGATCTAGTTAACAATGGAATGAAATGTGGGCTTTTGTGGAATGTTTAATTTGTTGTATATAAAGGGTTGTGGAGTAGACAGAAGAAAAGGTATCCTACCCGACGTGTAGTGTTACTGGCTGGTCTAAAGTGATTTATTTTAATACCAACTGGACTACTGTTATCAGTTGTGATTTCAATAAGTTTAACTTTTTTGGGAGAGATGGTGTGTCAATTATTAAGTATTCACTTTCTGTAAGTATGCCAACCAACAACCCTATGAAGTGCATGTTTATGGGGAGAGTTAACAAAACCTAAGGTTTCCGGATGATCTGATTTGGGCAATGTAAATTTTCACTTACGCGAGCTTATGAATCTATTTTCACTGTGGTATTTAGATGCTGAAGGGTTATATGTGAGTAACGTCTTACTATAGGTATGTTAAAGGTGACGTATTATCTTGTTTAGTAAGGAGATCGCTGTATCAATTGTTATTCTTTATAAGGGTGGAA
This sequence comes from Chrysanthemum makinoi, assembly GCA_910596185.1. NCBI lineage: Eukaryota > Viridiplantae > Streptophyta > Magnoliopsida > Asterales > Asteraceae > Chrysanthemum > Chrysanthemum makinoi. The sequence goes on along the minus strand of OU343224.1, from coordinate 350,907,807 downwards.
ACCTTTTTACTCTAGAAAAAAATAAGACTCAACTATTCAAGAAAGTTTCTTGCAGGTGCTTAATCTTGCAGAGATATCAGTACAAGCTTTCCAATAAATCACCATGTTAGTGCTAGTATGCTTCTTTTCTTAGTGTGATCAACTTATAATGTCATACTGATCTTAAACTAACATCTGTAAAGGTTACGGTATATCTAGGATCCGAATGTCATGAATTACGTTGTTTTTATCTTCGATATAATATTTCGCTGAACTTTTGGTTTATGTTGCTTGAATCATAACTAACGCGTTATCCTCTTTGATTATTCCTTGTTATTAGCAGCCAAAGTGGAGCCATTTGCTTGGACATTTTGAAGGATCAGTGGAGCCCAGCACTTACTATAAAGACAACACTTCTGTCTATCCAAGCCATACTCTCAGCCTTTGCACCTGATGATCCACAAGATGCAGTGGTGGCACCAACAGGTATAATGTTTGACAATTATCTCTTTTTTTGGATCCAAAGTTTAGTTATGCTATATTCACAGATATTTGTCCAGAATAAAAATGGTAGACATTACTAATCAAGACAACAAATCGTAACCTTAGATTAATTAAAATAATAATAATAATAATAATAATAATAATAATAATAATAATAATAATAATAAATAAATAAATAAATAAAATAAAAAAAGATCAAAACCAATAGAGAATTCTAAAGAAATACAGATAAATGAAGGGGTGGGAGGGAACAAGACTTGGTTACGTCAGCTTGTGTCGCGAATCTTGGAGGTGGTGCTGATATGAAAGGGCAAGGTAAGGGCTTGGTATACAGGTAGTAGTAGAGGGATTGGTTGGTTGGCAATTATCTAGTAGCTCGTGAAGTTAGTTTAGTATACAAGCATGAAAAAAACTAGTTAACTGTTATTGGATTGTAACAAATTTCATGATTTAGTTAAATTAAGTTTATCATTTTTTGGTATAATGCAACTCTATTGAATCTCTTGGGGACATACTTATTACTGGATAAATATTTGTTATATTTATATGGTATATCTAATATAACATTTTTTTTAGGCTTGCTAGGGAACTTCATAGAAACCTAGTGGTTAGCGAGTGTAGGATTAAAGAGCATGCCACCAGTAAAAAATACAGAAAAATCCAAGAAATATCGGATGGAGGAAGAGTAGCGCGTTCATTACTTCACAAGAAAGTACGACAACGCCTTGCATCCCCAGTTTTTGCTTCTAAGGCAGACGATAGTCCTCTGCCACCTAAAATGGCCTCCTTTAACAATCAGTTCACACCTAAAGAAAACGATACAACAACGGTGAGTGAGAGCAATGTCAAGAAACGGCAATTAGGTACTTATTCATTACCTTATTATGTTCTGGACACTACATAAGTGTGACTTTGATTCAAAATCACTATGCTTAAATTGCAGAAAGAAGTAGCAAAGTTGTGAAGGCAGGTGACATGGTGCGTGTTTCTAAATTTAATAAGAAAGCGGCTGTGTTGAAAGTAGACCATTCTAAAGAAGAGATACTCGTTCAAATCGGGCATATGAAATTGAAAATGACACTAGCAGATGTTGTGATTTGACAAGAACGTGAGTAGACAATATCCCTTTCTAAAGCCGAAAAGGAGGTCGGAAACCATGGTTACCCAAAAAAAGAAAAAAAAAAGATACACAAGAGAAGTGGATACTGTACATATTCATATTTTGTACATTTTCATAGATTACATGAGCATATATTGATACACCAAATGTCACAGTTTTGTAAATTTAGCAAGGTTATGTGAAATGAAACCATTCATAAATTGATAGCGAGAAACTTTAAGTTTGTGAGCAACTCGGTGACAAACTTGAACTGTAAGTGTCAAAATATTAAACCCTAAGATGACAAAAGGGTTGTAAGCTAGTGGTACTCCATAATAATAGTACACCTGTATACTGAAGCATGGCACTCAGGAATAGGATTCCGTAAGAACATTTGGCTGCCATTTTGCAATTAACAAGCATGTATACTGAAGCATGGCACTCAGGAACAACTAAAAATTGAGAGCTATTGAAGATCTGGTGTATTTCAGATCAATTTGACAGGTACTAGCTTAAAACCAAAGGCCATGCTAGAGCCAAGGCTTATGATTAGTATGTTCATTTACACAATGAACGAAAAAAAAAGTACATAAAACCGCTACTAGATTTGACTGATATATAAAGCATCATATACTTATGTTTCTCTTCTTTATAGGCTACACGATAATGTTGAAACCGCAACTAGATTTGACTGCTAGTGTCAAATCTTTATAGGCTACATTCTACTACACTATCTAGTGCTACAGTTTCTCATTTAATAACCTACAAGGACTGAGAATTGATTGTGGGTTTAAAACAATAAGTTAATAACAGGAAACCATCCACGACATGTTGACGGTTTATGTAATGGGGGAACATGCACATGAACAATTGCATTCCTTATTTATTTGTCTTGCTTTTCTTTGCTGGCTTTTTCACAGCTGCTTTCCCCTTCTTTTTTGCAGCTTCCTGAATCCAAAGTTTTTAAAATTAGCAAATAAATTAAATCAGATGATAATGTTGTACAGCCCCTAGTAATAAATAAAGGCATACCGATGTTTTGTCAGCTTTTCGTTTGCCTTTCCCGTTGGTTTGAGGCTGGCCCCTCATTTTCATCTGCCTGGTGAATAGTCTGCTTATCAGCTTCATCTTCAGAATCAAATGAAAATCCTTCCAGTGTTCCTGCCAAAGTGATGAAAAAAAGCAAAAAGTGAGCAAATGGAAAAATGCAAACTTGAACATCTACCGGAACCATCAAAAGGAAATCCTGACCTTCAACCATGGTTTCAGCTTCGTAAACATTCGATTGTGGCTTCAATTGAATGAAGTCATTCATGATTGCCTCTATCTGAAACAAAAATATATTCGCTTATATTGATATTTTGTTTCAACCTTTATATTAAGAAAACGGACCAACCTAGCCAAAGCTTCTCATCGACAAGAACTAGCCATAATGATTGATCAGAGGGAAAAACTAAAACCGAACATGGAACTGAAAACTGTTGTTCGGCCTTTGATTACAACTGTTATAAGGGTTCGAATGAATCTGCTGTTTGGGACAGGTTTGTTGCAACAGAAAAGTGCAGAAAAATATAAACAGAATAATCAAATGGTAAAAACTGAATTGTATTGATTTGTATTGGAATTGAAATGATTGTTTACAGAAAACCTAAACCTATTTATACTTGTTGAATCGGTGCCAAGAACATGAGGCATACCGGTTCTCTAAAAGTAAACGTTGCAATCCCTAAAACGGTTATACCGTTATGCAAAACGGTTTATAATGTTTCTAAAGAGCCAGCCCAATTACATGCTACATAATTTTACATAAATATTTCACTAAACTACCCTTAACTATATTAAGATTACATATAATACCTAAAACATACTACTAAGTATCTGGTTTTGTCATTTACCTCCAACATTCCCCCCTAATGACAAAATCAGTGCTTCCTTTATTCTTTCTTTCTTGACGAGTCTTCACAGCAATGTAGGTTCGGTGTCAGTGTCATAGGTGAGATGTGACTCTTCTTGCTTGTTGTATTTCCATTTCGTGCATTCTTTCGCAAAGTGTCCATGCTTGCCACATTCATAACATCTGAGCTTGCTCTTGTCGTTAGTTCCTAAACTCGTACTTGCATTGTGTGCATTCGAATTATTCATCCATTCCTTGCCTTCTTTGTTGAAATCCTTACCTCGCCATTTACCATAAGTTTTGTTGTTTGAATTTGCCATGAGAAGCTTGTCTTGATCATTTGCCTCTAGTATGTCTTGACTCTTAATTCGTTCTTCATAGGCTGTTAACCTTCCAATGGCTTCTTCAAACGACATTTCGTCTAGATCTTGATATTGTTCTATAGTTGCCACGATAGGTAAAAACTTCTTTGGAGCAGAGTTAAGTAGTTTCCTTACTAGCACCTTATCTTCCAAGGTTTCACCAAGTCCTCTAAACTTGGCCTTTATACTACTTAATTTTCCTCCATAGTCACTTACTTTTTCGTTTGGTTTTATCCTTAGCATCTCTAGTTCACTTCTCAGGGTTTGTAGTCGTGCCTTTTGAACAAGATCGGCTCCCAAATGCTTAACTTTGATTGAGTCCCATACTTCCTTTGCAGTTGAGTATTGAACAACTTGCATTAAAACATCTTCTGGCAGTGATTGGAAGATTATTGCCTTTGATGTGTTTTCTTTCTTCTCATTTGTTGTTGTTCCGTCTTTCGCAACTATCATTTCCCATATGCCATATGCCTTCAATATTGTCTCCATCATCAATGCCCATGTCGTGTAGTTTGTTTCGGTCAATTTTGGACATTGTAGTGAAACATTTCCTAGTTCTCGAACTGATGTATTGTTCGATGTGTTAGCGTTCTTGTCTCCTTCTACCATGCTTGCTTGCTTGCTTATAATCAGAACCGAGATGTTTCTGATTTTCTTGCCTTTTGTGTTTGATCGAAAAGATCAAAAGTTCTTGCTTTTGTAATCAAAAGATCAAAATTCTTGCTTGAAACTCTAAGGTTTCTTCTTGCTATCTTGCTTGAAACTCTAAGGTTTCTTCTTGCTTGAAAACACTAGGTTTTCTCTTGCTATGAACCACAAGGGTTCAGTTAATCTTGCTATGAATCACGAGGATTCGGAATAATCTTGCTATGAACCACAAAGGGTTCGGTCTTGCTATGAACCACAAGGGTTCGGGTTATCTTGCTATGAACCACAAAGGGTTCTGGTTATCTTACTATGAACCACAAAAGGGCTCGATTTATCTTGCTATGACCCACAAAGGGTTCGGGTTATCTTGCTATTCTAATCAATCGGGGTTCTTTGCTAATGGGGATTTCTATCTTACTAACAAAATATTTCTTACTTTATATGGTAGAAAAGTAAGAGAAAATTGAAAGAATTTGAAAGAAGAAAAAAAAACCGGTTGATTAGTAAAACCTGGAAACGTGCGTTTCGTTCACAGATTCAAGATGCTTTCCTAATTCGTGGTTCCAAAACAACTTTCTTCTGATCAATTTTCTGCGTTGTGTTTCTTCTTTGCGCAATAAAACAAAAAATCCGATCCCTTCTTTCTTTCTTGCTGCAAATCGATGGCCTACTCTTCCTCGTTCTTTCTTGGATTCTTTTGATCTGATGCCACTGTTGTTCGGCCTTTGATTATAACTGTTATAAGGGTTCGAATGAATCTGCTGTTTGGGACAGGTTTGTTGCAACAGAAACGTGCAGAAAAATATAAACAGAATAATCAAATGGTAAAAACTGAATTGTATTGATTTGTATTGGAATTGAAATGATTGTTTACAGAAAACCTAAACCTATTTATACTTGTTGAATCGGTGCCAAGAACATGAGGCATACCGGTTCTCTAAAAGTAAACGTTGCAATCCCTAAAACGGTTATACCGTTATGCAAAACGGTTTATAACGTTTCTAAAGACCCAGCCCAATTACATGCTACAGAATTTTACATAAATATTCACTAAACTACCCTTAACTATATTAACATTACATATAATACCTAAAACATACTACTAAGTATCTGGTTTTGTCATTTACCTCCAACAAAAACAAACCTTTGCTTCTGACTATCCAAAGGTAACCTGAGAAAAAATAATGAATGTGTTAGCCATAATTACTCGAATAGAATGATAAAACAAAATTACATGAATTTGCAGATTGGGAGAGAATGGTACATACAACACAGAAAGTTCTGGAAGGTATTATTGTCGTTTTGTAGATAGTTCCTGAAAGAGAAACAGAAAATATATTGTTGGGTATTAGAGGACGCCAGAGCAAGTTAAAAGAATTCCATATATAGAAGTTTGTGGGTTCATAAATGGCTACAAAAAATGATACAAGCATATAATAGATACCTTTTAAATCCAAAAACATATCTTGATGAACTGATACAAGCATATAATAGAGAAAGATAATACATACCTTTTAAATCCAAAAACATATCTTAATCGCCAGAAGGGGAATCTGAAATAACCACTCTCCCCACAACACCCAAATCGCCAATTAGATCGATGGAATCACCTTCGCACTCCACAAGCGCCTGCAAATTTGAAAATTCGGGTTACTGACAAGAAACTTTATCTACTATGACTCACAAACACATTAAAGAGAAAATATTTGACGATGATGAGGGGGTGAAGCAAATAAGAAGGTGCCTTTGAACCTTGGATTTCATCAGGAAGCAGCAAAGGCAAAGTTGAAGACGAAAGCTGCATGTTGGACTTTACTGTGTCAAGTGACTAGAAAGTAAAGTAATGATGGGAAGGAGGGACAAGTATTGGGAAATTACATAAGGTCCGGTTTGCTTGTTGTTGTTTTCAGTTTAAAGAAGGTTTGAATGGTCGTCAATCTCTGTAAAGAAGAAGAAATAAGTAGGGAAAGTATAGGCATAGTAAAATACATGAAAGAACAAGTAGATAAAGTATCAGATCTATCATCAAATATACATGTACATGTACAACATTATACAACATGATAGGATTGACACCATGTTCTTGTAATGTACGTATAGTGTTACACTTGTACAGAAGAGACCCAAGCGTAGATATAATGTTATTATGGAAGGGATCTGCAATGTGATCAAAAAGATTCTCCAGAGGTCCTTTATCAGTCAAAGCTGCTTGAGCATAGAAGCCTAGCCACGCAACCATTGCAAGGCGTCCATTTTTAATCTCTTTCACCTTCAGTTCCTGAAAAGCAATGGGATCTCCAGAAAGATTCAATGGATCAAATAGTGCACCGCCCAGATAATTAATGTCACCAGGCAGGTATATTCCTAAGGGCTCAAGAGCCTCTATCCCACAGTATCTTGCATATTCTGGCCCAACCTATTTGCAGAAAATTTACAGCTTTAAGACGTGCATACTGTTTAATTTGATATGGTAGACTCAAATATTTTGATGGTTACCATGAGAAGAAATTGGCAAATTGCTATGACAATCACTCCTTGACTTCCAGCAAAATGTAGTCCCGGAATACCAAGGTAATCCAGTGTCTCACCCTGCCAACATATGAGTTATGAACGTGTGTAAGACATATATACTCATCATGACTATCGAAATATTAGGAAATAAGTACAACATATTACCTGAAGCTTTGAGTAACCGACTCGCCACCACACAGCTTCTACAAAATGGAAAGCACCTACACGGTCTAATAACTCTGGAATTAGAGCGCCAAGCGCAGCAAGCATAGCCCGACGTGCATGCAATATTTCAAAACTTCAAGATGAATATCAGTACATGTTTTAGATTGTCACCATTCTAGACAATTGCCAGAACAGATGGAGCAAATAAAGATAGTTTAGTTACTTGTAGTATCTCTTGAAAGCTATAGGATCTTGACTGAGACCTGCGATATCAAAGCTTAATCACCAGGCAGCTCACCATCAAGATAGGTGGGATATTCAAATGGGATTGGACCAAGCCAGCGAGGCCTCTCTTCTCCATACCAAAAGCTGTCAAGTTCACAGTTAGCAAAAAACTAGTATTCCAAATATGTATCTCTACACCAAGGTGCGTGGTAAGATTTATGAAAAATGTATGGAAAATCAAGATTTAGCAACAATTCCTCCCAAACTGAATTAGCAAAGGCATTCCCTAAAGACTGAAACAAGGTAATCACAGACGGCTCCCACACTTTAACATCAAGTCTCAACGATCGTACCTGTAGCAAAAGTTCGCATCAAGTCATTTTTTTCAGTCTCAAGTAATTTTTTAACTGATTACTTTACAATTTGAATTACCAAGTCCTTTTAAATTCCCTCTAACTGCCATCTTAATTTCTTGAAAATAGGTAAGTTTCATACATAGCAATTTTTAATAGATACGGATTTGTTCATATGCCAAACCGAAAGTAAGTTGAAACTGGCATAGTCAACTTAGCGTCTATACCTGAATGTAGTGAAGAAGAGCAGATTTTTCATCACTTGGATTCAGACCCTCTTTGGTATAGCAATAATTGACACCTTTTTCAAGATTGACGATCCTATTCGACAAATGTTGTGCTGGGAATAGTTTCTGAGATAAAGGCTTGGCGCCCTTAAAAAGTACATTTTCAACATCCTGGATCATTAATTCGGCTTCATTTGGTTCTATATTTCCTGACATGAAAGTAAAACAAAATGTAAAAGTTATAAAATAATATCATAAAGAAAAGATGAATTAACTGCAGTAGAGAAACTAACCTGCTGCATAGCCCTCTATGAAGGTCCTTGACAAAATTTGAGAATATAATCTTAAAAGATCTTCAGGTCCAAGAACAGTAAGAACTTCGAGCTCGTCATTCCAATGCCAGTTCTGATCTTTTAGAAGTAACGAGCAATTATACATGGCCTGCTGATATGGTTGTTGAAACTTGAAGTTTTCATATTCCTTCATGACCGACTCCTACAAAAAGGGAAAAAAATTATGCATAAAAAATCCTACAAAAACTACAATATAATACTTCAACAAAAAATAATAAGCAAATAATGTTGAATAGTTTTGGAAAATATACAAAAAAAAAAAAAAACCTTGAGGTCGAAAAGATATCAAATGAGATACAAGAACAGTGAAAGCTACCAAGATGGCAACACGAGTGAACAAGTCAGGAGCTGGAGCAACATATTGCATCCATTAATCAATATTTAATCCCAATATATTCATTTCTGGACTCTGACTTAAGTGTCCAGACTCACCTGAAACGCTGCTTCACTGAATAAGAACCAAGATCAGAAACCTTGGAATTTTTCTGAACAAGCTTCTCCCTCCTACGCACGTCCCAAATCATGATTTCTCCATTGTTTGTTCCAACTGAAATTTCGCCAACGCATATCAAAACAGGTGACAAACAAAATTACATTCATGAACACATAAACTACCCGTAGAGCAAATGTTTAACTCTTAGTATATAGAAACTAACCGAGAAGCAGAACTAGATGTATGGGGTGAAAGTCCATACTGCTGATCGGATGAGCTCATCAGATCAAGGGTCATAACCACAGCTTTAGGTAGATCATCAGATGAATACGAGCTTCGCCCATTACTCTGTCCACTGTAACCAATAAGTAAGACATTTACAGGAGGATGAATAATGTCAGCAGCTAGTATCAGGTAATAAATAATAAAGCATTAAAATGTCAAATTTTCAACCGTGTTGAGGTTATATAAAGGAGTGCTAGAATAGTCCTTACTTCATCAGACATGAATCAAATAAGGCTGCACCATCATGCCCTACTAAGGGCGACTATGATGTGAGTATGTGACTAGTAGACCACCCGATCCTCAACGGGAATCTGAGTTGGATACAACGATTCCACACCTCAACAGGAATCTGAAACACATACTGAAGGGACTGAGAGTACCCTCTGATTACGAACCACAAACCAGAAATAACCTAATCAACAATGTACATACACCCGTAAACACTATTTACGTTATACTGTAATTAAAGGAAACCACGAAAAAGGCGGAAAGAAGAGTTTATGTTTGTTACCTTGATACGTACCAAGCTTCTTTTTCTTTTCTGAGACAACAACATTTTTCTTCTCTGGGCAGCAATGATTTTATCAAGATCATCTGCTATCTCATCTTTGCTTATTTCCTTAAGCTCACGCCTGGCAGCAAGAATAGCAACTTCGTTCATCAGGTTCTGCAAATAAGCTCCGGTGAAACCCGATGTTCTCCTTGCAATCTTATCAAAATCAGCATATTTTGCAAGTGCCTTACCCCTTGAGTGCACCTGCCATATCCAAAGTACTTCACCATTAGTAAATGTCTGATAAACTTCAATAATGACAAATTTATAATCTTGAACCATATCATGTAGAAGGAGTTATAGTTTTGACAAGAAACAAAAAGTTCTAATAAGCGGGAGATATTCTTGAAATTTCAAAGTAATGGATCAAATAACTAGTACGAGTTGTAACAAATACAATAGTTGCACTTTCACTTGTTGAAGTTACAAAATGGTTGAAGTATATTACAGTTATATCCATAACTAGTATCCTTACCACAATTGCAACTTTAATTATAAATTGTATTGCCCAAACGCTCTATACTAACTACTATGACATACGTTGCTCAAATTTATATTCATAATCGATTCAAAAGCACATCCAAACACCCTATAAATAATCCCTCCTTGTGAATTTATGCTTAGTCCTAACTCCTAAGCATCTACATAATCAGACACGCTATTAAAGCTAATAAATTTCATGCAATTCTTAGTAAACACATCTATAATTTGTTCTCAATGGTCAAGTAACTGCATATGCATTCACATCAGAAGCTCATAGAGTCCTAAAAATTTTATGAAACAAACAATTCAAGCAGTTGGACGACATCAAACCTGAAGGATTTTGACAACATCAGACCTATCGACAGTAACTTGCCTATCGAACCTTTCTGGTCTCAACAAAGCTGAATCAAGAACATAAGGCCTATTCGTAGCAGCAAGAACCTGAATTACCCAAAAAAAATCATGATTTAGTGAAGGTAACTATGACCAACTTTGAAAGATCTATGTACCTGTAGGATGATGTGAAGAAAAATAGTTTGCTCTTCACTTGTTGCTTGACTCGGCATTGAAGCTAAACTCATCACACCTCCATTTGTCAGGAGCGTGCAGTTTCATGAAATGATGACTAAAATAATATATCATAAATTAGCACTCAATAGACATTGATAGCTAGTGAATAAAGACATGAACACGAATTAAATGCAGAAACATTTTTCATCTATAAGTTCCATTCCATCAATTTGACTTGGCCATGAAATGTTTCTTCTTTTCGTAACAGATCAAAAATAAAGGCAGTACAATACTTTTCCAATTCATCTGTAACCAACAAAAATGAGGGCAATAAAATGCTTTTTGAATGCTTTTTTCACATGTGATGATTATAGAAGCATAAACTTTACAAAAATCAACCATATCAGTAGCTTTGTAACAATTTTACAGAAAAGGAGTAGCTTTGTAACAATTTGCCAGTTACAATAAAATACCCAGGTCAACTATACATTCCATTAACGGCTTAACTTTAAAATAGCATCATAATCACACAATTATAATCGACACAAAATAATGGAGTTTCTGGTTTTGACGCACCTAAATTAACATCAAATAGAGGTCTATTTCATAGCTAACAAAAACAACCGCGATTAAGAAGGCTTCTTCATTTCATAGCACCCATCATTGATTCATCGTTTTCACATGAGATGAAGTTGTTCGCACATCTTAAAAAGATACGAGACGTATATTTTCACATGTGAAGAAGTTCTTTAAAAGCTACGAGACGTATATTTTCACATGTGACAAAATGGTTCACACATCTTAAAAATCTAAGAGACATATTTTCACATATGAAGAAGTTCTTAAAAAGCTACGAGACGTATATTTTCAAATGTGAAGAAGTTTTTAAAAAGCTACGAGAAGTATATTTTCACATGTGACAAAATTGTTCACACATCTTAAAAAGCAAAGAGATATATTTTCACAAGTGGAGTTCTTAAAAAGCTACAAGACGTAGATTTTCACTTGTGACGAAGTTGTTCACACATCTTGAAAAGCTACGAGACATATTTTCACATGTGAAGAAGTTCTTAAAAAGCTACGAGACGTATATTTTCACATGTGACAAAATTGTTTACACATCTTGAAAAGCTAAAAGACATATTTTCACAAGTGAAGAAGTTCTTAAAAAGCTACAAGAGGTAGATTTTCACATTTGACGAAGTTGTTCACACATCTTGAAAAGCTATGAGACATATTTTCACATGTGAAGAAGTTCTTAAAAAGCTACAAGACGTAAATTTTCACATGTGACGAAGTTGTTAACACATCTTGAAAAGCTAAGAGACATAATTTCACATTTGAAGTTCTTAAAAAGCTACGAGATGTATATTTTCTAATGTGAAGAAGTTCTTAAAAAGCTAAGAGACATATTTCACATGTGAAAAAGTTCTTAAAAAGCTACAAGACGTATTTTTTCAAATGTGAAGAAGTTCTTAAAAAGCTACGAGACGTATATTTTCACATGTGACAAAATTGTTCACACATCTTAAAAAGCTAAGAGACATATTTTCACACGTGAAGATACTTTTACCAAACTTGAATAATCAAAAATCAGCTAATAACATATAAACTTCATTCATTGATGATTATATTCACACGTGAAGATAATTTTACCAAACTTGAATAATCAAAAATCAGCTAATAACATATAAACTTCATTCATTGATGATTATATTCACACGTGAAGATAATTTTACCAAACTTGAATAATCAAAAATCAGATAATAACATCTAAACTTCATTCCTTGATGATTGTTTTCACACGCGAAGATAATTTTACCAAACTTGAATAATCAAAAATCAGCTAATAACATCTAAACTTCATTCTTTCATGATTATTTTCACACGCGAAGATACTTTTACTAAGCTTGAATAATCAAAAATCAGCTAATAACATATAAACTTCATTCATTGATGATTATATTCACACGTGAAGATAATTTTACCAAACTTAAATAATCAAAAATCAGCTAATAACATATAAACTTCATTCATTGATGATTATATTCACACGTGAAGATAATTTTACCAAACTTGAATAATCAAAAATCAGCTAATAACATATAAACTTCATTCATTGATGATTATATTCACACGTGAAGATAATTTTACCAAACTTGAATAATCAAAAATCAGCTAATAACATATAAACTTCATTCATTGATGATTATATTCACACGTGAAGATAATTTTACCAAACTTGAATAATCAAAAATCAGCTAATAACATATAAACTTCATTCATTGATGATTATATTCACACGTGAAGATAATTTTACCAAACTTGAATAATCAAAAATCAGCTAATAACATATAAACTTCATTCATTGATGATTATATTCACACGTGAAGATAATTTTACCAAACTTGAATAATCAAAAATCAGCTAATAACATATAAACTTCATTCATTGATGATTATATTCACACGTGAAGATAATTTTACCAAACTTGAATAATCAAAAATCAGCTAATAACATCTAAACTTCATTCTTTCATGATTATTTTCACACGCGAAGATACTTTTACTAAGCTTGAATAATCAAAAATCAGCTAATAACATATAAACTTCATTCATTGATGATTATATTCACACGTGAAGATAATTTTACCAAACTTAAATAATCAAAAATCAGCTAATAACATATAAACTTCATTCATTGATGATTATATTCACACGTGAAGATAATTTTACCAAACTTGAATAATCAAAAATCAGCTAATAACATATAAACTTCATTCATTGATGATTATATTCACACGTGAAGATAATTTTACCAAACTTGAATAATCAAAATCGCTAATAACATATAAACTTCATTCATTGATGATTATATTCACACGTGAAGATAATTTTACCAAACTTGAATAATCAAAAATCAGCTAATAACATCTAAACTTCATTCCTTGATGATTGTTTTCACACGCGAAGATAATTTTACCAAACTTGAATAATCAAAAATCAGCTAATAACATCTAAACTTCATTCCTTCATGATTATTTTCACACGCGAAGATACTTTTACTAAGCTTGAATAATCAAAAATCATCTAATAACATCTAAACTTCGTTTTCTTGATGATTCTTTTCACGCGCGAAGATACTCTCACTAAACTTAAATTTCCACTAGTAAGATAGCAAAATCTCTCCTATATTCTACTTTACGCAAACTAATTAAGTAGCTTATAGCAATCGAGATCTAATTAGTAATCTATACATTGACATGTGACTTATTTACAATTTAAACAATGACAATAACCTCAAACACATAATAATCAAGAATTCTATAATAAAATGTTATCATAAATAACAAAAATAATAGTTACTTGAAGTTTCTGTGTATTCTGATTAGAAAGTTCATCTTCTTCAACAATCTCATATTCAATTGATTTTATTCCATTAAGATATTCTTCTTCTTCACTCATATTTTTCGAATTGTATGTTTTTAAAGATCGATTATGATTCTGGTCATGATTATGGTGGCGATTCCGGTAGTAGATCGTAGTTTAAAAGTGCGGTGTAGTGGTGGTTTGATCGGGCGGTGTAGTGGTGGTTTGATCCGGCGGTGTAGTGGTGGTTTGATCGGCAGTGGTTATGACCAGATATTGTTGAAAATGGTTATAATTAGAGAGAATTAATCGTTTCACCTGTAAATTGTGTGGGATGTGTGTGTTTATATATATATATTACGGAGTAGTTGTAACTTGTAAGGATGATGTAGATTAATCTTAGCCATTAGATTAAAAAAAGGAAGGGATTAAATGGAGGGCTAGGATCTCTTCTCGCGTTCTCACCAAATTTAAGCTTCTCACAAGAATGAGCCCCTATATATATATATATATATATATATATATATATATATATATATATATATATATATAGAGTAAGGATCTAATAAGAAGAATAGTTAAAATAAGAAGAATAAGAAGAATTCTGGACCCAATCATTTTAAAAAGGTTTAGGGGTATTTTTGTCCATAGAGATTAGGAAGTTAGCAGTTAATAAATCCCTATAAAAGTGGTTGATCAATATTTGTTTCTTTTCTTACGGTCTAAACAATTAGTGAAAATTATGGCCACTTAAATTGAATTAATTCTAAGTTTCAAGACAATCGAATTCTTAAATAGATCACATGTTACGTCCTTCTGATAAATGATTTTTTTCGCAATACATTTTTGTTTTGAATTAACTTAATTGATAAATTAGATGCGTCACCTTTTCTTTTTTTATTATATGCATCGTTTTGTACGTACACATGAGCCATATGAAAACCAAGATGCATCAAATATTTGTGTGTCAATGAAATTGCTTTAAAAAAATTAGGTGCATCAACTTCTTCTTGTGATGCATTCAACTATCTACTCAAATATTAACTAATTTTGTTTGCATCGCGAGAAAGTAAAGTTTTTAGTCAAACTAGATGCAAATGCAATCGCGGGTTACAAACATATGATATGCTATGCATATGTGGCTTTTCAATTATTGCATCTCAATTACATATCAATATAATTTCTCGGGGTAAATATGTTCATAAGTACATAGATGCAAAGAGCTATGGTGTGCATCCATGCACATTTATGGTGATAAACGTCCAAATTAAAGATGCAAAGAATATGTTTCGAATTGGATGTAGATTAAAAAGAAAGGGTAACAAAATAAAGATGCATATGATAATATATATTCAGATGCATTCTTCAATTATCATACTACAAAAACTTTAGATGCATGGTTCTTGATATTTAATTATAAAAATGCATGTGATCCTTGTTATTTGACGTGAAACAAATGAGAGAATGCCAACTAACAACAGGGAAATAAGTTGCAGTTACCCTTTTACCCTTATGAACTAAAGGAAAGGAGTTTTTATTTACATATTTGCCACTCCCTTAATTATAGCCATTGATCTAGTAATCTAATGGTTTATATCTCTTCTTATTCTTCTTATTTTAACTATTCTTCTTATTAGATCCCTACTCTATATATCTATACATTATATATAAGAGGAGGCATATGCTATAAAATAGAGCGCCCGTATCTAAAGTCATATTTCCATGTCATCATTATATTTATGTGGCATTTTTTTAATTTTTTTAATGACATGTGGCATTTTTATTAATATATGTACAATTTGTTTTTTAATTTTAAAATTCGGTTTTTATTTGTTATTATTATTTTTATTTTTTATGTGGCATTTTCCTAAGCAATGATATTTAAGGTGTTAAATTCGGAATTAATATTTAAAAAAATGTAGCTGGATGGGTTTGAACCTAAGCCATTTAATCCACATACAAATGCTTCAACCACTAGACCAAGCCAATTTTTGGGATTTACAATTCAAAATAAGTAAGTAATGCTTAAATAATTGATATTATTAACCTATATTAAGGGAATAGATTATGCATATAAATATAGCTTAACAAAAAGATCGCCTCCTTTTTCTAAACCTAATGAGTTTTTCTACGTTTTATAGATTCATTCAAGAGAAGAACCATGTTCCATTATCATGTTGCTTACAGGTTTTTCTCTTATCCTTTACGCCTGCTTTTATTTGATGTCCATGTTAAGATGATCACATATTTTAGATGAAGTGTACATGCACATGTGTTATTTTGATCCAATTTAAGATGACTTGATTTGTGATTCATGTTTGATTACACTTAACAGGGAAAGTAAAAAGGTATGTAAGTCTTATTTATGTTTTCTTGATTATTATATATTTATATGTATTACACTGTTTTGAAATTATTTGATGTCCATATTAAGATGATCACATATTTTATTTGGTGACTCTTAAAGAGGGGCGTACGATGAAAGCATGAAGCGAATCCGTGGCTGAAACAGTGGTAAGAAACTAATGTTTGTTTACATTGTCAGTCATGCACGAAGATCATTGATTTGTAAACCGACGATAATCCCACCAAGATTATGGTTGATGCTGTTATCAACAGGTTTAGACCAAGTATCCGTTTTTCATGGCATATGTAGCTCTTTTAGCAGCGGATATCATTATAATGTAGGCTTAAGTGATTATGTTGTATCCGATATCCATATGGCGGTGGACCGAAAGAAGATGTTGCTGATGATTTTATCAATGCTGCAAAGGGTTTTCAAATAGGTATAGACAACTAATGGCTTTTAATTTTATATGGACATTTATATTAAAACATCTTTTGACTTATATACTTCATAAGGGTATGAATGTTTCAGATAGTGCGGATGTTTCCCATGGTTTGGTTGGAGGTATCTGCGCAAGAAAGGATATTTGTTTATGTCACTGGATGATGATCATGTTGTTCCCTATATGCCGATTGCGAATCACTATGAACAACACTATTTTCTTTCCGTCTTTGAATGTTAAAGTTAACAGTTACCTTATACTAATAAACTGATAGTTGTTACTGTCTTAGGCATGAGTGACGGAGTAAAGGCGGTTGTGGCGGTTTTGCGAAAAAATAGATGTAACGCTATGTGCTGAAAGGTTTTTAAATAGACGAGAAACAAGATTCTTTGAATACATTATGCTCTTTTAGTGATAAGGTTGTTAAATAAAGGGATGTTTGGCTAAGCTTAGAGGATTATAATAACTTACTATATTAAAATAGTGTTTGCTAATATATGTAAATGTATTGCCTATCTTTAATAAAGGAGTGTCTGGCTAAGTTTCTTAGTGTGATAGTTTATTGTAAATCATTAAATCACCACCTATCACCAAATCTAAGGTAAGAATGCAAGTTTTCTTAAAACTGTATAATAATGGTTGTGGATTTATATGGCTTGGATGAGTTATTCATGTTTCCCAAGTACAAACTTGGTTCTATATCACTTATCTCTTTATAATACAGTTTATCGATATTAAAATATTTTGAATGCTTTCCATTGCTTCAGTTACTTGAAGATGGTGTTATCCCGAAGCAGTTTGGTATCAATCTAATGCAGAAATTAAAGATAGGATCAAAATGATTTTGGACATAATACTCATGACATGGTATGGAAATATACTTGGGGGATATATATAACCCTTATTTGAAATGTTTGAAATGCATTGATCTTTATGTGGCTTGATGTATACCATATGCATCTAGGGTATATTCTGTCGACAAAACACTTCTGGTGAAGTGGGTCCTTTTAGTTCAGTCACGTTGAGTTGCATACAATTTTCGCTTTGCACTAATGGAATCGACATTATCCTAAGCCATGTTGTTCTGAGAAATACAATGTGGAGCTTGAAGGATCTCCAGACTCGGTGGAACTTGTCACAGGTGCAACCATTCATACAAAGAATGGGCTTTTTTTCAAACTAAATAAAAGATCAAAAATTCATTAACTTTATTTTTATTACAAAATAAAAAGCTAGAAGGGGACCATTTATTTTTAATGCTTCTGATAATGGGTTTCAGTAGTAAAATGGTTCTTTAATAATTCTCAAAGGCCAACGATCAAACTAGAACGAAAGCCAAAGTTGATTGGTTTTTTTTTTAAATAACTGATACTTTATTGCCAATGTACGAAAGTAAATAAATGTTATAGAACCAAGTCTATACCATGATTTTTTTTTTGCAATGCTGGTACACAAATAGTCTTTGCTGACTTGCATTTCTTTTCTAAAGATGTAGGTCGTCGATGTTTTGGATACATACATCCAGGTTTTGGTTAGTGTTTGTGCATTTGGGTGTTATGGTGGCAAAATGGTTAGGTCGAGCAGGTTGGTTAAACGGGTAACAAGAAGTTTGGGATGAAAAGTGTCATGTTATAGTACAGGTTCCACTGACACACAAACACTATCTATGTATTTTTTTTTAATTAGTGAACCAATATATGCATATTCATACAATTTTATTGGTTTTCTTTCTGAATTAATTATTTTGTAATGCAACCATCCAAATTGCTAAAGTCTAAACTAGCATAATTCGGATCCTTTTATTAACTGTAACAATTAGATTCAGGAAAATCCATTATTTTGAAGATCTTATTTTTAGTGCTGGAAGTTTAGGCTTTAACAGGAAGTGTCTGACTCTAGCTGAATGGTTCTTTGAATTGCAGGTTTCTTTATCTTATTTACCCTCTTATATGTATTGCTGCTACAGCTGACATTGAAAGCTTTCCTGATTTCTTTTATGACCGCTATAGGAGTGAACAATCTTTTCTCTACAAGGTAGGCATAAGTTGTGTTTAGCTGTATGAATCATTGCTTAACAATTTCATTGTCGGTTATGATAGTAACTAACCTCTTGCTGCTGCAGATTGCTAAATTCATGAGACCATTGTTTATTGGTCTCATTCTGTGCATTTCTCACTCCAGGACATTCTCAATCATAATGGTTATGGTGCCCCTTTAGAGATTTACACGCCCGAACATCATGACGATGCTAGAACTGGTAATAACAGTATTCCTTCAATCTTAATAGAATAATTGCTGCTGCAAGCCAGCAATCCTGAAGTTGCCGTGAAATAAACTCACGATACACCTCCATACATACCATGAATTTATAGTGTTTGGAACGAAACCATAGCTTTGTATACATTGGTTATAAGTATCGATAATTAATTACTATCTCTTTCCGGCCAATTGATATTCTTCCTACTACAGATAGTAGAATGCAGACGAGTATTAAAATGGACCAATGCATACGGGGTTCTACATACCTGAGATGGAACTTGCAAAGAGAAACTTTTTTGAGAACTTACAAGGTCTCTCTACGTTTGTACTGAAAGTATGTAATCTCTTGAACTTTTCTTTGAGTAAGAGTTAACTAATTAAATTCTTCACTGCAGGTGACGAAGAGGCTAATTCTCATTCTGAAGAAGAGTTCATGAAATTCGTAACAAAGTTGGTCGGATTGACTAGGTAAGGCTTGTGTTGTCGATATATTCACGTATCATTCTCTTAGGAAAACATGTGAATTCCCCTTTCGCTTTGGCCTTTTGTTTCTCCTAAATGGCAGTGAAAGAAAAATATATTTTATGCTTCTCTCTGTTAAAGGTAAAGGTTTCAAAGTGTGTGAGTTTGGGTAACGGGTAAATATGGGTGCTTTTTTATGTCGGTTGTGTCACTCAAGTTCCACGAGACATGCAAGTTTTTTTTAACTATTTTAATTATAGGGAAACAATAGTTAATCAAGTAACTACAATGACATATCTTAATTTTCACCTCATATAAACCTCTTAACTGATAAATGTTTTGGCCTACAAAAGAAACATATTTGTAGATAGACGATAGCTGATTTATGGTGAATATTTGACTGGAGTTTTTCTTTCTGTAGACATCTAAACCTATAGTCTCTGAAGAAGGGAAAAAGCTAGGTCTCATTGATACGTCCCTCCTCAAGAGTTATTGCCGAAAAGCATAGACCACCTCAGGTATACTCATCTTCCTAATGCATCGCATTCTTTCAACTATTTGTTTAAATGTTAAAACATTACTTATTAGCTTCTATAAAATGCGGAAAAATGGTCAAGCCAAGGTAAATGGTCAAAAGGGGTAATTCTGTACAGCTTGGGGAAGAAATCTAATTAGTAATTTATGAAAGATTGTAAAAGAATGATAATGTTAGGGCATATGCTTCGAGGTCAGTAGGGTGTGGGTCAGTAGGGAGATTTGCAACTTCCTTTAATGAACTTGACTTTAACATATGACAACCAACAACCAAGAGACCAAAATGTCCGTTGTAAATAAGCTATCCAAATAGCCCTTAATAACATGCTTAGGACCGCGGTGGTCCGTTACACCTAATTAACGTATCAGTGGTCGAGGTAATTTCATACTTATTTGTTTGCCTTGCATTTATGAATGGTTCACACAGTTGGAGATGAAAAAGGTGGTGTTTGGGATTGCTTACTAAAAGGATAACTCATAGCCTAAGTACTAAGTTATGAGCTAATTAGCTTCTCAAAATTTAATAAGCCCATAAACAAAAATCCTCTAGGATGTTAATTCTCAGTGTAGAAGATTTTCTTTTTATAAGGGAAAGGTTTGGATGTTTAATTCTGAAACAACAACTTATTTTCCATTGTTACTAATGCATTTGTATGTAATGTAATCCAAATACCTCATTAGGACCTTAACTTTAACCAAGTAAAAAAGAACTGGGTTGCTTTGCATTCCACATTTGTTATGTATTTGTTGCTTTAACTTTTTGTTATTTGAAGGTGTTCGTGGGAATAAGCGTCAAGCCGTCAAGTGTGCAAATCTGAACCCCGCCTGCTTTAAGGACGCCAAACTGCTTTGGCTGACTGCGCGATTTTGATTCCACTATATCATATTATACAACAAATCTTTATCATACTGAAACGTTCATGTAATCAACATTGAACATCAAATAGTTTTTTAATATTATTTCGAGCCAATTTTATATCTTACATTTCTACGCCCTTTTAGTTGAATTCACAAATAAATGAGGCTCTTTTAAGCATGCATGAAAAAGGAATATAGTGATATTCAATATGAGAAAGCTACTAATCATCTTGCTAAATGCGTTGTTCTAAATTATAAAATCTGACACCATGAAAGTGAGAAAGAAATATGATACCAGAGATTTCATTGTACTAAAGTGTTTTACCAGTATACAACTTCTTACTTCTAAAATGGACCGGGGGTAAATGTCAATCTTTGAAACTAAAATGTCAATCTTTGTGTTTCCCTTAGATCCTCATAAGAAAACATCTTGACGTCTTATACTTTTCGTTACCCATTAGTGAACCAAAAAGAATATTTTGTTACTCTCTGTTTCAATCCTTGATGCCATAAACGTTAACTTATAAATAGCAAAACTTGAACATGTCGCAATTCTATATTGATTTAACATGCTAATCAAGTTTACTGTACCTTTATTTCCGTAACTCATTTTGTATCCATGTGTTCATCTATTGATATGAATTTACAATCTATATTGATTTTTAATAATAAAATTGCTCTTTGTTTTGCTTTTCATTTGATTTTTGACGTGAAACGGGTGCCATTCTAATAGTAAATATTTCCTTTTAGCCTTTCTTAAATTTAATTTTTTTAATGATAACGCGATCTAATCTGCAGGTTGGATTTTATTCTATGATACATTCTGGAATCTGGATGTTCGTTACCCCGGTGATGATCAACAAACTGGAGGAAGGTTACGGCTACCTGTACAATATTCGTTGTCGTAATATCTTATCTAACAGTAGCTAAGATCCATCTGTATATATGGCAAGCATTTATTAAAAATGAGCTTTTGCGTATATATGTTTAACCTTTTACCTTTTACATAAACATGAGCGAAGCGGGCGCCTCATTCTTGTTCCTTTTATAGCAATCTTAAAAAAAGTTTAAGTTACACACATACTATTTATGACATGATCTTAATATTATTGAAAAAAATCACAAATTTGCAACATCCATTTTAATATTAATCATCCAATTTTATAACTATCAAAATAATCATGAATCATATTATAATCAAGTTCATTAAATTACTCATAAGAGCATTATCTCATAATTTATAAATTTCTACGTTTTAAATTGGTCATTGAATTACTCATAATTAAAGGCATACAACTTTTCATCTATATCTATGTCTGTACTATATTATGCATGTATAACCCAACTTTAACTTGAAGCCTAAATTCTAACAAAAAATTAAGATAAAGAGCTCCAATCATAAGGTGACATGTGTCACTTCTTAATAAACTCCAAACCTAACTCCTAACCACTTAAACTTAAGATAATTAGCTCCAATTATAAGGTGGCATGTGTCACTTCTAAACTAAAAATTCATCTTTATTTTCAAATTGAAATATCTTTTTATCTATTTTTTTATAATCTAATTTCACCATATTTTTTCAAAATTTTGTGCTCAATAATTCAATATCCATTTTGATATATTTTTATAAGTTTTTAGTTTTTACATTTTTAGTGGGTTTATTTTATTTTGATTCAAAATTTTACAAATTTAACCTTTATTTCAATCAATACAATCTTGATTCGTCAAAATTTTATACTTTTAAGGGGAGTGTTTGACGGCTAAGAGATTTGCTTATTTTTACCTCCTAATATTCTTTAGTTACAGGTTGTATGGATTACTGATGCAAGTCGAGGAATTGGTATGTAATATCTTAGCTTTTGGTTATTGTTCCTATTGTTTTTACATTTCTACGTGCTCAGAAGTTAAGACTCGAGATATTTGTGCACTGCCAGGTACATATGTTGTGGTGGAGATTATACGTCTGAGGCTGCATATTTAGTCTCATTATTGCACAAATATAGAAGAAATACACAACAAAAACATACAATTAAAAATACACACCACAAATAAAAAACTTTTACGTATATTAAAACGAAACAAATGAGCAACAATTAGATTTCATAACTAATTTACCTAGATATTTGATTAAAACACACACTAGCAGCAAAGTATGCGCATACAGGAAAAAGAGGAAATGAAAAAACGTTTATAGTGGGTTAAAAACAAATAATTAAGGTAAAAAATATTAAATTTAATAAAATTTCAATATTTACCATATACTATTATCAAATATCATGTATGGTCCTTCAGAATTAAAAAATCCACTAATACACCATAATTTAATTTCCAATTGCATTTCTAACCCCTACGTAAAATCAAATTACTAAAATATCCAATCTCACAATTTTAAAACAAGGATACTTTGGTCATTCAACAATAACCAAAAACAAAAAATACAATCTAAACTTCACAAATAAGACTATCATTGCACTTTCAAAATATAAAGAACCAAACCTGCAATATCGTAAACCCACAAAAAAAATGTATCAATTGCCACTGATATATACTAAAACGAGTAATAATCACTAGAACAACCGAATAAGAGTAACCAAACATGCAATTTCCCAATACCCCAACGAATAAAAAAAAATTCTTATACATATTAAAAATATTATTTACTATGCTAACATAAAATATATCATTCTATACTTAATGTATTCGAGGTATGTTTTTACCATTTGCTATTTTCATGATATGGACACCTCTAATAAAACTTACAAAATTCTATACGTTATGTATTACGTCAGTTAAAAGCAAAATAAACAATATCATAAATACAAATCTTCATTGGTAATCTAATTATTAGTGTTCTCATTAATAATGGACATCCTTAATGACATCTGATAAATTAGGTTCATATGAAAGTAGTTTAATATATTATACACAAAATCAAATAAACATCTTTAACCTTTCATTTAACTTTTAATTACTCTCTGGTATATATATGATAAACAAAATCATAAAAATAAAAACCACAAGTCATACCCGTCCATCGGACGGGTTTTGACACTAGTATATATATATATATATATATATATATATATATATATATATATATATATATATATATATATACATTATATATAAGAGGAGGCATGCCACATAAAATACCACTTGGCATCTCATAATGCCATGTCATATTTCCATGTCATCATTGAATTTATGTGGCATTTTTTTAATGACATGTGGCATTTTTTTAAAATTTATGTACAATTTTAAATTTTTTAATCATAAAATTCGGATTTATATTTCTCTTTTAATCATAAAATTCGAATTTATTTCTCAAAAAAGGTTGGTGTTAGATTCGAACATGGGTTGTGAGTGAAACTGCCATACATCTTTACCACTGCACCAACACAATTATTGGGATTTATTTTGCATCCTATTATTGATAAAGGTATTAATTAAATTAGAGTATCTATCCTTAATTATAGCTTTATTCATTATGGAAAACCCTAATATGATTCTCTAATATACGGCATTTTATTTTTATTCCTCACAAAACCCTAATTTTTCCTAAACCACCTTCCTTAGTGATTATAATATTTTGCTTCTTTGATGCTTTATTATGTTCATAATTGTTGATGGTTTTCCGTTGATCCATGCGCAGTATATTGGTGAATAGAGGGCTTTTACTCCAACTCAGGTCATGTTCATAGCAGCAGCTTCTGATGATAACAAACGCACTATTTAGTAATCGAATCTAACTCTTCATATTTTTTTGTATATCATCGCCCCACTTTCTTAGTATGTTGATCCACAAATAACAAGATTAATGCACTTTTTATTACCTATCAAGCATATATCAATTTAAATGTGATTCGGTTTAAACTCAAACATAACATTATTTGTATGTTATGCTTTTAAACATACATAACACTATAAAAACGTGCTATGACTTGTGGTTATTATACAAAAACCCGTCTGTGTTCAAATTGATATGTATGTTCCACTAATGCACCGTTTATGCTGAACTTGGATTGTGATCATTACTTAAACAGGAGCAAGGTTGCACGAGAGACAATGTGTTTCTTAATGGACCCACAAATAGGGAGAAAGGTCTACTATGTTCAGTTTCCTCAAAGGTTTGACGATATAGACATACATGATCGATATGCCAACGGGAACACAGTCTTCTTTGATGTGAGCACTTGATATATACACAAAATTTCAATAACAAGAAATGATTATATATCAGGTACTCAATTGATGCATGTTTCATCTTTGGCAGATTAACATGAAAGGTCTAGACGGAATTCAAGGGCCAGTGTATCTCGAAACAGGATGTGTATTCAGAAGACAATCATTATATGGCTACGACCCACCAAAGGGTCCCAAGAGGCAGAAATTGGTAAGCTGTGACTGTTGCCAGTTTAGGTAATAGGTTGATTATTTATGAAAGTTATAGATTATTGAAAACCTTCTTTATTTTTTGTTTATCACCCTTCTTTCTCCAAGGTTTGTATTATATGTTGCATCATCAGATATATGAATCAAATAACTACTTGTGGTGGCCAGAATTCTACATATGTTGATGAAATTAATGTACCGATGCCAGGCAACTTAATTTCTATTCTGGAACAGGAGTGATTGAAAGGCAATCTTGATAGTCCAAAATAGGCAATGTGAAATTAAGTCAAACTTTTGTGAACCTCAGTTAGCCAATCCTCTAAGATGGCTATCATTTTCACATTATAAGCATTGAGATTTTTAATATCCCCTGGTTTTGTAGATATTTCAGGTTGTATTGGTCTTTGGTGAATCAGGTTTTAAATGATGCAAGTTACTTGAATATATAATATATTAAAACAAACTAAAAAACGCTAATATATATATATATGTATGTATGTATATATATATATATATATATATATATATATATATATATAAATTGAATAATAAGTATTTTTATATGTTTTTACTTTCTGTAGCTGTTGAAATATTTGGTTGAGAGAAGGAAAAGTGTAAAAAGATCAATGAAGAGTGCAACAGGTCTCAAACACCAACAATTTGATATTCAACAGCAAGCATTGAAACTCACGGCTAACAGTTTGATAGATAAAACTCTTCAATGTTTGGTGACCATTCAGTGGTTGCTGAGGGGTCATGCATACCTTCTGACCCTTCGCGTTCGGTTGTTTCTCATGTAGAGCTCGCTAACGAGCATTCTAAACAACAGGGAATAGTTCCTCCTACATTCACATGTAATTTCCTTATGCACTTCCTCTGGTAGTAAGTTTTAATTCTCTTTTTCTAACATGATGGTTTATTCTTTTAATATTGGATCCAGATTTGCCAAATGCTTATGTTACTTTGGATGTTGAGGCGGAAGTGATTTGGACTAGGACTGCCACTTTATCGCCTACGGATGTCAGCATTAGTTATCTGTGGACCCTATCCCAGAAAAGGCAACGACCGCGATATGGTAAACTCTACTGATCATATCAACACTATACTCTTCTTGCATATTAACACCATGACTCATGAAGTGAGAGGTCACATGTCCTATCTTTTTTTTTATCATATACTTTATGTGAAATTTTTGACTCATTTAGTAGTGCAGTCCCAGCCCATCACTCTCTTCATTACGAAAATTCGTTTTAATGAATTTGAGCAGATTCCTTAAGAATAGTTGATGAAGAATCATAGGATTTTGAGTTTCAACAGCCTGAAGACTTTGAGGTAAATACTTTTATATTTACTTTTTACATGTTTTGTTTGTTTATTGAAGTATGCTTTGATTTTAGTGGAGTTTATAGCTATTAGGATGATCGTTGTTGTAAATAAGCACTTATAAGTAAGCACTTTAGGAATTAGTGTTTGGATAAACATGATTAACAAGCAATCTTCTCTATTTCTAAAACAAGACAGTGAACTAATAACAATGGTTACCAGCATACAAAAACAGATGGAACTTCAAGCATTAAAGGCAAAACATCGAGAACATGAAATAAGAAAACTTGTAGAGGCAAAACATCGAGAACAGGAAATAAGAAAACATGCAGAAGAAATGGTTAACAACATACAAAAGGAGATGGAAGGTCAAGCTATAGAAGCAAAATGTCGAGAACAAGAAATAGAAAGACGAGCAGAAGTCCGAGCTCATGCTATAATCTATGAAATTGAAAGGCAACGGTCTATTCATAATCAGGAGCAGAATGAGCTACGTGTCTCTCTGAACCAAGGCAATAATATGTATGGAGTCGATACATCTCAAATTCTGCAAATGTCTCAAACTTCATCCCATCTTCCAGGTGTCGTGTCCAAATCTTATGACCCAACCAGAGGCGATGAGATCCCAAAGGAGTTTTAGTCTCTCTACAGCAAAATATGAGGCCCAATACGTTAGCACAGCCGGAGGTATTACCATTTCCCATAGTCCATAGACTAATTATGCTGGTAAGATTACATGCATTTTGTTTGGGTGCTGATTTTTCACTTGCTGATTCTCTCCCTCTCGTGGGATTATTGATGCAGGACGTTACTAAATCTCTCAGCGAACTTGAACGACGTAGTAAGCCTCGCCACCGCCACTTACGATGCTGTTTTTTCACACTTAAAAAGTCACCAAGTTGATGTATTTTTAATGTTTTTGATGATAAACTTTCCTTAATATTTTGTAGGGGTTATTAAGTTTATTCCATTTACTCCGAATTTGAAAAGTCAGCAAGTTGATGTATTTTTAATGTTTTTGATGATAAACTTTCCTTAATCTTTTGTAGGGGTTATTAAGTTTATTCCATGTACTCCCGAATTTGAAAAGGCATATAACTATCCTTGATGATGTTAGTGATGTCGTTAAATAGACAGGATGGGACGGATCTTCATAGCTAAGGAATATCAAGAAGCTGTAGAAGTGTAATCTGAAGCAGCTAGAAAACTCGATCTTGCACGACAAGAGTCTCAAAGGCTTCAAGGTGAGAAACATAGAGGTTAGGCTGTGCAGAGAACAACAAACTCACTCAACATCATGCGCTTTCTGGTGAAAGTGCAATCGCAACCGTCCCTCAACAGAATAAAAGGAACGTGACAGTTAGAAATCAACAAAAGATCGATGGGCTAATCAGGAGAGCTTAAGGATGGAATTGCACCCATGCTTGCTGATCTGGCCTCGAAGGAGTCACATGTACATTTTATCTGTCATGACTCAATGCTTTCCTAAGGTTTTTGCTTAGATGGCGAATTAATCAACTAACTACTTTATTGTAGGGACCTGTGAAAGACCAGCGGCAACTTCAAAAGTTGTTAAACACTTGTGTGATTGTTGTAGCCGAGAGAGAGGCTCAGGTGATTAAAGTTCAGACTAGGGTTGACCTTTTGAAAGGTGAGTATCAAAGTTTAACAGCTGAGCTTGAGAGAGTGAGGCTAGAAGCCACGCAGCGCGAACAGCCTGCGGATTTAAGAAGTATAAAACAGCACGAGTCCAAGTTGCTTGTGATGGTAAGACCTTATTATTGGCGTCACCACTTGGGGTGGACAAATAAAGCTTGATTGACTTGTGACTTTATCATTATAGGATGGCACCAAACTCTTTGGTACTTTTATAAACACTGAATTGTCTAAAACCATTTCTCCCGTTCGATACCCATTTTGCAAGGAACTCTTAATGGCGCAATCAAATACTAACAGATCAACTCTCCAGAAGTATTGGAACCCTATGCAAGTGCTAACCTGCAAGAAATCCTTCTTGCAAGAAGCAACAGTTCTATTTCCGAGGAGCTGAATATCGTGGTCATAGAATTCGGTATTATGTAGCTGTATGAAATCACAGTCATTTTGTGTGCATAGCTTGAATTCAGGCTCACACCCATAACTCCAATCTTCGGAATTTACCATCTTATACCCATGTAAGCAACTGCATTTCCTAAATTCTTTGGAGAATAAGTATAGAAACTGTTTGGTCCACAAGTACCATGGATCCTGCAAGCATGAGACACCGCTTGCCATTGAATTTCCCATTTCATTCCATTTTTATGCTGAACCAGACTGTATATACTTGGATTACCATCTGTATCAATCTTCATTATTCTTTGGCGAACTGTCCCATAATTAGCCGATAAAAATTTGAAATCGTCTGACGAGTTGAACTGACCATTAGCATCAAGGATTGCTATTTGTACATCATTATATTGATTTCTTCCAACGTCGTATGATAATAACATGGGATCAGGCCAGTATAGCGAAGATGTTTCTCGAGTATCATAAAGTAGTCGAAGAATACAATCATTGCTGTGGTCATTATGGTTTTCGGTTTTATTAGCATTGTGGTGAATTCCACAAGGTTACATGAACACTTTCATTTTGTTTCTGAGTTTTGTGTTTAAGATATTTTTCATTATTCTTTATTCATTTACGTCAAGTTAGATTTTGTCAACCAATATTATGAAGCGAACCCAGTTAATTAGCAAATAATATATTATTTAATGTTAATAATATATTACTCTGATAATTAGCAATATTATGAAGCAATATCATTATGCAATTTTATAGATGTTGTGAATATGCTCTGTTGATTACGGAATACTAGGTGATGCACTGAGATCGAACAATCAGCTGACCTCTATGAAGACCTTATCAAATGTTGCGTGGGAGATGCAATGAGCGAGGTGTATTATCATTGTTATTCTTTTTCTTATAGCCTTATAGGTAATTAACTTCTAATCACATCTGGTACAGGCAACTGCTAGAGCATGCTACAGAATGTGAACTTGAGGCGATGTCAATTTGGAAGCTAAAAGAAAGGATGCAGAAAGACCAACATCTAACTGAATAGCGAATTATAGATATGTTTTTACACTCAATTGCTAAATAATAAATAATATTGTCCTCATCAATTTTGCACTAGAATGCATTTAAAGCTATGTTAATTGTATATTTAGTCAGGCAATATATAAACATGTTTCTTTTGTATGTACATCGATTTAAAAGGTCTCATAGTACGATACTATCAAGTATCAAGTACCTATGCTTCACTATATACGAGTCTCGGGGTTTCTAGGATTACTCACTGTTAAATTTACATTGTCAAGCAACACCTTTATGTTTCAAAGACTATCCTAATCCATACAAGCCTTCAAAAGCCCAGCTTTCAGAGGTTCTCTAGGTAGACCAAAAAAGCGTTGTCATTATGAAAGAATAAAAGGAGCAACTCACTAGACCATGTTGAAGGTTTATGTATAAATGAGGAGGATCAGTTTAAAGAGGAGGCTTAGATTATTGATGTATGGATTAAATGACTTAGGTTCGAATCTTACCAAGGACATTTTTTAAAACTAATTAATCCGAAAGTAGGTAAATAAAAACCCTTAATGTCAGCATGTGCATATATTTATAATCTGGAAGTATGCATATAAGAAACTGAAAATCTGCTGATAGTTCCATAGTTATTACAGGATGACAGCACTATAGGTTCAACATAGGGTATAAAAATGTTATTGATCAAGTAGTTCGTCTGGTAAGACTTAAGAATATTCAAGTGTCTAATTAACTCAACTGGGTTTATTTGTCATTGCAAACGGGATCATTTTTTTAGTTTCATTATCTGAGTACGTGGATTATTCTATACGCAGCGATATAGCAATACCTCGACCTTATAATGCACGTATGTACATAAAGTGCAGAATCTTCCTATATCTGTCGAGTTTGTTGATGCATGTGAATTAATTTGTATGGCTTTCATATATTTTTAATGCCTTTGTATAGGTGCCGGGGTCTTCTCGAAATGTCTGGAGTCATCCATCAATAAAAAACATGGTCAGCGTTTTCACGGTTTCACCTCCTACAGTTGATCTATCATCATAGAAAGTTGTATGTTGCATTGTGAAGGAATACAATAACTAATGGTCTAAAAGTACGTATCTATGAACAACAAAGGAAACCAACCATTATCTACTTATAATTCTGAAACAAATTGCAAGCTGATCAAGTGATGTAGTGAAATATATAGTATATTTCTGAAACAAATTGCAAGCTAAATTAAAGATTTAGGTTATAGTGAATTGTGCACTCATATGTGAACTGTACCAATAGTTGTTTGTAATACATATGTTGATCAGGTTTTTTTAATAATATGGCAGCACTCATTCCACCTTTTTAATACTTGTGAAGAAGCAAAATGACTACCATGAAAGATGTCAAGACATCAAAAAATACTTGGAGTCAATCAAGTTCTGCGCATGATATGAAAATGTGGAAATAAGGCTCGGCCACAAAGTGTGGGGTTAGCCCTGCCGCAACGCGACGTTGAGCCAAACACTATATAGCGATAGAAACACGTCTTCACTTAACTTATTAATGCAAACGCAAATATCAAAAAAATGAGAATTGGCAAGTACATTCACGCCTGACTTTGAAATTGCACTTTGTCATTTACAAAATATTACTCAAAAACAAATGAACAACCAGGTTTAGAGTCGTGTCAATTACAAAACAGTTACAATTGAAAAAACTATTTCAGCCTAACAAAGGAATGTTTGGTTAGCTTATTTAAAACGTGCCTATTAGTATGTGCCGCTTATTTGTGATATTCATAAATCTGCTGGATGATCAAAGCTTTGCCAAATAGGTTGTCCTAATACATGGAGCACAAGGTTAACTGTAACATCAATCCGTAAATAGCTATATTAGTATTCGCTTAAGATTAAGTAAAGTAGCAAACTATAATTTATGTTACAAACTTTCTCATTTCAACTAATCATATTCTCTTTTCTTTTCAATGTATTCACATAAGTGACGCAAACACCCACACTTAATATTAGACGAATAGTTAGTATGGGTACTGTTAGTTGATCATTAGTTATAGCTTAATTTATTTGCACTCCACCTCCAGAGACTCCTTTCTCAAGTGGCCTTCCACTTGGAGCCATTGAAGCCATTTTACATTTATAGGAGCATGATGTGTGAACTTGCATGATATTAATGGTCGCTTTATGGGTAAAAATAGAGCGTTTACTATATGACTTGAAGAACCTCGACAAGTACAAGGTATTCCACCCGTTTCATTTAACTTTTAATTACTTTTTAATATATATTTGTTCAACTAAATCTTAAAAATAAAAACCAAAAATCAAAATACTTACCTGCTTTTATCCGTTTTATGGATTATGGTAACATCAATTATAGATCTTAACAATTTCATTTAACTTTTAATTATTTTTTAGTATATATTTGTTCTACTAAATCCTAAAAATAAAAACTACAAGTCATACCCGTCCATCGGACGGGTTTTGACACTAGTATATATATATATATATATATATATATATATATATATATATATATATATATATATATATATATATATATATATATATATATATATATATATATATATATATATATGCAAATGGAATAATCAAACTATCATTGTTATTATTAAGGTTTCTTCGTCATAATCATGTGTTCTACAAAACACATCTACAGCCCCAATCCTAGACGATCAACTCTAAGACGGTTACAATCTAACAGGGATCAATGATCCTTGAGGCTAAACACTAGTCGACTATCACCAAAACCCTAGGCACACACACACCTTTGGTGTTTTACATCTTTACACACTTAAAACTTAATTCCTTGTATCTCTTTATATAATAAAGATACTAGGGTTACAAATGACCACAAGGGACTAGATAATAAATACTCCCTCCGTCCCAAAATTATAGTCCCCTATTGACTTTTTCGGTCTTTCTTTTACAACTTTGACCTTAAATATTTTTATTTGTGTTATGTAATACTTGATGCAAATTATATGAATGGATTGTGTTTTAAATGTACTTTCCATCAGTATATTTTTTATCAACTCTTGTATAACAAAAACAAAAATATTTAAGGTCAAAGTTAAAAGAAAAAGACCGAAAAAGTCAATAGGCGACTATAATTTTGGGACGGAGGTAGTACTTATTTGCCAAGTAGGTCCCTTGTCTTTCTTTGTCTTCAACAGTCCTTCACCTTTCATGTATTTTGTCTTATCAACTTTAAATATAGTTCCCAACATAATATTCTAATAGATTCGAGTCTAGCTACCGGTGCATAAGTTTCATAATAATCAATCCCCTCTTGTTGATTATAACCTTGTGCAACAAGCCTAGCTTTGTTTCTAGATACTACACCATTTTCATGCATTTTATTTCGAAAAACCCATTTCGTTCCAATTATAGTTTGATCTTTGGGTTTTGGAACTAATTTCAAAACATCATTTCTAACGAATTGGTTAAACTCTTCTTGCATGGCAATTTTCCATGATTCATCTTTTATTGCTTCATTTATGTTTTTCGGTTCAATGGTGGATACAAAACAAAAATAATTACTTTGATTTTGGGCTTGTGACCTTAAGGTTCTTTGATTAATTTGTCCTATGACCTTGTCTAAAGGATGACTTTTAGTTTCTTTGATGTTTACAATCTCTTTATTTAATGGTTCATCTTCCTT
Organism: Chrysanthemum makinoi; assembly: GCA_910596185.1. Taxonomy (NCBI): domain Eukaryota; kingdom Viridiplantae; phylum Streptophyta; class Magnoliopsida; order Asterales; family Asteraceae; genus Chrysanthemum; species Chrysanthemum makinoi. The sequence continues at coordinate 350,874,484 of OU343224.1, read as the reverse complement.
GTTATTATTAATTATTTCTTGACTTTCTATCATTTGACTTTCAACTAAGTCATCATCTACCAAAGGTGATGTCTTAGAGGGAGGTGGACTTTCGTCGAATGTTATGTTCAACGATTCCTCGACTATCATTGTTTCTTTGTTTAGGACAATGTAAGTTTTACTAGTTTGAGAATATCCAAGAAATACACCTTCATAAGACTTTAGTTCAAACTTGGTGAGATAATCTTTAGTATTAAGAATGAAGCATTTACAACCAAAAACTCTAAAATATCCTAAAGTTGGCTTTTTACCTTTATAAAGCTCATATGGTGTTTTGTTTAGGAAAGGACGGATTAAGACTCTATTTAAAATATATGTAGAAGTGTCAACCGTGTTACACCAAAACTTTTGAGGAATGTTTTGTTCATTAAGCATTGTTCTACTCATTTCTTGAATTGTTCTATTTTTACGTTCTACTACTCCATTTGATTGAGGTGTTCGTGGAGGCGAAAAGTTATGTGTTATACCATTTGTATCACAAAAGTTTCCAAATTTAGTTTGTTGTCAAATTCACGGCCATGATCCGTTCGGATCGACACAATTTTAACGCCTAGTTGATTTTGAATTTTCTTGCTAAGAATTTCAAATTTATCAAAAGCTTCATTTTTAGTTTTCAAAAACAACGTCCAAGTAAACCTTGAGTAATCATCTACTATGACCAAAGTGTATAAGTTGCCTCCGTAGCTTCTTATAGCGGATGGACCAAACAAGTCCATATGCAATAATTCTAGACACTTAGATGTGGACACCATATTTTTAGATTTATGACTACTATGGGTTTGTTTACCAATTTTGCAAGCGTCGCAAAAGTGTTGGTCATATGGAAACGATGGGTAAGAGTTCCATGACATGTAATTTGGAGTTTGATATGGTCTAGGAAAGTTTTGATTCCAACCGTTGTGTTGGTAGTTGGGTTGTACGTTGTGGTTGCTCTTAGGAAATGGGCGTTTGGCAAAAGGTGTTTTATATCGTTGTTGAGTAGTTTTTTTATCTAAATTCATTTTTAGCAAGTCCTATTCCTGATGTAACAGCTGGTTTTAGTTTAACATTATCCTTGGTTTTCTTTGTTACTTTGACAAATTTAGTACGGTCCGTATTACAAACATTATGTCCTGCTGAAGTACCCACGGCACCATTTTGTTCAACGGACGGAACCCTTATTTGGGTCCGTCGTCCGTCTGCATCTTGCAGCTTTTGACAAATTGTTCGTCCTTTTCGGCCGTTTTGTTTTGACTCTTTGGAATTAATACCTCATTAAATCCTATCCCATTCATGTCTCCTGGTGTTTTATGGATTTAAAGTATTTCATCGGCAAGCGCGATGTTTTTGTTAAACCTTTGAAATTTAGAATTATGTTCGATTAGAACATCTTGTGTGAGCTTTAGTTTTTCTATTTCAAGATTAAGCTCTTGACATGATTTACAACCATCGTCATTTGCTTTTCCCTTTTCTAGTCGTTTTGCTTTTTCTTTTAACTCATAAACTTCATTTTCCAAAAATTCCTTTTGGGTTTTTTAAAATTTATTTTTAGTTATGATTTTTAGACTTAGCTCACACAATTGATTATATTGTTTTTTCAAAGTGTCATCATCAATAGAAGAATAAGAAGAGTCGGAAAGTACCTCGTTTGACTCATGTGCCATTAGAGCGATCTCTTCCTTGCTTGATTCTTCATCATCTTCACTATCACTCCAAGCACCACTTACAAAAGCTCGTAGAGTTTTGCTTTTAGGTGGCTTGGGACATTCTCCTATGAGATGACTTGCATCACCACATCTAAAACACTTTCTTTCACCTTTACCCTTTTTGTCATCCCGATCTTTTCGGAATGGCTTCTTTTCTTCTCGAGGTTGTCTTACAAACTTTCCTCTTCTTATAAAGAACTTCTTAAAGTCTCTAACGGCCATGGCATACTCCTCATCTTCACTACCGGAGCAAGATTCGTCATCATCACTTGATTCCGCCTTTGATTTTAGAGCAACGGATTTGATCTTCTCCCTTCTTCCATTGATGATTTCCGAATCTTTCTCCATCCCCATTTCGTGTACTTTGAGGTTACCGATTAGCTCGTCTAGTGACATTTTTGAGAGATCTTTTTATTCTTCAATAGCGGTCACTTTAGCTCTCCATTTGGGATGGAGTGCTCTAAGAAATTTCCTGACAAAGTTCTTACTACGAAAAGATTCATCAAGTGCTTTAAGTGATGTAATAATAGTATTAAAGCGAGCAAAGCCACAATCAATGGTTTCATCTTCAGGGATAACAAATTGTTCATATTGTTGAACAAAAGGATCAATTTTGTTATCCTTGACTTGTGAATTACCTTGATGTGTAACAATCAAAGATTCCCAAATATCTTTGGCGATTTCACATATAAAAATTCTTTCATATTCTTTTCTAGGCAAAGCATTATAAAGCATCATTTTAGCTTCATTATTTGAAGCAATTAATTTCTTTTGTTCATCAATAGAGATATCCTTTTTTGTAGAACTAAAATCCCCTTTAACAATAACAAACCAAAGATCTATATCTTTTGATTTTACATATGTTTCAACACGGTTTTTCCAATAGATAAATCCATTGGTTTCAAAGAGTGGTGGTCTTTGCATAGATTGCCCTTCTTTAAAGTCTTCAGAATCCATGGATCGTTTCAAGTTTTATAAAATACAAATTATTTTAGAAATTCTTGAGCAACGTGGCTCTGGTACCAATTGTAGAAAACTAGAAGGGGGTTGAATAGTTTACCAATTAAAAACTTTTTTTTGAAACTTATTGAAAGATCAATTGATATTGATCTTAGATATGTTAATGAAATATGCAAGCAATATGTAAAGAGTAAATAAGGAAAGAAATGATCAAACCACAACAAGTTGTTTATAGTGGTTCGGTCTACAAGGACTCTTTTCCTTGCCCTACTCCACTCCCGAGTCTCACACTCGAGAGTTTAACTTCACTAGTCAACAAGCTCCTTTCACGGGCGGAGAAACCTTTACACTTCGCTTACACTATTTCCGACACTAAGCTAAATGTCGAGTTCTTTCCAAGGGTACAACCACTCCCACACACAATGTATTTTGAGGACTAAAATACTAACCACTCACACTCACAAGATTATGATGGTTTAATACAACAATGAAGTATGAATCAACACAAGATCATACAACACTAAACAAACAAGACTTCCAACTTCTCATTTGAAGCTTAAATGTGACTTGATCTTCTTTGCTACAAAAGAGATCACTAATATGATATGAAACTGAGTTAGAAAGGTTAGAGAGAAGATATGTAAGAGAGTATGATAGAAAGAGATGAAAAATTACTTGGTTTGGCTTTGCTATTTATAGCCAAAACCATCGCGGCACCACGGACGGCGGACCCCTTGAAAGGGTTCCGTCCGTTATACATTTTGGTGCCGCCGGGGTCAGACAACAAGATATCAAGATCTTGCCAAAGTCAACCATATCTATGCAAGATTCTGTAAGATATGAAGAGTACAAATTTACACAAAATATCTAATGAAATCTTTCAATGATTTCCATGATGCATCACATGATGTCATGTGTTGTTTTTCTATTTTTAGAAATATGCAAATACATAAGTAATGTTTAGTTTTTAAGAAACTAAAACATTCTAAAAACTAATATCATACATTATGTTAAGACTCATATTAAGATATGATTAGTCACAATGTAAATGCTTAAATGATGAAGATATTGTTTGAAAAAGCTTGTTTTAATATCTATTAAACTTGACAAGCTTTAAGCTTTATAAAAATTAAATTTACTTTTGTCGTTAACAAAACTTAGGTAAAGATCAAAAATATAAATAACGTTTAATGACGATATTTGTATTAACATGCGCTTCTTTTATTTCTAATTTAAATCCCAACCGTGGGATTGAAATCGGACGGTTCATGTTTTTTTTAGACTTTTTAATTTATATACCCTTTGCAAGGGATCGCACCTCATTTAATAGGTAGTGTTGTATGATTCCATTAATTTATCCGATTTTCTTCTTAAATTCAACTAGTTATAATACCTGTGCGCGCATAGGGGGTTTTGACAAAAAAAATTATTCTGTATTAATACTGAATATTGTGTCTTTAATGGTAATTACATATAATATATATAGTTATAAGTATCGTGCACGCACGAAGATACACATAAATCAATTTTATTTTAACATTTTAGTACAGTATATACACATATAAGAATTTGCCTATGAAAATAGTGATATAAGTACAACTAATACTTATGCATGAGTTTTTCATTATGCATTAATATCCATTAGAATTTGGTAAAATATTTGTAAAAATTTATATTAGGTAACTCAAGATTTAATTTTAATTAGCTGACAAAGATGTTGATGTTATTATTTAAATTTCACTACTGATATTATGTTGTACACATGATGCAAGTTTAATAGCACATAATGAGCGTTGATAAAGTTAAAGTATACTTATTTTATAATGAGCGTTGATATTATGTTGATGTTTTATAAAAATACTTTTCTAGATAGCCTTATGTAAATAAATAAGAATTACATGAATCATTGTTATAAGTACAATTGCGTATATTTATTTTTATATGAAAATAAACCGTGCTTACTGTTTGATAGTTATATTCACGTTTTCAGTAATTTAGCCATATTTGAAATGTAAACTAGTGTCCACGTAGGTTATTTTAAAAATGAAAAAATGAGTCCTTATTGAACGTAAAAAAATTGATACTTATAATCTTATGTAAATTTATATGTTGTTATTTTAAAACAACATATACATTGTATTTTTTAAGATATAAAGTTTAAAGGTATAAAGTATAAGGGGGTATTTGTTTATAATCAAAATTTATTAAAAAACATGGAGGTTTATAACATTACACTTAACTCTATATAATTTTAAAAAAATCAACCACTAAAGTTTTATTAATTACCTCCTCTTTTTTTAAGTTTTTGTTTTCACAAATTTGACACATATATTTTTATGTGTTTTTTTTATCAACCAAATTTATTAAAGTTTGACCAAAATCAATTTAATTTTGACTTTTATTAACCATTACATCACATGATTTTGCTTACGTGGCGAAATCAAGCTCTCCTATTGGCCCAATTTTTTTTTCAATGATAAGGGTTTTTCTAAAACACTCCGAAATGATGTAATTCTTTTATTAAAAGATTAAACCGATTGAAAAGATTGAGACTCCAATAAACTTTGCTTTTAAGTTATATATCTATAATAATATAGCAAAGATTTGCAACAACAACCAACTTATTATTTTGGGTCAACCCGAGTTTTAAAGCATTGGTTTTTTTCTCATAGTATCTTTACCGACTATAAGTTTTTTTTTTACATGTAACCACTATAAGTTAAGTCTAACTTTTTTTCGAAGGTTATCGTAAAAAATAATATTTCGACATTCTCTCTGCCTGAGATTTATCGTGGGATCCTCTCCCACAGTGAGACTAGTGGTGCTTTCTTTTCTTAGCAGGATATCACAAACACTATAACTTAGTCCAAGTTCTTCAGATCTTTAAAATCATACCACTTAATTTTGTACTAACAAGTTGGCGTCATCCGTGAGACCCGAACCCACGACCACATTTTAATGGATGTTGTGTTCATTTGATTCTCTTTCTTTTTAACGAGTGAAACCTCACCCGAGTCATCTTTGCCGTTTGGCACATAAACCCTTGAATACACGGATCACACGGCAAAACACATTGAAATATTGAATAGTTTGGGTTGCTCATGACCTAAAAGTTTGCTTGATGAAATTAAGAACCAGAAATCAGGACTTCAGATAATGCGGTTTTGGCACCAACATCTCAAGCCTTGTTAGTGGGAGTTATTCGGTAAGTTGCCTTATATCGGTCTTCAAAAAGTAAATCCAAAAACCACAACTACGTCGTTCTGGTTTCTAAAGAGATAAATAAACAGAAGTTCACAAAACCAAAATCAGCAATAAAATCAACTTCTTACACGTTTGAATGACAAAACATCATATCTTTAAAGATCCCAGTCAGACAATGAGACAAATGCTAAACTATTCAATTAACAAAGCAGACTAAAAAACCGCAAAGTGTAACCAGAATCGATTTCAATTTGTCAAACAATGACGTCTACCACTGGTGATGCACGTGGAGAACTTAAGAGCATTTGATACATCTGCAACGCTTCATCCTCATCAAACAGCCTGTAGTCGATTCTCATCCACACCTTCTTTAGCACAGGTGACTTAGCCAGGATAAGTTTCACAAAATTTAACTCATTCCCCCAGTTTTTAAACTTGACAATATGTAGTTCGCGCATATGCTTCAACCAAATATCTGAATAATTCTCGAGTTTAAAGGAATGTAAGTCATCTTCAGTAAACAATTCATCTTCCATAGAGGAGTCATCTTCATCAAGGTCCAGATTGTCAATCTACGAAAAGTGTTTGTATTTATTGTGTTAGTGTATTTCGGCGAGTCAAGACTAATATGATACAAGATTAATTTATGTTATCACCCCTACCTCAATTTTCTCCAACTTCGGGGAGCTTTTCATTATAAGAACAAGAATAGATAACCCGTCATTTTGTTTCTGAGTAAAGCATACGTCATGCATATATAAGAATTTCAGGTGTAATGTGGTTGGAAGCTCTCGTGGAACTTTGCCATGAACAAAAGGCGTGAAAATCTAAAACAAAGGGTTAGTGATAAGCCAACTCATTCCATAAGTTAAATCAATTATATACGATGTGAAGAAAATTACCTCAAAGATGCCAAATGGAATAGAGAGACTTTCTATTAATGGTAAACACTCGAATAGGTCGATAATGGTAAAAGTGTCAATACTGTGAGAGATGTAAGTATAGTTAACTTCCTGCAGAAACTTACTATAGTCAGATAAGTTATAAAAAGGCCGAAATGGAACACTTTTTAAATAAGAACTTACCAGAGTCAAAGTCTTGAGTAATGGACAAGTCGATAGGAAATGTAGAAGTGATTTTTTAGAGATGTATATATATTTAAAAGATAAGCTCGTAAGACTATGAAATCAATTGAACGTTGGTTGATGGACAAATTCAAAACCTTTGAGACATAGGTCTGTTAAGTGATGGAATGAGAAGAGAGATAGGGGTAGCCTATACGCCCCAAATTCAAAGTCAATTTCTAATTTCTTGACAGTATTTTTTCCTTGACAAATAGTATATTATATTATCGAGCTCCGGACATGTGTCACCTATAAAACATCGTTCATCAGGGAGCATGGAAAGGGTGAACTCATGTAGTAGACCCTCGTGCATTAACAGAACTTTGCATATCGCATTCAAAAAATTATGTCTCTTCGTCAACTTTTTCGCATCACTTGACCCATCATCTGTTTGCTCCACAGCAGGCAACTCAGCCCCATCAGCCGATACTTGAAACTTCTCCTCCTCAAACACAAGTTTGGGGATTTTGGTCCAACGGTACCTCCATTCCCTAGAGAGGATGCTTGTCCGTACAGCCTCTTGAATCGGCATAAGACATAAGATGTTTTCTATTATGCCTGGAGGAACATTGCTGATCCTATCCATCTCAGAATATTCTTGCTGGCTGCAAAATTACCGAGTGTATAAATATACACAGCATAATCACTGTTTGATGCACACACAAATAAGTCTAATATTAGTACTAATAGAATATGAAATAATGACGCAACAAACCTCCTCATAAATTTTGATTTTGGGAAAAAATGATTGTTGATTATAAAATATGGAGGCATAGATATAAACTTCATATTAGTTCTAGAAAACACGGACAAAATAGAAATGAAAGTACCCTATCTGTTAAATCTTCAAATTCATAGTAACAAACAAAATTAGGGGTTTTGGGATTGCTTACTTTTGTTCTCCTTAAGCTTATTTTTTAGCATATAAGCAGTTTAGAGTGTTTCGATAAAAACAAATTCCTTCTGTTTATTCGCTTATTTTGGGGCAAAAAAGAACCTGCTTATACTAAAGTGCTTATTTGAGATGAACCTGTATTACTTCTTTAGCCTCATATACCTCATATAGTCATATATATATAACCTAAAACCTTACTAACGAGGATATAATTGACATTTTCTAACAAATTATTCTTTATGGGTCTTATCGTATTTCACTATTTCTAGAATTGCCTTATGCTTATAAAGCAAATTATGGGGGTGTTTGGGAATTTTTTTCTTTTTTTTCTTCTGATGCTTCTCCTTGAAAATCATTACTTCACGAAATATTGTTCACTATACTCGAAAAAATAAATTTGTTGAAAAAATCCAATTCATCCATTCTAAAATGATTTTCGTTTCAATATGATGTTAGAAGAAAATTCTTAATTTCATCTCAAATAAGCAGCTTCTTGCCTCGGATTGGAATATCCTTATGTTACCTCAATATATGCACATAAGCGAAGCACTTTGAATAACACCAAACTAGTTCTGCTTAAAAATAAGTGGATAAGCAGAAATAACAACCAATCCCACCCCCTAAATAAGCAATCACAAACACCATCTCAGAACTATATAAAGAGAAATGACTGGGATAACAAAAAAAAATGTCTTATTGTATGCCTGAAACTGTGCGACTAGTTTATTGATTTGTGAAAACATGGCTCGCATTTTCTGCAACCAACAAAAAGCTGACATGTAAAGTGTATGTTTCGGCTTATATAGCCGGCAGTCACTTATGGGTTATTTGGTTTTAGCTTATGTTTGGCTAAGCTTATTTAACATAAGCCGATTTGAGCTTATTTTTTATAAGCTCCGATTTTGTGGCTTATTTTGAGACTTGCCGACTTATATAAGTTTATTATGATATGATAAACTTAAAAAGCCAACAAGTCTCAAAATAAGCCGTAAAATTGGAGCTTATAAAAAATAAACCCAAACCGGCTTATATTAAATAAGCTTAGCCAAACAGGGCCGAAACCAAATAAGCCGTAAGCCTGCTACATAAGCCGAAACAGACACCCCCTAATTGATATACTACAACAATAGCTAGCAGACAGAATCATATAACAGTTTGTAATAAAGTAAATGAAACTCATAATAAGCAGTTTGAATAAAATAAAAGAATACCTGTTAGAAATGTGATATGATATTGAGAAGCAAAGCAGGGGTGGTTAAGGATTGTTTTGGAGAAATGGTTCTTGAGTATTTTTATCTGCGGTTTTTTCAAATAGTGGGGGGTTAAATTTTAGTGGTGACAATACGGGTCGGGTCATGGGCCCATAACTTCAACTTGAAGACGACATGTTTACACGGGTTCAACATTCAAAATAGCAAATTTATTTTCACACTCTCAAAATGTATTAGGCTAAGCACAGTCGTGACCCAACACGACCTTGTCACATCAGCTTTCTTTCTCCGATGACCCGATGACGACCAAGTTGTCACAGTCGGTGACCAAGTTAAAAAGAAATAAAAAAAGTGTGTGTGTAAAATCAGTCGAAAAAATGACCGATTGTGTGTTTACATGTTGCTCGACCGATCCTCGACCTCGTCTCCACACTCGCAATGACCGACTTGGAAGTCGGTCGTGCACCTCGACCGACCGACTTGGAAGTCGGTCGTGCACCTCGACCGACCGACTTTGTCTGGTCCAATGTGCTTAGCCTTAGGACACTTTATCTAACATATCATGAAGTTATACATTATATATAGGACAAATGGCTTGAAAATACATCCAAGTTGTCACTTTTTGTTGTTCTGTGTAGGCAACTTTTTTTTTGCTATCGTATCACAAAGCTTTCCCAAACCGTCTTTTGTGTGTACTCGGTGACCTCCTAACCGGTTTCATCCTACATGGACCCGGTCACAATGCCACCTCATTTTTATTTTTTTAATCTCTTAATATTCTTTATTATCCCTCTCTCTCCCACCTTATTTCACCCCTTTTTCATTCCCCCACAAACCCTAGAAAAGATGTCATCTTCTTCTTCTTATACCTCTAAATACAAAGAAAGGAGCCTTCAAGAATCATTGATGCTACCCATTGTGGATGTCCAGTACCATGTCCAGTTAAAGAGCAAGTGTCTTGGACCCCTACGAATCCTGCTTGGAGATTCAAGGCGTGTCCCAAAAGGGAAAAGAGTAAATGTTGTTCCCGTTTCACAATCGTATAAAACAGTTTAAAGCATTAAGTAAACTGATTGTGAGTAATGACTGAAAATACTGCAAGTAAAAACACACTGAATAATTTTCAACTTAATATTCTTTATTAGAAACAAATAAAAAAGAATACATTACCCAAGTACTTGCGGAACAGTTCTTGGGATTGAAATGACAAAGTGTTGTATCTCCTCACGAAGCTCAGGCTAAGTCTGAGCACAACTACAATGGAACCACTGAGCTATCTCAGGGACTGAGTTGTATTTGGAGGAGTGAAAGATGGCTTGTGTGTGTGTGTGTGTTTTACACCTATCACAAGCTTAAAATCTTCCACTCCAACTCTTATGCTATTTATACAAGTATGGTTTTTAACTCTTTCCTAGAGGACAAACTGACAGGTTATAGAAGACAAAATACTGATGTATTTTATCTCTTTTTACAAAGGCTATATTAGGTAAGTGACAAGGTTGCTTTCTTCTAGTCAGTGATGACATTGAGCCTAATAGTTAGCCATTCAGGGAAAGTTGACTTTGGTTGATAAGGACTTCGTCTTATCTGTTCAAACTTATCCCGCCTTGTCCCGCTCATTCTTCAGTCTTCATTGCCTTCAGTCTTCAACTTCAGTTTGTCTTCAGTGTAAGTAGTTGGTGAGGAGTTTCGGGATTCAGTGAGTTATTGTCATCACTCACTGAATCCACCATCTTCTTCTTGACTCAGTCTTCACCCCTTAAGTTCCGCCTTACTGAGTGGAGAGACTTCTTCTTTGTCTCTTACTAAGTATCCTGAAGATAGCTCACTGAGAGACTATACACTCAGTGACTTGTTAGTGTTTAAGGGATAACACTTAGGGTATTTTCTATTCAAATCCTAGACTTAAGGGGTTTGGGTATTTACTGAACCCAACAGTAAAAAATGTGGATTTTATGGGTTTCTAGACCCAGAGCTACCAAGTGAGTATTACAAAGCTAAGGTTTTCAGTTTTTATTTGGAAAAAGAGAGATACCTAGCCATGTTAAATGGGAATGAAGTCTCTAATACTCAGATGCTACAAGTGAAGGAGGATGCTCAAGTTGAAGTTTTAAAAGTTCAAATGCAACAAATGAAGGAGGAGTTGACTGGTATTAAGTCAAAAGTGTATGTTAATGATAAATTTTTAATCTTCCTGAGTTTGGTTGTTGTGGTGATTGGTATCATTATTGCAATTTGTGTAATGAATTAAATTGTAGGGCTGCAAGTAGTTGTAATGTTTCTCAGTTTTAGTTTATTATGTTATTTGTAGTGTTGCCTTTGTTTGTAAGTTTGTTGAATCAATGTCAATGAAATCTTTTGATGGTTTGTAAATTTCTTGAATCAATGTTAATGTTTCTTAGTTTTCTCAGTTTTGATGCTTTGTATCATATGTGAATAACCTGTGAAAACTCATGGCTTAAATAGAAGAACAAAAGGATACTTAGACCTTGGCTTTCTTGGTCTCGTTGCACCAAATATCTACTCTTGGCAGTCGTCGCTTTCCTCTACCTTTACCAAAGACATCTCGTGACTGCCTAAGGAGGCGAATAGCCGAGACAAGAAGGTGAAAGGGATATCTTCCATTGTTGACTTGGAAAAGTAGGAAGAAAGAACTATTCTGGTGTTTGTGTAGGAAGGAACGAAAAAAAAGAGGAGAGAGGAAAGGGAGTGGTGGAATAGAGGTTTTATTTTTATTAATTAATTATAGTATTAAGTGTGCCCCGTGTCCCGTTGTGTTCTGATGTAAACGTTGTATCCTGATTCGCGATAAATGCGTAGAATACGTTTCTGGAAACGCTTTTGATAAATGTAATATAAAACACAATTATCGACTTCGTATAATGAATATTGGATTTAAGCCGTTACTAAGGTAGTGTCGATACGCGTGTTGGTGTCGTTTTCTCAATACGAGTAGTTAAAAGTGAATATGAAACTTTAAAAAAAATTGAGTTTTAAGGTTTTAAGAAAATGACTGGAAATTATGGGTTGTTATAGTCATTGTGGTTACGACTTACGGGTAAAGAGAAAATAAGATATTTGTTTGTGAGTTGGGTTGGGTATAATATGATTATAGCACGAAATGACAGTTTTAGCCTCATGTGCAAGGCACACGAGGGCCTTTAATGGCAACATTTAATGTTCATTAATATGAGGGATCATTAGTGTTATTATTTTCTAACTTAATGATCATCTATGCAACAAGGAAGTTTCATAGACGGTAGATGCAATTTTGAACAAACCACAGAAACGGTCGGTGTAATTTACTCTAAAATATAAGAAGTGCGAAGTACAATACTTTTTCGCCCTGTTATCATCGAGTTCTGTTTTAGAAAAGAAAAAGGAATGAGATGGTAAGAAACTGAAAATTTCTTGGGTTTTTGAGTATTTATTGAACAGAAAAGAAATGAAACAGAAAAAAAAAATGATAGGGAAGTTCTTAACATTTTCTTCAAAAATTTTCCGCTCAAATATTTGCGGATTTAGACGAAAATAAAACTACATCTAAAACTATTGAGTATATGATGACCAATATAACCCTGCGTATTTATACGTCTCTTACTCATATTCGACATTTGTGATAAAATGAACATGTTTAAAAAGGCATAAATGTATTTATGTCTCTTTCCTTTATTTTCTTCCCAACTCGAGAGCATAACATTCTTTCTTTTTCCTTTTATTTCATTTCAACTCGAGAATATGAAATAAAAAAGCAACTTTCTTTTCTTTCCATTTTTTTCTCTTATTTACCCATCATTCCTATCCCCAACTAAAAAAACTCGAGAACTCAACAAAATTTTTAGGTGAGTGTTTTGATATCTCACTTGTGTGGCAATGTGTCGGGTATTTTATTTTACTGTTTTGCGTTGGCGGGTTAGAAAATTCTGACTAAAAAATGTTTAAATAATCGGGTAAGCCTTGTACATTTTAACATTTTTGCATATAAACCGTATAAGATTTGATTTGTTTTGTTTGTTTTTAACGACAACTCTCTATCTTATACTATATACTTCACAAATTTGTTTCACATGTCAGGTCACAATCATTTATTTGATGAGTTTCTTACACAGTATAAGATATCATTGGGATACAAGTTTTTTATTTAAGGTTGTGTGTTATGGTCACCAAACTCACTACCTCTCACATCAGCGTCACATTATCTTTAAGCCCACCATTAAACCCACCATCAAACATGTGTAATGGTCATTAACAAACAAAACATATAAAATTACCTTACTTTATACAAACATACACACAACACACACAAAAAAGGTTGCAACAGTTAGATGGTCTGCACTACTAAATCAATGCAAAAATCAGGGGATCGCGCGTGATACTTGGTGATGGTAATGGGAACCCCGCGTGAAGGTTGAGGGGTTTGGTGGTCCTATACTTAGTTAATTGCAATGCTTTGAAAATTGGTTCGACCCGTCCTGTGCAACCTATGAACAAGATCTAACCGGTTCGACGGTTTTATCAATTCAACCGAAAAAAAACTTGTTCGAGATCTATTCCATATCGCATCCTACCTAGTTATTTGTTTATCAAATAGCTTGCGGGCCACAAGTTACTAGGATGGTGACTTTTTTTGTCCAGTCATTTGAGGCACCTGATCCTATGGGAACCCCGCGTGAAGGTTAAAGGGTTTGGTTGTCCTTCATCCACCATAACACTTGGTTTTATTATAGAGTTCATGTGGGTCCACCTCCTTTATAAAAAATATGATAATTGATAATTTTGTGAATTTACATAAGTAAATATGTAAGTACCTAGTTTATTGCAATGTTTTGAAAACCAGATTGAACCGTCCGGTGCAACCTGTGAACCAGACTGGACCGGTTCGACGGTTTTTTCAATTCAACAAAACAACCGGTTCGATATCTGGTCCTATCTTGTATCCTACCCAGTTACATGTTTATTTAATAGCTTTTGGGTCACAAGTTAATGGGATGGTGACTTGTTTTTGTCCGGTCATTTGAGGCGCCTAATCCTATGTTGGTGATTATATACTTTGTCATTTTTTTGGGTTAATGACCTAATATACCAATGTACTTTCTAAAATTTCCAAATACGAGTAATATACTCTTTAAAATATCATTATTACCAACCAAACTTTATTTTTTTTTCAAATACCAACAACTTTCTCAAAAGTAACATGCTATAGCCGGTTACCTATTGCCACGTCAGCATGTTAGCAGGTTACTTTGTATTTTTAGTTGGGTTACAAACTAATATTACCAACGTACTTTTCTAAATTTTCAAATATGGGTAATAAACTCGAAAATATTTGCATCGTTAGTCCTCCGTTATCACCGCCACACTCGAAAATATTTGCATTGTTAGTCCTCCGTTATCAGCACCACACATCTCCTAACTCATTTACTTTTTTATACGTTTTCGCCCGTTTTTCTTACGTTTTATCCATCTTCTTCCGTTTTTATACGTTTTCGTACGTTTTTCTTACGTTTTTAATCATATTCATCAGTTTTTATCCGTTTTAATATGTTTTCACCCGTTTTTGTACGTATTTAGACGTTTTTCTTAGGTTTTCTTTCGTTTTCTTTCGTTTTCATCCTTTCTTATACGTTTTCGTCTGTTTTTCTTACATTTTTTCCGTTTTCTTTCGTTTTTATACGTTTTCGTTCATTTTCTTACGTTTTTATACGTTTTCATCCGTTTTTATACGTTTTCGTCCTTTTTCTTACGTTTTATCCGTTTTCTTCCGTTTTATACGTTTTCGTTAGTTTTCTTATGTTTTTATTCGTTTTTATATGTTTTCATCTGTTTTTATACGTTTTATCTGTTTTGTACGTTTTTCTTACGTTTTTATCCGTTTTTATACGTTTCATTCATGTTTCTTACGTTTTTATTCGCTTTCATCCGTTTTCATACGTTTTCATATGTTTTTCTTACGCTTTAATCCATTTTTATACGTTTCGTTCATATTTCTTACATTTTTATTCGCTTTTATCCGTTTTTATACGCTTTCATCCGTTTTTATTCGTTTTCATATATTTGTATACGTTTCATCTGTTTTATACGTTTTTGTCCGTCGTTTTATACGTTTTTGTCCGTTTTTCTTACGTTTTTGTATGTATTCTTCCGTTTTTATACGTTTTCTTACGTTTTTATTCATTTTCATCTGTTTTTATACGTTTTCATAATTTTTTATTTGTTTTTATCTGTTTTATAAGTTTTTCATCCATTTTTATACGTTTTCATCCGTATAAAAACAGATAAAATGTATTAAAATATAATAAAAATGGACAAAAACATCTAAACACAGACGAAAATGGATAAAAACGTATGAAAACGTACAAAAACAGACGAAAACATATAAAAACAGATGAAAACAAATAAACGTAAGAAAAACAAATGAAAACGTATAAAAACGAAAGAAAACGGATAAAAACGTATGAAAACTATTAAAAACATAAGGAAAACGAACCAAAACGTATAAAAACGGATGAAAACTTAATAAATTGTATAACAACGGATGAAAACGTATAAATACAGATGAGAACGAATAAAAACGTAAGAAAAACAAACGAAAACGTATAAAAACGAAAGAAAACGGATAAAAACATATGAAAACGTACAAAAACAGACGAAAATGTATGAAAACGAATGAAAACACAAGAAAACGGATAAAAACGTAAGAAAACGTATAAAATCAGATGAAAACGTATGAAAATGTATAATAACAGATGAAAACATATAAAAACATAAGAAAAACGAACCAAAACGTATAAAAACGGATGAATACGTATAAAAACGTAAGAAAAATGGATGAAAACGTAAATCGGTTAGGAGATGTACGGTGGTGATAACAGAGGACTAACGATGCAAATATTTTTGCTTGCGTTAAGAGATAACAGAGGACTAACGATGCAAAAAACCCACAAGGATGTAAAAAAAGACAATGGACAAACAATAAGGATGCATTTTGGACTTTATGGAAAATCATATAGGTATGTTGGTGATACTTACCGGTACTAACAAATTTGGATGGTGATAATGATATTTTAAAAAGCACATTACTCGTATTTAGAAATTTTGAAAAGTTCGTTGGTATTTTAGATCTTTAACTTCTTTTTTTTAGTTGGTTCGGATGTTTGCATATAAATGAAGTAAAAGAACTCAGATTCCATATGAACAAATTCAAACTTGAAAAGGATCTTTTTGATTCTCGAAGAATGAGGGGCAAGGGGATTGATCGAGAAAGATCTCTTATTCTTATTATAGCATTGATGATTTTTTGTTTCAAGAGGTCTCATCTTTTTTAGTTGTATTGTTAAAGAGGTTGGATGACATTTCTTCTGTAATTTGTATCTTATTTATACTATATGTTGTCTTTTAAAAAAATGCGGGATATAAAGTCTGATCTTAATGCTATTTTCTTTTCAATAACTTATTTTGTATCTTAATAAAAACACAAAAATGCTTGAGTATAATATTGAAAATGACATAAAGAAGAATATAAAACATTCTTATAACTTTGTTTGTGAAAAAATATGTCATTTTGACATTGTTCTATACCTAAGCTTAGATATCTTTTATATAATAAAGGAATTACATCATTTTGGAGTGATTTTGTCAATTCATTCTTATTAAAAAAAACAATTAGGCCAATAGGAGAGCTCGATTTCGTTACGTAAGCAAAATCGTGTGATGTGATTGGTTAATAAAAGTTAAAATTAAATTGATTTTAGTCAAACTTTAAAAATTTTGGTTGATAAAAAAAACATATAAAAATATAGGTGTTAAATTTGTGAAAACAAAAACTTAAAAAAAAAGGAGGTAATTAATAAAACTTTAGTGGTTGAATTTTTAAAAATTATATAGAGTTAAGTGTAATATTATAAGCCTCCATGTTTTTTAATAACTTTGAATTACAAACAAATACCCCCTTATACTTTATATGTTGTTTTAAAATAACAACATATAAATTTGCATAAGATTATAAATATTAATTTTTTTACTATATACGTTCAATAAGGACTCATTTATTTCATTTTTAAAAGTTTAACCTATGTGGACACGAGTTTACATTTTAAATACTGCTAAATTACTGAAAACAGGTATATAATTATCAAATTGTAAGCATGGGTTACTTTAATATAAAAATAAATATACGCGATTTTACTTATAACAATGACTCATGTAATTCTTATTTATTTATATAAGGATATCTAGTAAAACATTTTTAAAAAACTTTAAGGAGTATATTTTAACTTTATCAACGCTCATTATGTGCTATTAAACTTGTATCATGTGTACAACATAATATCAGTAGTGAAATTTAAATAACAACATCAACATCTTTGTCAGCTAAATAAAAATTAAATATTGAGTTACTTAACCAAAAAATTTACAAATAGTTTACCAAATTCTAATGGATATTAATGCATAATGAAAAACTCGTGCATAACTATTAGTTTTATATCACAATTTTCATGGACAAACTCTTATATATGTATATAATGAACTAAAATGTTAAAATATATTTGATTTATGTGTAAACTTCGTGCGTGCACGAAACTTATAACTATATAATTATATGCAATTACCTTTAAAGACACAATATTCGATATTAATACAGAACAATTTTTTTTATCAAAATCCCGTACGTACACGGGTATCTATACTACTTATAATAGAAGGATGACCCTCTCTCTTCTAATTTTTTAAGATTTCCATATATAGATTTTAAGCAAATACCACTACTTAAGCTATATGTACAATTACTTTATGCGTAAACATCTACACATATTGACTGGTCAACATTTGTAATTAATGTCATATTTAAAACACTCATTTGATAAAAAGTATAATTTATAAAACACAATGTACAAACTATTTGAAGCACAAATACAACTAAAAAACACTATTCAACACATACAATTAATACACTATTTAATTTACCCATTCACTAAAATATACAACCATTTAACCACAATGTACAATCTAATCAAACTACTAAGCCAAGCATTTAAAAATACAGCCATTAGGCTGCCCGTAGTGGTCGGTCGACTGGTTCGGTCGCCGCTGCGCCGACCAAGTCGCCACCATTGCAACATGAGGGTCGAACTGGGTCGGTCGGCTCTAAAATTGACGAAGGGTGATTGTGCTGAAGGAAAGAATCAAGATTTTGTTTGTAGTAGCTTCGGTTAACAGGAGATGAATTATTTCCACGGTCATAACTAAAGTTATTGTTATTTGTAATTTAATTGTTTAATAAAAGTATGGCCGCATAACATTACATTGCCAGAAAATATAATCACATGATACCCGCCGCTGCATCACGCGGATACCCTGCTAGTTATAACTAGTATAAAGGGCCACATTATCACTATCCCAATATATTATTATTCTACTCTACTCGTTTTTATTTCTGCCAAATGTCAAACAACTCACGCATTTAATTAGAGTGTTGATATACACATGACAACTCACGTCAAATCGGCGAGCGAAGGACCACCACCACACCCCTTGCTCTTAGCCGTTTTTTTTTCTGCCAAATGTCAAACAACTCACGTTGTATAAAAAAGTGAGCCATTTCTCTAAATTTATATACTCCGTACTTTAGAAAGACCAGTAAGATGGCTAGGAAGATATGACATTTTACTAAAGACCAAATCACATGGTCCATGCACATCGCTCTCTCCAGGAGGTTGGCCGCCTATCCTAGATCTTCTCATTTCAAATAAGATCCCGGGCTCGATCTGGTTTACCAAATTTGATGACTTATTAAGGGAAAGACGAAGTAAGAGCATGCTATTGTCAGTTTTCTCTTTCACTTTCAATAAAAAAGTAAGAAAGTTCGACCTTTGTCGGCACGATATGATTCCATGGATAGTTTCATTCGAGATCGTGATGGAGGACATAGCTTACGATCATCGCCTTAGCCGGGTATAACGATGTTATGATTTGATCAAAAGAATCGACTAAATAAGAGCTTTAAAACCTTGTTTTAAAGAGGTGCCATGTGGGAATGCGTTGCATGGAAAAGTGAGATGTCCAAGATATTCAGAACGAGGGGCCCTGATGATGAAACTGGCATTTTTTAGGGGAAGAAAGCGGCCCCCTTTTTCGGCGGAGGTATGCGAAGTAAGTATTTATTACAGTACTCAAGTAATTGATGAGACGTACTTCTAGTGAATATTTGGCTAAAATGACCGAGTCACAAAGGTTGAGAGGTTTAGCCTATTGTTTGAGACGCATACTCGGCTTATTCAAAACAGCTTTCGTACTGATATCGAATGGATATTACATGTATCCATCATTCGGTCGATTACCTAAAAGTCCGCTATGAAGAATAAATACCACTCAGGATTTCAGTTCTTTAGGTTTAGGTCATACGAAGGGTCGAGATTAAGCAACTTAACATAGCTCAGAAAACCAAAAAGCTCATCTTACAAAACCTGAGTTAGCAAAAAGATCTTAAACTTTCAGCACATTCAAATGACAAAAGATCATATTTTTCGTTATCCATCTCACAGAATGAGAGAAAAAAACTAAACAATCCATTTAACTAAGGCACTAAGCTCGCAGAAATGTTCATTTAACTAAGCAGTCAACGAAACCACAATGTGTTACGATGATTGGTTTCCATCTGTCAAGCAATGAAACATACCACTGGTAATGCAGGTGGGGATGATTAGAGAACCTTTGAGATCTGCAACTCTTCATCGTAGGCAACCTCGTTGTAGTCAAGATATATCATCAACTTCTTTAACACAAGTGACTTGGCCAAGATAAGTTTCACAAAATTCATCTCATTCCCCCAGTTCTTAAAGCTTCTAAAATGTAGCTCTTTCAAATGTTCCAACCAAATATCTGCAAAAACCTTGACTGAAAACGAGCATATATCATCTTCTGTAAATAAGCCATCTTTCGAAGAGAAGTCATCGAGGTCGAGCTGTCTATTGTCAATCTACAGGAAGTATCAGTATATTGTGTTAGTCTAGTTTTGCATAAGAGTCAAAACTAATGTGATATAAGATGCAAGTTGGATTTATGTTCCTGACCCTACCTTAAGTTTCTCCAAGTTTGGGGAGCTTTTGATCAAAAGAACAAGAATAGATAACCCCCCTTTGTGAGTGAAGCTTACATCATTTATACTTAAGTATTTGAGGTGAATTAACGCAGTTGGAAGCTCTCGTGGAACTCCGTCATGTACAGAAGACTTGAACAACTAAAACAAAAAGGTCAGTGACAACCTAACTCTTTTCCGTAAGTTAATTCAATTATAAACCATGTCAAGAATATTACCCGAATGATGCCAAGCGAAATAGACAAGGTTTCAACCACTGGCAAACACTTGAAAAGGTTAGTGATGCTGGAACCTTCGTTACCACTTTTACGGACATGGTACCTGTCAATACCCTGCAGCATACAATAGACAGATAAGTTATGACAGCCGTCGAGGATCGATATTCTATCAATCTTAGTAAGAAATTACCAGAGTCACATTCTTAAGCAATGGGCAATTAGATAGGAGGTGTTGAAGTGGTTCATCATCGACGTATATGTCTTGCAGAGATAAGTTTGTAAGACAATTGAATCCATTAAATGTTGATGGAGGGTTAAAAACACAACCAACGAGACAGAGGTCTGTTAACTGACGGAACGAAAAAAGAGATAGGGGTAGCCTATACCCCATCCAGTGAAAATGAAGTTTTAGATTCTTGACGGTATTTCTTTGTGCCAAATGGGAAAATATATGGTCAATCTCGTCACAGTAATCATCTACCTTCATGGAAAGGACGAACTCATGTATTGGACCCTCATGCTTTGAAAGAACTTGGTTTATAGCATAGAAAATATTACGTCTTTTGAACATCATTATACTTTCACGACGTGTGTTAAACGTTAGCCCCAAAATAGACAGCTCAGCTGCATCAGTTGATACGTGAAACATATCCTCAATAAATGTAAGTTTAGGAATTTTGATCCAACGATACCTCCATTCCCGAGATAGGATACTTGTTCTTGCTGCCTCCTGAATCGGTAGAAAACATAAGATGTTTTCTATTAAGCCTGAAGGAAGGTTGTTGATCCTATCCATCTAGCTATAATCTTTTTAACTGCAAACCAAGCTACTGCCAAAATACATACAGCATAAACTTTGTTTAGTACAAACACAAAATAAGTCCAAAACACACTAGTTGAAACTAGAATTTGAAATAATATGTGTGTTTCGAATATGAACATAATAGGTGTTAATGATAAAAACATGAAGACATAGATACAAATTTCATATCAGTTCTACAACACAAGAAAAAATCAAAACGGAAGTACTACAACCTTTGAATCTATGAATGTATAGAAATAAACATAATTGGAGGGCGTTTTGGATTGCTTTTCTTTTCTGCTTAGATAAGCAGATAAGCAATTTAGAGTGCAGAGATTTAAAAAAAAAAAAAAAAAAAAATGGATCTACTGGTTTACATATTATTTATGGAAAATAAGCAGTTTCAGTTTCACTAAACCTATTATGTTTTTACCCTCATCTATACCATATTATAAAACATTTCAATACCCACCATCAATTTCAAGCTAACTACAAATTCCAAAACATTAATATCAAGAGCAGATCAATAAGTGATCTCAACCATTGGATCACTCTTATATCACTTATGTTTTCACCCAATAAACATGTTACATGATCACCATCGTCTCTCTTACACCACCATTCCCCCCTACCTTTCTTTACAATGACCGAAACTGTCACCCACAACCAAAAATCAAAAATTTACTCGCCACTGCAGTTTGGAGCGGGTATCATGCTAGTCTAACCTAGAACCCTTATTGAAGAGGAGTCTACTGACATTTTCTAACCACTTATTGTTCTCTTTTTAGGCCTTATTGCATTTTATTATAGCAAACACTCTCTTTTTATGGTCCTTAGATACTCCTATTGCATAAGGGATTGTTTGTTTAAGCTTCTTTTCAGAATATGTACTTGCTAACTCATTTTGGGGCTTATGAGCTTATTCGGATCTGCTTATATTCCATAGGCTTATCTTTCTGGGCTTACTTTCCATTTATGAGTAATAATCAGAAAATAGTCCGGAATGAATGGGCTTATGAAAAATAAGTCAAACCAAATAACATCATAACCCCAAAATATGTTAAACAAACACCCTCTACGATAAAAATAAATAAGTAATCCCAAACATCCTGATAGAAAAAGTGAACATAGAAAGCATGGAAAGGCTCTTAAGTAAATCTACTAACACATAACATTGGTGTTTGGCTAAGCTTATGAATCGGCTTATGCTTATGCTATATACGCAGCTTATAGATTATATATCATAGGCTGAGTGTTTGGATCAACTTATATAATAAGTTGGTAATTTTAAGTGTTTCGTTTAACTTATATTGGCAAATGACCAAAAACGAGTTATATAAAAAATATATGAATGTTAGGTTTAGATATAATTGAGAGTAAAACTGTAATTTGCAAGGGAGGATGTTATATAAGTCCAACTCTCCTTATAAAAGCCACATTTGTGGGGCTGACCAAGACCCCCTTTATATAAGCTTTTACCCGGACAATTGGTTTAGAGCAGGAGGTACGGTGGTGCCAAACTTGGTGCCAACGAGTTTGGCGCGACGCCAAGTTTGCGCATCGTATTACGCTCGCCAAGAGGCTTACGCCAAACATAACAAATTTTTTTTTTTTTTTTTTAAAATGTGGCCGTTGCATTCAAAAATATAGCCGTTGCAAACGGCTAGTTTTGTGTTTTTTTGATTTTTTGACCTCTTTTTTACCACTTTTACCCACTTTCAAATCCTATATAAACCTTATCACTTATACCACTTCACACACACTTCAAATACATCTCAACTTCAATATTTTTCCAAGAAAATGAATCCCAACAACACCCCTTGGATCAATCGAATGCTTAACGATCCATCGAACCAAATGATCGGTTCGTCTTCGAATCCGAATCCGAATCCGAACACCCAACAACAATACTTTCCTTCGTTTTCTCAACAAAACTCATGCGTCAATCCCGACGAATACGCTTTGTTTTCTAAATGGAAAATGCAACAACAACAACAACAAAACGAATCACAACCAAGATCGTCCCCACCAATCGCTCCACCTTGTTGACGAATCCGAATCCGGAAGAGGAAGCGGTCATCCCGACCCCACGCCCAAAAAACAAAAATGAAGGAACCGGAAGGCAAAGAAAACGAAAAAAGCAACCAACAACCAAGAGGAAGCCGAGACCCAAAGAACGAACGTAACGCATGGACCGACCAAGAAGAACTACTTTTGGCGCAAACTTACATTGAAGTATCCGAGGATCCAAAAGTCGGTGCGGATCAAGGTAATGAAACGTTTTGGTATAAAGTTTTGGAAGCTTACAACAAGGAAGCAAAAAAACAAAAGTTTGTAACTCGTACCAAGAACATGCTTACCGGAAAGTGGACTCCGATGAATCGTTGTGTCGGGAAGTTTAATTCGATTGTGAATGAAACGGCCGTTATGAGTGGGGAGAACGATATGGATTTCATGGAACGTTGCCACACTTTGTACAAACGATATCATGGCGATTTTAAACATTGCGGCTTGGAAGTTTTTGAAGGACAAGCATAAGTGGAAAAATCCGGACTCAACAAATGAAAGACGTAATCGTCTTCGGGTTACGGAAGAGGATCCCGAGCATTTTGGACCCGACGCATTGCCAAGGCCGGACGGGATGTACCGGATCGCAAAGAGCCAACGTTCGTCTAACTCGACCGCAAGTTCCGGTTCAAACCCGGAAATGTTTTCACAAATGATGGAAAAACAATACGAGTTGGAGCGAAAAATGAAGCAAGATGTTCTTGGCGGAGTCTCGAGCGAGGGACGATTTAATCGAAACTCAAAGGATAGCCGAAGATATGCGGGTGCTATCTATGGACACAAGCACGCTCGATCCGATGAACGCGGCAATCGTGAGGGCCCAACAAGCACGGATCCGGGCAAAATATGCACAAGAATAATTATGTTATGTTTTTTTTAAGTTTATTGTTTTTTTTATTTCTTGTAATGTTTTTTTTTTATGAATAAAGTAATTTTAGGATATATTGTTTTTAAATTTTATAAAAAAATAAAAATAAAAAAATTGAGTTTGGCACCAAAATTCGGTGCCAACGGATACCTGTAAAATGTGGTGCCAAACGGTTCGGTGCCAAACTCAAAAACTGCTGACGTGGAGTTTAAGCTTGGCACCACACTTTGGCACCACTGTACCCAGTGCTCTTAGGATTATTTTAAATTTATAAGCTAATAAGCCCATCATATAAGCTTTACCCACACAATTGGTTTAGGAATATTTTAGTCATATACGCTAATAAGCCTAATCTTAGCTAAACACCTGATAAAAAGTGATAAACCACCACCAAGTGGCCTAGTCATCACGCGGTTATCTTATGTTTAGGGTTTAAAACGCATTAGTTACACATTTTGGATGGTCATGAAAGGGTCGCATAACAGTCACATGATACATGGTTAGACCGTGTACATATGAGTCTAAGACTCGCCTTACCCGTAACCTAAACACTAAGCACGAAAACCTCATTAGTTTTACAATATTAAGATCATTTTAGTAATAATAATAGGTAAAAGCAATGTTTAGAGAACCGGGTCTTTAATCGACCTGATGGAGTCACCGGGTCACAAGTTCGACCAACGGGTCAACCCAGTTTTCTATAAAATAAAAACTTATATTTCTACCAATACAATAAAAATACATATAAGTCATGACTAATCCATATATTAAGCCTAGAAAAACATTTACCAACAAAGATAACATACAAATATAAAATTATGTAAAAAAAAAATAAGAAAAAAATCAAAACCCGGCCGGGTCTCAAGAACCGGGTTGACCCCAGTCGCCTCAAACCCGGTTGAACCGGCCGGGTCGAACCGGGTTGGGTAAAAGTATCAAAAGGGATAGAGATAGTTGGATGAGCATGCAATCTTAATTCCTAATTAATATAAAGTAAATCCTCATAAATAAAACTATAAACAACAAGTTTAAAATGAGAAGCATAAAGTAACTACCTGGAGATGGACCTTCAATCGCCGGAAAAGTGATTTTGTCTTAGGGGCCGTTTGGTTCGAAGGAATTCGATGTAATCTGTTGTAATTGTAATCTGAATTACATTACAATCCTGTTTGGTTGGCAGGATGGATGGAATTGTAATTTAGATTACATTACATCGGTGTTTGGTTTTGCAACGAATGTAATTGAATTACAACCAATTACGTCCAAGATGATGTAATTCGATTACATAGCAAACTTGATGGAATGTGTTGTAATTCAGATTTTTACGAGTTAAATATCAATATTTATCTTTCATCGTTATTATTATTATATTATTTAATTTAAAAATAAATAATAATTATAATAATTATTTTTATATTATATATAAATATCTAAATAAATAATTAATTTTTTTGATAATTATTTTATATTAAATTTATGATTTTTATTTACTATTTTATTTGAAAAGTATTATTATTATTATTATTATTATTATTATTATTATTAGTATTATTATTATTATTAAGTAATATTATTTATTATTATTATTATTATTATAATATTATTATGGAATATTGTTTATTATTATTATTATAATTATTATAATTATTATAATTATTTTATTATTATTATTATTATTATTATTATTATTATTATATTTATTATTTAGTATTATTTTACTATTATTATTATTATTATTATTATTTTATTAATTATTATTATTATTATAATATTATAATTGTATCAATATTATTATTATTATTATATTTATTATTTAATAATAATAATAATAATAAAAATAATTTTATTATTATCTATTATTTATTATTATTATTATTATTATTTAATAATAATAATAACAATAATAAATAATATAATAATAATAATAAATAATAATAATAATAATAATGTATTATTATTATTTATTATTTATTTTTAATATTATTATTATTAATTATTAAGTATCATTTTTTTATTATTAATATTTATTATATTATTATTAATTATTATTATTATTATTATTTTATTATTATAATAATTATTATTATTATTAATATTATATTTTTATTATTTTATTATTATTATTATTATTATTTTATTATTATATTTTTATTATTAATATTCTTTTTATTACTATATTATTATTATTATTATTATTATTATTATTATTATTTATTTTTATTATTATTATTATTTTATTATTATTATTATTACTATTTATTATTATTATTATCGTTATTATATTAGCTTTTTAAGTTTTATAAAAAAAATTGAATTACATTACGTTGCGAGTCAACCAAACACATTGACAGATTTCATCAATTACAATTACAACACATTACAATTACAACACATTCCAATTCTTTAAATTACAATTACATCAAATTACAATTCCTTCCAAAGATTACAATTCCTTCAAAAACATTCTGTGAACCAAACGCCCCCTTAGTGGTTGTTTGGCTTTTGTATTTTAAAGTCTAGAGTAATTTACATGAACAGTCCCCGTGGTTTGTCAAAAATTGCATCTATTGCTCTTGAGAGTTTTAAATTGCATTCGCCATCTTTAAGTTTACAATGAATAATACCAATTATAGTTGTTAAGATCGTGATCCTGATTTTAAGATATTATGATTTTAAGTTGCGCAGCGTCGATAAAACTGAACATGGCGCCGACATAGATCAATCCATTTTCTCACCATAATTTATCAAAGATTGAAGTTCTCAGGTGTTCAAAACCATGCTTTAAAAGTGGGAGTACCGATTATGTTGTTGAAAAATGTTGATCAAGCAAATGGATTATGTAATGGGACAAGACTACAAGTTATTAAATAGACAAGAACTTCTATTAAGGCACATTAACAGAACAAACTTTAGATAAAAAGGTTATCATACCGAGGTTGAGAATTACTCCGTCCGATAAACGTTTACCGTTTAAGATTGTCAGGAAACAAATTATTATGACAGTTTCATTTTACATGACAATTAACAAAAGGCAGGGTCGGTCGTTTTCAAAAGATTGTTTGTATGGACAACTATACGTTGTTATTTCAAGATATGTATCTATAATATACATATCACATGTTTTTTTAACTATATTTTAAGTAATATATTATGAATCACAACCTACTTTTGATTACATTTTCTAGGGACCATTAGGTGTGCACGGAATGGATATTTGCTATTAAATTGGTTAGCGCTCATATACGTCATTGGCTATTCAATACCATCATATTTGAAGACGACAACGCGTGGACGTTTATTATTTTAATTGTTACAAACTCAATTGATTATCAAATAATTCAGGTATTATCTCATTATTTTTTTCATTTATTAATGGAACATGTTTACGTTCATTGTTTTATTACTATCTCATTTTTATATTTCTTTGAAAACCTTGTGAACTCACGGGTCTTAAAGCTAGTAAGAGATAAAAGTAAGTATATGACTATTTTATAAAAGGACCCCTTTAAAAATGAGTAAAATACCTCATTAAAGGTGTTTAATTTAGCAGTATTTCGGTGATCCATCAATTAACATCTTGTTAATTTAAGTTTCTTTTAAGAGACATTCGAATACTATGTGAGATAATAGATGGGTAAATAGCCGTTGCAAAGAAAAGAAAAAAAAAAAGATGGGTAAATAACTTGTTAAGTAAAATAAACAAAATAGTGCATACTCCAATTCCAACACAAGTGCATACCCATGCTCATCACCAAACCAATAACTACATTTTAAGCCTAATACACTATGCAGATGGGAGTGGCTTCACTTTGTGGCAAGCCCAGACATTTTGGTTACTGCAAAAATAGAAGTCTAACAATCATTTGGTTTGGTTCAATTAGTTCAGCGAATTCGGTTTGAATTTCATATTCTCCACCATCATCATACATTTATCTTCAAAACGCAAAACTAACAACATATCATATTTCTCAAAATCCCATCTCAGAAAATGGCTAAACTACTAAACTGTTCAGTTAACTAAGCAATCAACAAAACCGCAATGATTTCAACCCATCAAATAATGATCTCAACCACAGGTGATGCGCGTGGAGAACTTAAGAGAACTTGTAATGTCTGCAACTCTTCATCCTCATCAAACTCCCTGTAGTCGAGTTTTATTGTCACCTTCTTTAGCACAGGTGACTTAGCCAAGATAAGTTTCACAAAGTTCAACTCGCTCCCAAAGATTGTACGGCTTGTGATATGTAATTCGCTCATATGCTCCAACCAAATATCTGAATAATCACCGAGTCTAAAGGAGCGTAGATCATCTTCTGTCAGCAAGTTATCTTCCTCAGAGGAGTTGCCTTCCTCAAAATCTAGATTGTCAATCTACAAGAAATGCCGGGATATATTGTGTTAATGTATTTCGGCATAAAGAATCAAAACTAACAGGATTCAAGATGGATTTATGTTATCACCCATACCTCAATTTTCTCCAGCTTCGGGGAGCTTTTCACAAAAAGAACAAGAATAGATAACCCGTCTTTGTGAGTGAAGCATACCTCATGTAGATATAAGTATTTGAGGTGGTTTAACCTGATTGGAAACTCTTGTGGAAATTTGCGATGAATACAAGACTTGAACCACTATAACAAAAGGGTTAGTAATAAGCAAACTCTTTTCCCCGTATAAATGTTGACATTTGGAAAAGAAGAAAACTAATTATATACCACGTGATGAAAAGTACCTGAAAGATGGCAAACGGGATAGACAAACTTTCGATCGCTGGAAAACAACCGAATAGGTCAAATATGGCGGGATTGTCACTAACGGTGGGATATCCACTTTCCATATACATTTCATTTACCTGCATCAACTTACAATAGTCAGGTAAATTATGAAAGCTGACAATACTCAATATTCTATCTTACTTTAAGATTACCAGTGTCATTGTCTTGAGCGATGGACAATTGGATAGGAGATGTAAAAGTTCTTTGATAGTAATGTGTACGGCGTTGAGAGATAAACTCGTAAGACTACCGACTTTGAATGTTGGTAGATGGGAAAAAGCACAGCCACTGAGACGTAGGTCTGCTAACTGATGGAATGAGAAAAGAGAGAAGGGTAGCTTATACCACCCCCATTCATTGTCGATCGCTAATTTCTTGACGGTATTTTTCCTTGACAAATGAAACATTATACTATCAATCGCAACTAATTCGTCGTCTATAAAAGTTCCGTCACATGGGCGCATGGAAAGGATGAACTCGTGTAATGGACCCTCGTGCATTAACAAAACTTGGCATATAGCATAGAAAAATTTACGTCTATTAATCAAATCTTTCCGTTTGCGTGATCGTTCAGACATTTGCTCCACATCAGGCGAGCCAGCTCCATTAGACGACTCAGCCCCATCAGTCGATACATGAAACCTAAACTCCTCAAACTCAAGTTTGGGGATCTGGATCCAACGGTACCTCCATTCCCGAGAGAGGATACTTGTCCTCACCGCCTCTTGAATCGGTAGAAAACATAAGATGATTTCTATTATGCCTGGAGGAAGGTTGCTGAACCAATCCATTCAGGATATTCTTGCTGGCTTCAAATTTACCGACTGAAAAATATCCAACAAAAACTTTGTTTAGCACGCACACAAAATAAGTCTAATACAGACTAGTTTGTAACCGAAATTTGAAATAATATGCAAATTTTGAAACTGAACATAATTTTTTTTGATGATCAAAATGAAGACATAGATATAAATTTCATTTTAGTTTTAGTAGGGTTCAGGTCGTGGGTTGGAGTGTGAGAATACCTTAACCCGAACACGACCTGTTAAAGTAATCGGGGACCTATTTACCTAAACTGGTTGACAGGTTAAATATGTTACACGGATTAAACAAGTTAGATGGGTTGGAGGGCCGACCCATTTAATCCATTCCCAATCCAAACACGATTTTAAATAAACGGGTTCACATGTTAAAAGTGTTACACGGGTTAAACAAGTTAGATGGGTTGGAGGGCCGACCCATTTAATCCACTCCCAATCCAAACACGACGTTCTAAAAAACGGGTTCACAGGTTAAAAATGTTACACGGGTTAAACAAGTTAAATGAGTTGGAGGGCCGACCCATTTAATCCACTCCCAATCCAAACACGATTTTAAATAAACGGGTTCACATGTTAAAAGTGTTACACGGGTTAAACAAGTTAGATGGGTTGGAGGGCCGACCCATTTAATCCACTCCCAATCCAAACACGACGTTCTAATAAACGGGTTCACAGGTTAAAAATGTTACACGGGTTAAACAAGTTAAATGAGTTGGAGGGTCAACCCATTTAACCCACTCCCAATCCAAACATGCGTTTTAATAAATGGGTTGACCCGAACACAACCCACAACCTGTTGACGAACCCTAATCCCATTTATATTCGTGTCAAATCTCGGGTCATATAAGAAACTGGTCTAGCGGTAAAAAGTTTGTGACTAATATCACTAACATGCGTGAGGTTCTAAGTTCAATCGGTGGGTTTAAACGCCGTGGGTTTAAACGCCGTGGATTAGTCGGCCAAAAGGTTGGAAACCATGGTTACCCAAAAGAAAGAACAAACACTAGATTGCTTATTTAGTTATATAAGCTCATAAGCCCTCTAAATAAGCTTAAACAAACTCAAGGGTGGCCTAGTGGCAAAAGGACTTGTGATTATCACTCTAAAATGTGTGAGGTCTCAAGTTCAATTCCTGCTAGGTGCAAACAACCTTGAAGTGACCACGCCAACCTCCTGAAAAGGGAGGGTTTTACATGGTTTGAGCCTGTGTGGCGGTGGGTTCAAAAACCCCATGGATTAGTCGGCCAAAAGGTCATAAACTATTTTAAAAAAAAAAGAAAAAAAAACATGAAAGTAGCACAACCGTAAAATCTCTAAATGTAGTAAGAAAGAAAATTAAAGGGTGTTTGAGATTGCTTATAATCTGCTAATAGATTACTAGTAGCATTTTAAGATTGAAACAAAGATACATATTAATTAATTAGAAATAAGAAATGGGTTTTGAGAAGCATAAAGTAACTAACCGGAAATGAAGCTTCAATCGCCAGAAAAGTGGAGTTGGAGTTGGTTTTTTTATTCCTAAGGAAATGAACCCAGAAATAAAAAAGGAAAAAAACCGAAAAATAAGTAATAATTTGGTTGTCTTAGAAGTACTTAAAAGTAATTTAATGTTTAGGGTGGGTTTACTTAAAGAAAAGACTTAAAAATATAGAAAATGTGTTTAGTTATGTTTGTGTGATATATTTTGAAAAAGGTAATAAAGAGTTACGGGTTATAAAAGAAAACAATGAAAATAACTAGAATTTGTTTTGTAATTTTTCTTATTAAATTAGTATACATGGGATTTGGTGTTTTGCAAAATATTTTGTTGGAAAACACTAATTTGAACGCGATTTCTGCTTTCCTTGTTTTTCATAAAACATTTTGTGAAGACAAATATGTTTTCCCTCAACTAAACGCACTTATATCTTTTTAGTTTTCCTTAGACCAATAATATCAGAGACGCAGCCCCCCACTCCAACCCAACGCGTCAACCTCCGATTTTGAGCTTTGATTAGATCGGCCAGGCGACCAATCTTTTACATATGGTTCGTGTCGTAGGTTTTTTTAATTTATATGTTAGGGTATATTTTTTGTTGCGGCTAGGGAATTAGGGTCATATCATATGTTTAATTTTAGAGAGATAAAATGAGTGGCGCTAAGGTGGCGGGGTGACCCCGAAAACTTAAAGGGTCACCATTATTAATAGTCTTACACATTGAGCTGAAAATGCTTACTTTTTTATTCCATTAGTTTTCCCAACTCAAAAAACTTAATTGAGCACAATTGCAATACTTTTAGGCAAGTGTTTCGGATGTTTTACTTCTATGCCAATGAGTCGCACTTTTTATTTACGGTTTTGGGTAACCAGTTAAAAATTTCAAACTTAAACATGGCATGTTTAAATAGTCACTTAAGTCTTGTCAATCCTAACATGTTTACATATACGCAAAATATCATTTATTTTGTTTGCTTTTAACAACTATCTATCTCATAATGCACATATCACAAATTTATCTAACATGTCTTAAACAGGTCACAATCACTTATTTGATGAGTTTCTCACACAACATTAAATACCATTGTGACACACGTCTTTTGGTTGGCAGGTGAAAATAGGTTACTTGGATTGACGAGATCAAGTAAATTTGCGGTATGACCCGTTTAACACATTTGTCTAAATCGATTAGCGTGTTACATGATTTAAAACTATTAGAGGATAAATAGGCCAAATAGGTTGGTATGAGTACACCTAAATAAGCCTATTTATCCTCTAATAAAAACATGTTAAATAGGTTAACGATTTGTCCCGCTTAAACTTTTATATATTTTATTTTTATTTTATAAAAAGTTTCGCGACTTGAAAGATTGAACAATTGAACTCATTAACGGCTTAAGTGGTCAACCAAACTATACTAAATACCTGTTTAGACTCGACCTTAGACCAGGCCCAAGATGTGAAATGAATTTGACATCTACTTTTAAACATATGAAATACTTTATAAAGAAATTTTTTATGATAACATGACATTGATGTGTTCATAATGATATAAGTTTTTCCGTATTACTCCGTATTATAGAGTTCAAGTGAGTTCCACCCACTTATTTTTTATGATAACTAACTATATTTTTAGTAGGGTTTGTTTTGCTATTGCTAGAGGAGTGGGGCCCAGTTAGTTTCTCGGCTCCCCACTAATTTTTTGACACTTTGATTGATATCTGTTCTCGATCTGGGGTCTCAGCTCGTAAAGAGGTTGACATCGGATTGGGTGGAGATAGGGAGCAAGTCTTACGGCCAGCAGATATCTTGCTCTATTCTTGGGATAGAGGGGGGGCGTATGTGTCGATTTGAGGGTCGTCCCTCTCACACAAAGCTGGTATGATGGATTTTGTGCGGGGCGTGTAATGATTGACGCCGAAAAGCGTAAGCGCATCAAATACGGAGCAAAATGTACAGACATTGGATATGGGTTCACCCCTTTCTCATTTTCCTCCTTAGGAGAACTTGAGGTGACGCTGACCTTACTTAAGCGAATCCGGAAGTTCTCTATAACTCAAGACATTGGAGCGCGCGCGGCTGCTCATATCTTCAGTAGGATTAGTTTTGCTATTGCTAAAGGTGTGGGAGCCCAGATTGTTTCGAGGCTCCCCACTAATTTCTTGTAAACCACTGGTTCTGTTTCTAATAATAATAATAATAATAATAATTACAATAGTGTGTGTGTGTGTGGGCGATTATGGAGACATGGCGATCTTCTTCGTCTTGTTCGATCCACTGCCTCCAAAACCATTGATTCAACATCCCTTGTTGGATTGTGTGTCCTTTTATTTCTTCTTCTTTTTATTTCTTTCTCGGTATACTGTGGGAACTCGTCCCTCCAACAGGTTGTTGGATTTGTGGCTTTGTTTGGTTCTCCCAAATAGGTTCCTTTTTCAAAACTATCTTCGGTTGATTCTTTGAACCGGTTTAGTGTTTCAACGTCTTTGTTGACGTGTGGGCTTTGTTTTTCTCTTCCCTTTCTGCTGCTGGTTCATCGCCTTTTTCTGGAAGCGAGTTGGTTTCTGGGTTTGTTTGTTGGCTAGTACTTTTCTGGAAGCTTTTTGTTGGGTAGCGTTTTATTGTAGGAAAAGTTTTGTTGGCTTAACAATTTTGGCAGCGAGTTGCTTTACAATTTTTGCAGCGATTCGCTTTTTAGCGAGTTGACTTTACATTTTCTGGCAACAGGTTGCTTCAACTGTTTCTGGTGTTTGCTTTATTTGGTGGGGCCCACGCTGAGGATTTTTTTGTTGGTCTTTGTTGTTGTGTTTCGCTTATTTAGTTGGACCACCACATGTTTGCACTTTGTTTTTGTTTCATTTAATTTAGTCTTTTTTTTTTTTTTTTAAACCCTATACTATTATTCTGGTTTCATTGTCCCTTTGTTGGTTTAAGTGGTTGTCAAGACGGTAGTGGGAATGGGCTTACCAAAACCTCATTGATTTCTCATCTTCGTGATCGCCATTTCAATGAGGATGCGCTAGCCACCACCAAACTTTCTTTGGCCACTAACTGGTTGTTTTTTAGCTCGCTGAGGTTACGTTGAAACGTATGGTTCTTTGGTTGTGTGGGGTTTGTTTTAAGACGCATACTCTTCGCTCTAAATGTCGGCATGGATATGATTTTGTGCCACCCCCGATTATGGGTGATGGGGTTGTTAGATTTGTATTATTTGATCTCGCTAAGCCCCAAGTTCCCTCTTCGTTCATTTCGCGTTGAAGATTTGGTTTTGGAAGAGCACTCTAGTTTTGATTTACACTTACTTGACACCTTGCTCGCTAAAGGGTTGCACACTGTCAAATCCATCCCTCCAAAGTGTCGTTTGGGATTCTCTCGTGTTTTGAAAGGAGCTCTTGATAAGGTGATATGCACACCTGATGACATCTCTTGTTGGGTTAGCCTGTTAGTTTTGCCTCTTTGTCTCCTTAAAACCTTTAGCCCGAGGAGTAACATGGAGTGTAGGTCTGCGACTAAGCGCCAACGTCAAGAAGAATATATCGCTAATGCCATTCGGTCTTGGGGTACGTCCCGGTGGTAGTTTGCAGCTTGTTAGAGGTTTTAATTGAACCCTCCCTACTTGGTCTAATATTGATGAGGAAAACACGGAGTTGGGTGGCGTAATGTCAAGCAATGTAGGAGAAAGATTTGTGATGGTCATTATCTTGCTCCGTCAGAGTTCTTTCTTCTTCAGGTGTTGCGTCTTACAATGATACTACCCTTGAGGACCTTAAGGCTAAGCATCCCTTCAAGTCTGCTCCTTCACTGCCTGATATACCTATTGATCATCATAACCTCATCGCATCTCCCGCTGTGGTTCTTGACATGATTAAGAGTTTCCCCCGTGGTACATCTTGTGGTCGAGATGGTTTACGCGCCCAACACCTATTGGATTGTTTTAGCGGTCTTTTTGTGGCTATATCGATGAGTTAATCAACTCAATCACCCAGTGGTAAATCTTTTCTTGATGGCAAGTGTCCTAAGGCTTTGGGCGAGTATATTGCCGTTGCTCCTCTCACACCGCAGATCAAACCAGGTGGTGGTATCCGTCCTATTGCGGTGGGGACTGTCTGGAGGCGTTTAGTCTCCAAGGTGGGAGCTTCTATGATTGACCACTCTTTAGATGGATACTTGAATGATCTACATTTGGAGTTGGGGTTTCGGAGGAGGGAGGCCATTCTCCATGCCGTGAATCGACTTGTTGCGCACCGTGGTGATGATGTGGGTCTTTCGATGTTGTTGGTGGATTTCAAAACGCCTTCAATCTGGTGGACCGTGAGGTTATGTTACAAGAGGTTCGCCTCCATTATCCTGCCATATCACGTTGGGTTGAATTTTGCTACTCCGCAGCCCCAAATTGGATTATATTATGGGGAACACACTTTATGGTCACCAAAGGCGTGCGGCAAGGTGATCCTCTTAGACCTCTCCTTTTTGCGTTGGTGCTACATCCTTTGGCTCGCAAGATCAAAGACTCCTTTTCTCTCCCCTTTCAAGCTTGGTACCTAGATGATGGCACGATCATTGGAGATACTCTGTTTGTTGGGAAGGCCTTGGAGCTCATTATGATAGATGGACCTCGTTATGGTTTGCACCTCAACATCGATAAAACTGAGGTTTTTTGGCCAATGGAGGATCCTAGAAGCAGACTCAAAGGTGTTTTCCCTCCTAATATTTCCCGGCCCCAGCATGGTGTAAAATTGTTGGGTGGGCCTGTTGGTGTAGACCTTGAGTTTAGTAGTAAGCTCGTTTTGAAACGAGTTTCTAAAACCATTGAACTTATGGATGTTGTTGCTAAGCTTAATGACCCCCAATGTGAGTTGCTGCTTCTCCGTGCATGTCTTTGGCATTTCCAAGTCTGTATTTCTCTATGCGCACATGTTCCCCCGTGTCTTTGAAAGTGCTCGATTTCATTCGATGAAGCACTTCGCCTCTTTGGAGCGAAGTCACTGCCTCGGGCACGGTTCTGGAAATTGGCAATGGAGACCGGCCATTCTTCCCTTTGAATTTGGGGGCTTGGTGTATATGCTGCTGGTGATGTCTTGAATTATGCCTTTCTTGCTTCTAGACTCCAATCGGCCGACTACTGAACTTCTCCTGCTGCGGTGTTGGTGCTACTTGGATCTTCCTTTGATGATGCCCTACGCATGTTTTTAACGAAAAATGGAGACCGACCTTTTGGGTAGCTCTTGTGAGATTCGCCCCCAAACTCATGAAGAAATTGGCATATTTATATTTCACACGTGTCACCAAAGAGGTTTGAATCCACCTTCGCTTATCTGCTAGACAAATGGCCCTATGGAGATCGCAAATGGAAGACCATACTTGACTGGCTCGAGTAGTCACGATAGTTGGGCAGTGACATATGAATGCTAAAACCTACCGGTGTGTTTTATGCTATCGTCTAGGTGTTACCTTTTTCTCCACTCAGATGTCGTGCTCTGCTTGTTCCAAGGTTTTTACGGGTGATATCTATGGGGACCACGCTGAATCATGTGCAGGTATTATTGGTATTAAACATCGACATAATGTGGTGCGTGATACTCTCGCTGATATCTGCTCCCGGGTAGGGGTTTCGGCTCGTAAAGAAATTGATATCGGCTCTGGAGAGAGGGACAAACACCTACGCCCGGTGACTTGTTACTTTACTCGTGGGAGAGAGGCCTTGATGTATGTGTTGATCTTACTAGGTCATCGCCTTAACGCTGGTATGACTGACTTTGTGGCGGCGTGCGTGATTGAAGTTTTACAACGCAAACGTATCAAGTCTGAAACCAAATCTTGTGATATTGGATATGGTTTCATCCCCTTCTCTTTCTCTTCTTTTGGTGAACTCGAGAAGGAGGCGGTGACCTTCTTTGAAGCATATCCAAAAGTTCTCGGTCACTCAAGATATTGGCGCGCGTGGTGCTAACTATATTTTTAGTAGGATTTGTTTTGCTATTGCTAGAGGAGTGGGGGCCCAATTAGTTTCTCGGCTCCCCACTAATTTCTTGTAATTTCCTTTGATTTTCTAATGTAGTGATGTTTATAATAATAAAAAAATAAATAAATAAATAATAATAATAATAATAATAATAAAACTGATAATTGCAAGTTCATGTGAGATTATGAGTATAAATATGAGTTTGACGTTGATTAAAAATGTTTAACAAAAAACGACTTGACAATGTTATGGACACAAAGTATGCTCTTAATAGTATTTTCTCATAAAAACCTTATTCTATACGGAGTATCTCGATAAAAACACAAGAGTGTTTGAAAATAATATTTTATTATGCTTTACTCGTTTTTGTTAGAGCACAAGGTGTTCTAGAGCACGTGGCTCGCGTTATACCAAATAATATTGTCATCTCAGTTTTTATCTCTATAACTCATAACTTATATAACTTAACACAAAATACCCTCCTTCTATCCTCAAGTCAAAAGAAACCAGAAACAATATTTTCAATTGGAAAAATAGGATGCTTACTTACGCAGGCAGATTACAACTTATTGCAGCCGTTCTTTCTTCAATGCATGTCTATTGGGCATCAGTATTCATCATTCCTAAAATGATTGTGAAAGAAATTGACAAAATTTTAAAAGGATTTTTATGGAGCCAAAGTGACAGTTCAAAAGGAAGGGCTAAAATCTCTTGGAAGCAAGTCTGCAAGCCTAAATCTCAGGGTGGTCTTGGGCTCAAGGATTTGGGAAAGTGGAATCATTGCAAGTAATAAGAAGTCTATTTGGGTTAAATGGATCAATATTGTAAGGTTAAGGGTCAAAGTGTATGGGCAGTAAAAGTTGAGCCTAACACCAGTTGTGGGTGGAAACAAATTCTAGCTTTAAGAGATACTATGAGACCTCACATTTTCAAAAAACTGGGAAATGGCAATTCTTCTTTTTTCTGGTATGATACATGGTGTGAGCAGGGCCCCATTAAGTGGAAAGTTTGATGTGGAGAATTCTATTCGAAATAAAGAAGAGTACAAAGTGAAAGTAAATGAAATGATTAGTGATAAGGGATGGATGTGGCCTTTGTGGGCTAGAGATAATAGTATGTGTGAGAATGTGAAAATTCCTAGCCTAACAAAGGAGATAATGGACAATACTATGTGGATAACAAATAAGGGTGACTGTGTTACTTACTCCATCAGAAAAGTTTGGCATGATATTAGAGATAATGATACAGAAACTATATGGCATGGTCTTATTTGGTTCTCACATTGCATTCCCAAACACTCCTTCATATTGTGGCTTGCTATCAATGGTAGGTTGGATACTCAGGATAGGGTATGCAAGTGGTTCCCAAATAGTGATCTAAAGTGCTCCTTATGCAAGGTTTTCTCTGATAGTCACACTCATCTGTTTTTTGACTGTCAATACTCGATGAAAGTATGGACAGTCTAATGGTTAGGTTGGATCAAGGTAATTTTGGATATGAATGGGAAAGCATTGTCATGAAAATGTGTTCTATAAGGTGCAACAACAACATCAGAAGTATAATAAGAAGACTGGTTTTGGCTGCTTGTGTCTATCACATTTGGCAAGAGAGAAATAAAAGGCTTTTTACTGATGTTCAAAGAAAATGGGAAGATCTGGTAAAGGTTATCACAAATGAAGTTAGACTCAAAATGTCTAGTCTTATAGTTAAGCATTCAATTCAGGTGTTGGACATGGCTAATAAATGGAAAGTTCAGATGAATATGCAGTTTGGAGAGGAGAACATGATTGAGGAAAACATTCACTGATATAGGCAGATTGTGTCAATAGGTAGTTTGGATGTATGGTTTCTTAAAGGAGCAAATGGATCTAAAGGAAAGTCTCGTACAGAGGATTATTGTTTTGTATGATCTTATGGGGCCTGATGAATCACAATAATGATTCTTTGCCTTATCAAAGATCATCTTTTCAGATCTTGGATAGGATAAGCTGAGATTAAAGGAATTCAGCTGACATAAAAGGCTTTATCCTTCCATTCAATTTGTATCCCTTTTTAAAAAATTAAATGTGATTTTATTTCACTTCAGATGATGGCTCTGTATCTTGGGATACACATTTGATCAATATTGTGCTATCATTTACAGCCCTTTTGTAGGTCTTTGTTAGGTAACATAGGGGTGTTTGAGACTGCATAGTTTATGATCTATTTGTGTAAAACATAAAGTGAGTTTCCATCTGAGAAGGGTAAGTGAACTGGTGTGACAATGTATGGTACTAGGAATTGTGAGGAGTGAAAGATGATCCTACATGGTCCTAGTGTGGATTGTCAAAAGGAGGAATGGTTGGTACTCACTGCAAGGTGTGTGTTCCCATGTGTGAAGCCATTGTAGTAAATGGAAATGTAGCTCACATGGTATAGCCCTTGCAGTGGAGAGGTTATGGTTTCTAATGAAGCCACTAATCTATCTTGTCATGATTATTGTGATGGTAGGTTGAATGATCATAATGAATAGATAAGGTGGAAATGTAGCTAGATGGTTATTGGTGCTATAAAAGGTGAATTTGGTTGCTGCAGTTTGTTTCAAAGATGTTGATTGATGACTGCAGAAGTATGGAACTTTGATGAAGCAAGGATGCATTGTTTCTGTTCTTGATTGTATTTGTTCCATTGTATTTCAATGTTGGTTGTATTGTTTGTGTTAAAAGAGTTATAGGCATGTCTATAGCTCTTATAGTTGTATGAGTTTTTTGTGTTTAATAATATATATTCACCTTTTGCAACAAAAAAAAAAGGTCAAAAGAAACCTCATGACCTCTGCATAACTCAATAAAATACAAATACAACACAAAGAAATAAAAGAACAAAGAAACAAAAGCAAAAAGAAAAAAAAAAAAAAAGAGGATAACTCGGCTGGCGGGTATAGCGCTGAGGGTTATAACGCGGAAGGGGTATTGTTGGGCGGTGCAATAAGACTATACCACCACCTATGGCACCGGTCACCGGATGGTCTTACGTATTTATTTACTTGAGAAAGATATAAGTAAGATGGCTAGGAAGAAATGACATTTCTTACGACCATATGATATGCGAAGGTTAAGCGGTTGAGACACCGACTTATTCAAAACAGCTTTTGTACTGATATCGAATGGATATTACATGAATCCATTATTCGCTCGTGAAGTATAAGCCCGCTATGAAAATTACGAACCAATTAGGATTTCAGTTCATGCAGCTTTGGCTCACACGAATGGTCGAAAATTAGGTAACTTAAAAGTTAAAACATCTCACAAAACCAAAAACCCCAACCCATCTTACATAACCAGAATCAGCAATAGAACCTTCAACTTTTAAAAAATTAAATGACAAAAGATCAAATTTCTCATAACCTAGAGACAGCAAAACCACGTACAATGCCTCACGATAATTGGTTCCATCCGTCAAACATTGATAACTACCACTGGTGATGCGCGCGGGAATGATAAGAGAACTTTTGAAATCTGTATCCATTCATTCAAGGTGAGCTGGTGGTATATCGTCACCTTCTTTAGCACAGGTGACTTGGCCAAGATAAGTTGCACAAAATTCATAATCCTCGAGTGTAAACCTTTAATATGTAGCTCGTTCAAATGCTCCAACCAAATATCTGCATAATCCTCGAGTGTAAACGACCATATATCACCTTGCATTGAGACATAGTTTACCCCGAGTTTTCTATTGTCAATCTACAGAAAGTGTCTGTATGTTAGCATAAGAATTAAAAACTAATAGGATACCAGATGGATTTATGTTACTACCCCTACCTCAAGTTTCTCCAAGTGTGGCGAGCTTTTGATCAAAAGAAACAGAAAAGATAACCCCTCTAAGTGAGTGAATCTTACACCCTTTAAAGTTAAGTATTTTAGGTGAATTAACGCGGTTGGAAGCTCTCGTGGAACTCCGTCATGCACAGAAGACTTGAACGATTAAAACAAAAGAGTCAGTGACAACCAAACACTTTTCCCTAATTAAGTTAAATCGATTATATAACATGTGAAGAATATTACCTGAATATGGACATGGTACCTGTCAATACCCTGCAGCAGCATACAATAGACAGATAAGTTATGACAGCTGTTGAGGATCGATATTCTATCTTAGTAAGAAATTACCAGTGTCACATTCTTAAGCAATGGGCAATTAGAGAGGAGGTGTTGAAGTGGTTCATCAGCGACGTATATGTCTTGCAGAGACAAGTTTGTAAGACAATTGAATCCATTAAATGTTGATGGAGGGTTAACATAACAACCAGCGAGACAGAGGTCTGTTAGCTGACGGAACAAAAAGAGAGATAAGGGTAGAAAGTAGCCTACCCGGTCAAAGTGAAGTTTTAGTTCCTTGACAGTATTTCTTTGTGCCAAATCGGATAATATATGGTCAATCTCATCACGATAAGCAGCATCCATCATGGAAAGGGTAAACTCGTGTATTGGACCCTCATGCTTTGAAAGAACTTGGTTTATAGCATAGAAAATTTTACGTCTTTTTAACATCATTATCCTTTCACGATGTGTGACAAACGTTTGGTCCAAAATAGAGAGCTCAGCTGCATCAGTTGATACGTGAAACGTATCCTCAATAATTGTAAGTTTAGGAATTTTGATCCATTGGTACCTCCATTCCCGAGATAGGATA
The DNA here is from genome assembly GCA_910596185.1 of Chrysanthemum makinoi. NCBI lineage: Eukaryota > Viridiplantae > Streptophyta > Magnoliopsida > Asterales > Asteraceae > Chrysanthemum > Chrysanthemum makinoi. Next base: position 350,832,613 of record OU343224.1, on the reverse strand, counting down.
CTTGTTCTCGCTGCCTATTGAATAGGTAGAAAGCATAAGATGTTTTCTATTATGTCGAGAGGAAGGTTGCTGATCCTATCCATCTAATGATATTCTTTTTGGCTGCAAAATATATAAAGCAAAAACTTTGTTTAATACACAGTTACACACAAATAGCTAGGCTTAGCCAAACACCTTATAAATAGTGATAAACCACCACCAAGTGGCCTAGTCATCAAGTGGTTATCTCCTCATGTTTAGGGTTTAAACCTCATTAGTTACACATTTGGATGGTCAGAAAAAGGTCGCATAACGGTCACATGATACGTGTATGAGTCTAAGACTCGGCCTACCGGTGTAACCTAAACACGAACCTTATTAGTTTTATAATATTAAGATCATTTTAGTATAATAAGAGGTAAAAGCAATGTTTAGAAATCCGGAGCTTTAATCTAATCTGCCGGAAATAAACGGCCGACCAACCGGGTCAACCAGGTTGTCTGGAAAAAAAAACAACTTATATTGATAACAATACAAAAAAGTACAAATATAAATCATGACTAATCCATATATTGAGCCGGCCAAGAAAAACATTTACCAACAAAGATAACAAGTAAAAATAAAAGTATGTCAAAAGAAAACCAAGGAAAATAATCCGGCCCAGTCTCAAGAACGATTTGACCCGAGTCAGCTCAAACCCGGCGGGTCTAACTAGGTTTCGAAAATTAAAAACTCGGTTGGACCGGCTAGGTAAAACTATCAAAAGGGATAGAGATACATGGGTTTTGCATGCGTGCATGCGTGCTTAATTCTTAATAATCACCAAATAATAATATCTATACAACAGTTAATTAACATGCTTAAAATTATTCTGTTTTAAAAATCAACTCTAGCACGAAGTACAAAGTAGACCTTTACTCAAACAGGGGTTTAAAATATTACACGTGTAATACTTTTTTTAGTCCCCTCATTATTTTACTTTGTTTTCTTCAATGTTTTAAGGGTTTAAGGGCTAATTATGCAAACACACATTTTGCTTAAGATGTCAAAATTTTCTAAGAAAAAAGTTGGGGTATCTTTAAAATAGACTTTGATACTTCATGACTTTTCTACTTTTAATTTAAGCTTGACAATGTCCTCGAATTTGGTACCCAATTATTGTTTCGACTTTTACAAATGCATGATAAGATAAATGAATCGACCGAAATACTTTTTAAGATTCTTATAAATTTTTGTTCTTTAGTAAAAAGTCAAACTTACTAATTTTTTTTTATACTTTTACCTTCCCAATAGAAATGACTTAATCGAAATAATATTACGATTTTTATCAGACACTTTTTGTACCTTTTAGTACCTTTAACACAACTTTTTACACTTTTTAAATTTTTACCTTTAAAATTTTTACCCACACACACAAACACACACACCAACACTCTACTACCACTAAAACACAATTCAAAATTGTGAAATCAACTGCTTCCAAATGAAACCCTAAATCAACCCCTAATTAGTCAACAATTAAACTACCAAATGGCTTACATTCCCCAATATTTTGATGCTAAGGTAACGGTTCGTTCCTGTGTTAAGTTGTTGATATTAAGTCTAAATTGTTAAGCAATCCAGATCAAATGAGGTTGTTTAAAGCAACTGTTTTTGGGCCATGGTTAGATATTCCTCAGCAAGGTAAAGGCAATCATATGGTGAATTTCGCTTTACAACACCGGTATATATCCCCAAACTGCTTGATTCTTGTCCCCCCATTTTATACAAAATTGGGAATAATGTATTGAAATTCGGTCGTGGAGAGTTTCTATTGATGACCGGATTTCTTCGTCGCTTGCTCCCCCAGAAATTGATCGCAAGTCCTTTTGGTTTCGTCTTTCCAAAAACAATTTCTAAGAAAGGTAACTGTAAAAGGGAAAGAGCTTTTAGATTTGTTTGGGAATGACACACAATTTTCAAAGTTATCGATGAGGATGCTGTAAGAGTATGTCTGTTGATAGATGAGGTCGCGGTTCATAGGTCGTGGACCTTGGCACATCGTTGACAATCATTTGTTGCAATTAGTTGAGGATTTTGGGGCATGGAATGCATATCCATGGGGAGAGTTCTTGTGGAGCCGTTTTTACAAAAATTTAGCCAATGTGGTACCCCGGCATTACAACGCTCACTACAAAGAGAAATCGCAAGAAAACCCTTCTAAAATTGCAACATATAATATTTCCGGCTTTCTCTTGGCTTTTAAGGTAAGATTTGTAGACATTTATGAACATATCGCTTTTTGTTTACTATTTTTGGATACAAATTTGTTATATCTTTTCAGTACAATGCTTTTATTATTTTCCTTCATTTTAGATATGGATTCTTGAGAGTTATCCCACTAGCAGTTCATGGTGGACCAAAGACCCGACCAAGATACCACGTTGTCTTTCTTGGTCAAAGTGTAAAACATTTGCCAAACGCGATTATAGCAAACTTTTTGGTCCTGTAAGCATTTCCATTTGTTTGTATTTGTCAAATAACTAACGACTTCTTTATATTTGTTTTTTACTTTATAATTGTTTGTTTACTAGGTTCAATCGTATTGGATCTTGTTCCAACAAATGCGAGAAAGTTGCAACCATGGTTTGCACCTAGTAATGCTTATTTTAGCGAGTTGGATAGTCTAGAAAAACAATTACCTGCCGATGATCCCACTAATGAGGTAAGTTGCCCATTTTGTATCATTTATTTTTCATCCCATCAACTACGTGTTTGTGCGACTATTCACATTGACAATTGACCAATGCACATTCTGTTTCGATCTTGCTTTGTAGGTACATGAAGAGGTGGTGATAACTGATAAAGATGTGGCCTTAGCTGATAAAGAGGTGGCCTTAGCTGATAAAGATGTGCCAGTAACTGATAAAGATCAAATTTCCAATCATCTAGACATAAATTCCGAGGTTGAGGCATTGAAGGCAATTGTATTTATGATCGATAAACCCGGAGCCAATGTGGAGGTCCTTAATGATATTAAAAATAGACTTGCCGTTGTTGAGGAAGCTCTAAAGATACAACGTCCAAAGGTGAACATGCTCTTTACATTCATTTTTAATCTACATCATTTAGATAGCAATATTTTTTGGTTTTTCACCAACTAATGGATTATATATATTTATGTACAGACGTCACTGGTTATTCACGAACAATTGCAAATAAGCCAATGTGTTGATGAAAATTTGGCTTCCAAAGATGCCATGGTAATTTCCTTTAATATTTGTTAATCATTTAGGTCTCGCTTTTTAGTAGTATAATTGATTGTATATTTTAAATTTCAGACTTCAACTCATATGCACGACAAATCGGATGAGAATTGTTTTGGCCAAAATGCCATGGAAATTCAGACTTCAAGTCCAATTCATAATGAAACCTCGAATGGTAGTCCTACTTTGTTTGATCTTCATTATCATGATGTTCATTCGGTGATTATAAAAGGTTATGTTCCTTTTAATAGTACTTTTTTATTTTATCGTTATTTTGTTAAATACCTAAATCAGCTTTTGTTAACTACGACCTTAAGCCAGAACCCGATCAATCTTAGAAATCGAGTTGTGTTAATGCTGAAAACAACAAGGTGGGCTTACTTATATAGACTCGCCACTTTTCCATCACTATGTCGCAATTGCGGATTTTTGTCTTCCAGACGAACCATTGCCGTTAGTTGATCATATTCCAGATGATGACCCCAATCATATGAATTTACCTAATTTGAATAAAAAAATTTCTCAATCGGCTATTGAAGTACGTATATATTATTTCACTACTAACCTACTACATTTGTGTCATTATAGTTGTGTTTTACTACGTGGCAAAAACTTTGATGATGATTTCTCTGTTTATGGATCTTTGAAATTCAGGATCAACACGGAGGCAAGATGAACAAAAGGCTGCTGAAAACAAGGAAGATGGCGAAACACCAAGTGAGGTAGTGGTAAATGTTGATGATAACCCGAGAGGCGGTTCGCTACCTGAGATAAATGCTCATGATTCCAATGTTACCGAAAGTGTGAAGGTGTGTCTAACGTTGATGATAACTGTGATGATAAACCCAGGCTTCAAGCTACCGAGATAAATGCTCATGATTCCAATGTTACTGAGAAAGTAAGTGAAGGTGTGTCTAACGCTGATGATGATAAATCGGTGATGATAAACCCGAGAGAGGGTTCAAGCTACGAGATAAATGCTCATGATTCCAATGTTACGAGAAAGTAAGTGAAGGTGTGTCTAACGCTGATGATAAATATGGTGATGATAAACCCAGGCGTTCAAGCTAAGAGATACATGCTCATGAAGGTGTGTTAAATGTTGACGATAAATCTGGATGGGCGGTTCAAGGTAATGAAAATAACATTTTGATTGCAATGCTGCTATAGATTCTCATAAATCAGAGATGCTCAAGGTAATGAAAATAACATTGTTGATTGCAATGCTACTAATCAACATTCTCATGATCGTGAGAAAGTAGGTGAAGTAGTTTTAAATGTGGATGATAAATCTATGAGGCGTTCAAGTTAATGAAAATGACATTGTTGATTGCAATGCTACTGATCAACATTCTCATGATCGGGAGACAGAAGTGAGGCAAAGTTAAATGTTGCTGAGAAATCTGTAAAGGGGGTTCAAGGTAATCAAAATAAAATTATAGATTCTCATGATGGTCAGAAAGTAAGTGAAGCAGTGTCACAAATGGCAAAGATGGGGGATGAACATATGAATCATGTTGGAGAGAATAAGGATGGTGATGGGAATGTTAACGAGAAATTACGTTAGTTGGTTATTGATGGCCACGTTAATGAGAAAGTAAGCGGGGGTGAGTTAGTGGTTGCAAATGAGTTGTCAACCAAGGTGGTATTAGACAAAATTGATATTGATGCTGAGAAAGCAAGACAGGCCATGCTTCATAATTATGAAGGACAAGCCAATAAGCCTTTGACTACAGCTTCTGAGGTACAGCTACATTATTTATTAAAGTTACCATATGTAGTTCAAAAGTTTGATGTTATTTCAATGATGAACTTTTTTTGTATAGTATGTTTTCATGCGTGCTAAAAGGAAGAGAAATGCAAGTAAGGCTCTACTGTCACCTTATAATGGCCCAGCAATAAAGAAAACTAGAAAGGCCAAAGTTACCAAAGAGAGTAATGCCAAAGTTACCCAAGAGAGTACTCGCTTTGAAAGAAGATGTTGACTCAAAAGGACAAAATGTAGGCAAGTGTTGCAGGACCCATACGTGAACCTCCCTCCCACGACTCCACAATTCCAAACGACGTTCCAAAAGATGAGAAAGATATTAATCCCCCACGTGGTGAAGATAATCAGTTGGAAACATGGGTAGAGGTATAGCATAACTACTTTTACAAACGACATCGTAAAGACATATACATTAACTGGTTAAAATTTTCGAATCTCAGTCAACGCCTCATAAGGATATCAACAAGATTACTAAACCATCATGTATGGATATCTTTATAAAAAATTTTAAGTCATCGCATAACTTTCCTTGGGGTCTTGGCGACATCGTTGTTCATCGAAAATTTTGGTTGCCTTTGTTGGGGTATGGAAGGGGCAATAAAAAAGGATGGCTTGGAGATGAGGTACTTAATAGATATTTAATTTCCATAAAAAAATTAATTTTTATTTGAATTAGTTTAACGGTATGTATTTTATAAAAAATTAGCAAAGATCCGATCTTTGGGTTGATCTAATGTGGCGCTCAGTCGCAATGCCGATTCTATGGTCGGACCATTTTTCTCGTCTTCTATCCTTAATGAGTCTATGCGCCTACTACGCCATCGGTCAACGCTATCCATTGCGATGGTCTAGTGTCGAGAAGGTTTGTATATAAAGACCATACTTTCTTCTAGATACTTGGGTGATATACATGCTCAAAATGTTATGAATTACGACAAAGTTTATTTGTTCACATTTAGGTATACTTTCCTCGTGAACGCATCTACCGCCAATCGGTTTCTTACCGAAGTTACAAATTCATACGGAGTTATAACTATTTATGACTCACTAGGTACGTAACCCCGAGACGAGAGAAGAGAATTTAAAATGAGGGTCATTTTGAGAGAATGCTACCACAATATCTAAACTTGTGTAAAGTTCTTCAAGCCAAATCAATATCTGGTTCTGATTATAAGATCACATTTCGAGTTGTGGATGATGTCCCTAAACAAGCCAATGCATACGGTGATTGTGGAGTTTGGGTATGTATTTGCACAGTGTGGGTAACAACTTAAGCATGAAGGTTGATGATCCTCTTCAAGTTGCTTTGCGTGATCGAGAGCATATGGTGGAGTAATTTTGGAAGTATAATGTGGTCGTTCATACAAGTGATGAATAAAGATGCATTTCATCTCTTTGGGTATGGCTTGTATGTGGGTTTAGACTTTTGTTGTTCAACCAAATGTAACCACAAACTGTATGTCTGTGTAGGACATCAAAAGACAACTTCTTATGCATGTCTTTGTAGTGCAACTTGGTATATTCCTAACAGCCATGTAGGCTTTCTTTAAGCACTTGTTTTGTATATATGTTGTGATATCGATGATTTGCAACAAACATTTTGTGTAAATTTCTAAAATGTTTGTTTTTTTACAAACATCCATTTGATTTGAAAAAACGACTACAACCAATCTTATTGCTAAAAGACCATAACCTACGTATTACATAACACTTATTGCTAAACAGATTACCATAACCAAACTACAAAGATCAAGAGAACAATCAAACTGAAAACCAACACAACTTTGTCATGAACTTGCACTCTTGACTTGATAAAATTCAACTCATCCAACATTTTCATGATATCATTCTTTGAAACCTCAATAACTTCATCCAGACCTAACGCTTTCCGTCTTCATTAAATGTTTCTTTTCCTCATGTTCCTTGTAAAACAAATCTTTGTAATATTGACTTGGTAGTTCCGGGTCTAGGAACCCATAGAAGTTACATTTGGTCTCTTTGTCCTAAAAAGAAGTTTTGTTAAATTCACATATTCAACCTAACAAGTAAAATAAGTATAATGGATAATAATATTACATAAATTGGACAGGCCTTGAATCTTCTACCCATGATTCCGTCCAAGAGTTTTGTACTTCCACCGGTAATGGTTTTGGACATTCGCAGTGTGTAGCATTGATGTAGTATTCCAAGGGCTTTCGATTGATATGGAAGTAGAGGCGAGAGAGGAGCCATTGTTTTATTTCACCCAATTGTTACGGTATTCACAGATGCAAATGAGTAAAGTTGACGCATTTCTAGTAGAGTGACATCAAATTTGGTGGGAAATATACTTTGTGAATGAGCGGTTAATGAATATTGTGGAGGGAAAATTTTAGTTTAATTTTATATTCACGACTAAAAGATCCTCTTTTCAGCGAATTTTTATTAGGTTTATTGCTTTGTACAATCCCATAACACAAATTAGTCAAACAAACAATAATTCCACAACCAAATAAAAATGACTTCGACTAATTCCCCAAAATTCAAAGTTTATTTGGATTTTGAGAGATCAATTCGTGGAGTTTTACTTCCAGTTGACATCACCTACCTACATCTGATTACCTATGTTACTAACAAATATCAAATTAAAGATAAGATCATCACTTTATACTACATGTCCGCTTCAACCAAAATTGATGTAAGTGACGATGATGATGTTTCTTTTTTCGTTCATGAAATATGTAAGCGTAACGTGATCCGGACACTATACATCAAACTTATCGAGAAATCTTCCGAGGTAAAGCCGTCTACTTCTTCTAAGCCTCTTGATATTGATCTTAATGTTCCTTTGTTGCCTCAAGAATCATTTTAAACACCAAAAGTTGAAGATCATAATAATGAGGGTGCAGGCGCAAACGCTAATGTAGATGTGCGCCTAGTTGGCGTAAAACCACATTTCAAAGTATCCATGATCCACCCAGTTCACCTGATCCCATAATTAAAAAGTTAAGTAACCATAAACACCTCAGTAGTATCTAAATTAAATGTGGGTAGTCGGTTTGATGATAAGCAAGGATGCATTTATGCAATAGGAATAAAAGCGTTGGTTGATTTGTTTGAGTATAAAGTTACTAAGTCATGTAAGAAAAGGTTTGGGTAGCTTGTTTTGAAGAAGGTTGCAACGGTACATTAACGCACTAAAAACTGTGTTAACCGATACTTCTATGTTACTAGCATTAACGACCGTCATACATGTTCCGTAACAAAATTCATCCTAATCATCGAAATGCTACCCAAAAATTAGTGGGTCACATACTTGTTGATAAATTGAGGAATTGCAAAAGAGTCTATACTGGTGAGGACATAAAAAAAGATTTTAATATTGATTGGAAAGTAGACATTTTTACCACCGAGCTTGGGGTGGGAAAAACATTGCATTAAAGTTGTTTAACTTGTCCTACGGATTCTTTTGAGCAGATTGCCGTATTACGCTATAACTTAAAGTTGAAAATGAGGGGACAAGAACACACATTGAGACAGATGACACAGATCGTTTAAGATGGTATTCATTGGTTTCGTGTTGTCTGTAAGTTTTTCATAAATTCTATTATCTTTTATTTCTAATTATTACCTTCATTATTATGTAAATAGTATTAATTAAGCAATTTCGATTGATTTATAGATTCGAGCTTCTTACATTTTATACCATTGCTAATCATTGATGCCAGCCCTGCTTAGCGGTTATTGTTGTATGGGACATCTCGATAATTTGATCCTAGCTCGAGCTTAGCAGAGGGAGATACCTTGGTAATAACTGTTGTTGTTGGGATGGACGGAACAACCGTGATTATACCTATTGCAACTAGTGTTTCTCAAGGTGAGACCAATGAATCATGGACCTAGTTTTTGAGCAAACTTAAAGAATGCATTGGTGAAGTAAAAGATTTGGCCATCATCTCCAGACATCCCACAATTGCACATGCATGTAGTACCGTTTTCCTAACGCTGCTTCATGGTTTTTATTGTCGTCATTTAATGATGAACTGCAATTTGAAAACTAGAAAGTGGAAGGCTATATATTGGAGGACATGCAAAGCTTACACAGAGCAGGAGTTTGATGCTTCAATTTCGAGATTCAATCATAAAACCTGATGTGTAAAAAACTAAAAGATGAAGATGGATTTGATAAATGGTCACGGCTTATCGCCCGCAAACAAAGGTACAATTACATGACCTCAAATAGTGCGAATCGTAAACTCTGTAACCAAAGATGTTAGGAAAGTTCCAATAACCCAGCTAATGGAGTACTACCGAAGGCTTCTACAAAAATGGTATTTTGAACGTTGAGCAAAATACAAAGGTAACTTAAAAAAACTGTCTATTATAATTGGTTTATCACATATTTGGCACATCGCTCAAAAATGTATTATTTTTTTTTATTTCAAATGCTCCAACGGATGAACTTACCGAATGGGCAAATGCAAAAGTAAACAATAGAATGGCAAAGAGTGCTAATTGGGATGTTAACAAAATTGAGATGCACAAGATTTACCAAGTTACTGATCCGAAACATGTTCATATTATTGACTTTGACAACAGAGAATGCACTTGCCGCAAATGGCAGCTATCGGGTCTACCTTGTGGTCATGTTTGTGTTGTGTCTAGAGTTGAAGGCTTGACTGCACACTAGCGCTACGATGGATTGGTTTAAGAAAACGTCACTAAAAATACATACGAAGCAAGGGTTTATCCTCTAAAAGATGTATCCTTGTGGCGTACTCCTGATGACGTGCAAACCGTGAAACCACCCTATGGATAAGCGGCCACCGAAGACCCAAAGAAAAACACGTATCCGATCACAGGGGGAAGAGCCAAAAGCAAAACTGTAAGGTGTGGAAAGGCAGACACACAAGACAGTATGTATCGAACCGTTGATGAGCAAGGCAAGTGTATTTCTATATTTAATTTCAATGTATATAATTTTGTATGTAATTACTGATATGGTTGTTTGAACTAATGTCACATCTCAGAAACGTAAAAGAAACTCACAATCGTGCACCCCTACTAACGAAGAAGCAAGGAACAAGAACAACACGGAGCAGAGGACGCGCGTGTAGAGGTCGAACAGGGAGAAGCAAGTGGTCAGTCAAACAATGATTTCGTATGGAAATGTGAATCATCTACTCCTGAAAACAACCTTCCTAACAAATATCTGGCCACAACTGTGGACGTTTAGTACTGCAAATGTTGTTCATTTGGACGATTTATAGTTGTTATTTCAATTTGAACTTTAACACAATGGAAGCACAACTTATCAGTCATCTAGGATTTTCAATGTTTTACTTTTATTTTATGGTTGTTACTTGAATAATAATAGCTAAAGGAGTGGCTTGCTTTTATTTGTTTTTTTTGGATGTTACTTTGTGACAATGTTATTCATTATTGAGGCACCATTTTTTCTTCTTTTTGGATGTTACTTTGTGACAATGTTATATAATCAACCTGAACATGTGCATATTTTGTTCTTTTCTATAAAAACATATAGGAGTCAGGCATATAGTGTAACATCAATGGTATGCATGTGACTATTTATTTACTTTTCAATTTGTGTATTTAAGAGCAAACTTGCAAGTATATTTTCACACAACATCATTCCATAAATAAGTAAGCAAAACAATGTCGTGGCTGCCTAAATGTGATGAGATAAGAGCTGCCTAACACTAACAACCGGACGTACATGATGATTTAATGCCGTACCGCTTGCCAGAAGATGTTCAATTGGAAAGAAAGGTGAATATCCTAACTCAAGAATTGGCTAGACTTAATCGTGAAAGGGTTGCCGTTATTCAAGAGATGGCAATCAAAGAAGGTGCCACAAAAAATGTTAAGTTTCAAGCAGAGCAAGCCCTTAGTGAACACAAAGTGATGCAAATGAATATCTTGGGCTTAACCGAGCTAAGTGCTCAAACAAGAATTTCTTTATTCATAAGCTTGAGGGTACGTTGCCGCTATAAGCACTGCGAGATATGCCAAGTACTAAGTGTTATATCGTATGTGATTTCCTAGTAACTAAGAGTACTATATGCCCCTAGTAAGTACTTAGTGTTATATGTATCTGATTTCCAAGTACTTAATGTTATATCGTATGTGCTTTTCTAGTAAGATACTTTATTCAATAAAGTTTCCTAGTAAGTAAGAGTTAAATACATTTTATTTACTCACCTTTTTTCTTGTCTTCAAGAGTTGGATGGTCTTGAATCTTTTTCTTTCATCGTATCCGTGGTATCCTCTCCAATCTATGGGATTTTAATTTAAAATGAGATAGCGAAAATAACAAAAATGAACAATCGAAGACATTAACATAACATTGTGCCCCTATGTTAAAGTATCGCCCGACTTTTTGCATCCATTTCTTGGTTTCCAAATTTTTGCGCCTAACCGTTATACAACTAGCAGTGTTTACAATACAATAACAGTGGTTATACTTTACTACTAGCCGCGGTTTAACATCAGCAGTGGTTTAATTAACTCTGGCAGTGGTTCCAATGTTTACAATTATTCCTGAGGTTTAGCCTTAATTGCTAAAGGCCCTTGTATGTCTCAATAATCTTCTATCTTTTGAAACAGTGGATCAATTATAGGATGTGTCTCCTTTGTTCCTCTTGAAGTGAGTTTAGCTTCCAGTATTTGTCTTGCCACATTCTTTGATAAAGGATAATCCCTATCAACAAACATGAAAAACCTTTCCTTTGTAGTTTTTACATGAACCTTGCAAGATGAGAACAAGACCATTCAACCACCTCACAATTATCCCAATATTTAGCATCAAGATCAGGTTGAAACATGTTCTTTATAGCAGCCCATACAAACTTAGCTAACTCTCCATTTGGACCTAACTTCCCATATCTGAACTCCATTACTTTCCACAACTCTCCAAATCACTCTTAGTCAAACAATCCAAGAAGATCCCAAATTTGAAATAAGTAGATTTGCATCCATCACCTCTTGTTATCTCAACTACTTCTCTACCCCTTTCTATAACAATCTGCCAATCCACAATAGGATGAACTGCTTTTAAAGGAATAGGATTAATAGGTTCAGGATTAGGATTATCAGACTCCTTAAAATACTATTTAGTTCTTTCTTTCTTTTTCAACTCTTCATCCACCTTTTGTCTTTTAGAACTGGATTCCTCTTTAACCATTCTCGCTTTTCTCGTAATCCATAGGATTAAAATCATCATTAACTCTCATACACATCAGACAAATCTCCTTAACCCTCTCAAATGAACATTTACTTAGATTTTTAGTAATATCTATGCCCTAATTCTTGATAATCTTCATCATAGCATTTCTCATCTCGCTCTTTGTAGGAGGTTTCTTTCTTTTGACTTTCTTCTCTTTGTCGATCCTTCTTGCCCATTCACCCAAGATTCTAGCTCATGATCAGACAAATGCCCCACTCTTGAGTAGTGTACTCATTCTTAATATTATTAGAAGCTTCAAGATAGGATTGTGTATCATTCCATTCAGCTAACCATCTCTGAGTAGCTTCCTCATCTTCTAGCTTTTTCCTTTCTATTTCTGCTTTTTCTTCAGCTATCAATCTTTCACCATACTCATGATCATAAGCAATCAGCTTCTTCTGATTCTTAAACTTTTCTCATGTTCAATACCTTTTCCCTTTCCAATATCTGGTAGAGCCACCTTCTTCTTCAAAGGCTCACCAATACTCAAACTTTTACTCAAGGGTTAAGGTCCAGTTGGTTTAAGAAATATAGAGCAGCAATTGTAGGTGTAGGATTGATGAATGTTTTGCTTAAATTTATCAGTTGTAATCGCACTTTTTCTCAACTTCTTTTGATTTAGGTAGTGAAACAGAGGTAGTTGTGACAATTGTAGATGTGGTAGTAATAGAAGGGGTGAGACTAAGATAACAAGAGGTGTGTTTACCTCATTGAAGTTATAGTAGTGGGTTATGAAAAACTAGTCGTGTTACAGAACACTAGCAATGGATGTGTCCTGCACCACCTCCTTCTCTATCTTCTACTACAGCAGGTGTGGTTACCTCGCTTGAAGTTGTAGCAGTGGGTTTCAAAAAACTAGCCATGGTTACGTAAACACTAGCAGTGGATGTGTCTTGCACCACCTCCTTCTCTTTAACTTCTACAACAGTGGGTGTGGTTACGCCGTTGAAGTTGTAGTAGTGGTTCTGAAAAACTAGCCGGTTACAGAAACACTAGTAGGTTGATGTCCTGCACCACCTCCTTTCTTTAACTTCTACAACAGTGGGTGTTACCTCAGTTGAAGTTGTAGCAGTGGTTCAAAACTAGTCGGGTTACAAAAACTAAAGGGATGTGTCATGCACCACCTCCTTCTCTATATCGTCTACTACAGTCTTCAAGGTTTCAAGTACGGCTTTATTCCCATCTTTATCAGACACTACATACTGCTCTCCATGATCTCCACTATCCACATCCTCATCCATATGCACAAACAAAGCCTCCCTGAATCAAAGCCTTCACTCCTCCCCTGTTTGGTTACATCCTCCAAAACCACAGCTGAGAGGAGCTCACCTTCTTATTCAAGCTTCCTAACTCTGCTAACAACACTAATCCCGTGTCTCCTCACTTTCTCCATCACAAACATCCCTGCTTCAATTGTTCGATCTCTTCCCGAAACACACTAACCTCAAGACTTGAGATCGATTCTCCATTTTGTACATTTAACCGTCAATTCATTTAATCGTTCAAGATTTTCGTCCCCATTTCGACTGTGTTGACAGTCCGAAGGTGGTTCATTGGAAAATTCATCATGTACCGATCATTATCCCACAATTCATGTTCATGTTCCAAACTACCCTCATCACTTCGACCTCGTGAACTGTCCGAGGGGTGAATCCTTGGGTAAAGTAAAAATAGCATCGTGGTTGGTGGCAGTGGTTACAGTTTGTACTAGCAAAGGTGCAACTAAGGTGGCATGGGTTCGTGTTGATGAATTGGGTTCGGTACATAATCAAACTCACGAATGACAGGTAAATTAATCATATGAGGGAACAATGGAACAACTCTGATTGGGAAAGTAGGATTTTGGTGTCTCATATGAGCAAAAACCTTAGGAAGCATATAATGCACCTCATACTTTCTATTATGTTCAACAAGCTCTGCTATTTGACTATCCACAATAAGTTGAACAAACCTAGGATACAAGTAATATTTACCTTTCTTCCTAATATTCTGCACAAACCCTTCAAAAATCATGCTAGACCAATTCTCCCTTGATAGACAAATTGAAGTGCAATTTTGGAGGGAAATTCATGAAACCTGGTCTTATTACTCATACACATCAGCAAGGTGTGAATTAAAAACTTCCATTGGGAAGAAAACATACCTATAAAAAATTTTACCCTGTCTCCCCTTCTTGTATAACCTAACATTTCTAAACCTTCAAATATATCATCATCAGAAAGATTAACTAGTCCATTAGCATCATCAAACCTCAAAATACCTCTAATGACTTCCTCATCCACCAAAATCTTATTATCATCCACCACAGTCCTAAACACCTCTAATCCATCTCGCCCTCAGATCTCAAAGATACCCCAAAATTGATGTATATAGTCTTTAAGAATTGTGGGTGCTACAGTTAATGCAAAGTGAATTTTATTGTGGTTGATAAAATCAATCATGCCATGAAAACCATCTGATTGATTATTTTGATTAAGTAAGCAACTAGGTTATAGGTGTTGGAATACCACTCGGCATTGTGAGTTATGATGGGATATGATGTGGGATTTTGAAATTAGCGTTTGGGAGTGGTTGGGGTTTATGTTGAGCGCCAATTGGAAGTGATTTGAAGATCAAGTAAATGATTTGGGCAGGATTTGGGGAATAAATACGTTTGCACCAAATTTACAAAATGCCCCTCAAGTATCCATTATCGTGAACCTGCTAGCAGTGGATTGAAAACCACTATCCGTGTGGTTGAAAGACTCTAGCAATGGATACAACAAATTTACAAAACAACCCCTCAAGTATCCATTATCGTGAACCCGCTAGCAGGGATTGAAAACCACTAGCAGTGGTTTGAAAGACTCTAGCAGTGGATACAACAAATTTACAAAATGCCCTCAAGTATCCATTAACAGAACCCGCTAGCAGTTGATGAAAACCACTAGCAGTGGTTTGATAGACTCTAGTATGGATACATCAAATTTACAAAAAGCCCCTCAAGTATCCATTATCAAGAACCGCTAGCAGTTGGATTGAAAACCACTAGCAAAGGGTTTGAAAGACTCTAGAATGGATAAAGCAAATTTACAAAACAACCCCACAAATATCCATTATCGAACCGCTAGCAAGGATTGAAAACCACTAGAAGGGTTGAAAGACTCTAGAAGTGGATAAGGCGTAATGATACAATAACACTTTTTAATAATAACACTAAACAGCAAAAGCTCCAAAAAGCTCCAAAGTATACAAACAATCCTTCATACCTGCATATCACAAATATAAACCAAAATAAAATAACTAGAAGTGGATTCAAAATTATGTCAAGTAAGGGTTAGACAAGTACTAAACCCACCAAATAACAGTCAACTCCAAGTCATTAATCCCCACCAAAGTCAACTAATTCATTTACTCCTCAACAAATTTTATACCTTCCCACATTAATTTTCATGATTCCTTCTTAACTTTTATTTAAGAACCTATAACTCACATACTACCCATATCACACATACCCCAATTATTAACCTCAACTGCCACAAATGAGATAAAAAAAAAAAAACACCAAACTCACACGTAATGCTCCACCTCACCTCCTTCATCTTCATCACCGCACCACCTCCACCACCACTACATCATCGCTCCGCCTCCACCACCACTACATCATCAGCGGGTATCTTTTACTAATTTTTATAAATACTCTTGACCTGATTGTAAAAGCTTCATGTTTTTGTTATATAGTTGTATTCTTAAGTGGGTATCTCTTATTTGGTTAATGCTTCATGGGTTTTTGTTTGTGTTAGACCGATTTGATTGAAAAGCTTAGGTATTGTGGTTTGTAAGTGATTATAATAACTTTCACATTCTTTATAAAAGCTTCAAGAACCTTCAACAACATTGATATCGGTTTTGATCTTATCTTGAGCAAAATATATTATATGCAATTGAATGTATTAACTAGTTTAAGGTAAAATCAGCTTAGAGTATACTTAAGACACTAGACTAGAAAGTAGAAATTGATTAGTTGTAGGAATGTATATGTTATGAAGATAGAAATCAATTTAATGTATCTCAGAACGCTTATTATGTGCTTTGCTTTTTATAATTTGTAGGAATATAGGTGTCACTGCAGTGCCAAGCGAAGCCGTCACCACAAAATGAGCCAAAAGGTAAGATATGTCGCTATGTATTTTAAATAGCTGAGGGTTTTAGGTAATGAGAACTATCCAAGCATCGGGTATCAAAAAGACCCTTTAAACCATTAAGGTTGAATTGGTTATTTAACAATTAGGTAGGAGGGTAGGATGGTGGATTTTGGGACTAAACCAAGATCTTGAAGGTGGGTGTTGGGTCCACCACCTTTCATTTGTAATAGCACTTTAACTAGGTTAATGAGATCATGTTGTGTTCATCTGCTTGTGATACAAAAGATTTGATCATGTTTATGTAATTTAACTATTGAACAGGTGTCTATGGTTGAGGTTGGTGAAAACATAAGAATGATGTTAGTTTGTCTAGTTGTGTTATTGTACCGCACATCATTTCATTCTCCTCTTTACAATGATCTTCCCAAAAACTCACCAACAATTCTCTCCTATATTATCAACCAACAAAATAGCATGGGCGGTGACACGTGGCTTTCCGATGGTTTACGTGGTGGGAGGTACACGGTTTTGTCCAGAGATACAGAAAGTGTACACCCCATTTTTGCTACCGTATGTTATTGTTAACTGATGATGAGGGTGGAATCTCAGGGTAGAAAGTGGTTCAAAAAGGGTTTAGCTTGCTTGAGAGTGTTTAACTCAAGGTGTTTTAGTGTGTGTTTTGGTGAGAAACTCCATGTTTGTGTGCACGCGGAGAGGCCGAGATTATAAAAGAGAGATGAAAGGGTTTGTAATGATAGAGATAACAAGGCTAGAGATATAAAAGGTCATGTAGGGTCTCATTAACTCCACTTCACTAGCCATCACTATCGTTACAAACCCTTTCATCTATCTTCTTATAATCTCTGACATCTCTCTCTCTCACACACACATGGAGTTTCTCACCAAAAACACACAAGAAAAAAAACACACACACACACACAATTATGAACTCTCAAAGCAGGGTTAAACCACTTTGCACCACCTTTCTACCCTTCAAGATTCAACTCTCATCATCGTAACCATAACAAACCGTAAACATGAAATGGGTTGTACACTTTCCTCAGATCTAATGGACCAAGAAACCCGTATCTCCTCGCCAGAAACCATCGAGAAGCCACGGTCACCGCTAACTTCAATTTTGTTGATAATATAGGAGAGAATTGTTGGTGAGTTTTTTGGAAGATCATTGTAAAAAGGAGAATGAAATGATGTCATGCAATGGTATAATAGCACTTTAACTAGACACACTAACATCATTCTTATGTTTTCACCAACCCTCAACTATAGACAATTGTCAAATAGTCGCACGCAAAACATGATCAAATCTTTCCCTCATTTAATCCTCTAACAACTCCTATCACAACTACCAACACATTACACTGCTATTTTAATCCTCTCTAAAATAAACTTATCTCAACCAACAACAATGGCCAACCCGCTCGTTCTTTGGATCAACTATCCCGCATAAAGAAACTCTCTCGATCCGCCAAGTCTATGATGATTGTGGAATATTGGAGAAGTTAGGGATACCGCTCGGATGAATTAGATCTGCAAGAGAAGATTGACGAGCTAACCGCCGGTACAACGAGGGATGCCTTATGGAAGAGCTTGGTTGTTGGTCCAACTAACTCGTCTGCTATGACCGTTCGCACACATGAAGGATGCAAATTGAAGATAGGGTCGAGATTGGGTCAGCAGACCTCCATCTTAGAAAGGCGTGCTCGCATTTTTTCTTTGTTATCCTTCATTGAACATCTTGAGTCAATGGTCCTTTGACTTTGTGAAGCCTTCATGTTAAGTTTATGTTTGTTTAGGTAATGTAAAGCTTTGATTTAGGTTAGTTTATGGTTATGAAGGTAAGGTTATGTGTTGATGTGTTGATGGTGAAAGTTGACTAGTACCTAGGGTTGATGTACTAGTTAAGTGTATATACTTTTGTTTATGTTATCAATCTTAATCTTATTTGTCTTTGTGTTTTAGTAAACAACCTACATTGACGTTGAATTACAAAAAATATATCGCATAATCATATAATTAAACTAAAAAAAAAATAGCAACTTTGTATCCAATTTTTGTGTAAAACATAATATGTTTGTCTAGTCGGTCTAAAGAGACAAAGGGCCATAAATCGCTAAGATGAAAATGGCGCATTTAAAAGTCGCCGTAATACATCGGTTTATAGGAAAGTACTTTACATGATACATTGGTTTATGTGATAATACTTTACACTTTTCTTATTGTATGACAGTCAACAAAAAAGATTTGCATTTGACTTGTAACTAAATTTAGAATTGAAATCAAGTGAGTTCTTGTCGTAGGTTTAAAGAGAGAAGGCCATAAATCGCTAAGATGAAAAAAGACGCTTAAAAAGTCGCCGTAATATACGGTTTACTGATAGTACTATTATACACTTGTCTTATTGTAAAAAAGTCGAGAAGGTTTGTATATAAAGACCATACTTTCTTCTAGATACTTGGGTGATATACATGCTCAAAATGTTTTGAATTACGACAAAGTTTATTGCTTAAAAAATATCGCTTAAAAAAGTTGTTTAAAAAACTAGGTAAAATATTCGCTTAACAATTTTAGAGCCCTTTTTATACAATTTAAAAGAAAGGGAACTAAAGACATATAAATTTAGGGCACCTAAATACAATTGTCGAATATACAATTTAGCTATACAACTATTTCGAGTCCATGCATGTTTGAAATATGTTTACAACCCGCTCCTAATGTCACGATTATTGTGATGCATGGAAACCCAAATTAAAAAAAAAAGGTTCAGACTGGCAATCAAGTAAACAAATTCATCAAGTAGTCTACTCTAGTTATTTTGGTTCAGGTTGGCTATCAAAACAAAATGGTTTATAAGTCAAAAGGCCATAATTACTATGGGTGGCTGGGTGGCTATCAAATCAAAAGAGCTTATAACTCATATAAAAACACGCATAAACCAAAGGAAAATTTTAACCGCTTTTGTTAAAAATAACAAAAGAAGAAAAATGACTACAAAAATGCCTTTCATGAGGAGTTAGTCAGTTGTCTGCCTGGTTCTAGTCTCTAGAGACATGATGGTGGAGAAGTTTTGAGGAGGTTACCGTCACTTGGGTGTGGACGGCGAATTAACCAAAAAAGCCCAAGATATTAGGGCTCGTGGTTGCTGGAGAGGGATTTGTGATTGCAGAGTTGAAGCTTTTGTATCCTTTTGATTCGTGTGTGCAAAGCATTTCTCAGTTGAATATTTTGCAAAATGAAGATTTGGCAAACATTGCAAACATGTTGGTAAAGGTTGTGAACAAGCAGAAGCGAGCAAGGGAGCTTATGTCATTCATTGAGAAGCTCAAGTCTATGGTGTAATGATCTGGTTTCTTTTGGTGTTTGTCAAATGTCTTTTAGGTTTAAGGTATGGCTATGGTTGTGGGGTTTAAGGAATGTCTAAAGTTTATGTTTATGCTTATGGATGTTTTAATAAACCTAGTAAGGTTAATTTTGTTGGATATTTTAATATATGCACTTAGTTATTTATGTGTGTCTATGTACTTTTGTTGGAACATACCTATGTTATAACCTGTCCCTTGATATGTCCGGCTTGCAACGTAGTGTTGAAAAAATAACCTACATCATCAAAATAATGGATAATCGATATGGATACGCGGTCCCCGTGGTAAGTTTGATATGAATTAATTGGTAACTTTGACGCACTGTGTAAAATAGAAGTGTTCATATAAAACGGCGATACCTCGGTCGTTAAATGCTATTTTGTGACACATATATCGCCTGGTTTATTAGATTTATGTCTCACAAAGTAGCATCTAACAAAATTTCTAAATAGCTTGTTTTATTTTTTTTTTTATTTTTTATCGATTGCCTGCAAAGGCTTTATCTTGCTCTTCAATGAAAACCAACTTACGCTTAACCTTAGGCTTAGCAACTACATTCTAAGGCTAATGTATATATCGACATCAACATCAATAAGGTCGTCTTTTCAAAATTTCAAGCATAAGCTCATCATATGTCATATTGCTTGCATCTTTTAAACTTCTTCCATGGATAATCAATTTAGTTGTATAATCATCTTCGTAATCATAAAAGTTAAGATTTTGATAATAAAAATCAAATAAGTTTTGGGGATTATGTGCCATATACATCATTAACTTCCCATATCGACGTCAGAAGGTCATACATGGCAGCCACATCCCTATCACATTCTATTAGTTTCAAGCCTACCTCTAATTGACATTGTGGTAAACAGAAAAACAACGAATGGAAATTTAGCTCAAGATGTTCTTTAAGATACTAGCACATACTACTATAGTCCAGCCTTCCTATCCTTGGACACACCCATAAAATGAACCTTTTTCTCAGCTTGGAAATAAAACTCATGAAAACATGAACATCAAAAACAGTAACGAGGATCTCAAGTCCAACTAGGTGCCATCCTTAAGTGAACACATAAAATACAATACTTTCAATATATATATATATATATATATATATATATATATATATATATATATATATATATATATATATATATATATATATATATATATATATATATAGAGTTAGATTAAATAAGTAATAGTGTGTAAAATGGAGTTCAAGTGAGAAACCACAAATCAATATTATTTCGCATTTATCCAAAATGTATCGCTATCTCCCCAAAATCTCCCCTTTATTCAAATGCTGCTAAGAATTTTCTTATTATTCTCATTTTGGGCTTACCTGATCCTTCCCTATATATATATATATATATATATATATATATATATATATATATATATATATATACATATATATATATATATAATTTACATGTAAAACCCTAATTCTTGGCATCTAATATCAAAACATTAAATGTATATTAAAATCATACTTTAATTACGACAATAAAGATCAGCTTAACCTTTCGCATTAAATTCAATTTTAATAATTGAACTAAAACCACATTTGAATTAAATTATTAAGCAGTTGAAAGCCTACCAGAGAAGTGAATGCTAGCCACAAAAAGATAAAAGATAAAGTAGTGTATCATAAATCGCTAAATGTAAACAAAAAATTTTAAAGTCAGCCGTAATATTTTTTATTTATGATAGTATTTCAAGCTTTACATTGTCAATGTACTATAATGTAAGTGTTGGCCCAATTTTCCAATTTTACGAATCTTTAATCAATGATATACCAAAATATGAAATAATCTCTATTTTCTATAAAATCTGTCATCATTTGTTTGTTACATGTTCCTATCTATTTATACAGAGTGAAACGGTACTTAGTGAACCGTTGTGATGGTTCAGGGATATGGTGGTTATATCATAACTGTCATATAACCATTTTGTAACCGGCTTGACTTTAAAGTCCGGACTTTGTTTGGTTGACTTTCGTTGACCGGATCGTAGTGGGTGTTGACTGGGTCGATTAGGTTGGGTCGATTGGGATTAACCCAATATTCTCCCCCTTAATCACAATCGCTGCGACGTAGGTCTTTAAGTCTTTGTAGTCACCGCCTACATAACCCATTTTGCTTCCTTCTCGCATTCTCTCGCGCTTTCGCACCATACGCAATCTCTCATGCTATCCGCATTCCGCATTGTTATCAGCATCTCTCGGCCGCTCTCAATCGCAATCTCGCCGCTTCTCGCACTCACATGCGCGTTTCTCATTGTATCATTTCTCTTCGCTATAGTCGCCATAAGTAATGTTGGCTCTAAGTCTTCTTCAATAAAATTTGAATGTTCTCTGACTTGATTCTTGTGTTTATTTTGACATTCATATGCATAATGTCCAAGTTTGTGACATCGGTAGCATATGACTTGAGATTTGTCTCTTGTATCTTCTTCAAAAGACTGCTTTTCCTTTTAGATTGATAATTGTTCTTGTCTTGTTCTTGGCCTCGAGACCTGTTAAATCTTTCCTGACTCATATTTCTAAAAGGTTTTCCTTGTCCTTATGTCGTGATGAACATCAAAGTCTCTTGATTGTTCACTTGTTTATCCTTCTTAAACTTAATCCTTTCTTCATAGGTCTTAAGTCTTCCAATTGATTCTTCCATAGTCATTTCACTTAGGTCGGAATATTGTTCTATAGATGTGACTATTTGCATATACCTATCGGGTACGATTTAGTAGTTTCCGTTCTAAGGTTTCATCTTCTATGGTGTGTCCTAGACTAGCGGCTTTGTTTACGAGTGTTGTGAGTTTTGTGGTGAAGGTGTTTCGATTGTGTCGCCTTCCTTCATATATAACATCTCAAAGTCGGATTTGAGTGTTTGTATTCTTGCTTGTTTAACTCTCTGCTTCGCCAACATGTCTAGTTTTCAAAGCATTCCAAATGTCCTTCAAGCGGTTTTGTGCTTGTTATTTGAAGTAATTGTTCCTGCAAGGCTTGATAAAGGAAAGCAATAGCGTTTTCTTTCTCTTGTCTTATTGGGTTGAGCCGACTACGGCTTCTATTGTTTCATAAACCATTCGCTTCAAGAATGATTTGTATTCAATTGCCCATAATGAGTAACAAGTGGCTTTAGGATTGGGCATTAAAATTGGGGTGTACTATTTGTAAAATTAGTACTAGGTTCCTTATTTCCACTTTCCTTTCGCCATATTTTAAATATATTGAAAAACTTTTAACACTAGGTGTGTCAAATTTCTATATCTAGCGTAAGAAGTTTTTTATTTTATTTTGCCTTATAGGCTATAAAAAACTTTACGGGACCAATTTTTAAATCCAAAACTATCCTTAATCAATATAATAAGCAGTATGATACTAGGTTATTATATTTCTAAAATTTGACAAGATATTAACCTTAAATAAAATAACTTATAAAAAAAAAGCAATATATATCAAAATTAGTATATACTATTATATAAAAATAAAAGTTGAAAGGGTGGTTTGTTGTAATATTGGAACCTGGTGGGTTGATAGTGTAACCCGTAGCCCAAAAAACCTTTGTAGTAGTGTAGCCCTAATTAAATGTGCACCTCCTCTATATGTATTTTTATCTTCTTATTTGAGATAAAAAGATACGCTCCTCTTATGATCTTTTATCTGAAACGTCTTCTTTTGGAGACTGATATATCGTCTCTCTCCCTATACTGGGAATGGATTCGTTCTCTTCTTTTCTCGTTGATGGTCAATCGCCGCCTTTCTTTCTCCTCCGGTTTGATGTGTTCTTCGCGAGCACAAATTGATCCCACAAAATGAAACCAAGGGTTTCAATGAATTGGGGGTTTTCAATATCCGCGAGAGATTAAACGATTGGAGATGGGATTGAGTCAATTAGTGACTCAAATAAAGTTCTGGGCTCGATTACTTGAATGAACAGGTGTGTTTGTTCTGATTTGTGAATCGTATATTTCTGCCCTAATTTGATGACTTCTATGTTATCCTCTCGATGTTTGGTTCTTTGTTTCTGAATTGGTTTGATGTTCCCAGTGATTTTTTTTCTTCTTCTCTCGGTAAAAAATGGAAAAAGAAAAAGATTTGCAAATCGATTGAAAAAACGCCTTTTTCTTAGTTGCCGGTAACTATGTTATGAGGCGGCTAGGAATTAAGGGTGGTTTTCCTCGAATCAAAAATGATTGTATTGATTTGATTTTTGGTTCGAATGTTAAGTTTGCGTAAAAAAAATATACCGAGTCTTCTGGGAATTTTGTTCTTCGATTCAGGGCAAATTAGAACCCTTGGTATATGATGATTTTGCTCTGATTCCAATTGTTGGCCCAATTTTACGAATCTTTAATCAATGATATACCAAAATATGAAATAATCTCTATTTTCTATAAAATTTGTCATCATTTGTTTGTTACATGTTCCTATCTATTTATACAAAGTGAAACGGTACATAGTAAACCGTTGTGATGGTTCAGGGATATGGCAGTTATATCATAACTATCATATAACCGTTTTGTAACTGCTTCAGTTGACTTTTAAAGTCTGACTTTGTTTGGTTGACTTTCATTGACCGGGTCGTAGTGGGTGTTGACTGGGTCGATTGGGTTGGGTCGATTGGGATTAACCCAATAGTAAGAACGTCGAATAAAAAAAGTTGCTTATAAATTTTCACAAAAACATAGTTGCTTAAATAATTAGCTAAAAAAGTCTCTTATTCAGTTTCAGGCCTTTTTTTCACACCTAAGATATAAAACACACGTATTTATCTAACACAAAACATTAAACCGACTTATCAACTAGCAGTGATTACAATGTACTAACAAGGGTTACACAATACTACTAGCGAAGGTTTAACTCAGCAGTGGATTCATTCTTCTCGCAAAGGGTTTCATCAACTCTAGTGTGGTTCAAATACTTGGAATAATTCCCCGACCGAGGAACCTAAAACCCAATAATATGCTAGCAGTGGATTGAAAACCACTAGCAAAGCTGGTTTGAAATGCCCTAGCAGTGGATACAACAACCACACTCCAATCTGTTGACCAAGATTACAACAACCAAATCTAGGCGAAAAATAGTGATATTATGCATTAATATGAAGGATTACAAAAGATTCACATTAGTATGAAAGAGATGCCTAAGTGGGGGATTGCTAAGAAGCCTTAGGTAGGGGTGGTGGTAGATGTCAAGCTTGTGTCCTCTTTGGGTAGTTTTAGTATGATCTTTTCTATTCTCTTCGATGTACCTGATAGTGGTTGTAATGTTCCCATGGTTGTAGCTTGATTCTGTTCTCTTTTGATGTATCTGAGGAACATAATAGTTGTGTTGAAAATATATCTGTGAAACATTTTATCGAAATGTTTGTTTTGGTGTTGTTAATGAAACATATCACGTATAAAGGGGTTGACCGCATGATCAATACGCGCATAAAGTGGCCATATTGAAAAGTACTTACCATAAACTGTTAAAATTTATAAATGCCTAAACAATCCAATCGAATACAAGTATATACACCCACCACCTAAAGTTTGTTCATGTAACCAAAATAAATAAATAAATAAAACTTAAAATGTCATTCAAGAAACGTATCCGATTTCCTAACAAATATGGAAAACATGATACTCCAAATCATCATAACAATCTACATACATGAACTTAAACCTTATCATCTTTCCATACTCAAACTCACAATCTTCAAAAAAGTGGTTCGAGTCACCTAATGCATTCACATGATTCACCCGGTATGGATTGTCTCTATGATAGTCAATCTGAATTCGCATCATGTATTCAACTGCATCATTCCTAAAAAGTGCATTTTGAAAAAAATGCATAGGATGATTGTAAGAAAATGGTCTTGAATATCCTGGTGTTTAACATATACAAAAATTATATAAATGCATAGAAAAAAAAGTACACACAAAACACAAACTTACAAGTCTAGATAACTAGAAGAATTTCAAGAGACCTTCTGAAAAGACATCGCCTTCCTCACCAAAATGATCAAGGTGACCAAACCATTGGAAAATGTGTTGCATTCAAGCCATCACCTGTTCAAAAATATCAAAATAAATCTTAAAGATATATGTTATGATATTACTGAATATGATTATGAGATTTCAAGCCTACCTCCATCTTCATTATCAAGATCATTTTGTGTAAAAACAATTAAGGCCACACCAAGAACCTCAGATCTTTGCCCTACCATCAAAACCAAACACGGTTATATTCAAGCTATTGTTCTCCAATTTAGTAAAAACAATAACATCCCCAAATTCAATATCGGAATATTGAAGAGCAATGACCACATTTCATCATCCATAACATACAAAGGACGAGGATCATGACCTCCTTCATAGCCCCAAGTAACATCCACATTAAACTCCATTCCTTCAACAACAACAACAACAACAAAGACCTTGCAACCCAATACCATCTAGAAAATTACCGCAATGTCCGACAACAACATGATTGACAATTATAACATATACAAGTAATAAAATACACTTATTTTAAAAAACGTAAACAAAAATTAGATCTTATAAATAACTTGTGGAATATGAGGGTATGGCACCATAACTCAAACCTTATATGACTACTTTCTACAAAGCAGATATTCTCAACTTCCAACCCATTAGAATCATAGCCAAGAACGTAAAACGAGTCATCACCTTCTTGAACAAAGTGTAACATATGAACATCCGTATACATGTTTTCATGAACCAATTCTACCCATTTGTTACCTACAATCCTAATGGGACCTCCTAACCGAGCAACAATCCTTACTTTCTTCCGTTGTCTTTTGAATCCCGCTAAATATAAATGCCGATTCCCATTAAAAGCATGGTCAACAAATTGAGGAAGCTCAAGAAACCTGTGGTAAAAAGTTATGTTTGGTCGCACCACAAACTCGACATATGATTACCTTATAAACAATTACAAGCATGTAAAGTTAAGTTAATGTGGCCAAAATTTTTGATATGAATATTGAAACATAAAATACAGTCAATATTGATATGGGGACTATGACAATAAGCGATCACTTAACCTTTGAGAAATTCAATTTTAATAATTGAACGAAAACGATACAGTTGCACTAAAACAACTAGGGTTCCTCGGTAGAAATTGGATGTGGCCAAAAATAGTTAAAAGATAAAGGTTTTAGTGATCATAAATCGCTATAAAAGTCGCCGCACTATATCGCTACAAAATTCGCTTATCTAGTTTCCCGCCAAAATATTTTTCCCGCCTAAACACAAGTCAACAAAATAAGCATAAATACAGTCAATTCGATAGTACACATACAACAATCTACAATGGCTTTGAACTTATCTGGAAAAGGTAATTATGAACAAGTGCCAAACAGGAAAGGGGATGCTGCTGACAATTCGATAGTACACATACAACAATTCACAATGGCTTTGGACTTATCTGAGAAGAAAAAGCTAGATGGTGATGTTACGGATAAGGAGAACCAAGATGGTATTACACTAGAAAAAGTTAAGGCATCGGAAAAAAGGATTAAAGATATGGAAGAATTCTTTGAAAAACCCAAGGAAAGGAAAGCAACTGAAGAAGGATGTGGTTCTAGCAGTACTGTTTGAATGAATGTAATGGTTGAATAATGAATGATATGAGTGTAACGGTTGAAAATTTAATGGTTGTGTTGAAAATCTTATCTATGAAATAATTTATTGAGATGATTGTTGTAGTGTTGTTATTGAGAAGGTTGTGTTGAAAATCTTATCTATGAAAAATTTTATTGACTGATAGAACCAAGTCAGGACTGAAATAGACATCAGAAAATATTTAATCAAAATGATTACAATGTAACATACACATGGTAGTAGAACCATCATCACATAGTAGTTTGTAACATACACTAACTAGCCTTCACCATAGACTGAAAATAAATTGTTTCATCACCATCATGCCCGAAAGGAACCAAAATACAATTGTTTAGGGGTACATACCACCTCGAAGATCAAATAACTACCACATGGTAGCCTTCATCATACCTTCGAATTACTTGATAAGAAGAGGCTGGTATGACATGGAACCATCACTGGAACCTTCAACTATCACTTGATCATTAACCAAACCTGATTGCCTCATCACCCTTCATATCACCGATTGTTTACTACCAACTGCCTTAAATTCATCAAATAATCTCCTAGATTTCAAGGTACCAGTTTCAAAACTACTTTTCTTGGACACATATTGAACTACAAGAGAGCTTCCAACTGTAGGAAGGTCATCATATCATCAAAAAGCCTCTTACACTTTAAATGGATGGTTTGAATAGATGGGAGTAAACTAGTAGCATGGATCCCGGTCATGATTACCAAGGAATTAAAAGTCGTTAAAAGGTTCTTACCTCTTAACGGACTAATCTCGAACCCACATTCGTTGAAAACACTCGTAACAAAGTGGACTTCGTGTTAAAGAATCTTCAAAGTCATTGACACATAGGATCTTACCGAGTCCTTAAACAAGGAGGAATGTATTCAAGGTCATTATTACCACCAAATTCAGATTTTCCACCTAATAAACTAGCTTCAACAAAAGGCTTGACATAAGGTGTCCTAAGGTAAGTCCGGTGAATTTTTTTCCTCTTCTTCCCATGCCATTAGTTCTTCAAACTACAAACAATGACATCTTTTTTTTTTTCTTTTCGTGACTTTTAATTTTAGATGTCGGTTCATCGTCTGAGGAATCAAAAGACATGTTCTTGTGATAGTAGCTAACTAAATGAACCTGTGGCTGATGACAAACATAGATCTCAACTAGACCATGGAGCTCAGCCATGACATACTGATAACGCTACACGCGTCGTTCGGGGTCAAAGGAACTTCCTTTTCGTCGAGCAAGTTTTTCAACACCCTAGGAAGTGAACCTAATCGTTGTAGTGTAGTATTAGGGTAAGCCACGGGTATTGATATCGTTCTCTAGGGGAATAGGAATGCTAGTAAGAAGTTACTACGCCTAAGGTTGTGGTTGAGGAAGATTATTTTTTATCTTTTTATGTTTTTTTAGAAATTAAAAGGTACGAATCTCGGGGTATTGGATTTGGGGGGTTGGTATTACTACCGATTACTCTACTTATCTAATTATCTAATCTAAGGTGTATGTAGTCTATGTCTAATTATTGTGTGCTCGTATGATAGTTTAAAGATGTGTTTACTTAGTTTTACTACTCCTTAATTATCTCCTATTGGTGGTTGAATTGTCACGTCCTTATTCCTAGTTGCTTAGTGTCTAAGGTTGTAGGTATATGCTTCTCCCTAACTCTTCGAACTTACCAAAGGGTCTCGTCTACAAACCCACTAGGGATGATAAACTCTTACTCTAAGGCACTCTTTGGATGGTTTAGCTTACAACTACTCAAGGAGTCATATTCTAAGGTTCACAAAGATTTAATCAAGCATTAAGTACAAAACGAATGACCTATCGCATTACTAGATCATTAATCAACTAAGATAAGAGACAACCAATCAATATTCAATAATTAAGTTTCATATTCCCTAAGCAAACACACAAGTAAATTAGCCGGACATGGAAAACATGCAAGCATACACACAAATAATCAAAGACATAATTGTATTAATGAAGTAAACACTTATCTTGATGTAAGATAGGGTTTGGAACCCTAAAATACTGTACAAGACAGCCTTGGTTCGGTTTAGGTTTTTACTCCAAAAGACTACACCCTAAAACTGAAAAATTCGGATTCTATATATAAGATTACACTTGCGACGGCGTCACCTTATGTTTTGTGACGCCGCCGGATCGGCCATTAGGTTTCGTCTTGGCCACGTTAGACTTGGCGACGGCCACCTTATGCTTGTGACGCCCTCTTTCAGCCTTCTGCCGCCTGATTGCATCTAGGCCGCCCTCGAGCTGCGACGGTCTACTTTTATAACTGACGTCGCCACTTGAAAATATGAGTTTTGCTTCAGCCGTCACACAAAATCCTCCTCGACGTCGCCGACTTTAACACCTCGACACCCACCTTATGTTTTCAGCAGCTTTGAGTGTCTCGACTGACTTTGGCCATTTTCTTCACATATTCACGCCTTTTTGTCCAAATAAGTGCCATTCCAGCATTTTGCCTTCAAGAGACCTAAAAAGTGAAAAGGAACAATATTAAGCAATAACGGATACAAAATTGATCAAATAAGGGCTTAAACGACCCCTAAAAAATGTACCTTTTAAAACCTTATCACATACAGTTTCTTGACATCATTATCACCTTCTACAAGGGTCAACCCTTCATCTAGACTACTACTTGGAAGACAAAAATACCAAGCCCAAATATCCTCCTTAATTTCTTTCAACAGTATGTCACATATTTGAGAATACGATAACCTACTCAACCTAGGTAACCTCAAATGTAAAACATCTCCACCTAAATAGCTTAAGGGATAAAAACAGAATCGACTGCCATGATAAACATCAAACCCAAGATCTTGACTGTTTTTAGACATTCTGTGTAACAACGGAAATAATTTAGCAAAACAAAATATTGTTGTAAAAAACCAACTTTAGTTTACATTAACAAAAAAAAGTAAATGGACAAACTTACAGCCATTCTTGATACCATAAATCACCACAGGCCTTTGATTCTGTGTTTTGTGATGCCATAGTTAGTAGAAATATAAAAAATACAAAATATATGTAAGATAAAATTTAGTTTTGGTTAATAAATCTAATGATATATCTAAGATATAGTCAAACTCACCCATACCAAGACAAAGTCACCTAGTTACATGTTGGATAATGCATAAATAGCTATTACCCAATGGACAATACTTGTAAAGTAGCATGCATGGGTTTGCCCTACTTTGTATATCCATAGTTTGGTGTGTGCTTTTTTTTTGCTTATTTTTTTAGAAAAATATTACTAGTATACAAATTTGTAGTATGTCTAGTTATCCCATTACATTAGTTTGAAGACAACAATATAATACAACATACTGAATACAAAAATTAAAACCATTCAAGGGAGCATATGGTTATCAATTTGTTTCAGATAATACATCAAAACTAGAACATCACTAAACACAAACACGGTGTTTAAAAAAAAACCTAGCCATTTGTTCACGGTATGAAAGTGCAGCCTGAATAGGATCCTTCACATCCAATGATAGACCAAAACCCAAGCGGTATAAAAAAATACATACCCAAATACCACAGTCACCAAATATCCTACCGCTTCGGTACTTGATCGATAGTAAATGTAATGAAATAACTTGCCGATCAATGCCTTTCTTCTCAAATACTTGCGCTTTGTGCTAGGACCTCGTGTAATTGTAGTGTGGACAAAAGTTAATCGTTATAAAAATCTAATGTTTTAAAACCCGTTAAACGGTTTTGTATTAATTCTTATGACATATGAATAAATAGTCAAACCTGTAACACTCCTCCCTCGCTTGATATAAAACTCTCGCCATTCCTCTTCAAAAGTTTGACCGCTATCATAAAGGTAACAATGCCTCGTGTCATCTCTCTAAACGCGCAAGACACCAATGAGCTTCAGCCATTAATAGGCATCAAAACCTACAACGCGGGTCACAAACATAACATTAATATATGGCAAAATCTAAACAGTTAATTATATGAATGAGACTGACTAGAATAAAATATATATATATATATATATATATATATATATATATATATATATATATATATATATATATATATATATATTGACACTTACGTGGTTAACGCCGCACCATGGAATATAGTATCTTTCACCATTAGCATACCACAACGCAACGTTTTTGTAAACGTAAGTCAACAAAATAGCTACTAACCATCGCCAATCACCGATCGGTCTAACATGCCAAAGGTAATTAACCCACAACTCTGTGTCAGAATTTCAAAACATGAATGAGTGTGATAAACGCTATAAGAAATCAATTCAATAAGTACTTGTATGAGTACTTGCCTCATCCCCTATCCAACCTTCCTAGGCGGGTCTAAGCAAACCAAACTTTCCCAAAACCTTCTATCCACACACAAATCGTCACACCAAGGAAATTTGCGTTAAGCGTCCAATTTGTCCAAGAAATTCGCAAATTCATTTGTAAATGAACTCGTTGACAAATTGTCGGAGCTGCAAGATCCTAGTATATGAAACGATTACACTTATAATCAATTGTCATTAACAACATATATTTTAAACGTTGTCAAGAAGTATTTTTCATACCTCAACCCAAGGGGACGACAATTTTAAGTTTTTCACTCATATCCGACAGTGTAATCTAGAGCATCATCTTTTCTTTTCAAAGATATGCCTTGGTCCAATAATACTAATTAGCTTCACCCGAACGCTGATCACTCCTTGTGGAAACCGCAAAACGACTCTAACGCTTCTTCATATGATCCGAAGTTCATGATTGCTTCTCCCTTTTCTTTCGCTCATTTTCATATTAAGCTTTTCCTCTTCCCGCTATATCAACTTGTCCTCTTCCATCCTTAACCTCTTCTCTTGTTGCATCAACTGCCGCTCTTTAACCGCACTTTGTAATTATTCATGTCGCAACCTTGATTCTTCTTGGATAATAAATTCCCCAGCGTTATATAGTTACTATCGTTATAATATGTTATGGTATGGAAAGGGTTTTACACTTGTTTACTGATTTTGTAAATTACCTTTGCAACATCATCATCCTGAAAATCATCTAGCCGCGTTGATGAACTAGTATCAATGCTTGACTGACTTGACTCAAACAAGTCAAGAAAATCATGATTAAGCTCATCACAAAATTGTGCACTTAGATGCCGAAGACCATTAGTTAACTCCAATTTCTCCTAAGAATGTAAAAAAGTATTTATAAAAAGCATATATACGAAAAATAAATTAATTTTTGAATCCACTTCTAGTTATTTTCTAACCACTGCTAACCTTAACAATGCTTTCTGTTTTGTTTATGTTTGTGATATGCAGGTATGAATCATTGTTTGTATACTTTGGAGCTTTTTGGAGCTTTTGCTGTTAAGTGTTATTATTAAAAAAAATAAAAAATAAAAGTGGTTGCCTTATCCACATCTAGAGTCTTTCAAACCATCGCTAGTGGTTTTCAATCCAATCGCTAGCGTGTTCCTCGATAATGGATACTTAAGGGGATGTTTTGTAAATTTGTTGTATCCATCGCTAGAGTCTTTCAAACCACGGATAGTGGTTTTCAATCCATCGCTAGCGTTCTCGATAATGGATACTTGAGGGGTTTTTTTTAAATTTGGTGCAAACGTATTGACGCCTTTCAACAAAAGGATGTCAAAGTATATATAAAAAAAAGGATATATTACCCCATTTCTTTCTCGAGCAAGAACCTGAAATAAATGATACAAAATATTAAGGACGTATATTATTATCATTAGGTCGTGTGATTATTGATGGGTCTATGAGGAGAATATAAAGTATAAATAACCTGAATAATTGCCTCGAGTTTGAACAAACGCTTATTTAACTCTGTAATAACACCATCCTGTATTATGTTGATCTCTATTATACCGCTCTCACTCCTACATGATAATAGGTAAATGTTTCCTTTCAGTCTTGCCACGCTTATGTGCTGCGCCATCTTCTTCAACCACTCGTTAGTGAAGATGTGTGGTTTTCAGGTGGAGTTCTAGGTATGTAATCATGGAAAACGCCGTAAACTTTATATACCAATCGAGTCTCCTCTCTGACTATTGTCGATTGTAAGTTCTTTACAGATTGGAATCCTTAAAAATGAAATAATAATGTTGAATAAAAGATTGCATTAATGTAGAATAAAATATTGCATTAATAAGAAAAATTTGATGAAGACTTTTACCTTTCCAAAAAGAAACTTATAATCAGATCTTTTGAAGGGTGTATTCTTTGGCCACGCTACTCCTCTTGGCATAATATCAGGAACTTTATTCCACCATAGAATGCTTCTTTCAAATGACTCCAGTATCCATATCTATACGGATTTTGCAAGTTTAATAAAAAATAATAACATAAAATATTGATACATAAAATGACTCCAGTGTATATTGATACATAAAATATTAACCTTGAAAGCCCAGCGAACTAATCTCGACAGTTGTATAGGTTGGAACAGACTTGTGGTCTTTGTTAATACCTTGAAGGAAATCCCACTTGTGTTTATCCACAACATCCAAAATTTCATCATGCAAATGCTTCCAAATATGCTCTCCCCATGGAAAGGCATCCCAATCATCTAGGTTTTCAACTAATCGCATGAGAGTATCATCAAATTCCTGAACCAATAATCTGCCCATGAAGATAACCTCCAAAGCTAACAATAGACAAAGACGTATTGCATATTCGTCGCATATGATACCAAATGCCTCTTCATCCTCAATTAGACCAAGAATATCTAAGTTTGTAATTTTTGAACCTGAACGTTTTGGGAAAACCCTTGACCTAAAATTGAGGTGTCCAGACATATATTTTTCAAAACTTACATTTCCAAAATGAAAACCTGTGATAATCGAAAACTCGACTGACGAAATGTAGGGGACGGTCTTCAATATAATATACAATCGGCATATCATAATGATTTTCATTCGGATAACATTGTTTTTGTAAAATATAATCTATCATATGTGCTTCGTGGTCAAAATAAGAAAAGGTCCAACCATTTACCGAAACAAGTTCCCCGAAACAACTTCCAACGCTTTTTATCCAACTTGGATTTTATTAAAGAAAAGTAGTTTGGTTTACTTCTGATGATGATTTTCGCCTCATATTCCTACAAATGAAAAAATATAATAAATAAATAAATAAATAAATAAATAATCAAAAACATATTCTACTTAATTACATATAAGGGGAGTAACAAAGCTGCATTCAATCATCCAAGCATATTGTACAATCATCTAAGCATGCACATTATTTACAATTAATGCATATTGTACAATTTTGTAATAAATACCATATATTACTTCATTCCTTAATGCACTTATTGCAAAAGGTACAACAACAAAGCATTACATCTCCAAACACCAGATAAATTAAAAACCCCAACACAATCAAAAACCTTTTGCTAACTTAAATAAACTAAATTGTTGTTGCAAAACTACGATTAAACATGATTAATTTCAAATAAAATACGGAAAAACAAAGATAATGTAATCATATATATGAATATAGAAATACATACCCAATACAAACATTTTTTGCGGATTTCGAGAAGACGGAGAGATCTTGGCTTGTGGGAGTATTTTGTAATGTATGTGTTATTCTAATTCATCAATAAAGGTTATGAAAGATATGTGATATGAAAAAGCGGCTAAAAAATGAATACGCTTATAAAAGGTATTTTACATGATTCTGTAAAAAGGATAAGAGTACAAAAGTACAAATTTTAAAAAGCGCCAAATTAATTCGCTTAAGTCTAAACCAAGATTGGGAAGGGACTAAAGGAATAAAATAATATTTTCCAAAGTTTGACTTTTTCCTCGAAAATAGCAAAAAAAATCGCTGGATCTAAGTCGATTATAAATCATAGGTACGAAAAGGAACTTTCAATGATCGGGTTCTGAAAAGTGGAAGGACACTTGGCGCTCCTTGATTAGAAGGAAAAAGTCGCAAGTCTCAAGGTCTATTTAAGAGATACCCCAACTTTTTTCCTATAAAGTTTTGACACCTTGAGCAAAAGGTGTATTTGCATAATTAGCCCATGTTTTAAAACCTCAACTTTTTTATCGACCTTGTTTAGTCGTTGGTTTACTCACTGGTTCAACCGGTTGAATTATCAAATCGAACCGGTTATACATATACATAATTTTTTTCTATATTTAACATATAATGTTGCATGATTCCATAAATTTATCCCATTTTCTTCCTAAATTCAATTAAACTGATGAAAAATATTAATACTCCACCGATAAAGTTTGCTTTTTAAGTTATGTATCTATAATAATATAGCAAAGATTTGCAACAACAACCAACTTATGATTTTAAGTTATAGCAGTCCATATTAGTTGGTTTTTACAGTAATAGTTTAAAACTCTAATTGTCGAAATTTAAACCAACATTAGTCCTCGCCACTTCAACTTGTCAATTAAGCTTAGAATGTTGATAGGAAAAAAATTGTTTTGTTAGATTTTTGATAAAAAGTCATGACCCGGACGGGTTTATCAAACCGGGTCAACGAAAAACCGACTGTTTAATCCGGTTCTCAAACAAGCAAAAACCCAGTCACTTCCCGGTTGAACCGGCCGGATCAACCCGAGTTTTAAAACATTGGTTTTTTACTCATAGTATCTTTACCGACTATAAGTTTTTTTTTGAACACATAACCACTATAAGTTAAGTCTAACTTTTTTTCTAAAGTTTCGTAAAAAAAAAAAAAAAAAGTATATTTTGACATTTTCGTTACACGAAACACCTTAACCATAATATCTCAGCCATAATTATTTGTCACTGTAAAATATCGTCGTTATGCACAAATACACATCTAGTTTTAATAAATATATCTATGTGATTATTTAGAGGTAATAATGTTCGCCATTCAGCCAAAAGAAGTAATATAATTTGAGATCGAGGAACATATATACAGAGGCGGAGCCAGTAGGGTGGCTAGCGGGTGCTCGGCCACCCCCAACCGCCAAACTAGCCCACCTTGTTTCCTGATTTCCCAGCCACGTTTCAT
Organism: Chrysanthemum makinoi; assembly: GCA_910596185.1. Classification (NCBI taxonomy): domain Eukaryota; kingdom Viridiplantae; phylum Streptophyta; class Magnoliopsida; order Asterales; family Asteraceae; genus Chrysanthemum; species Chrysanthemum makinoi. The sequence goes on along the minus strand of OU343224.1, from coordinate 350,796,224 downwards.
AAAGTCTTTAATCCAGCCCCTGCCAACACGGTCGACCCTGGCCTTGGCTGAACTAGGTGACGAACTAAAGAATCAAACGAATGAGTGGCATCATATTAGGTTGCGTTTGTGATGGAGATTGGAGAACAAACACTTTATAACTTAATGATCTTTTTTTTAAGCTTTTAAAAACAGAGCTTAGTGTTTCTTTTTTATGGGGAAGACGACTCATATGTGTTTATTGTGGGCTAAGATAAACTTTTTTTTAATCCTATTTAGGTGTAAAGTTTTAGTTTACCCCTTTAACATTTAAAACTTGATGAAGTTAACTCCAATGTTAAATAGGTTGTTCAAAATATTTTGTTGAAGAGAAAATAACACGTGCAGCTTAAAAGGACTCAAAAAATCACATGCAATTTTCTTAAGTACTATCCACAATCTCGTTTGCTATTTTTAGTTGGGAAAATTGCATGAAAAGTCATCATTCTTGACACTCTTTGTCATTGTGTGTAGCGAACTATTTTTTTTCTTATTGTGGCACAAACCTTTTTAGATCGTGCTATTGTGTGTATCGGTGACTTGTTTTACCTGTTGGAGCCGGTCATGTTAACGACCGTTAACTTTTTTGTTGCACCGTTAGTCCTTTTCGATGCATTTTAACGCCAGTTATTATATTATTGCACAGTTAGTCATTTTCGCCCGTTTTACATCGTTTTCGTCCGTTTTGCACTTTTCCGCCCTTTTTGCATGGTTTCGTCCGCTTTACACTTTTTCGTCCCGCTTTTACACGCCGTTGCTCGCTGCGTTTTACATGTTTTTAAATGCGCACGCTTTTACACGCGTTTTAAGCTTTTTTACGTTTTCGCCGCCCGTTTACACTTTTTTTCGTTTTACATGTTTTGCACGGTTTTAGATGCGCCCTTTTTAACGACCGCTTTATTATATTATTGCACCGTTAGTCATTTTCGCCCGTTTACATCCGCGTTTTAACGTTTTCGCGTTTCGTCCGCTTTTGCACGCTTTTAAATTGCGCTTTTACCGCTTTTTTTTGCTGTTTTGTCCGTTTTACACGCTGCCCGATTTGACGCGTTTTTTGCGTTTGCGTCCGTTTTTACGCGTTCGATACGTTACGTTTTAGATCGCGTTTTACACTTTTAAATTAGTTTTGTCCGTTTTTCACGCGCACGTTTCCGCACGTTTTGCCGCCGTTTTTAATTAGTTTTTCATCGTTTTGCACGTTTTCGTCCGTTTACGTTTTTGCGTTTTAAAACGCGTAAAAATGTAAAACGCATCGAAAACGTAAAAACGACAAAACGGAAAACGACCAAAAACATGTAAAACGGACTAAAACGCGTGTTTAAAACGAACAAAAAGGTGTAAAACGAATCCAAAAACGTGTAAAACGGACGAAAACGCAAAAAACTGAACAAAAGGTGTAAAACGGACGCAAAACGGTAAAACGAACGAAACCGTGGCAAAAACATGTAAAAAGCGAAAAAAAAAAAAACGCGGTAAAACGGACGAAAACGGTAAAAACGGACCAAAACGTAAAAACGAACAAAAAGGTGAAAAACGGACGAAACCGTGCAAAAACATGTAAAAACGAAAAAAACGTGTAAAACGGACGAAAACGTGTAAAAAAACGAGCGAAAACGTGTAAAAACGAGCGAAAACGTGTAAAAACGGACGAAACCTTGCAAAAACGGACGAAAACGTGTCCAAGTTCTTCAAATCTTTCGGAAACTCCTGGTTTTAGTAAGTCTAGCCTGATTAAAACCATACCATTGAATTTTGTACTAACAAGTTGGCGTCATCCGTGAGACCCAAACCCGCGACCACGTTTTAATGGATGTTGTGTTCATTTTATTCTCTTTCTTTTTAACGAGTGAAACCTCACCCGAGTCATCTTTGCCGTTTGAAACATAAACCCTTGAATACATGGATCACATGGCAAACCACATTGAAATATTGAATAGTTTGGGTTGCTCATGACCTAAAAGTTTGCTTGATGAAACTAAGAACCAGAAATCAGGACTTCAGATAATGCGGTTTTGGCACCAACTTCTCAAGCCTTGTTAGTGGGAGTTATTCGGTAAGTTGCCTTATATCGATCTTCAAAAACTAAATCCAAAAACCACAACTACGTCGTTCTGGTTTCTAAAGAGATAAAGAAACAGAAGTTCACAAAACCAAAATCAGCAATAAAATCAACTTCTAACACGTTCCAATGACAAAACATCTTATCTTTAAAGATCCCAGTCAGACAATGAGACAAATGATAAACTATTCAATTAACTAAGCAGACTACAAAACCGCAAAGTGTAACCAGAATTGATTTCAATTTGTCAAACAATGACGTCTACCACTGGTGATGCACGTGGAGAACTTAAGAGCATTTGATACATCTGCAACGCTTCATCCTCATCAAACAGCCTGTAGTCGATTCTCATCCACACCTTCTTTAGCACAGGTGACTTAGCCAGAATAAGTTTCACAAAATTTAACTCATTCCCCCAGTTTTTAAACTTGACAATATGTAGTTCGCGCATATGCTTCAACCAAATATCTGAATAATTCTCGAGTTTAAAGGAATGTAAGTCATCTTCAGTAAACAACTCATCTTCCATGGAGGAGTCATCTTCATCAAGGCCCAGATTGTCAATCTACAAATAGTGTCGGTAGTTATTGTGTTAGTGTGTATTTCGGCGAGTCAAGACTAATAGGATATAAGATTGGTTTATGTTATCACCCCTACCTCAATTTTCTCCAACTTCGGGGAGCTTTTCATTATAAGAACAAGAATAGATAACCCGTCATTTTGTTTCTGAGTAAAGCATACGTCATGCATATATAAGAATTTGAGGTGTAATGTGCTTGGAAGCTCTCGTGGAACTCTGCCATGAACAAAAGGCTTGAAAATCTAAAACAAAGGGTTAGTGATAAGCCAACTCATTCCCGCAAGTTAAATCAATTATATACGATGTGAAGAAAATTACCTCAAAGATGCCAAATGGAATAGAGAGACTTTCTATTAATGGTAAACACTCGAATAGGTCGATAATGGTAAAAGTGTCAATACTGTGAGAGATGTAAGTATAGTTAACTTCCTGCAGAAGCTTACTATAGTCAGATAAGTTATAAAAAGGCCGAAATGGAACACTTTTTAAATAAGAACTTACCAGAGTCAAAGTCTTGAGTAATGGACAAGTCGATAGGAAATGTAGAAGTGATTTTTTAGAGATGTATATATATTTAAAAGATAAGCTCGTAAGACTACGAAATCCATTGAACGTTGGTTGATGGACAAATTCACAACCTTTGAGACATAGGTCTGTTAAGTGATGGAATGAGAAGAGAGATAGGGGTAGCCTATACGCCCCAAATTCAAAGTCAATTTCTAATTTCTTGACAGTATTTTTCCTTGACAAATGATATAATATATTATCGAGCTCCGGACATGTGTCACCTATAAAACATCGTTCATCAGGGAGCATGGAAAGGGTGAACTCATGTAGTGGACCTTCGTGCATTAACAAAACTTTGCATATCGCATTCAAAAAATTATGTCTCTTCGTCAACTTTTTCGCATCACTTGATCCATCATCTGTTTGCTCCACAGCAGGCAACTCAGCCCCATCAGCCGATACTTGAAACTTCTCCTCCTCAAACACAAGTTTGGGGATTTTGGTCCAACGGTACCTCCATTCCCTAGAGAGGATGCTTGTCCGTACAGCCTCTTGAGTCGGCATAAGACATAAGATGTTTTCTATTATGCCTGGAGGAACATTGCTGATCCTATCCATCTCAGAATATTCTTGCTGGCAGCAAAATTACCTACTGTATACACAGCATAAAAATTGTTTGATGCACACACAAATAATTCTAATATTAGTAGAATATGAAATAATGACGTAACAAACCTCCTCGCAAATTTTGGACAAAAATGATTGTTGATGATAAAACATGAAGGCATAGATATAAACGTCATATTAGCTACGGACAAAATAGAAATGAAAGTACCACAACTGTTAACTCTTCAAAGTCATAGTAACTAACAAAATTATGGGTTTTGGGATTGCTTACTTTTGTTCTCCTTAAGCTTATCTTTTAGCATATAAGCAGTTTAGAGTGCTTCGATAAAAACAATTTCCTTCTGCTAATTCGCTTATTTTGGGTCAAAGAAGACCCTGCTTATACTAAAGTGCTTATTTAAGATGAACCAGTATTACTTCTTTACCCTCATATAGTCATATATATAACCTAAAATCTTACTAACGAGGATATGACTGACATTTTCTAAGAAATTATTCTTTATTGGTCTTATTGTATTTCACTATTTCTAGAACTGCCTTATGCTTAAAGCAAATTATGGGGGTGTTTGGGATTGTTTTTTTTTCTTCTGCTTATGCTTCTGCTTGAAAATAAGTACTTCACGAAATATTGTTTGGATTTGCAAATTTTGTGGAAACAAATGCACTATACTCGAAAAAATAAATCGTTGAAAAAAAATCCAATTAATCCATTTTAAAATGATTTTCGGTTCAATTTGATGTTAGAAGAAAATTCTAAAATTCATCTCAAATAAGCAGCTCCTCGCCTCGGATTGGAATATCCTTATGTTACCTCAAAATACGCACATAAGCGAAGCACTTTCAATAACACCATACTACTTCTGCTCAAATGTGTACCTAGTGATGTTTGAACCTTAAACCACTTGTAAGGGGGTGTTTGTTTTGGCTTATCTAGCCAGCTTAAGGCTTATTTGGTTTTGGGCTTATGTTTAATAAGCTCACTTTTGTGGCTTATTTTGAAAATTTCCGGCTTATATAAGTTCATTATGTCATAATTGAACTTATATAAGCCAGAAAGTTCAGCCAAAAAAGGTGAGTTTATGAAACATAAGTCCAAAACTAAATAAGCCGTAAGCCGGCTACATAAGCCGAAACAAACACCCCCTGATTAATATACAACAATAGCTAGCTGGCAGAATCATAACAGTTTGGTGATGGTTAAAAAAGTATATTCCTAGGGGGTGTTTGTTTCGGCTTATATAGGCGGCTTGTGGCTTATTTGGTCATAAGCTCGCATTTTGTGGCTTATTTTAAAACTATTAGTTTCTTATGACATAATAAACTTATATAAGCAGAAAAGTTTCCAAATAAGCCACAAAAGGTGAGCTTATGAAATGATATACAAGAATAGCTAGCAGACAGAATCTTAACAGTTTGTAATCAAGTAACTGAAACTCATAATAAGCAGTTTGAAAAAATATAATAATAATAAATACCTGTTATATGATATTGAGAAGCAAAACAGAGGTGGTTAAGGATTGTTTTGGAGAAATGGTTCTTCACTGCGGTTTTTTACAAGCCTCAAGTAGTGGGTGGTTAATTTTAGTGGTGACAATACGGGTCGGGTCATGGGCCCATAACCTCAACTACATGTTACATGGGTTCAACATTTAAATAGGTGGTTTTTTGTTTTTGTTTTTTTTAACATAGACCCCTTTTAATTATTGAGGGTGCGTGCGTTTAGTATACGTTTATGGGAATCAAACAATGACTTTCATAGTGATATTAATTGTTTGGTGAAATATCTAGCTATCAAACAATGATAGCACACCCATAAAACTATACCACTGGGGTGAGGTGACTTTTTGATGCTCATTCCGGTGGGCCTCACTTTTTTATATCTCCATCACACTTTGTTGGGAATTATGTGAAGTAGGATTTCTGCTGTCATTACTGCCGAAGGTTTCTGCTGAAGTAGAAGCGAGAATCTGCAAGAAGTGATTCTCTTGAAGAGTACAAGCATTGCCGTGTTACTTTGCTGAAGGGTAAAAGTCGACTAGGATCAACATGCCTACTGTATTAAATGCTAAATCATTATTCTCTTTGAACGGCCCGAGGTTAGCATGGGTTTTATTGTACGCTTCAATATAGTTTAGTTTATTAGTCATTAAATGCATGCTTGCATGTTTAGTCGATTGGGTAGTAAGATATTAGGGTTCCTTGTTTATAAAAGGAACCATAGAGTTTGTAATAGAAGACATCCAAACATAGAGTTTCAGTGAATAAAAGATCCATAGAGGATCTAAGTGTTCTTAGTAATAACAACTTGTGTTTACATTCCGCTTTAGAACACAAGTTGTAGAGATTTTCTATTAGTTTGCTTATGATTACATAGGCAACACTAACGATCCACGAGTGCTAGATCTTTCAAGGTCTGAGAGTGTGCAACGTGTTAAAACGGTTCAACAAGTGGTATCAGAGCCTCGGGAGAGTCTCTACGATATTGAGAACCTTATTTTCCTCACCCAAATACAATCAAAAACTTATTTACAATGCCTGGGCGATGATGAATCGATGTCACAAACACCGACAACAACAACATCATCAAAAACACCACCTCTATGCAACAACTTAGTCTCTCCAACAATAATGGCAAGTTTCCTTATCTGAAGAAGGAAGAATATGATCTGCTGACAATGAAGATGCGTGGATCTCCAATATTGATTGGAATCTATGGGAGATAGTAAAAAATGGAAATGACTTAAAAGACCAAAGACCATCCTGATCTTGATGGTAAGTTCACCATTGCTCCTCCCAAAACCGCTGAAGAGGTTTTGGTGCAAAGAGCACAAGGTAAGAATCATCCTCCTTCAATCTATTCCTGAAGATCACTTAGGTGATTTTCACCACATGGTTGATGCAAAGGACATCCGGATGGCTCTCAAAGCTAGGTTTGGTGGTAATGAAGAGTCCAGAAGAATGAGGAAGTCCATGCTTAGACAACACTTCCAAGAGTTCAATATTTCGGAAGAAGAGGGTATCCACAAGGGATACTGACTGGTTTCACAAGATTCTAAGTCAGCTAAACCAGCTGAATGCAAAGCCTGACAATGATGATAGCAACTCTAAGTTCCTTCGATCTTTGCCTCCATCTTGGTTGCATGTGAGTATAGCCCTGAAAGCTAAAGGTGGACTGGACATGCTCACTTTTGACGAGCTATACAACAAACTCGTGATCTCTTAAACGATGTCGATCTCCCTACCGTGCAACCTCCTCGGTCATTCACCTTTGTTGGGACATCTCACTCGAATATGATGATGCATGCTTCTAGTCCATCTTATTTACCATCATCATCATATCATCCCACTCCTTCACATCCTCAAGCTAAGACTGGAAGTATATTGGAGGATGTCCTTCACTCCTTTGTTGCTGATTATGACACTCAGCATCATCTGGTATATGAAGACTTTGATCAAGTGGACCCACTTGAGATGGAGGAGATGAAGCTGAAATGGCAAGTGGCCATGCTTTCAGTGGATATCAAGAGGTTTGAAGAGAAGACAGGAAGGAAGTTTGGATTCAAGGGAAAGGATCCAGCTCGATTTGACAGGAGAAAGGTCAAGTGTTTCTCTTGCCACCGATGGGTCATTTCGAGGGAATGCAAAGCAGGAAGAATGGAGAGAGTACTACTACAATACCTTCGCCAGAATCGAAAAGGAACTAGCACTTCAGCAGCTCTAGTCACCTTGGATGAACAGGTCAACTGGGTTGCTCATGAACCTGTGAATGTGGAAGGCTGCGATCTGAGAGAAGCTTGGACTGCGGCAAGGTGCACTTCGTAAGATAGGCATGATCAGTTTGCCTTCATGGGTCTTTCTCGGTACCAAATGTATATTTGGTTGTAGTAAGAGATACAATGAACTAAAAGAAGCTTATGATACTATGAAACCTAGATACAATGCATGCTATGTTGATAATGAAGCTTATAAACTTTCGTTAAAAACATTAGAAAGACAAAAGGTTTGGTTTCAAAAGAATCAGATTGCTTATGAAGAAAAGATTAAGGTGCTTCAATTTGATCTAGATATTGCAAACATTAACTTGAAGCGCGATGAGAATGAAAAAGCGATACTCTTCTTGAGAATCTAGAGCTTAAAGAGAAACTTGCTGAGGAAATAGCTAGACATAAACAATGGTTGATATCAGGTGAAAATCTAGCTAAAGAAATCTATAGTAGTCGGTCGGTGAATTCTGGAATAGGTTTAGGTTTTCAAAAGTATGTAGGATTGGAAGCTAGGAATGATGGGCGTAAATCTACACCTGGGGCTTAGAACATTTTATAAAGGAAGGTGATTTGCATGCTGTCCCTGGACCTATTAGAGGTGAATTCATGCCCACTGACTTGTCTATTCGTTGACTTTGATGGATCACACCATCTGTATGGCAAAAGTCAAAAGACTTGCCAGACAACGATGCTTCATCTTATGATTTTGTCTCTTTCTCTGAAAGTGACAATTCATCGGATCAAGGATCTACTTACAGCTGTGATCCAAGTGATAAGTCAGACCTTCCCAAGCCCTCACTTGAGCCTACACCCAAGCCTGCACCCAAGACTATCTACAAGCCCTCTAGGATAGCTGGCGAGGAATCAACTTCCAAGCATGTTTCCACTGAAGACTTGTCTTTTACATCTTTGCATAATTTGTCTATTAAAAACAATTCCTTTAATGTTTCTGGTTTAAATACTTCTACATGTAATCGAACATCTTCTTTGTTGAATCCATCTTCCAAAAGGAAGACTTGTTTTGTTTGCGGAAGTAAAATTCATTTAATTAAGGATTGTGATTTTCATGAGCAAAGATCAGGTGCATGTGCTCTTCAGCAAAACCTAGACCAGTGTGGACTAATGTTAAAATTATTCCACCACATGTCCCACAAGCTAGAACTGACCCTTCTTGGAGGAAATCTCCTAATAGACTTTATGTGGGACCCACTAGCCCATACTTTAAACATGGTTATTGGCCTGCATATGTTGACTCTATGAAAAATGGGAAAGGATGTTGGGGCACTGCATCAAGTCCTCAACAGGTTGTTCTTGGAATAATAAAAGACCTAACTATCAATGGAAACCCAAGAACAATGGTGGATCTTACTCTTTTGCTAAACCTAAATCTAATGATCCACAAGGCAGGTTCAAGTCAATAATGACTTGAGCCTCCTCGTGATACTAACATTCCTTTGTAAATATGTTTGTTTTTATAGGATCATCCCCGTAAACATAAAGATATTGGTATTGTTGATAGTGGCTGTTCACGGAGTATGTCCGGTAATAGAGATATGATGCACAATTTTGTTCCTATTGAAGAAGGAGGGAATGTGACCTTTGGTGGAAGTGATGGTAGAATTACTGGAAAAGGCACAATCAAGACACCTCTTTTGAACTTTAAAAATGTGTACTATGTTAGGGAACTTCAGAACTTCAACTTGTTCTCTGTCTCACAAATTTGTGACACCAAGAACAAGGTACTCTTCTCTGAAAATGAATGTCTTGTGCTTTCTAAAGAGTTCAAGCTTCCAGAAGATACCTCAATTCCGAGAGTCCCTCGAACTCACAATCATGTACACATTCAACCTCAATGATGTTCACCCGATGGTGACCTCACCTATTTGCTGGCTAAAGCATCATTGGATGAGTCCAATAAATGGCATAGGAGAATGGCTCATGTGAATTTCAAAACTATAAACACTCTCTCCAAAAGGGGTCTTGTCGAAGGTCTTCCCACCAAAGTGTTCTCCAATGATCATAATTGTGTTGCATGCAACAAAGGGAAGCAACACAGAGCATCCTACAAAGTTGTCACTGCAGTGAGCATCATCTCTGAACCTCTTCAGCTGTTACATATGGATCTATTTGGTCCAACTCAAGTCAGAAGCATTGATCACAAGTTCTATTGTTTGGTTATCACGGATGGTTATAGCAGATTTTGTTGGGTGTTCTTTCTAAGAACTAAAGATGAAACAACTCCAGTGCTGAAAGACTTCATCACTCTCGTTGAAAATCAGTTGAACAAGAAGGTTAAGGGAATTTGGTGTGATAATGGGACAGAGTTCAAGAATGCCATTATTATAGAACTCTGTAGGTCTAAAGGGATAAAGAGGGACTATAGCAATCCAAGAACCCCGCAACAAAATGGGGTGGTTGAAAGAAAGAATAGGACCTTGATTGAGGCTGCAAGATCTATGCTTGCAGACTCCAAACTACCCACTATGTTTTGGATGAAGGCTTGGCACAGCTTGCTATGTGCTTAACAAGGTCTCCATTACTAGACCTCACCTCAAGACACCATATGAACTTCTCTTTGGGAAGGTTCCTGTCATTCATTACCTCAAACCTTTTGGTTGTCAAGTGACCATTCTAAACACCAGTGATCCGTTGGGGAAGTTCGATGAGAAGGCTGATGATGGCTATATTGTGGGTTATTCAGCTAATAGCAAAGCTTATAGAGTGTACAACTTATCTGCCAAGAAGATTGAGGAGACGTTGAACCTGAGATACCACGGAGGATAAGCCCAATGTTCAAGGAGTGGTCATGTGGTCTTTTGACCTCGACTACCTAACTGATTATCTGGGGTATACCATACATATGGCTAACCAAAGTGCAGACTCTCAAGATTATCCCACTAACAATGCAGTACCTTGGATCTGACTCTGAAGTGAATTTGAAGATAATGAACATCCCATACTTGTGCCTTCTTTCTCCCCTAACAATGTTGCAGGTAACTCTTCAAGAGATACTTACTGGCTGGCGTGAAGATGAATCACACTATCTGAGGACCTTGCTAGGCTACAGACTCAAGAATTTGCGCTAAGCTTGAAGCGAAAAGGTAACGGGAGCTTGCAAATGAGGCTGTCGATTGAAACCATTTTTCTGGCTGACATCGATCTCTCCCATTGTCATCAAATCTGCTGAAAGCTCGTCTGTTACTACTCCTACTCCTACTAGAGTGTCCACAGACTTTGGGGAACTGTATACTCGCTTTCCAAGTCCTTCAGATCTTGGAAATCATCAACCCAAATCGGCATTTCTCCTCACCTTCCTTTGACACAACTTTTGTACCAACTGTGACGAATCTTGAACCTACCATTGAAGTCAACCCCACTGCTACTAAAAGAATCAACTTTTCTCACCCTCAATCCAATATCATTGGAGACATTCTAGCTCTTGTTAGAACTCGAAAGGCTATCTCTAGCCCTAAATTTGGACAGGTTGCTTTTCTTTCCTATGTCTCAAATCAGCAAAGAGACAATCACATAGACTACAAGCATTGTCTGTTTGCATGTTTTCTTTCCCAAGTAGAACCAACCAGTGTCTCACAAGCTCTTGAAGACTCAAGCTGGATTGAGGCAATGCAAGACGAAATGCAACAGTTTAAGAACCAACAAGTTTGGATCTTGGTACCTTTACCAAATGGGAAATATGCTATTGGAACTAAATGGATTCTGAAAATCAAAAGAGATGCACGGGGTGTGGTGATTAAGAACAAAGCAAGATTAGTAGCTCAAGGTTACGGGCAAGAGGAAGGGATTGACTATGATGAAGTGTTTGCACCTGTTGCAAGAGTAGAGGCCATTCGAATTTTCTTGGCATATGCCTCTTACATGGGCTTCATGTTATATCAGATGGATGTTAAAGGTGCCTTTCGTATGGAGATTGAAGAGGAAGTTTATGTCACACAACCCAAAGGATTTGAAGACCCAGATCATCCTACTCATGTTTACAAAGTCGTTAAAGCTCTTTATGGACTTCATCAGGGCACCAGGGCCGGTATGCTAGGCTTTCATCATTTCTCAAGCATGGCTAGAATATGTGCCATTGATAAAACTCTTTTTCTGAAGAAGAACTCGACATATATCATACTTGTGCAAGTGTATGTGGATGACATCATTTTCGGATCCACTAAAGAAGCTTGGTGTAGGGAATTCGAGGATCTAATGAAGGGAGAATTTCAGATGAGTGCCATGGGAGAGCTCACTTTCTTTTTGGGTCTCCAAGTTCAGTAGAAACAGGATGGGATATTTATCAGTCAGGATAAATATGTGAGGGACATGTTGAAGAAATTCGGCATGGAAGGTATCAGGATTGCCACAACACCTTATGAAGCTCCAAAACAAAAGCCAACAATGATCCGATCTACCTCTGAATATTCATTTATACGATCTATGATTGGTTCATTAATGTATCTAACACTTCAAGGCCCGATATTACCTTTCTTTGTAAGTGTGTGCTCTAGACATCAAGTCACTCCACTTACTTCCCATCTCAATGCAGTCAAGAAGATCTTTAAGTACCTCAAGGGCCAACCTCTTTTGGGCCTTTGGTACCCAAAAGAGTCTCCTTTTAAGTTGGAAGCATATAGTGACAGTGATTATGCTGGTGCAAATCTGGATAGGATATCCACAACTGGAGGCTGTCAATTCCTTGGAAAGAGATTGATCTCGTGGCAGTGCAAGAAACAAACCGTTGTGGCTACCTCAACTCTTTGAAGCAGAGTATGTTCTGCTGCAAAGCTGCTGGGGCAAGTACTTTGGATCCAAAACCAGTTCTTTGTACTATGGGTATAACTTCATGAACACAACTCTTTTATTGATAATCGAGTACCATATGCATTGTCAAAATCCAGCTTTTTTCACAAGAGAACCAAACATATTAAAATCAGACACCACTTTATAAGAGATGCATATGAAAAACATTTGATAAATGTGGCTAAAATTCATCTGAGATGATAATGTGGCATTTCTGTTAACTAAAGCTTTTGATGGACCAAGGTTTCAACACCTAGTGGTCAATATTAGGATGCTTAACCCTTAACTGCCTAGTTTAAGGGGAGGCATAGGCCTCAGGGGAGGCATATACCTCAAGAGAGTGTTGTATTTGGTCCTTTGCATTATTTGTTTTATTTTACTTAATAATGTTTCTATTCTTTGTATTGTTTGTTATTCTTAGTTAAAAAAAAAACTTTCTTTTGCAGATTTATTGTATTTCGGTGATGGTTTTTAACTCACCAGATATACCTTGTGTATATCAAAGAGTTGGCTAGTCCAAAGGGTACAGCTTTGGTAAAGACATGTCAAATCTGTTGATAGCTGTAATGGTTTGCTCAAAATCATAGGTGCGCAACCACCCATGCTTAATTGTGAGCGAGTTGTATGGTCCTCAATTCACCATGGTCTATTCCCTTTTGGAATCCAAGAATTGACTAGCCCACACGTATATGGATTGTGGTAAAGGCAACTATTTCCATATTTGGTTATCAATTCACCAATTCTAAGAATTGACTAGTCCTCGAGCAAACGGCCAGGTAAAGACACCTCAAATCCGTTAATATAGTTGCTGATTTGCTCATAAATCAGATGGTTATCAATGTACCATAGTTTACGAACTTAAACATTTGGCTACTCCAGTAGTAATGGCTATTGGTAAAGAGACATCAAATCCATTATTTTCAATGATTCACCTCTCGCAGATGTTAACACACCTGGATGTGATGAGAATAGTATGCAACTGATAAGTATTGATGTACATTATGTCATGTGTTGCTGCAAAGACCTGGAGTCTCAAAGGTTGATCATCATAGAGATGAGTTTGTTAGTGGTTCTTTGCTACTGATGTGTGAAAACAATCCTCTAGTACTGAAGTCTATAACAACTTGTAAATTTCCCTACCGATTTTTCGCGACCATATTTTTTTTCTTTTCTTTCCTTTTCTTTTCTTACGCTTCAATCTATAATCACGACCAGTTACGGCTAAAATATAAAAACGAACTATCAATACCAACGACATTATTTTTATAATGAGTTTTGAAGACGCTTTCAAAAATATAATTTTTATATTTTTAGGACACCGGAGAGTACGTCTCTGCTGAGACCGGACAACATACGCATACAAGTTATCTGATATTAATAATAAACAAAATAAATAAAACTAAATCATCCCCACATAACCCCACGTTTCCCCTTATCCTCTTCATTTTTCTTTCATGTTTTCTCTGCAACCATCTGCTACTCACCGCTTCTCTCCCTCCATTTTCGACTCTCTCTCTACCCCACCATCACCATCAACACTCCTCCAAAAATAGTAAACCATCCAAAATAATCATCCCACCTCAAGAATCAACCTTAAACCAAACATAGAACCATTCATGGCCCTTTTCCATGGAAACAAATCGACAAGACGAGGTCCCCATCTGATCCCTTGTCCCTAGGAGTTTCGGTTAAAGGCTAAGCTCAGGAAGAGCCACGTGAAGACCTGCAAGCTATTGGTATCATTACTCAAAGAGGCTCCTTATCATCTTCAAGACCAAAAGTGGTGGTCCAAGCACTCCTCCATTTCACCTATAAATAGGTTCAAGTTTTATCACAGCTTCATCACTTCATCTCACAAACAAGTCAAAAATTAGGGTTCATAGAATCAAAGGGGTTTTTAAAATTAGATTAGGGGTTTTGAAATTCGAAGGTTATAAGTCCGATTACAACATCAATTGATTCGTGAAGTGGCGGATTAGTTGGTTGTTCGTGTTGGGTCCTCTCGTCCGATCGGCATCTCGTCTCCTTGTGTTAAGGTTTTTACAATTTTCTTACTTAGTAAAGTTATAATAACAATTGATAATAAACTTGTAGATTTATTAATCTCTTGTGTTATGAATATTATCATGTTAGTGATTTTGATATTGGAGGTATTATTATGAATCGATTTTTGTTGTGTCGTGTGGCAGTCAAAATGAACCAAGAAAAACAACTAGTAAAATCATAGAAAGCAGATTTTGAACTGTCGACATTGAGAAAAATTAGTATAATGATTTTCGGTTTATGACTTAACAATCGCGACATATCATGTTTCCGTATTCACGGTTATCGTTGTTAAAGTTCGTTATAACCTTACCATTAGAACTAGTTTCGGAATTAGTCACTTTGAGTCGAGTCTTTGACTCAAGAACTACTCATATGTTGTCAAAATAGTGCGAAATATTTGTTAGTTCCTAAGGTCAAGCTAGAGCCATGGTTGGACTCGCGAGAGTCTTACAAATGGCTTGTGACATTTTAGTTCATTTGTAATACTTGAGGTAGTCCTATCGCTCTTAATGTGAGTCTTCGAACCACGAGCGGTGTGACTTACATTCAAATCCCCCTTGCCCTTTTGATACCCGTATATGTCACAAACCCAAAGATCAAGCAAAAGACCTTGGTGCCATATTTCCCGAGAAACTAAAGTCCGTGTACCTTGCTGCCGTTCCGTGTCCAAAATGATGCATTAGCATCATATATCATGTATCCACATATCTATTTTGAATGGCAAAATGCCACACGAAGTCACCTGCTTCTTATTGTTTTTCCCATCTGGGTGCGTTTGGTTCTAAGATTGGGCCGCAGCCCATCTTGTTTTGGAAAAACCCATCCGGCCATGTCATGTTGGGCCCAAGCCCACATCAAAGGGATGTTTGTTTTAGTTAGGGGCCGAAGCCCAGTCCTCCTAGAGGAGGTATAAGTTTTGTTCATAAACCAGTCCGCATACCAACTTTCGAGTCGTCCTAAGTACCGCTCGTTGGATCGTCGTCTCAATTATTATCATAATGTCTATTTCAACATGTTTCGCTACGACTACCACCGCTTATTCAATATCGATCACACACGTCTGTACTCAAACAAACGTCATTGCAACTCGACAAATATATAAAACCAACCCGATCTATTTTACTAGTTTAACGTTCATAAACACTAAACTACGCTTTTAATTATTAACGATGGTTTTTCTAATGACTCATATTTACACTACTATTTTAAAACGACAACTTTATAATCAAATTAGCAACCATCGTTATAAACGAAACTCAACCTTCAAACGTTAAATTATATAAATACTATATAAGCGAAACTATTTTCAATAATAACGCTTTATTATTTTTGAAAACCTATATTTAAAGCATATAAACGATTCATGCCCGATTTTCTTAAAAACGTTATACTATTCCTTATGCATACAAATGGTATTTTGTAACAAAAATAATATAATATATGGTTATACGTAAACACATATACTCTAAAACGACATTTTATAACTCAAATATGTTACTATTCATAGGAAATATTTTCCCTACGATGTCTTCTGGTTATCGACAAATCTGTGACGTATTCGACTTGATAAATCTTATCATCCTCTATATATTCACATAATTCCAAGAGCCAATACTTACAAACATTAAGAAACTGTTTTAAACTTAAGTGCGCCACACAAGCAACAACAACAATAAAAACATTTAAAATCTATAAAGTTAGTTAAACCTTATCGAGTCTTAATACGAAATAAAGACTAAACTTACCGTACTAATCTAGGTTGCATATTGGAGCCACTTGTTACTTGATCTTTTGAGCCTTATTCGAAATGCTAAGGTGAGTTTATAACCCCACTTTTACTCTTATTTACTTGTTTTATAAAACTTTGGGGTGAGAAACATGCAAAACTCTTTTCGGACCTGAACTGAAAACACTATTACGTGAAACAACCTTGAATCCCAACTATGCTACCGTTAGTTCCCTTTGGGGAGGCGCGATTGTTATGAATAGATCTATTGGGGATGACACCCCGCTCGAAGTTTGACCGGATAGGCAAACGTCGGGCGTATATCATATCGTATTGATTGAGTGTACTAGAAATACACTTGCCGGGCTTTTATTTATCATGCTTCTAGATGCATGCACACTGTCGTAGTTTCGGTCGCATGAACTTGGTACTAGCGTAATAGCCTTTTTGCATATAGTGTCATTCACGGAGATGCTATATGTGCAACTGTGGTCCAACTTGGAAACTTGATTTCGTAAACTTAAACCTATGAACTCACCAACCTTTGTGTTGACATTTTAGCATGTTTTTCTCAGGCTTACTTGTTGGCGTGGGCATTGACAAAGGCATTCGTTGAAGACTGACATCCGAAGTGTTTCCAAACATTTTAATACAACTTTTAATGGGACAACATATATTTTTATGGGCTTTACTTTCGCACTTTGAAACAATGATATAAAACTATTTCATGAATTAATCTATATTTTGAAAATGGAATAAAATTTCCATTTCTTTATTACCTTGTGTTGTGTATATTGATTTAGTAGCACCCCATGACCCGAACGCTTCCGCTGTGAAATTTTGGGGGTGTTACAAAGTCTCAAAGATCTTTCAAGGTCAGGAAACTGGAACTTAACCAAGTCAAATTCCAGTTTAGGGGAGGATTGTTGGGAATTATGTGAAGTAGGATTTCTGCTGTCATTACACGAAGGTTTCTGTGAAGTAGAAGCAGAATCTGAGAAGAAGTGATTCTCTTGAAGAGTACAAGCATTGCCGTGTTATCACGAAGGGTAAAAGTCGACTAGGATCGCATGCGCTATCGTATTAAATGCTAACTCTTTATTATCTTTGAACGGCCCGAGGTTAGCATGGGTTTTATTGTACTGCTCAATATAGTTTAGTGTATTAGTCATTAAATGCATGCTTGCATGTTTAGTCGATTGGGTAGTAAGAGATTAGGGTTCCTTGTTTATAAAAGGAACCATAGAGTTTGTAATAGAGAAGACATCCGAAACATAGAGTTTCAGTGAATAAAAAGATCCATAGAGGATCTAAGTGTTCTTAGTAATAACAACTTGTGTTTACATTCCGCTTTAGAACACAAGTTGTAGAGATTTTCTATTAGTTTGCTTATGATTACATAGGCAACACTAACGATCCACGAGTGCTAGATCTTTCAAGGTCTGAGAGTGTGCAACGTGTTAAAACGGTTCATCACACTTTTTTTTCTTACATGAGCATTTAAGTAGACCCTACTAATGTGATACCGATACTTAAAATTTTTATACCAAACAACAATAATGAAATTAATAATCCCAATCCCATACACCCCTTTAATCAAAACCATACATTTAGTGATTCCGGATAGCGTACCAAACGCACCCGTTACATCAATGATACACTATTAAATTACATCAATGATACACACAATACCACATCGTTATACATGATTGGTAGTGTGCACACTTTTAATGGTGTGCATATCACCCTCTGTTTTTAGATAGGTTGATCATCGGGTCACCCGCATTGATCAAAACCGAACCAAATCGAGAATCGATTTTATAAAAGACATAAATCGAGAACCAAATCAAAGTGATTCGGTTCGTTTCGATTTTTTGTCGGTTTGTTCGGTTCGAATAAATTTATACGGTTTAGGTGCCTTTTTCTTGGTTTTGGCTCAAACCAAACCGAACCGAAACCGAAAATCATAAATGTATTAGACCGAAAATCGAACCGAATATGGAAATAAGGTGTTGGGTTGAAATTAGGTGGAATGAAAACTGAACTGAATAGAGTGTGTTTGGTTTCGGTATTAGTTTGAAAATAAGCTGGAATGAAAGTAATTATCGGTACATATAAAATATCGTTTGGCTTGTCTATATAGGTAAGATGTGGAGTAGAAGATGGAATGAGATAAAAGTAACATATCTCACTATTTTAGAATTTATGAATGTGATTCCATTTTTTCATTTCATATTTGTCTATCAAACATTTTTCACTTATCTTTTATACCTTATGAGAAAATTTTATGATTTCCATTGGCATATGCCAAACGCACCCTTTTAGGCACCATTTTACGTCATTATCAACCTCAACACTATTGCTTATTGTACTTCTTTTATTGGATTTATTTGGTTCTTAATATGTTAATATTTTAAAATATATATATATATATATATATATACATTATTAAGTTTGAACTAGAAATGTTTAAATTGTAAAAGAATATGAAATTGACAATTATAATAATTGTTTGACTATATTATTATTTTTATTTATTTCAAAGTAGCTACCAAAATGACTGTTGCGTCATTATTTACTCTCACAACCAAGCCACCGTAGTAGTTAGCACCTCTTCCACACCACCTTTTTTTTTTTTTTTTTTTTTTTTTTTTTACATTTTATATTGGACTTCTACAATATAAAGATTTAATAGAAAACTTTATAAAACATTGGATAACTCCATATATCCTTAACTTAAACACAATAAATTAAAACATTTTTAATGAAAACTTTATATTGTAAAAGAAAGAGTATTAAAAAAAATATTTTAACAAAAAAGATTATAAGGAAAAGATATCTCACACAACCCATCCAAACTGGCTACTTTTTTTTTCTTCAAACATTTAACAAAAAACTCGCAGGCATATTTGGTAGCAAGCATTTAAAAACATTTTTAAGTAATTAGCAACTAACGGTTATTGCTTTGCACAAAATGATTGTTGGAAACAAGCAACTAGCATTCCTACTTTTTTCTAACCGCTCCAAATCAACACGCTACTTTTAGTAGCATTTAAGGGCAACTAGCATTTCCACTTACTAATTATGACTATTACAACTATATTACCAAAAATGCTTTATCAAAACATACGGCTACTGCTTCATACTTGTTGCTGTTACTGCTTTCCACTACCGCTACCGCTTCTTGCTACGGGTATCTTCGTTAAACATGCCCCTGATCTCGTTTTTTCCTTGCTAAAATATAGGGCAAATGACAAAAAAATGCATCGAAGTTGACGTTTTTTATGATTGTGTGTAACCAACTATTTTTTTTCTTATTGTGTGTACTGAACTTTCAAAATTCGATTATTGTGTGCATTTTGTGACCATTTTACCCTTAATTTTTTCAAATTTTGAAGGGTAAAATGGTCATTTTACATGAAAGAATTGTCACAAAATACACACAATGATCGAAATTTGAAAGTTCAGTACATGCAATAAGAAAAAAAATAGTAGGCTACACACAATCACATAAAGTGTCAAGTTCGATGCATTTTTTTGTCATTTGCCCTAAAATATAACCTAGCAACTCATTTTTTTACCGTTGGAATTTGTTTCCTTCTCTTTGTTTGGTGAAGCAGCCGTCCAAATTAGCCAAGAGCATCACGACTACGCGTGAAGGTAGTGATAGTGTAGTGGCCTCCCGCACGTGGCCATGGCTTTGACGCGTCATCCCTCCCCGGTACGGCCGGTCTCCACCATATGCACTAAAACTCTAAGCATGTGACACACAAACTCATTCACAAAAGACCTAGATTTTAGTAACTAAAATACTTTAAAAACTTCATTAACGTATGAAAACATAAAAGATGTGTAGACCAACCATAGTAACATAATCCAAAATGAGAAGGCAACAAGTGCATACAAACTCGGAATAAAACAGATTCATGACATATCACAGAATCAGCTACAAAAGCATCAGGTTCTCACAAATTCAAGTTGCAAAAGATTATCGTTATCAAAACAGCATTTCAGATTAGATCAGCCAACAGAATCAAGCTGCAAAATATCATCCTTCAATAAACGGTCAACAAAAGCACCATCACAAGTCGTCTTCGATTGGCGTAAGAATGAAGTCGACATCTTTTGATGCATGTCGGAAGCCTGAGAGCTTTTTAAAAATCTTATGATCTTCATCGATATAAAGTTGGTGATAGGATATCCTCACCTTCTTTAGCATAGGTGATTTGGCAAGAATAAGCCTCATGAAAGACCATTCCGCTTTCATGGTGTCGAAATTTGTAACCTCTAATTCCTTAAGATGCCCCAGCCAGATATCTTGATACTCTTCAAATGATGTAAAGAGGGCCGAGGAGGGTATCTTAGGTATCTGTAGACATACTTCGTCGTCTATAATCTACATTGAGCGTCAAAGTTTCACATTTTAGTGTATTTTGACATAGGAAAAGAAATATTTGGATACAAGATAAATTTATGTGATTTACCTGCACCCTAAGTTTCTCCAAGTTGGGGGAGCTCCTGATCAACAGAAAAAGGATAGGTAAACCCATGTCGTGAAAGAAGCATACATCTTCAATACACAAGTATTTGAGGTGGACTAATGCGCTTGGAAGCTGTCGTGGTACTCCATCTTGAGCAAAACACTTGAACCATAGCCATAACAAATACCGTATTAAATATATATAGTAACAACTATCTCGAAGGATCTCCGATGTATGCACCAAAAGATACACGACATTTGGTGTAAGAAAAAGATACATTATTCACCAGATTTGATATTCACTTTGATGTTTACGTCAAACATTTACAACAAAGTTATTACACCGATAAATTTACATTTGCTAAATAACTTAATTGAGATAAATTGCTTTAAAATCACCTTTTATACTTATTTTTTGATTAAATTATATATGTAGTCAAAAGAGTTGATATACACTTTGATAATTTGGTGTGAAGAAATGATGTTACACTAAATGTGGTGTTTTAATGCATTTCCTAACTCTAATGCCTATAGGAAAAGATTTTCACAAGGTCAAGGAGGAAAAGCTCCCCCACGTCAATAATAGTGGAGATGGTCACAATGAAAGTAATACTACGTACCTCAATGAACCCACGCCAAATAGACAGATTTTCAATTATCGGTAAACACTCAAATAAGTTAGCAATGGTGGTATCAGCACAAATTTCAATAGTCCCATAGTCAATTTTCTGCAGCAAACAAAAGTCAAAGATAAGTTATAAAAAGACCATGATGATGGGTATTCTTATTTAATACTGTACTAAGAAATTACCATAACCACAGTCTTGAGCAATGGACATCTTGATAGGAGATGTAGAAGTGTCTTTGTACATGTTGTTAACTCAAACACAGATAAGCTCGTCAGGCTATTAAATCCAGTGAATGTTGGTTGATGGTCAAGACTACAACCACTAAGATGAAGGTCAGTTAACTGAGTCATCGAGAAGAAAGACAGGGGTAAGCTATAAAACCCTTTTAAGTCGAGTGTTAATTTCTTGACATTAGTTTTCCTTGACAGATAAAATACTATACGGTCAATATCAGAACATGAGTCATCATCTGTGACCATTTTAAGGGTGAACTCATGTATTGGACCCATGTGCATTAACAGAACTTGACATATATCATATAAAAGTTTACTCTTTGTGTCCATCTTTTGCCTTTTACTTGGTTGGACTATCATTTGCTCCTCATCAGACACCTCGGCCCCATCAGACGACTCTGCTCCATCAGTCGACTCAGCCTCATTAGACTCAGACTCATCAGACGTCTCAGCTCCATCAGTCGACTCAGCCCCATCAGTCAATACTTGAACCTTCTCCTCAACAAACACAAGTTTAGGAATTTTGATCCAACGGTACCTCCATTCCTTGGAGAGGATACTTGTCCTTACTGCCTCTTCAATGGGTAAAAAACATAAGATAGTTTCTAATATACTTAAAGGAATGTTGCTGATCCTATCCATCTCACAAGATTCTGTAAAATAAAAAATAAAAAATCCGTTTACTACAAATAGAAAGAATCCTAATAAATTATTTCGGAATAACAACACCTGTATGGCTGTATGAGTTTTGACATAGAACATATCAGTTGTCAATCCTTCAAACAAGAAGCATAGATATATTAGCTAGCAGATACGAATGTTCAAACCGTCAAATGTACGAAAACATGAGAAATAATCATTTTATAAGTTGAGGTACTAAATCAAACTACTGAGTACTGACTACCCGTTACACTTAAATTAGTATCATAATGTGTATTTTGATTAATAGGTAAATCACCAAATGCATTATTAATCCTAAAAACCACACTCTTCCTTTCACCCAACAGTCGCACCAAAATATTATATGACAACGAGTTTGCCTTGTTATATAGTACTGAAGTGAACTGATATATTTCGACATTTCGTAATCATGTTAAAATCCTCATATAACATTCAAGAAAATAATAACGGCAAGGTGGCCTAGTGGTGAGATGTCCTATTGTCCTCACAAGAGGTCTCGGGTTCAAACCTCATTGGGGTAAAAATCTTGGGGGTGGCCATCCTAGTTAGGCCGTGAACATCTTAGTCAAAGACCGGCCCTCCCCAAGTAACCTAAATAGAGAAAAACCCATCCATTTACCCAATTATGTATGATATATATTCAAAATAGTTTGTATGCATTCAATACATATATAAATCGGCAAACGGGGATAAAAATGTATTATACTTTTGTTGAATTTTGATATTAGGTACTCAACTTCAACAAGGCAAATGAGAACAATGTTATAGGAGTATCTTATTCCACAAAAAAATGTAGATTAGCGGGAACACCCTGACCCCGGGTGCCTTTTGGCACCGGCCATTATAGGAGTATCTTATGCTAAGTGACTATTTATCTCTATTTAACGACTCAAGGGCGGTCTAGTGGCAAAAGGGCTTGTGATTATCGCTCTAAAACGTGTGAGATCTCAAGTTCAATTTCTGCTAGGTGAAAACAACCTTGAAGTGACCGCGCCAACCTCCTAAAAAGAGAGGGTTTTACCTGGTCTGAGTCTGTTTGACAGTGGGTTCAAACCCCGTGTATTAGTCGGCCAAAAGGTCAAAAACGATTGTTACCAGAAAATGGCACATACTATTTTTAAATAGTATTGAAATGAAATGCACACTAAGTAAATCAAAATGGGTAATAATAAGAAATGCAAATAATAGTGTAGGAGAAATAAACCGGAGTAGAAGCAGCGGCCGGAGAAAATTGGGGGTTTAAGGTTTACCGCCTTTTCATGTTCTATATCTATATCTCTCTACTTTATGTTTGACTTTCAAAATACTTTGTACTTTGTACATTGTGTTGTACTAGCATATATATCTCTCAAACGTGTTTCGGTAATTGTTTACTTTAACTTTTATAAGTCTTGTTTTTCATGTTTGATACGGAGTACTAAATATTTTTATTTGTATTATATAATATTTGATAAATAATATATGAATGAATTGAGTTTTAAATGTATTATCATTGATATAATTTTTATTAAATATTATATAACACAAACAAAAATATTTAAGATTAAAATTAAAAAAATATACTTCAAAAGTCAAAACTGAACAATTAATATAAAACGAATGTAGTAATAAATAAAACACAAACCTTTCAAATTTCGACTTTTGTGTGTATTTTATGGTTATCTTATACTTACACTTTTTAACCACTTTGTTAATATCGAAAAGCAAAAATGAACATTGTGCATTAACAAAATAAACCCAAATGTCGAAATTTAAGAAGTTTGTGGTTTAATAGAAAAACATAAAGCTACACGATACATTCTTTTATTTATTATCCTAACATTTTTTTTTTTTTTAACAGGCTCTAAATCTGATTTGCACATATGAACCTAAATATACGATTGAAAAGTTTAAATCTGATTATATCTTAATCTGAATAAGTGGTTGAGAAAGCTGAATCTGAATTAAATTTGTTTTTGTAAAAATGCTTAAATGTGTTAAACTATCAGATTTTTCACTTTAAATATAAACAATTGCATTTACACGAGAAATAAGCTTTATTAAACATAAAAAAACAATTTTTATAATACATTTGATAAAAGTTATAAGTATTTTAGACAAAACATTCAATCTCATGTTTATTTGACAATGTGACCCTGTTTAGATTAGACTTTTCAAAATGATTAACTAAATGAGTTTGGTTAAAGTTGAGATATATAAATCCGCTAACTCGAACTTTCTAATTTGAACAAAATATGAATTGTCATATAATTATTATCATATTTTACATTCTTGATCTAACAGAAAATATGTAATTATTCAATTTAAATGAATTTTTAATACAAAATACAAAGTATTTTCAAGACATTGTAGCAAGTGCTGGTGTTCATATTTTTAGTATGATTAGCTTCGCTATAACTAAAGGAGTGGGGGCCCAGTTAGTATCTTGGATCTATATTATTCTTTTGTAAATCCTATAATTTTTTAATAAAGTGATGCTTATCTATACTACTTTATAACGCATTTAGGCCTTTTAAAATTAGAAGGCTTAAAAATTCAGACTTTTTTACTTGCTTATTATGGAAAGAGTTTTTCTAACAAAAAATTAAGATAAGGAGCTCCAATCATGAGATGACATGTGTCACTTCTTAACAAACTCCAAGCCTAACTTTTAACAAACTCCAAACCTAACTCCTAACCACTAAAAATTAAGATAAATAGCTCCAATTATAAAATGACATGTGTCATTTCTCAACTAAAAATTCATCTTTATTTTTAAATTAAAATATCTTTTTATCTACTTATTTTTTTTATAATCTAATTTCACCATATTTTCTAAAATTTAATGCTTTTTAATTCAACATCCATTTTGATATATTTTTATGAGTTTTTAGTTTTTATATTTTTAATGGGTTTATTTTATTTTAATTCAAAATTTTACAACTTTAACCTTTATTTCATTTATTTCAATCAATATAATCTTGATTCGTCAAAATCATATACTTTTGGGGTAGTGTTTGACGCGTAATAGATTGCGAGGGTATTTCTATATGCGGGAATAATGATGTCGCGGGAAAGTTACGGGTAACCCAAACAAACACTTACAACTAACACATATAACTATACTTATCGCCGCCGCTGTGCGCGGGTACCCGGCTAGTTATAAAATAATACTCCTTCCGTCCCATATTAACTGTCCAGTTTGACTTTTCAAAGTCTTTCTATTTTAACTTTGACCTTGAATATTTTTATTTGTGTTATATAATACTTGATGCAAAATATATGAATAGAATGAGGGTTTAAATGTATTTTCATTGATATAACTTTCATCAAGTATTATATAACACAAACAAAAATATTTAAGGTCAAAGTTGACAAAAAAGACTTAAAAAAATCAAACAGGACGATCAATATGGGACGGAAGTAGTAATAATAATAATAATTTAAAGTGCTCACAAAATCAAAACATGAGAACTATGTGTATTTTGGTAATTAAACATTCTCCGACACATACTCTTTTTAATATTTCTTTCATTCTTTATAATTAATGGGAATTGATATTTACATCACATTTTTTGATGCATGCATCATAATTTGTGTATTACAGTTTATACCGTACAATACTATAATGCATAAATTGTGATGCATGCATCAAAAGATGTGGTGTGAGTATCACCCCCCATAAGTAATATATTTATCTATAAGTAATATTTTTAATTTTAAAACTAACAATCTTTATTACATTTAAAAAATAACGAAATAAATAATGTTTATCTAAAACAGGAGTGTTAATCGGGTTCAAGTCAATTCAGGTCAGATCAAGTAAGGTCAAGGCTAAAAATAACATACCCGAACCTGACCTTATTTGAATTCAGGTTAGTTGGTTCGGGATTCGGGTTTGGGGTCAACCCGAATATGAGTAAAATGATAATAAAATTGCCCATTTGTATTAGTTTAAATAGAAAATTTAAAGGAACTTATTAGAAGAAAAAAAAATCGAGGTCAATTCCCGAGTTAGCCAAAAAATTTCAACCCGATACCCGACCATATTTAGTATTTGGGTTACTTGGGTTGACCTGAATAACCTGAATTAAAATTTGACCCGAATAACCCGACCTGAATAAGCTTAATCGGTTCAGCTCGGTTCGGGTTTCTTCACACCCGTACACCCATATAGATACAAAAAAGTAGAATACATACACACAAACAAATTGATGCTACGCAGATAATCGTCTAACTCCTCAACAAGCAACAAAGTGAAGCACTAGTGTTAGGCAGTATGAAGAGAACAAAGAGCAAAACAGGTAAACAGCCATGCACAATCAGGTTGACGCACAAAGCTTATGGTCTACAATTCTAGAAGGGATAATGGTCTGAAAATATCTAATATTAAACCATCAACTAGGTCCAAGCTGTGAAATATGATCTTTCCGAAATCCCATCTCGGATCATAACTCAAAGGTTCATTTCAGCAAATGGATAGCAAAAGCACCGTGTGTTACCACTTTTCACCATTCATTTCCATTTATCGGTATAGCAATGATTTTTACCACCCGTGATGCGCGTCGGGAGCATGAAAGGATTTCTTCAATCTCATACTCTTCGTCACATTGAAGCTTGTGGAAGAATATAGTCACCTTCCTCAGCATAGGTGACTTGGCAAGGATAAGTTTTACAAAATCCATTTCAGCTGTTGCATTACCAAAGCTTGTAACCTCTAATTCAGTCAGATGCTCCAACCAAATATCTGAGTACTTTTCAAATGATGTAAAAATGGCCGGGGGACCCCGCTTAGGTCTCTCAAGACATATTTCGTCATCTATAATCTACATTCAGTATAAATCTTTCACATGAGCGTCGTTTGACATAAGAATAAAACACAAATATGACGCAAAGTAATTACCTCCACCCTAAGTTTTTCCAGGTTTGGGGAGCTTCTGATCAGAAGAAAAAGATTAGGTAGACCCTCATCGTGAAGAAAACAAACATATTCTACACACAAGTATTTGAGGTGGACTAATGCGGTTGGAACCTCTTTTGGTACTCCGTCTGGAGCAAAACACTTGAACGATAGCCAAAACATAGGTTAATAAAAAGCAAATAAAGAATCTCAAAGTTGATTTAATATATATATATAAATTGTCGATAATATTACCTCAATTATGCCACACCGTAAAGATAGATTTTCAACAGTCGCTAAACACTCAAATAGGTTAGTAATCGTGGAATCATCACTACTTGCGACAGTACCAAACTCAATTTTCTGCAGCACACAATATTCAGAATTTCAGATAAGTTATGAAAGTTAATGGATATGGATATTCTACTTTAAGAATAAATTACCATAGTCACGGTCTTAAGCATTGGACAGTTGGATAGGAGATGTGTAAGTGTCTTTGTAGTTGTCCATAATCCGTACACATATAAGCTAGTCAGACCACCAAATCCACTGAATGCTGGTCGATGGTTGATACTGCAACCACTAAGATAAAGGTCGGTTAACTGAGTCATCGAGAAGAAAGATAAGGGTAAGCTATAAACCCCATTTAAGTCGAGTGTTAATTTCTTGACATCAGTTTTCCTTGACAGATAAAATATTATACGGTCAATCTCAACACATGAGTCATCACCAGTGATCATTTTGAGGGCAAATTCATGTATTGGACCCATGTGCATTAACAGAACTTGACATATATCATATAGAAATTTACTCTTTCTGTCCATCTTTTGCCTTTTACTTCCTCGGGCTATTGTTTGCTCCTCATCAGACGGCTCATCCTCATCGGACGACTCAGCCCCATCAGACGACTCAGCTTCATCAGCCGACTCAGCCCCATCACTCGACTCGGTCCCATCACTCGAAGCTTGAAACTTCTCCTCGATAAACGTAAGTTTAGGAATTTTGTTCCAACGGTACCTCCATTCCCTAGAGAGGATACTTGTCCTTACTGCCTCTTCAATCGGTAAAAAACACAAAATGATTTCTATTATACTTAAAGGAATATTGCTGATCCGATCCATCTCAGAAGATTCTAAAAAAAAAAAAAAAAACATAAAAGATAAAATCAGTTAAATACAAAAATCAAAGAAGCCCAATACAATATACTTCAATTTCAGCATCCTTACGAGTTTTGACATAAAGCATTTCAGTTGTCAAACAATCAAACATGAAGCATAGATATATTAGCAAGCAGATATGAATGTTAAACACAGTCAAATGTACAGAAACATGAGAAACAAAAATTTTATGAGAAAAGAAAGTCAAATAAGGCACAAAACAGCTTATAAAGTATATTTATGGGATTATGATGCACCTAACAAAATATTAAGATTAGCACAACACTCAAAAGAAGTAGATAGATGAGTTGTCGTACTAAAAAAGACAGGTAACTACCGTTTGCACTTTGAGTAACAGCATCATGTAATAGTGATGAAACGGGTGTTTGCGTTAGCTTATGTAAATGTGAAAAAGCTCACACACCTACCTTTTTTCGGCTGATGAGCTTTTATAGTTGAGCATATAGCTTATTTAAGGTCATAGCTCAACTTGATAAGCTCATAAGCCCAATTAGTAGGCTTATGAGCTTTTATAATTTATATAGGCTCGTAAGCCCGGTATAATAAGCTAACACAAAGTCAAAATACCCCCTAAATTTCAAGCAAGTGACTGCTAATCATTTACAATCAATCATGCTAATTACCGTATGCATCAGCATTTCTTTCTCCTAATCATAATATTCCCCCTTCCACCCAACAAAAATTGCACCAACTAATAATACATGACGACCCCTTTTACCTTGTTATATGGTAGTACACTAGTACTATACGGGATTCATATATTTCGTATTCATGTAAATCCTAATATAACATTCAAGGGTATAGCAATACAACAACTAAAGGAAACAATCCCGCCGGAGCGGGATATGGGGAAGGTAGAATGTAGACAAATCATACCCCTACCTCTAGACTAAACCCGAGGGTAGGAAGACTACTTTCAGGAAAAACCTCCGGCAAGTGTACGTGTTAGGGTGATAGTGCTCAAATATATGTGGAAGTAAGGGTGCTCACGGTCTAAAAACCGGATCGGACCGGCCAGGACCGGACCGAGACCGAGACCGGCAAAAACTCTAGACCGAGACCGGACCGAATGTGGTCGGTCCGGTCTCGGTGTCCTTCGGTCGGTCCGGTCCAAATAGGCTAAATATCCGGTTTGTACGCTGGACCGGTCCAGACCGAGACTAAAATAATGAAAAACACTAGACCGAGACCGGACCGTTGGTCCTTCGGTCCGGTCGGTCCGGTCGGATTGCTCACCCTTATGTGGAAGAGTGAGTGTGTGCAATTACACCGTTAGAGTAACTATACAAGCATACAACAAATACTATTACAAAAGTTTAAAATAATATCGACATATAAGCAAACACAAATAAGAGCATAGAATACATAAAGCACTATAACAATGATAAGCTATATATAAAATATTAAAAATAATTTTACACATAACAAACAAGTAAACGGATAAGGTTTTCCTTATTCCGGTTACCCGTGGAGGGCGAGTCTTTTGACTTGGATGTAAGCGGCCTAATCAGGGTATCTCGTGATCGTTTCCCTAGCCGCCCCTTAATGTGTAACTTTTGAGGTTTGTGCCATTGACCTCTTGTTTGAAGGTCAAGCGCTTTACCACTAGGCCATTCGTGATTGTTAGTTTGTACAAATAACACATTCATATATTCATAAACGCGAAAACCAAAAGAGGTTTGGCTCAGTTGGTACCCACCTCCGAATAACCCATGGGCCCACCGGAGAGATTTTGTGGTTAAAAGGTCAAGGGTTCGAGTCTCGGCTCCTGCCTACTCCAGCTGGTGCCCACGGCCACGAGAGTTTCCGGAGCTATTCCTTGTGGGGTGGACAATGGTTGGTGCCAAAAGACACCCGATAGCATAAAAAGGTATTCATTTTAGGTACTTACTTTTTTTACCAAGACAAATGAGAAGAATGTAATAGTACTATCTTATGCTAAGTGACTATTTATCTTTATATCTATGAAAACAAATAGCACCCACTACTTTTTAATAGCATTGATACGAAATGCACACTAAATAAAACAAAATGAGTAATAATAAAAAAAATGTAAATAATTATGTATGAGAAATAAACCGGTTTAGAAGCAGTGGGAGGTGGTGGACGGTGACCGCCGTGGAGCAAGGGAGGTTGAATCGCCGGAGAGAATTGGGGGTTTAGGTTTACCGCCCTTTTAGATTCTAGTACTACTATATCTTTTTGTTTTTAAGGTTCAAATAAACCTTTTTTACTTTTTAGATTTTAGCAGGGTCCGCGCGATGCGGCTGTGGGTATTTGTAATTTAAGTTTTACGACAAAATTTATTTTTGTACGTTTTTTTGCAATAAGTTTACGAGTTAATTTGTTTGTTTAATGATTATGAGAAATGACAAAAGTTTGATGATTTGTACTATATATTTTAATATTTGTATTTATAATTAAATGAGTATTTTTTTAATAATAAACAAATTGTAAAAATTGCATGAATACTTGAATTGATGAAAATTAAGTTTTTTGAGTTATTTAATATTAGAAACTTATGTTTAATTTAGTTGTACATTGAGCTTATATATTTGTATTGCTAAAATTCTAAGACTTGATGCATTAAATGCCTAAAAAAACTGAATGCATTATAAGATAGTAAGATGTGTAAGAAATTACTCATCTTATGTCTAAAAATCAACTACAAATTTTACTATATTACTACATAAGACATCGTATTTCACAAATGGTGTAGATTGGCGAGAACACCCTGACCTCGGGTGCCTTTTGGCACCAGCCATTGTCCACCCCACAAGGAATAGCTCCGGCAACTCTCCTGGCCTAGTGGGGCACCAACTGGAGTGAGCACGAGTCAAGACTCGGACCCCTGAGCTCTTATTCCACAAAGTCTCTCCAGTGTGCCCATAAATTTTGCGGAGGTAGGTACCTATATAAGACATCGTATTACAACTTATTTATATTATTGTGTAACTAGTTAATAAAAAATATTGATAAATAAATATTGATATTATTATTGAAAAGGTTTCAAACCAACATAAGGTTAGTATAATTTTTATCTTTTATTAATTGCGTTTTTTTTAATCATCTATATTCATTATTTTTCTTCGTATTTTACAGATTCATCTCATTCTTACTCTCAACCTCGATTCGTATTTCACTCTCAATTTTTATGTAAGAATGTTACACGAAACACTTAACCACAAATACTATAACTAAAATATATGCCGCTATAAAATTGCGTTGTTATGCACGAGTACTCACCTAGTTTGACAAAACCAAAAAGAAAATGAAATTATTGTTTATTTACATTAAGGAACAAGCAATAAAGAAAATAGAAACTTAATGTCTTATTGATAAATTTTTGAGTTAATTGCATTTTTGGTCCCTGTGGTTTGGCCAAATTGCAGATTTGGTCCCCAAAAGTTTGAAAGTGCACCAGAGGTCCCCATTTTCAAGTTTCCGTTGCAAATTTGGTCCCTGGACCCACACGCCGTTACATCTGCTCCGTTACCCATCCCACGTGGGTTGCACACGAGGGTGTTTACGTCTTTTCACCCACTAAAATCCACCCACCCTTTATATACCCCACAAGATCAGTAGTTTATCCCAACCCCACACATTTTCCCGCAAAATTAACCCAACCCCACAAATCCACCCACCCTTTGACACGAACCCTAATTTGAGATCCTAAAAAAATCCTAAATGTTCTAAAGCATTGCAAAGATCGTCCCTGAAGATTGACATTGTAAAATGGTTAGGGGAGTTCAAGTTTGGCGTTGACCGATCATGCAATTCACACGTATGATCCATATGTAGTTTATGGTAAGAAGTTGTGATTGCAATTTTGTTTAGTTTGTCATTATTTTGATTAGCATAAAATCTGACAATGTGGATGGTTTGTGAAACAGTTGATTATCCAAACATCTTTTCAATGAAGGTGCACCATGGTGGAGTTTTTACAAGCAGTCATAATAGGAAGTATGTAAATGGCAAGGTACAAATTGTGGATTTTGTAGATAGTGAAAACTTTATGGTTGAGGTGATTCATAACATTGTTAAAATGTTAAAATATGATCCACAACAAATAATGTTTTATCACTTCAGAATACCTAAGAAAAACTTGGATTGGGGACTTAGAGCATTGGCAAGTGATGATGATATTGTGAGCTTGATTAGTTATGTTTCAAAGCATAAGGTTATAGAAGTTTACATTGAACACAATGAGACCAGAGTTGAGTCATTTTATAAGCCTTTATTTAGGAAAGGAATGGAGATTAGGGAGATAGATGACAGTAATGAAATTGTTGTTTTGGATGAAGATGATGTTGTGAAGAAATCATTGCCTAGGTCTAGTAAGCAGTTGGCCATTGAGTGGGTAAAAGAACATGTCACTGCAGAAGTGGATATGGTAGAGCAGGTTAGGACAAATGTGGATATGGTAGAGCAGGTTAGGACAAATGTGGATATGGTAGAGCAGGGTAGTACAGATGTGGATATGGTAGAGCATGTTAGGACAGATGTGGATATGGTAGAGCATGTTAGGACAAATGGGCAGGGTAGTACAGATGTACATGGCATGGGTAATGACCTAGGTATTGACAACTTCATTGATAGTTATCATGAGCAGGGTAGTGAGGAAGAGCAGGGTAGTGAGGAAGAACAGGGTAGTGAGGAAGAGCATGGTAGTGAGGAAGAGCATGGGAGTGATGAAGAGCAGGCTAGTGATCATGAGCAGGCTAGTGATCATGAGCAGGGTAGTGATCATGAGGATAATGCGCAGGGTAGGGATAATGTGGATGATATAGTGGATGAGGAACACATCATAGAGGAAGTTGAAGTTAATATGGATGGCTTTAGGTTTACTGTCAATGAAGATGGTGAGAATGAGTTGTTAACTACTGAGGTGAACTTAACAGAAGATGATATAGAGGTTTTAGACTTTGATTCATATGAAAGTGATCTTGGTGATGATAGTGATACTGCAAGGAAATCAGCACTGAGGAAATTAAAGAAGCATGGAAAACAAGTTGTCAACGTAATAGGATTCACAATTACTTCTTTGTTGGGCAAGAGTTTGCAAGTAAGGAGGATGCTAAGAAAAAAATTCAGGCTCATATTGTTGAAACCAGGAGAAACATTAAGTTGAAGAAGAATGATAAGGTTAGGTTGAGGGCTGTTTGTAATGGGACAATTCCAACATTGACTGGACCAGTTGGACAAGTTGGACAACAAGAATCTTTTGATAAGAATTGGAATGGGTTAGATTTGTATGAAGCTAAAGGACCTCATGGTGATCAGTGTGTTGTAAATCTTAGTGATAAGAATTGTTCTTGTAGAAAATGGGAAGTGTCTGGTATCCCTTGTAAACATGCAGTAGCATGCATTCATGATATGGCAGATCATGGAATGGATGTGGGTTTGCCAGAAGATTGGGTCCATTCATCTTATAGGCTAGACACTTGGAAAAAGCAATACTCTTTTAAGATTAATCCTGTGGTTGGTAGACACTTATGGGTGAAGAATGAGTGGCCAACTACATTGCTTCCACCTAAGGTTCATGTGCAGATTGGTAGGCCATCTAAGAAAAGAAAGAAGAGTCCGGTGAGGTTGAAAGTATGGTGCGTCAGGAAGATAGGTAGGAAAGGGATACAAGTCACTTGTAAGATTTGCAAAGGCAAGGGACACAATAAAAGAGGCTGCAAGGTAGCTCAAGCTGCAACAACTCAACCAAGTCCAGCCCAACCAAGAGATGCAAGCCAACCAAGTCAAGGGCAAGCTTCTGCAAGACAACCTCAGTCTGCAAGCCAACCAAGTCAAGGGCAAGCTTCTGCAAGCCAACCTCACCAAGCCCATCTACACCTCAGAGAAGGACAAAGATGACTGCAAATAGGCGTTTGACTCCCAACTAGACTGTTTGATTTATGTTTGCTACTTTGTGTCTTAAGGTTATGTCTTTTGAGTTCTTAACTTTATGTCTTTGAACCTTATTCTGTTATGTACAAGTTTATGTCTGTTATGTTTATGACTTTCAACCTTGGTCATTATGACTAGAGTATAAGTGTATGACTCTATAACGTAAGCTTATGACTTTGTGTATCTTTTGCTATTATGTCAAGTATGTACACTTGCAGTTTAGGCAAATCTTGTTTACCACTTGTTATTTATGTACACTTACAAGTACCTGCTTAACACTTGCAGCTTTAGTACATGTTTTGCAATCCTGCTTAACACTTGCAGCTTTATACATGCTTGTTTACCACTTGCACAATTAACCATTACACTTGCACAATTAACAATAACATTCTTCATTGAAATACATTATCTAATACAAAAGGGCAAAATTAACCATTACATATTTTGGTCAATTTTTTCAAGTCAAATTAAACAACTACATATACAAATACACTAAAAATATGATCCAACTGCAAACCAACAATTTCTTCAATCTTCCATTTTGAGCAACCAATGCATTGTTTGCTACTTCAAGATCATTCCGCGCCCTTAGCAAACCAGGAATAATGGTCACGGCTCTAGCACACATTGGAGGATCAAACCAATCAAAAAACCCACAATCATCCTACAATCAATGATTCTTTCAATTATTCACTGTTAAAAAGAAGAAATTAAACAATCATTGAAAAACTTACATGTTTGGGGCAGCAGAAAAGCGACGCCCGTGGTTCAATGGAGTCCATGATGTGCGAATTCGGCACGCAAAACCACAGTGACAGAACACCATTTCTTGTATTGAAACAACTAGGTTTAGGTTTATATTTTCCGGGATTGCAATTTGGGGGGATAGATTTTCTGGGTAAGTGGGTTTTTTGGGGTTGAGATTATTTGTGGGGTTGGGGGTATATAAAGGGTGGGTGGATTTTAGTGGGTGAAAAGACGTAAACACCCTCGTGTGCAACCCACGTGGGATGGGTAACGAAGCAGATGTAACGGCGTGTGGGTCCAGGGACCAAATTTGCAACGGAAACTTGAAAATGGGGACCTCTGGTGCACTTTCAAACTTTTGGGGACCAAATCTGCAATTTGGCCAAACCACAGGGACCAAAAATGCAATTAACTCTAAATTTTTTAAGTTACTTTTTAAAAACAAGTTTTTTCTCTAACTTATTAATTTTTAGAATTAATTACATAAATAGTCTTTGTGATTTGTCAGATTTTAAGGATTTAGTCCCTAAATTTATTTTTGCTCGTCCTTATGATTTTGACCCGTTACGAGTTTGGTCCCTTAACCACTTCTTCTTTTAGTTTGACCGTCAAGTGTGTGTTTAAATGGCTGAAATGACAGAAATGTTCTCCTATTGTATGGTCCATGTGGTTTGTAGCATATCACGAATTTGGTCTCTACTTTTTTTATTTTTTTTGTCCGATTTTTTTTTAATAAAATTATTAATAATTTTTTTTTCTGAATTTTTGTGTTCGAATTTTTTTGGTCCCCGTGGGTGGTTAAATTTTTTTATTAATAATATTATTAATAATTTTTATTAATAGTTTTTTATTTCAAAATTTTATTTGTCCGAATTTTTTAAGTAAGTTTTTCACATATAGTTTTTTAAACTTTTTTGACAGATTATTAAAAATTATTTTAATCTTTTTACGAGTTTTTTTGACATAATTCTTTTTTACAAAAAAACTTTTTGACATAATTTCTGTAAAAGTTTTGAAATAATCCGTCAAAGTTTTATTTTTTTTAATTAAAAATAATATTATTCAAAATTATAATATTTTAAATCTGTTAAAAAAAATTTAAAAATTAAAATATTAAATTTAAAAAAAAATTAAAATATTAAATTTTAAAAAAATTGTTAAATTATTAGATTTTTAATTTGTTAAAAAAATTGTTTAAAAAATATTATTTTTAAAGTTTTGACATAATCTATTTAAAAAAAATTAAACTTTAAACTTTAAAAGTTTTAAAGGTTTGACATAGGTTTTTTTTTTTTTTTTTTTTTAATTAAGAAAATTTTGACTAAATATGTGATAAGAAATAAAAATAAAAATTTACAAAAAATGAATTAAAAGTTTAGTACTAATGTTAATTAAATAGTTAATAATAATAATAATAATAATAATAATAATAATAATAATGGGAGAAACCCATATCCAATATCCGAGGCTAAATGTGCGGATATTGGATATGGGTTTCTCCCCTTTTCATTTTCCTCTTTTGGGGAACTTGAGAAGAATGCGGTTACCTTACTGAACCGTATCCGAAGATTCCCGATGACTCAAGAAATTGGAGCACGTGCTACTGCTCATATTTTTAGTAGGTTTAGCTTCGTTATAGTTAAAGGAGTGGGGGCCAGTTAGTATCTCGACTCCCTACTAATTTCTTGTAAATCCTATGATTTTCTAATAAAGTGATGTTATAATAATAATAATAATAATAATAATAATAATAATAATAATAATAAATCTGTTATACGAGGCAAATCGCAGGGACCAAAACCGTAACGGGTCAAAACTATAGAGACGAGATCCGCAAAAAAAAAAAAAAATAAAAAAAAATAAAAAGTTTAGAGACTAAATCCGTAAAACCCGACAAACCATAAGAACCATTTATGTAATTAAATCTAATTTGTATCAAGGATATGTTAAGTAGTTAAATCATAAGTTTACCAAAACTTAGATGATTAAATCAGTATTCACCCTATTAATTAAAGTATTAAGTTGCAAAATATAATCTTCCAAAAATCCCATCTTATATTAGACCTCAATTCTTCATTTTACTGAAGAGACAAAAAAACAAGTACTCATCTTAATCAAAATCATGTCTGATGAAAAGTCAACTGCTTTATAACACTAAGCAGTCGATTAAACTCACATTGTGTTTCGACTAATTGGTTAACAATTGACCAAAATATTTGCCCGATATTGTCAATAAGATATTAAGCATTATAGCTTAATCATCAAGACTAGTTTTTCCAGACCACAAGGTCATACAATAATCAACAACCAACAAAGTGAAGAAGCACAAGTGTCGGCTTACAAAGAGCAGACGTGCAAACAACCCTGCACAATATGTTCAACCCACAGAACTTATGGTCTCCAAATCTAATATGATTTCCATGCTACACCCATCACTAATGGTGGTGGTCGTAGTTTTCAGTTTGGCTAGAATCAAAAGTTCAATAATGCCACCATCTGTCTGATAGAAATCAAGATTTACTTATTTTGACCCGTTTGAGAAAAAGCATAACCCGTATTGACCCGTTACTTTTTTATCTGTATTCTATTAAATTTGACCCGTTCAAGATGAAGTAACCCAAATCAACCCATTCATAAATGTGTCAAAAATCAAATGCCACATCTAAAAGAAAATTTTCTAACAGATATTCAAGTCCATCTAACAGAAAGAGAGACGAAGTCACGAAGGTGAACATGTACACGCTCACCTGCTATTCCTCCCTAAGCGTATCATTCTCTACCACTTGCTAAAATGCGACTAGTCTATTTTCATCTTAAGTCCACATAATGGTCAAACATAAAATTTCTAGCCAATTCTTAAGATTCAGACCACTAGATGTGTATATGGTCTAATGAAGTGGGATTGTCATGTCATAGATGACAAGTTGGCACATGCCCTTAAAGTCTGTGAATCACCTGCAAAACTTGCAAAATATGTCAGTATCACATACAAACACCCCACTAACTGCACACGAAGACCGTTTGATGACATAAAGATCAACAATATATACCACTAAAATCAGCAGCAGTACCCAGTATGATCTTGAATTGAGGCCAAGAACCAACCAGACAATTATACTGCTTGGCTACATGGGATCCAATCCCACAATAAAGCCTCGATTGGCTTATTTTTTTCTTCTTTAACCCCCCTTTTTACCTCAAACCCTCGATTTCTCCTTGAAATTATTGCCTCTTTTATCCCAATCAGCACACTCATCCTTCTACATAAACACACTGTTTTTCAACCCTTTCCCTCTTTTAAGAGCCCATCTGTCCTACTTGTGAGAATTAGTAAAAATGTGACTCGGTTGGGTCACTGTTTTCTAATAATTCGGGCACTTGTTCAATGTACAAAAGATAATATAACAAAATAAAATAAAATAACAGGTAATCACTATAAAAACCAGTTCCATTACTGAGCATATCTTGACAAAGTGAAGATATGTAATAAGTCAAACCAAACACACGAGTGCACATCAAAATTCTGAAAGTAAAAACACAAAGATAATGCAATATATGCCTAAAACCAAATTTAGAAGTCACAAAGCTGTAGATGCAATAACAGTCGCATAAATTTTTTTGCTTTGTTGTTTACACTATTCCGATTCCTCAAAAATGGTTTGCACCTCTGGTGATGCACAAGGGGAGCCCATGAGAATTCCTGAAATCTGAGACTCTTTTTCCTTAGAAATCTTTTTGCGTAGGAATATCCTCACCTTCTTAAGCACAGGTGACTTGGCCAAGATAAGCTTCACAAAATCCAACTGACCTTTCCTGTTGCGATAATTTGTATTTGTAATCTTTAGTTCATTCAGATGTTCCAACATAACATCCGAATAATCTTCAAGTGTGAAAGAGTCACTTCTCCTAGATGTCTTAGCCCAATAATCGTCTAGAACCTACAGGAAGAGTTGTTGGTAATTCTTGTGTAAGTGTAATTTCACTTACGAATAACAAAAAACATAATACAAGATGAGTTTTTTTATTAAGCCTACCCTAAGTTTCTCCAAGTTGGGGGAGCTTTTGATCAAAAGAACAAGAATAGATAGCACGTCTTTGTGAGTGAATTGCACATCATCTATACATAAGCGTTTCAGGTGAATTAATGCAGTTGGAAGTTCTCTTGGAACTCTGTCATGAAGAAAAGACTTGAACAAGTATAACAAAGGTTAGTAATAAGCTCATTATTTTCCCGAAGCTAAATCAACTATATACCATTTATAATTACCTGAATGACGCCAAACGAAATAGACAGTTGTTCAATCACCGGTAAACACTCGAATAGGTCATCAATAGTGAAAAGGTCACATTCTAGAAGAGTTAAACTTTTGACATCCTGTAACAGCTTAAAATAGTCAGATAAGTATTGAAAGCCGACAAGAATCATATTCTATAATAACAACAACTTACGAGGGTCTTAAGCAATGGACAATTGGATAGGAGATGTAAAAGTGTTGCCTTATCGATGCACACGCCATCCATAAATAAGGTTGTAAGACTGTCAAATCCACTGAAAACAGGTTGATGATGAAAAGTACAACCAATGAGACATAGGTCTGTTAAATGCCGGAATGAGAAGAGAGAGTAGGGTAGCCTATATCTCATGCAATGAAATTCAAATTTTAGTGTCTTGACAGTAGTTTTCTTCGACAAATGAAACATGATATGGTCAATCTTAGCCAATGAGACATCTGGTAACAGTGAAAGACTGAACTCGTGTAATGGACCATCGTGCATTAACAACACTTGGCATATAGCATACATAAGTTTACTCTTCTTGTTCATCTTCTGCCTTTCACTTGGGTGTGTATACAATTGCTCCAGAATGGACGATGACTCAGCCTCATCAGTTGATACTTCAAACATCTCCTCAGTAAACTCAAGTTTAGGAATTTTGGTCCAACGGTACCTCCATTCCCTAGAGAGGATGCTTGTCCTTACCGCCTCGTGTATCGTTAAAAAACATAAGATGACTTCTAGTATACTAAAAGGAAGGTTGCTGATCCTATCCATCCCACGTTATTTTGCTTGTCTGCAAATTTAGGTACCGCAAAAATCTACTATTAATAAACTTCGTTCAAAACACACACAAAATACGCCAAATATAACAAAAATCTTAACAAGTTTTAGAACTGAGTGTAACATTTGCCATTCGATGAAATATGAAAGCATATATATAATTTTGAATCTAGTTTAAGAACACTAGTGAACAAGCACATCTACAAATCCTACAGCCTAAAAATCTCGATATGTATAAAAGCAAAAAAATCAGAACGAATAACCATCTATGACAGCAAAATGAAAGCAAACTTCTAGCAATACGTAAACTGTATGACTTATCGTTTTCAGTGCTTATCGTAAATTATCTATACATTCTCATCCTAGTCACAATGTTTCCCATTTGCACAACGGATTGATATACAACTATAATAACATAAACCATCATACAATATTCAAGGACATAACAACAAGCAATATATTAAGGGGGTATCTCAGATTGCTTATTTTTACTGATTATATGGTTAATTTTAAGCCGAAGCAGTTTTTTATTATCCAAACTTCTTCTACTTATCTGCTTATAGGGAGCTGCTTATGGCTTTTTAGTGTCAGGTCATGCCAAATCAGCTTTTTTCCTTTTCACACAACCCTTCACTCACACACTAAAAAACACTCTCCGAGTCAAAACACCCCTTTTGGACCCACAAATACACGGTGTTATATTAAAAAGAGAAAAAACATACATAACACACACACTCAAGTTATAACGCACACCATGGCGCCACGGTTTTGATGCAAGGCTGGTGTCGTAGCTTGGGTATAGTGGCGCCAAAGAACATGGGTTTCCTTATTTCAAAGTGTTAATATATTCTAACCACCAAGATGGCCGGTCAGGCACGGGATGTCCTCATAAGAGGTCTATTCAAGCCGCCTCACTAGGTACAGATCTTAAGAATAGCCTGGGCAAAGGTCCGACAGGGTTACATGGATACACCCTTGTTACGCGGCTTACGCCACATACATATGACTCAAAATACTCGCCCTCCCCATGTAATTTGTTTACCTGTTTTTACATTTATGGGGTGTTTGTTTAAGCTTATATAGCGGGCTTATGACTTATTTGATTTTCCGTCTTATGTTTCATAAGCTTACCTTTTGTGGCTTATTTTAGAAAAAAAACATCTGCTTATATAAGCTTTATATAAGCCGAAAAGTTTAAAAACAAGCCACAAAAAGTGAGCTTATGAAACATTAGCCGAAACAAAATAAGCCATAAGCCCGCTATATAAGCTTAAACAAACACCCCCTAAATGGTACATCAATGAAATGAAATTTAAACTATGAATTAGCAATAAGCATGCATGAATAAAAATACCTGTTACGAATTTGATGAGTAGAATTGGTAGCCGATAAAGCGGTCACCAGATTGAGGTTTGATCGTGTTTGAGAGTGGGGTTAGGTAAGGGCAGGGCTTTGCCGCGCTTTTATATAGGGATTGGTATTGTATAAAAATTTTACTTACGGGGTGTTTGGCATTGTTTGTTCATAGTTTAGGTGGAGCGGTCACCGCAATCATAAGCGTTACGTCAGCTTTTTAACATCATCAACATCACTATTAATATAAGTGTTATTAGCAAGGTTGTCAAGATCGGGATCCTACCCAGGATCGTTTTCGTGTTTACAAGATCGTGATCGTTAGATCGGATCGGGGATCTTAAGATACTACTCTAATGTTATTTCTTAATAGTTTATGTAATTTTATACAAATCTACAAATTCTAATACATTATAACCATAAAATACTATGAATGTTTCATATAAATGTAGTCCTAAATTATGATTATAAAATGTTTAAAAAGATTAACATGTTGTTTTTTGAATTCTACAAACAAACAATCTATAAATTTGTAGTTTTTTAGTTTGTAATCTGAGAAAAGTAAGATCGGATCGGATTAGATCGTATGGTAAAGATCGGGATCCTATAAGATCTTAAGCCTGCAAAGATCCTATGTAGGATCCGGATCGTTTTTGCTTTGCAGTATCGTAAAATCGTAAGATCAGGATCGGGATCCTGACAACTATGGTTATTAGATAACAAACTTTGTTACCCACATATACCCACTAATGAATCGTGTATAATTTTTATTTGTTTTATCCTAGTTAGAGCAAGAGGTATCATGGCTAAGCCACACCTCTTCACTTGGGCCTCACATGTGCCACATCACTTCAACACACACACTTAA
The DNA here is from genome assembly GCA_910596185.1 of Chrysanthemum makinoi. NCBI lineage: Eukaryota > Viridiplantae > Streptophyta > Magnoliopsida > Asterales > Asteraceae > Chrysanthemum > Chrysanthemum makinoi. Next base: position 350,754,093 of record OU343224.1, on the reverse strand, counting down.
AAATACCTTTCATTCAATCACAACTAACCTCAACCTCTTCACTTGGGCCCCACCCACTCAAACTACACACACTCATTCAAACACAAAACACAATTTAAAATCAAAAAAGAAAATAAAGTTGTTGTCTTTTTCTTCTTCACTTCCCCGGAGAGGCAACTTCCGGCGAGAGATGGCGAGGTGAGTTGGTGTGGTGGCGAGGGGTGGCGAGGCTGCCACCTAGGAGTGGCGAGCCTCCCTCGTTACGATACCCTATGCTCTTAGTGTTTTGTCGCTGGTTCACTTTTGACCCATTTGAAGTTTATTTTCCGGAAACTTGCACTTGACTAATAAAAGTTGGATTCTCAAAACATAACTAAAATATTTAGGGTCCGTTTGGTTTGCTTAAAGGAATCACAATGGATATTGGTATGATAATATGGTGGTATGGAAATGAGTTTGATAGTTCAAAAAATGTTGTTTGGTTTATATATTAGGGTTTGAATATTGTTTAATAAATATGAAGGAAAAGAGTGGGGTGGGTGAAATTAATGGTGGAATATGGCCCACAGGAATGGTTTGTCAAAATCCACCAAGTCTAAGTGGTATGGATTTATGAGTTTCAACTATGGACTCTATAGGAATGGTTTGGCAAAACCCCTCAAACAAATAAACATAAATAGTATCAAACTCATACCATGATTCTCACACCCCTATACCAAACGGACCCTTATATTCAAAACACACATTACAAAGAGCGGAGCTATATTTCATGAAAGACGGGTCTTGACCCATTTGACCCAAACACTACTTATTGTTCAAAACATTAATACACTTTATCACTCGACTCTATAATCATCACTACTTTAATATACACTTTTTGGGGCATTATACATTGATGATCAAGAGTAGGCAAAAAGGAGCTTGTTACTCTGACCCACAAGCTTCACTGTTTGGCCTGCTACATACCCCATATCATGTCATTCACTTGACTTCAGTCCCTACAGTTAAAACAAGCTTGTTCTACAACTAAAACAAGTTGGTTCTAATACTAAAATAAGTTGGCTCTTCTACAGTTCTACATAAGTTAAATAGTATGGTTAACTTTTGTTGCATTATAAGTCCCAACTAACCTTTACGTTTAACTCCGTTAAAATGAGACTATATGATTTACTCAACCAAAATAATAGATTTATCTGCTAAACTCTCCGTATAGTTTTGGGGTGTTACACCTTAAACACAAATACACCCCACAAAACTCACACTCACACACAACCAACTTCAGTAAACCAGTTGTTCCATCTACTGAGTTCTCACAAATATCTTTCACATACACGTCCTTGGGGTCGATGTTTTTACACTGACGTGTTGGTGGAGTTGAAGTACGCATCGGTCATGCCCAGATGCCCTATTACACCTAGTCTTATACTTGTTAAAAGTTTAAACTTAGCAATTTCTGTTTTGTTTTGGTTATTTGGTGAAGACGAGTTTTTAACTCAAATGTATGAGTTAAGCCGTTAAAAGCGGTCATTTATGACCTATTTATTCACGTCTAAAGATTAATTGTTAATATTTAATTGAGTCCATTAAGCTATAGCAAGAATTTTAAACACATATGTGTTAGCTAATATGTTGAACTTATGTTATATGAAATTTGAAAATTTTAAAATCAAGTTAATAATTTGATAGTATTCACATTTTTTTACAAGAGGTTTCACATTTCAAAATCACCATATACACAATTTAATGATAAGATGTTTCAATGTACTCATAAAATGTCTTGTGTTAAGTAGTAACCGATACATCTCGATGAGAGAGATCACGAAAGCAGTTAGAAAACAGATTTATCCTGATTAAATAGTATAAAATTTAGTTTAAAAACCCATCCTTTGTAGATGTGGCAATTTGAGACTCGTTTAATTGATTAAACGTGTGTATAGTTGATGGGTATAGTTGGATCTTCTTAATTATCGATGGGTCCAATTGATTATTTGATAGAAAGTTGGTCATTTTTTTTTTTACCTTTTTCATTGTTTATTAAAAAAATATATTTGAAAATGACAAAAAACCATCTAGACCAGATTCAACCATATGCACCTAAACCCATTTTAGGAGTGTGCAGAATTCGGTTTTCACCCACAAAAACCGAAAACCTAAATGAACTGAGCAAAAAAGAAAAATACAAACCGAATTTGCGAAAACCGAACCGAACCGAAATAAATATTCAGTTCTCGGTTTGGATATGGTTTTGACACAATGAACCGAAAACCGAATTCACATAAATATATAATTTATTATATATTTTTTATAAAAAAAAAGACATTAAAACTCTTTTATAGTATAAATATAACATTTTTTAAACTTGAAATCTTTTTTGCGCAAAAAATCTATATAATTAATAAATAATATAAATTATGTAATGCGGGTTTTTTAGTTTGGTTATTCGGTTATTCGGTTCAGTTTATCAAATTTGAATTCGGTTTGATTCAGTTTTCGATTTTACCAAAAAAAAAATAAAAAAAATTAACCGAACTAACTGAACCGAATAAATCGAACAACCCGATAACCAAACCGATGAACACCCCTAACCCATTTATGTTCCTATATTTCTAAAAGACCCATCTAAACTCGAAGCTATTTAGATTATCTAAACCCATGGTTGACCCAAACTACCTATTTTTAGATTTTGATTTTAAGAGTCTATGGAAGATTTTTTTTTAATCTCTTATAAATTAATCTCTTAACAAGCATAATCTGGTATAAGATATTTTAAGTAGCTTATCTTTTTAAAAATAACCATAATCTCTCGACAATCTTGTATGCAAAACATACCCAAAACACAAGCTTGCTTTTCTTTATACTGGTTCTAAAATTTACCAACAAGCCCAATTCTAACATGGGCACCCGCTACATAAAGTTAACCCAAACACAGCTTTGGGAACAAACACACACTTGATAAACCCTCTCCACATTCTAAAACCCCAAAACCACCATGGCTGAACCTTCTTCCCCTCTCGAACCAAATCCCTCAATCATCAACCCTATCCAACACACCATCGATTCCCATTCCCAATTCCATGAGGGTATGATTCCAGAATACACAAACAACACCCATCTTCAAGAACTAGGTCAAAACACTGACACCCACATCACCAATCACCAAATTAATGAAAACAAAAATATGGGTTTTGTTGGAAATTGCAATATAGATAATACCCAGATCACCAATTTTACTGATTTGCCAAAAAGTGACCCACTTTATGGTCAAGAAGCCCAAAAAAATGATACCCAGATGACTAATTTTACTGATTTAGCAAAAAGTGACCCAATTTATGGTGAAAAAGTGGAAATAAATGATACCCAGATGACTGATTTTACTGATTTGCCGAAAAGTGACTTGCTTAATGGTCGAAAGGAAGAAAAAAATGAAGGGTTAGTTGGGAATGTGAAGAAAGAGAAAAGGGTGAGAAAAAAAGGAAAAGGGGCGAAGAAAGATGTAGTGTGTGATTTTGAGAGGGTGACGGTGTGTGATTGTGATAAGAGAGGTGATCGGGCGAGAGTTGTGTATTTGAAGGAAGAGATTGAGGCGTTGAGGTATGTTGGCGTTGAAGAGCAAAAGAGGAAGTGGAGCGAGGTTTATTGTGGGCTTGGAGATGTTGTGGCGAAGGAGTATGATTGTTTGGTTGGTTTTAAAGATGATGGTGGTGGTGGGAGTTACGTAGATTTTGATCCGAGGACGCGGTTTAGTAGTAAGAAGGGCGGTGTTACTGAAATAAGTGGTAAGTTTTTGATCTTTGTGATATCATAAAGTAGTTTCAAAATTCAGTCAGTGTTTAATATTGTCACATTGCTCCAGCGGGATTAGGTATTCTTCTTGTTGTTGTTGATATTTTTGACATTCAATGGTGTGATTGTTTAGAATAGATTATTTCATTATTTTGTGCGTGAATGTGACTTATTTGAGTTGGACCTAGGAGAAGTGTGTCAATTTGCATCACTTAAGCAGTTAAGCTTGACTAGAAATTACGTGTTTGACCACCATGTGTGATCTCTACGACTTAGGATGAAAACACAGTAGATGCATTATAGCAAGTGGTGTAGATTCACACGCTTTAAGGAGAAAAGTAACACATTTCAATTCACATTAATAGGAATATTATGAAATAGAGCATTGATTTGCATGACTAATTTGCATGCCTAACAAGAGGATGGGGCCACTACATATAAAAGTCCTTCATATTGGATCCTGTTATACATGGCGGCTTGGCAGGTTCAACCTATAACATAAGTTTTAAAATTATGTCTAAAATACTACGCCTTCCATGTAGGTCTCTCCCACGCTTGTATAGAAACTTTAGATGCTAACAACTTAGAATTGAATTCCCTTTCCGCAAGCAAAAGGTTTGTTATCTAGAGGATTAATATGGTTGCGTCTCACAATTTATATAGTTGGTCATAAACTTGTCTTTCCTCAAAGAAAAATGTTTCTTTTAATGTGATATGATCATCACACTTAGATAAACTAAAAAGTCGTTCATCGGTTTGAAGGTTCAGATTAGGCTCCTTTGTGTGTCAATCATTGAATGTGACTTATTTGAGTTGGAATTAGCAACAATGTGTCAGTTTGCGTCACTCAAGTTTCACTAGGAGTGATAATTACGAGTTAGGAATAAAACTTAGTAGTGGTATATTAGCATATAATGGAGTTCCAGACGCTTAATGTAGAAAAGTAACATATTTCAGATTACATTTATAGGGTTATTATGATATAAAGGTCCTTTGTATTGGATGCTGTTATATATTGCAGGTGAAACCAAAAACTTAAATTTTAAATAGGGTCTTGAATACTGTGCCTTCCTTGTAGGTCTCACCCAAGTCCTTATTGAAACTTTAGATGGTAATAAGTTAGATTTGAATCCCCTTCCCCAAGCGAAATGTTTGTTATTTTGAGAATTAACATGGTCCAGTCTCACGAATTGTATAGATTGTCATATAAATTTGTATTCATGAAGAAAAATATATTTTTTTACTCTGGCAGTACAATCTTGTTTCACCTAAGATGCTGATACGTTTCAGGTAACGAGCCTGACAACAAGAAGAAAAATACGGACCAAATGGATCATCTCTCTGGTGTAAATGGTGGTGATTTAGATGTAGAGGAAGATTATTATGAAGATGAATACAGTGATTCAGAAGATGTTAGCATCCAAAGACCTGCTTTCTATGTTACTGGAGAACCTGATTTTGATTCCGGGCCTCCACAAGATGGACTCGAATATCTTAGGCGAGTCAGGTAAATGTTCCACCTTCATATTTCGAAATTACGAATACTTCTTACAGATGTGTCACTTTCGACCCATTTATTATTTATAACTGGGTTGATCTGAGTTACACTTTATCTCAAACGGGTCAATTCAAATAATATACAGATAAAAATGAAACGGGTATTAGTCGCCTGAGTGTTAATGAATTCCTACAAGTATAGAACTTCCAAATAGTTTTATATTTATAAAGGACATAAAATAGTATTGGCAGGTCAACCCATCCCATCCAATCCAATCCAATCTGACCTGACCCCATTTTGACTTGCCCATTTTCGCACCTCTTGTTATGGTTACAGATTCTCGTGTCCTTTATCTTAGTGTCTCTAATTGTTGCTATGTCCTGAAAAAGGGTAGTTTTTGGTAGTGAACAAAAAGATGATGGTTATTCTCACATACTAATGTCCTGTTTTGTTCATAGATGGGAGACATCGCATATACCAAAGGTGAAAGTTGCAAAGGTTGAAAAGAATGTGTTGAACAAAGAACAAACTGTGTATATGCCCAACATCCCTGATATTGCAGCCTGTCCAGAGCATTTAATGCCATCGAAAGAGTGGGAAGATGTTTTTCTTGCTGACTTTTCGAAGCTAAGGCTGGTAAGTTTGTCTTTTACAGGTTTTTCGATTGATTGTACAGAAAATGCAAATCATCTACAAATGCGTTTAAAAAGTATATTGGTCGAAAGTCTTTCATTGATTCCATATATATGATGCTCCAAAGACCAAAACAGCATACAAAAGTTATCAGTGACATAACAAATTAGTCTAATGCCCTGTAAATCAACTGACGTATTTAGTCTAAAGTTATTAGTGATACATTGCCCGGAAAGGGAGGGGACGATACTCATCCGGATTATCTTTTATTCCTTCCAGGTTATATGGCTAAAAAAAATTTGACTAAAAAAATGGGTTCATAAGTCCCAAAAGTGGATTTTTTAATTTTTTTTACGTCATAAATTTCCTTAATCAGTTGATTATAATGATTAGAGTATTATTATTTCGAGGCTAAGTAGTTACACAAATGAAAATATATAATCTCTGAGAAAGTATGTGTCGAGAGAACCGACCCATGCATAAACTATCCTCTTTTGACCCAATCCGCCTGCCCTGTCCCATTTCCGCCTCTAGTCACTTTTTTTTTAGCAACTTTGATTTTTACTATTTGATTCGCTTATTCTCTAATTTCAGGCATTATCTCAGAATGAAGTTTCTGCTTCTACAATGTCTGGAGGAATCGAATCAATCCCTCTTGCACACAACATTATCGAAAATGTGATACAAGAAAATCTCGATTCATATCAGGCAGATGATGGCACCATTTTGATGCAAGAAAATCTTGATTTCATCCCAACAGACAACACGACCGCTACCATCTATGACTTGCCTACCTTGCAAACGATTATGGATATGGAACCTGTAGCTCGTGTCACAATGCTGAGGAAACGAATATCATCTTTGGAGACCCTAAGCTCTTTGGGGAGAACCGATTGTGCATGGCTGTTTGCTCTTTGTGCATCCATTGATACTCCTTTAGACGCAGATACCAGTGCTTCTCTTCGTTGCTTGTTGAGAAAATGTGCTGCCTTGCGTGCTGAAAAAATGTGTCTTGATGATGACGTTATCATGCTTAATATCTTAGCGACTATATCAGGCAAATATTTTGGTCAGTTGCAAAGCAATTAGTCGAAACACACAAGTTTTTTAATAAACTGTTTATTGTGTAATGGTACAGTTGAGTTTTGATCTGAGATCGGATTATTTTTATGATATATTACCCAACTTGAGTATGCATACGATTCCATAAATTGTAGTTAGTTCCATGATTAGTTCACGAATCTATCATAAGAGTTCCAAGGTTTAACTAACTTGCTTTTAGTTTAGTCGCAAAATCTATGAATTGCCCGCCCAAAAAACTTGAGTTCATGTCTAGGATATACAAAACACTTATGTATTTCTGCTAATAATATAAAACTAGACGAGTACCCGCGCCTAGCGGCAACGGTGTTTAGTTTTCTGCAAAATTCTGACGACCCGTAAGTTTCTTTTAACAAACTGTATTTGTAGCGTCAGAGAATCATTTTCGAATAACTATAATTCTGATGCGTGGTTGCATAGCAGCAGAAATATATAGTTTTCAAGAAAAATTATGTGGACTCGATCTAAGTGTGGGAGTATATTTCTAATAGGATTGTTTTAACTTTTAAGTTATTAAGATTTTTAGTAATAATAGATTCACACATTACAAAAAGCAACGGTATTATGTAGTTGGCAATATTATATTGTAGTTTAGAGGTATAGCAAACGTGTGTGACCGTATTTTCTTGTTTTGTCAGTAATTTAGGTAGTGACAACTATTTTTTTTTACATGCGTAGCGTTTATTATTTGGTGTGTGGCTTTAAACTTGTAACCTTACAAATTTAATATCACCATAATAAGATTATCTTGTACCATTAATTTGCATAGATATTTAAGCATTGTTCAAAGCTATTTGTTTGGGGTATAAATAATTGTTGCTAAAGATAACAATACTATTTAACTTTTGTGATTCTATATA
>OU343224.1:350481239-350741239 GCA_910596185.1 Chrysanthemum makinoi | reverse complement strand
AAGTACACTTAATGAGACTTATTGTAGGTTATGGATGAATCCCGTGACGAAGAGGTTTCAATAGAAGCTTATTCAGATATTCGGCTGGAGCATATGAAGGAATTGGAGATTACTAACTTATGAAGCGCGAAGACTGAATTGAATATTTTGAAGCTTATCTTGATTAGCTCACCTGTACTAAAGAAGTTAAGGATAAACATCGCAGAGTGGTATAAGGTTGACCAAACGCATATTTCAGAAACCCTCTTATCCGCCCTAAGTGCATCACCAGGGGTAGAATTCATTGTTGAAAATGAACCCTTTTAACACCTCTTAGCACTGCAAATTTTGACAAGACATAAGACACATTCTTCTTTAAGTTACAAAACTTGCATATTGCGTGCCAAATATGAAGCTTTCGTGCAGATTGCGGGTGATATTAGTAGGCTAGTCTGAGATTGTGAATGATGTGATCTTAATATGCAGATGATGCTACTTATAAGTTATAATAAAGTTGCTACGTTTCTACTTTATAAGAGAAGTTTTTGATGGATCATTGATCATGTACTAATTAGAAGACCGAAGATGTTGATATCAAGATATACAAAACTAAATTATATTCGATGAGACTGAGAAAGACGTATGGTACGAAAACTAAGCATGATCGACAATCTTCTTATTTGGCATTTGCCATCAAAACACCTCATCTATCATAAAAGTTACAACAAACAACTTTATTCACCAATGGTACAGATCGTGTCATTATAAACCATTGGAGACCTTTATAATTCTTAACTCTGAACACTAATCATCATATATTCATATTCATACTTTAAAACATAAATATGTGCAACAATTATCCATTATAGATTCTTCATACTTAAGGCCCCATGCCATAGCAAATTATGGTCTAAAGTTCTCCAAGTCATTGCACCAACACGAGTCACAGAAGAGAAGACAACATATGTGGGACTGGCCAGCTGCGCAAACCATTCTGAATATGGAACCCGTTGTGCAGGGCTGAGAAGACAACCTATGTGTCACAATGCTGAGAAATAGGATAACATCCTGGATACCATAAGTTCTTTGCGTCAAACCAATTGTGCATGGCTGTTTGCAATTTGTACAGGTGGCGATACGCACTAGCGCAGTAGCGCTTCACGTTGCTGCTTGTTAAGAAAATGTGTAACTGTAACTTGATCATGCTTAATATCTTAGTGACTATATCAGGCAAATATATTTAGTGCGTGTCAAACATTATTCTAAACTTTTTAATCTTTCTACAGTAATTTTTTTCAAAGAATTGGGCCAACAAGTCAAGACAGCAGCCCACATTAAGGATGGCTGAAATTTTATATATTTTTAGGGTTTTAAAAAGATAGATTAGACTATTAGAGTCGACTGAAAAATTAAAAGTTTAGTTTTCTGTTTTTGGAATAGTTTCTTGGATTTCAAGCTAGAGTTTTGGGACAAACAGTAACTATAACAGTTGTTAATCTGGTTGGCATTTATTTAACTCGATATTGATTACATATTTACTGTATGTGTTTTTCACCTGCATGTTACCTTAATTTTATTACGCGTTCAATTGAATTTTCATATGCATCATGTTTGATTGCTAGTGGATTATCTCGATGCATAGATTATCTGTTTGCTATCTTATAACTTGATCGTGGCTTGACATGACAACCTATGTTTGGATTAAGTTGCTAGTTAGGTAGATGATTATTATGTGTATGTAATTAATCAATACACACTAATACTAATTGTAGGTTAAACGCAAAATTAAGTGATAGAAAGAAATAAAGGGTATTACTGCACCGGACATGCTTCAAGTCATAACATAGTGAAAATCGTTCTTTGATATCACTAATACTAATAATCGGATACTCCGACACTAGTTTCTGTATAATAAGTGTGAGATTGTTTTCCATTAAAAAGATATTCGCAACACGCTTTTAATTTTATTCATATCAGTTAACTTTGCACGCTTTTGTTAGAGATAATGTGAGCAAACTGACATAGATTTATAGTCCCAATGCATTGTTCTTATTTTGCCAGTTATATTAAATTTCAATATATTTTTTGCACTTGTTATATCCTTGAATGCTTATATGAGAATTTACATGATTACAAAGTTTATCTACTCTTATGCATTCGGCAAATTTTGTGTGTGTATGACTTATTTTGCAGCCAAACAACAAGTATTTCCGGAGATGGATAAGATTAGCAACCTTCCTCTATGCATAACAGAAACCATCTTATGTCTTTTGCCGTATCAAGACATAGTAAGGACAAGTACCCTCTCTAAGGAATGGAGGTATCAATGGACCAAAATTCCTAAAATTATGATTATTGCGGATACATGTCAACTTTTGTGTGGTGTAGGCCAAGCTCTATTATTGCACGAGGGTCCAATACACGAGTTCACCCTTTCCGTTGTTAAATATGAAGGCGGTATGAATTGGGAGATTGACCGTGTAATATCTCATTTGTCAAGTAAAAAGACTCTCAAGAAATTAACAATTGATTTTGTTTACGGGGCTAGCTGGGGGTATATGCCGTTACCCTTATCTCTTTTATCAATGACACAATTAACAGACCTATATCTCAATGGTTGTGACCTTAGATATGAACAAAGATTCAGTCGGCTAAATAAAACTTTCAGTGGACTTGGTAGCCTGACTAGCTTATATGTGCAAAATTCACAGGTTTCTATAAAAACACTTCTAAATCTCCTATCTAAAAGTCCATTGCTTAAGACCGTAGAACTGGTAATTCCTTACTAAAATAGAATATCAGACCTCTTGAGCATGACACAGCTTGTCTGAATATTGTTAATTTTTGCAGAGAACTCACGATTTCTATGATAACGATGGTGTCACTTATACTAACCTATTTGAGTCTTTAAAGCTGATTGAAAGCCTACATATTTGGTGTGACATCATTTTGGTAATCTTATCCACAATGTATATGTTTGATTTCACTCGCATAATAGAAAACAAAGCTTTAAATTAGTGTTTTTTTTTTTTTTCTTTTTTTCTGTGCGTGGTTCAAGGTTCTGGGTCCGGCTCCATACAGATATCGCCATATAGTACCTCTAAAGGTTTCAATTGCATTAGTCCACCTAAAATACTTGTGTATAGAAGGTTTACACGATGTCCATTGTTTTGGAATTCAAGTAATTTCTCTTTTGATCAGAAGCTCCCCGAACTTGGAGAAACTTAAGTTGAATGTAAATAGAATAATTTTATCTTGCATCTCGAATTTTTTATTTATTATTCTAATAATGTCAAATACACTTTAACTAACAAAAAAAATACACTTATTGTAGATCACGGACGATGAATGGGGAGGGGATAATTGGTCCCATTCACTTGAATATTATGCGGATATTAGGCTGGAGCATCTGAGTGAATTAGTGATTACTTATCTTAGCAGCGAGAAGACTGTTTTAGATATTGTGAAGCTCATCTTGATGAGGTCACCTGTACTAAAGAATTTAAGGATACACATCGCAGAGAGTTATAAGGTTGACGAGATGCATATTTCAGAAACCCTCTTATCCTCCCCATGTGCATCACCAGGGGTAGAATTCATTGTTGAAAATGAACCCTTCTAATTAACACCTCTTAGCACTACATATTTTGCCCAGACAACAAGATAAATTCTTGTTTAAGTCACAAAACTTGCATATTTCGTGCCAAATGTGAAACTTTCGTGTAGATTGCGGAGATATTAGTAGGCTAGTTTGTGAGATTGTGAAAGATGTGATCTTAATAAGCAGATGATACTACTTAAGTTTTAATAAAGTTGCTACCTTTCTTCTTAATAAGAGATATTTTTTATTGATTTATTAAAAAGTTTAGGGACGACAATGTTGTCCCTAAACGTTTGGTACGATGAATTCTGAGAAAGACATGTGGTACGAGAATTAAGCATGAGAGGTCAGGGGTTCGATCCTCACTCCCTACAAAAGGCCGGAGGTCCTTTCTACCTTTGGTAGAACTGGAAGCAGCCTCTCTAACTTAGGTAGAGGTAAGGCTGTCTACATCTTAACCTCCCCCAAACACCGGAAACGGTATTGGGTACCCATAACCCGTGGAAGACGGCATTGGGAGTTACTTTTACTTTTTTTACAATCTTTTTATTAGGCATTTGCCATTAAAACATGTCATCTATCATAAACGATTAGAGACCTTTATAATTCTTAACATTGAACACTAATCATCATATTCATACTTAAAAACACAAACACGTGCAACAATTATATCCATTATAGTTTCTTCATACTTAAGGCCCCATGCCATAGCAAATTATGCCAATGCTGAGAAATAGGAAAACATCCTGGATACCATAAGTTCTTTGGGTCCAACCGATTGTGCATGGCTGTTTGCAATTTGTGCAGCCATTAATACACTTATAGATGGCGACACTACTGCAGTAGTACTTCATGTTGCTGCTTCTTAAGAAATTGTGTAACTTTGAGGGCTGAAAAAACGAACCTTGACGATGAAGAAATCATGCAAACATATCTAGTCCGTATCAAACATATTTCTAAACTTTCTAATCATTCCACATAATTTTTTTTAGGAATAATCAGTTACTAATAATTGGGCCCACTAAACTTCCATGTTGGGCTGGGCACACACATTAAAGACGGGTGATAATATATATTTATTTTTAGGGTTTAAAAAGATATATAAGGCAGATTAGACTATTAGAATCGACTGAAAATTTAAAGGGTTAGTTTTCTGTTTTTCGAGTTTTTTCTTGGATTTCAAGCTAGAGTTGCGGGACAAACAGTAACTACAACAGTTGTTAATCCGGTTTGCATTTATATAAGTTGATACTGATTATATATTTACAGTTTTTGTGTTTTTCACCAAGTTACCTTTACTTTATTATGCATTTAATTGAAGTTTTATATGCATAGATTTTCTGTTTGCAATCTTTTAACATATGTTTGGATCAAGTTACTAGTTACTTAGACTTATTATGTTTGCGTAATTAATCAGTGGACATGCACCTCCTAGGTTAATTATAGGTTAAACGTGTGAACTAAAGTAACGGAAATGTATAATAAGTGTATGACACAATTGATACATAGAGACAAAGTGTGTGATTGTTTTCCATTGCACGCTTTATTCGTATCAGTTAATTTTGCATGCTTATGTTATAGATTGTGTGTGCAAACTGATATAGATTTATACTCTTAGGTATTAGGCTTATTTTGTGTTTGTGACTAACTTTGCAGCCAACAGGATTTATCCTCAGATGGATATGGATAGGATTAGCAACCTTCCTCTAAGCATAATCGAAACCATCTTATGTCGTTTACCGTATCATGACGTAGTAAGGACAAGTACCCTCTCTAAGGAATGGAGGTATCATTGGACCAAAATCACTAAAATTGTAGTTATTGAGGATACGGAAAACTTGAAAAGGAGTAAACTTTTGTGTGGTGTAAGCCAAGCTCTGTTAATGCACGAGGGTCCAATACACGAGTTCACCCTTTCCGTTGGCACAACTGACTGGGGTATTATCTGGGAGATTGATTGTATAATGTCTCATTTGTCAAGGAAAAAGACCATCAAGAAAGTAACAATTGATTTTGTTCGAAGGGATAGTTGGGGGCGTTATGGGTCATTACCTATATCTCTCTTTTCAATGAGTCACTTGACTGACCTATATCTCAATTGTTGTCGCCTTACCCATGAACCAACATTCACTCGGCTAAAACGTCGACGAAAATGTAAGGCATCACGGTTACCAAGAAAAAAGGAAAAACTAACTACTACTTCAACTGGACTTGGTAGCCTGACTTGCTTATATGTGCGCAACTCAAGGATTTCTATAAAAACACTTATAGATCTCATATCTAATTGTCCATTGCTTAAGACCGTGGAACTGGTAATTCCTTTACTAAAATAGAATATCAATCCTCTTGGGAATGGCACAACTTATCTGAACATATTGTATGTTTGTGCAGAAAAGTTTCGAGTACTACAATATCGGTGGTGCCACTATTACTAACCTATTCGAGTCTTTAATGGTGATTGAAAGTCTAACTATATCGCGTAGGATCATTGAGGTTATCTTATCCACTTTAATTTGTATATTATTGATTCAATTAGGAGAAAAGAAACATTGCTTTACATTAATCTCTTTTTTTTTTCTGTGGTTCAAGTTTTTCGCTCGAAACGGAAATCAGGGAGGGATACATGAGAAGGTTCCAATTGCATTAGTCCACCTGAAATACTTGTGTGTAGAAGATATATTCTTCGATTGGTATTCTGGGTTCCGAGTGATTGCTCTTTTTGTCAGAAGCTCCCCAAACTTAGAGATACTTAAGCTGCAGGTTTATAACATAAATTTTTCTTGTATCCTACTATTTATTTATTATTCTTAAGTCAAATACTTGAATATATAAACATTGACACTTATTGTAGATTGTAGACGATTGGCGTGGGGATGAGAGGCCATGGTCCCTTTCACTAGAAGATAATGCAGATATTTGGATGGAGCATCTGAGCGAACTACAGATTACTTATTTAAGCAACGCGAAGTGTGAAATGGATATTGTGAAGTTCATCTTGATGAGGTCACCTGGGCTAAAGAAGCTAAGGATATTCATCAGTGAAATCTGTAAGGATACAAAGTTGCAGATTTCAGAAACCCTTTTGTCCTTCCCGCGCGCATCACCGATGGTAGAATTCTTTTTTGAAAATGAACCTTTTTAACACCTCTTCTGTACATAACTACATATGTCACCAAGACAACATTTTTTTTTTCCTTCCACTTGCATATTCTGACTCGCTCACTTTAAATATGTAGCTTTTGTTGGTGAGATTTATGAGGTTAATTTGTGAGATTGTGAATTATAACCTTAATATGCACATGATGCTACTTAACATCTTTTGTGAAAAATAGAGGTTTTTGACGGATCATCTTGAACTAAGAACAACACATGTGTGATCATTTGGCACATAATTTCTCTCCATTACGGGTTCTTGTGTTGGAGCGATTGTGTTGACTTGAAAATATGAAGATGCAAAGACGGATACTTGCATCATCGTATTTTAGTGGTATTAGTGCAAAGGGAAAATGATTGCCTCTTTGAAATTTGACGTATGATTTAGTTGTTTATGACAGTTGGATGAGAGTTGCACATCCTTAAGACATATTCTTGATAGCAATGTTTTAAAATTCCGTTTATATTTTGACACAGCCGAGCTACGGATTTAACTATTTCTTTTCAAAACCGGCTTTTGATCACCCAACCGATTCCCGATTCCTGATTCAAATGGGCGGTCAACCCGGGTTTAGTAACACTACAGTACTTGAATTTGATAAAGAAACCGTTCAAATTTATGATAATGTGTCATTGTTGGTACGAGAGTTTGAAATCGGATCATGTAGAATATAGAAGAAACAATGTTTACTAAATGCGAATTAATTTGCACACATTTATTCCACAAAAAGGTGTAGATTGACGGGAATACCCTGACCCCGGGTGCCTTTTGGCATCAGCCATTGTCCACCCCACAAGGAATAGCTCCGGCAACTCTGCTGGCCTAGTGGGGCACCAACTTGAGTGAGCACGAGCCAAGACTCGGACCCTTGAGCTCTTTTTCCACAAAGTCTCTCCGGTGTGCCCATGAGTTTTGTGGAGGTGGGTACCTATTTGAAGCAAATGCCAAGGATAAGACTTGAACATGGGTCAATTGACAGTGCTCCAATGTTGTTTATTGATATACACCAATCAACGTTTTAAACAGTCGTACTACATATGCATGTGTCATGTGTGTCTAAATCAAAGGGTACTAAACTTATTTACTAAACTTATCCAAAGTCAAAAGTCGGAAACACAGTTTTGACTTTTGAGGCATTATAACAAAAAAGAAAAGTCAAAGTTGCGAAACAGTTTTTGCGATTTTATCCGTGTAAAAACTAAAATAGATGTGGTTTTCTCTGTTAGGTTGCGTGGTTTTCCAACACTTCCTCGGCACCCTCAAATGTACACATACAAAAAGAGGGTCTGTTTGGTATCCCCTATAGGAATGAGAGAATGATAATGGTAATGATTCTAAGGGCCCGTTTGGTTGGATGGTTTAAAGTAGGGCTGAGCGTCAGTTCAAAATCGACCCGAACCGACAAAACCGAAAACCGAAATTCATAAAAAACCTAAACCGAAACCGACCCGACGGCCCGTCGGTTCGGTTCGGTTTTGTGTCGGGCCGTCGGTTCGGTTCAGTTTAGGTGTATTTAGGTATGTTTTTGTCGGTTTTGGGTCGGTCGGTGACTAGAAGGCAGAACCGACCCGAACAACGAAAAACATGTAAAACATGAAACGAAAACCGAACCGAGCGGTACATCGAGGTCGGCTTCGGTTTTGTCGGTTTGGTCGGTTTTGTCGGTCCGGTTCGGTTTTGAACCTTTGATGTTCAGCCCTAGTTTAAAGTGGCAAGAATAGGTGTGACAATCATAAAAGTTGATTGGTTTATAAAATTATGGATTGATAGCCAATGACATGTACTTTTTGGAATCATACCTTAGTTGGGTGGTATCACTTGAAACCTGCGGGCCTAATTTTTTTTCCTCTCACAATCATTAAACTTTTTTTATTATAACTAGACGAGTACCCGTGCATAGCAACGGAATTTTGTAGCGAAATATCATTTAGTGATAAAAAAAAATTTATGGGTTATAAACGAAAAATAATAAAAGTTTGAAGATTTTGGGATTAAACATAATGTTTTGAAACCCGGTTCGACCCGGATGGTTCAACTGGTTGCACCGTTATGGTCAAAAAACGGGTCAATTTAAACCGAGTCAACCCGATGGGTTGGGTCGAAAACGGGTCAACCCGCCGGGTTTGAAGCGTCCCGGGTCAACCCGGTTTTCGATGTGTATTAATAGTTCCGTTTTGAAATATATGTTTTCAACATTTCTTTTTTTAGTTTCAACTTTTCACTTTTTACTTTTTGGTTTTTCCTTTATATATAGTAAGCAGGGTACCAGCACGTTTCGGCGGCGGGTACCATGTAACGATTAACCGGATAAATAGATATCGATGAGACCTAATTCCACCAGTTTGTATCGGTTTCAACGGGTCCTCTCTGGTTTGTTTTCGGATGGCTTTTATTAGTTAGCTTAACCGGTGGCGACACCGGTTCCTGGTTGAACCATTTGGTCCGGTCCGGTTTTCAAAACTATATATACCATCAACTTGTTAGCTTGTATGAAGCTTTGTGTGTTTTATTAATTTGTATAATGTGTATAATAACATGTACTTTTCATTTTAGGGTGTTTTAAAAATAACATTAATTAGTGTGTTGAATTATTTTATATTTTGGATTATGTTGTAGCTTGTTTAAATTGTAGCTTTGTTTAAATTGTACATTGTGAAAATTTTATTGTACTTTTTAACAAAGGGTGTTTTAATTGGTTGTTTTTAATTTGGTAGATATGTTTTTATTTGGTTGTACGATGTGAATAAATAATTGTATTTTTAAATAATTGGGTGTTTTAGTAAGAGTATTAATTACACTATACATTTCTCTTACCTTTGACTTTCAAGATTTAACTTTTTAAGGTTTGACCATACACTCATTATATGTAGTATAGATATAATATTTAAATACAGAGTTGAGATCCCTTGTAAAGTGAAAAAAAATAAAAAGTCTACAAAGCCTATCATTGAGTGACATGTGTCTCCCACCCAATATCTCCCTTTTTTCTTATTAAATTCGGTTACGGGGCATTTTGGTCCTTTTAACTCATTTTTTTATTCCACCCCAAAACTTCAAACGTAAATAACTTTTAAACGACAAACTTTTATGAAAAACCGATTTCCCCAAATTTTTTAAAATTTAATTCTCTTTAATTTGGTATGCATTATGATATATGAATCTCAACTTTTTATTTTCAAATTTTTAAGTAGGTGTTGATTTTCTTGAAATTTTTGGCATTTTCGGCTCTAATTTTGACTAGTTTAAAAGCCGAATTTTACAAAACTTAAAACATAAAAATTGTAGGCTTTTGACCATTCTTTACCCGGAAATTTGAATCACTCAAATCCGATATGATATGAGTGAGATATTGCACGTTAATGATGACGTCTTAGTCATATTTAGTGCATACAAAGTGTTTGATAAAATGCCTAAAAGAGATTTTTCTTAAAAAAGTACATTCAAATGCACTAATTGGTATACCAAAATACATCTTTTGTTATTTTTGGTTTATTTTTAACTGATGAACAACCAAATGATAAACTGATGAACATTTTGACCATAACTGATGAACATTTTGACCATAACAGATGAACATTATGATTTTTTCGACAACTGATGAACATTATGATTTTTTTTAATACCGATAAACTGATGAACAAAATTTAAGAGAATTGATGAATAACTTTTTTTATTGAAGAACAATACTAACTGGTGAACAAGACTAATCGATGAACTGATGAACAACTAACTGATGAACATTGCGATTTCTTTTAGACAACTGATGAACAATATAAAAAATAACTGATGAACGTTATGTGGAAAACTAGAAAGGGGGGGGGGGTTGAATAGTTTTACCAATTAAAACTTCGTTTTAAACTATTTAGATCGACTTATGTCAATCTATTTAGATGTGTGTTGGATGTTGATAAACAAAAATATAGGAAGATAAATATGTAATGAAAAGATAAAGAGTAAGAAGCACAAAACCACAACGCGAGTATTTATAGTGGTTCGGCTACAAGGACACCTTCCTTGCCCTACTCCACTCCTCGAGTCACCTACTCGAGAGTTCGTAATCACTACACAACACCGACTCCTTATGGTGGAGAAACCTTCACAACGTTGCCTACTCTTTATCCGGAACAAGGCTAGATACCGGGTTCTTTCACCAAGGGGAACCAAACCTATCACAACGTCGCCTACCCTTTATCTGGTATTAGGCTAGATACCGAGTTCCATTACAATGGAGGAACTACTACCCAACACTACACCAACACCTAACCCCAAAGGAGATCTACTCCTTATAATAACATCAACAAGGATAACAATATCCTTTGACTCAATACTAATCTATCTTGTACATCGAATCACACCATATTGAATGTACACCTTAGGCACCTTTCACTAACGCCTTTGACTCGATCTTCAAGACACCCTTCACTAATGTCTTGTGACTTGACTTCTAGGCATCCTTCACTAATGCCTTTAGCCTTAACTTCTAGGCACCCTTCACTAGTGCTTTCAATATGGACGTTCGACACCTTTCACTAATATCTTTGTCTTGACCCTTTAGACATCTTTCACTTATGTCTTCGACACTACACTTCTTGTGGGAAAGAAGAAAACTATCAACAAGAGAACCTCAGTAGTCTTGATGATAATGAAGCATGGCAACTCATGGACTTGAGCTTGCTTGACTTCAAAAGGTGGTGATCTCGCCTTTAAGAGGAACCTAGAGGATCACACAAAAACAAAACTACATACATAGATCACTTGGATCTGGGGTTAGAGAGTTTTTAACTCAAAGAGAAAGTATGTGAGAAAGGGGTGAGAAACAATGAAGAAATGACTCACTATTTATAGAGAGAAAATGTCTACTGTTCCACGGATCCCTCACTTGAGGGATCCATCCATCTAATCTTGGGGATCCGTGGGACACTCCCCTTTGCCCATGGGTTTTGGGTCATGGGTCATGGGTTATGGATCATGGTATCAAAGTAGATACAATGTATCTCTAAGATGCAATGCATCTAGTCCATGGTTCATGGATTAAAACTATGGGCCATGGATTAAAACCATGTATGACTTAAGCATGATGTCATGCAATGGGTTATGGGTCAAGCTCCATGGGTATGGGTCATGGACTTTGGGTTGTACCCAACTATATTCAATGTATTTGGTCAATGGGTCAAATACTTAAGTTTCTACCCATTTATATTACCCATTATAATACATACTAGTTATGTATATACTTGCCCAATATGTAAACACTAGTTGTTGTACATATGTATTATTAAATCATAAAATCACTTACACTTGTTTTAGTGTTTTATGTGAAAACGTAAGTGTGTTAGAAAACTATTGGCTCAAACCATTTTCGTATTTTATTTGTTTCGTTAAAATGATTTTACGTTTGTTATCGACAAAACATTAGATGATCGTAAAAAATAAATAAACGTTTTTACGGCTTATTTGTATTAACAATCTCCCCCTTTTTGTTGATGACAAAACATAAAATTATTTTAAGGAAAAACTAAAATTCGTAAAAGTTTGAATTTGTAGTTTTTACTTTCTTCTCCCCCTTTTTGTCAAAACAAAAAGAGCTTCGAAGATAAACTAACACATTGTTTTAAAAAAAAACATGTGAAAATAAAGAATAGACAACAAGCGACGGGAAGAGTTCTCGTCTTATGTAACACCCCAACCCGGCAAGGGTAGAAGTGTCACATTCTGGTGTCATATCAGAACATACAAATAAATTTTTACAAGCGGATGCCTTATAAAAATAAATTGCCAAGTCATATAAACGGATGACTTACAAAGAAAAATACAAAATCCAATATGTCTAAAATAAAATGAAATCTCAAACAATAGCCCATCCAATTAAGTCCAAAATAATAAGGTAACTAGGGTTGGTCCACTCAGACAATCCAACTCTCAGCCCATCAAGCCCATCTTCAAACCTAAAACCTGTCGCAGGAAAAGAAATGCGGCTGAGCTTAAAAAGCCCAGTGAACAGATATAACAAAACGAAAGCTAAACGAAATCAGAGATACAAATGAAATAAGGAAACTGATAGCAAGGTCGCAATGAAAGAGAACAATGAGTCAATGAGGATCCTGCAGAAACACAATTACATAGATATCCAAAAGAAACAGATAACAGAGGAGGACAAAGCACACAATACATTGATGACATATACTCAAGCACATCCAAATAACCAGGCATACAATAAATCAGGAAGTAAGAGTACAAATTAGCCAAACGGGAGTCCAAATGCTAGCGGAAGCAATTAACGAGAAAGTGAGCATGGCAATCACACAAGTCAAATAATTCACAGTTAATAACATAACCAGTATCATAATAGTGGAAGTACTAACAGTAATCGCAATACAGTAACCACATTTATCAAGTAGGAATACATAACGAACATTATAACTAAATGAATTATCTAAACAAGGTCCTAGTACAACAACTAAACAAGTAAACACGCCAGGACACATACGATGAACCATTTACCAAATCAAACAGAAGTATAAGCAGAAATGTAACATAGCAGGTCAACAATCAGCATACTAGAATACAAAGGGATAATCATGGCCCATGAACATACTGAACGAAGATATACACGATAAACAGACAACTTAACTGCTTTCACACAAGCATGGTCACCAGACCAATCAAAGGGGTCACATAACAGTAAGATAACATATAATCAGATAACAACAGTTGAATCATATAATCGCATATTAATCATATCATAGCAGGGTAAACAGTAGCCACATAAAACATGAATAGCATAATGAAATTCAATGATCATATAACAATCCGGTACGTGAATGGAACGATAGTCTGAAGTAATGGAACAAGAGTATGACACATCAATGCAATGGAATATGTATATCATAGTAGTAGAGTGAGTCACATAAGGGTACTGAGAAATGGACAATTAATACAGACTATGGTGCATTGGGTAGTACAGAAGGTACAATATGGGTATATCAAAAGTGTAAGGGTTGTCAGAAATCCATCTCGAGCCAACAAAACAAACCAATATCAATAGTGGCAATAGCAGCCAAGTAACCAATCGTAACCATTGTACTCGGAGGGGTGACCTCGGAATACCAAAACAATAGGATGGGAGACCTCAAGTAACCAGTGGAGTAGCTAGCTCTCAAAATGTGAGGGGGTGTATTGCACATACGCACCACATCACCAAACCAATGTAGCAATATCAATACAAAAACAAATCTAGGATGCATCCATACGCCCCCTGCAAAACAATAGTGGCCGTACAATATATCTGAAGAGTGCATAATCAATACAAAATGGGGACGGTGTGGAACATCACTCATCCACACTGGAGTCGTGCCATTGGTGCATCAATGACACGGCCCATGCCTAGTTAATAGCTCGGGTATCAAACTGACAAGTCAAAGCAAAAGGTCCAAAGTATACAATATATGAGTCATCATAATCAAAGGTCCAATATCAATGGTTCACAATTCAAAGGTCCATAGCAACAGTCCAATATCAAAGTTCAGTAGCAACAGTTCAATATCGAAGTTCAGTATCAAGGTTCAGTATCAAAGATTCAGTATCAGAGGTTCAATAGCAATGGTTTACTATCAAAGGGTTCAACAGTAAATCAAGGTTCAATATCAGAGGGTCAATAGCAATGAATCATATATCATAAGCGGAACAAGATCGAAGGATCAGAAAATCATGAGAAACCCCTACTGAAAAGGGATAGAATATCTGTACCTTAACGCCGATGAAAGGAAAGCAAACGAATGAATGAACACAAAGATACAACGCCGTGTCTTCTTCAATGAATCTTTTGGAGCGTGTAAATAAGGAAGAAACAAGTGATCGAATGAAGGCAAACCAAGCCTCCTTTTGCCCTAAGAGCCACGACAAGCAGCAGCACCATCAGACCCACGACGAAACCAAGTAAACCTCGAACCAACTACGTGATATCAGCAGCGAAAAGGCCTTTTGCAAAATCCTCTCTAAACCTTGCTTTGGTCGACAGAAATGGAAGAGGGAGGATACTTTATTTTTGCCGTCACTTTTACTTAAGATGATTTAGGGTTTTATGTGTGTTATGTTGAGAGAGGTGTAGGGAATGTAAATGTGATAAAGATGAGCTAAGTTTGGAAAATATATGGGAGTGTGTTGGGTCGTTAATACCAAACGTGAATGGGGGAGAGATTGGAGAAAATTTTCTCATTTTGTTATTTACTTACCAATGTTAGATGTGTCATTATTTTATTTACTTGCCTAGGCTTAGTTATCTAGTGCATGCATAATTTTAACGTGTTCATTTTACTTGTGAGACAATTGTAAGTTCGATTTCAAAGGCTCCAGGTACAGTCATTTACAATTTAGTAGTTAGAGTATATACCGAGCTCGCTTTAGGTTACGGATTATGAATGGAGGGATATTATAGTCTTTTAACGCATTTATGATTTTAGGGTTTTACAATTTTTCCCCTCTAAAAAAAATTCATCCTCGAAAATTGATGTCGCAAAAATACCTTGAGACGTACTAATTTAAGGCAGACGTAGCATTCCATAGCTTGTACAATCATAACAATTTCTGTTCCAAAGCATACCAAACTTATACGTAATAGATGTCGGTGAGAATCTCGTAAAGAGGTACAGAATTCCAAACGAACATGAGGTTCGACCAATAACGGATATAAGACCTAGTCCATTCACGTACTAACCACAGGAATTTCCCAAGACGTCGTATGATTTCAATAAGTTCAAATTATATGATCTTGGTATTATCACGTTGATCAGGCGCCATAATACTTGCATCACATAACAAGTCCTTATTGTCATCATATTCTGTCTCGGGTCATGACAAACCACATAACCAATACAACAAACAGATAACATACAGGTTGCAAGTAACATACCCAGAGCAGACCAGATTCACATACATGCAGCATATAATACATCAAACCAACTTACCACTCCACAAAAGAAAGAAGGCCACCAACCTGCTCGAAACGGTTCCTCATGACTCATCATTAACGATCCAAAAGAAAACTGAGATATTACCAAAATGCTATATGATAAAACTTCACGATTCAAACCGAGTTCTGAAAAAATCAAAGAAAAGTAATACCGATCAAATCATAGAGCAAAATATCAAACCGTCTCAGAACGCGTGACAAACAAATCGGAGTAACACAAGTCGTGCCCAGTCATATGAGGTAGATGAACCTTCTCAGCCACCAGTTAAATCTTGTCTCTTTCTTTGCGCCTTTGGTTGATCCATCCAGCTCCCTTCAGTAGCATCCTGACGTCTCCAGCAGCATCACGATCGGGTGCGGCTTCTGTTTCACGAACCTCTCCAGAAATTGTTGCAGCAATGCAGGGTCGGCACCATCATCTTCGGCTTTACGAGTAGTCTCCATATAACGATCGACAACGGATGTGCGAAATTAAAATAGCAAAATCAAATGCGAAGAGAAGAAAGCCAAATCAGTGAAGACAAAAGTAAATCGAAGTCAAATCTGAACGATAATCAAAATGAATCGAAAGAGATCAGAACAGACGGAAGCCTAATGTCTACCCAGTCCTCACAGGTCAATCCTAAGGTCAACAAGTCGAAACCTTTGCTCTGATACCATAGTTGTAACACCCCAACCCGGCAAAGGTAGAAGTGTCACATTCTTGTGTCATATCAGAACATACAAATAAAATTTTACAAGCGGATGCCTTATAAAAATAAATTACCAAGTCATATAAACGGATGACTTACAAAGAAAAATACAAAATCCAATATGTCTAAAATAAAATGAAATCTCAAACAATAGCCCATCCAATTAAGTCCAAAATAATAAGGTAACTAGGGTTGGTCCACTCAGACAATCCAACTCTCAGCCCATCAAGCCCATCTTCAAACCTAAAACCTGCCGCAGGAAAAGAAATGCGGCTGAGCTTAAAAAGCCCAGTGAACAGATATAACAAAACGAAAGCAAAACGAAATCAGAGATACAAATGAAATAAGGAAACTGATAGCAAGGTCGCAATGAAAGAGAACAATGAGTCAATGAGGATCCTGCAGAAACACAATTACACAGATATCCAAAAGAAACAGATAACAGAGGAGGACAAAGTACACAATACATTGATGACATATACTCAAGCACACCCAAATAACCAGTCATACAATAAATCAGGAAGTCAGAGTACAAATAAGCCAAACGGAAGTCCAAATGCTAGCGGAAGCAATTAACGAGAAAGTGAGCATGACAATCACACAAGTCAAATAATTCACAGTTAATAACATAACCAGTATCATAATAGTGGAAGTACTAATAGTAATCGCAATACAGTAACCACATTTATCAAGTAGGAATACATAACGAACATTATAACTGAATGAATTATCTAAACAAGGTCCTAGTACAACAACTAAACAAGTAAACAAGCCATGCCACATACGATCAACCATTTACCAAATCAAACAGAAGTATAAGCAGAAATGTAACATAGCAGGTCAACAATCAGCAGACAAGAATACTAACGGATAATCATGGCCCATGAACATACTAAACGAAGATATACATGATAAACAGACAACTTAACTGCTTTCACACAAGCATGGTCACCAGACCAATCAAAGGGGTCACATAACAGTAAGATAACATATAATCAGATAGCAACAGTTGAATCATATAATCGCATATTAATCATATCATAGCAGGGTAAACAGTAGCCACATAAAACATGAATAGCATAATCAAATTCAATGATCATATAACAACCCGGTACGTGAATGGAACAATAGTCTGAAGTAATGGAACAAGAGTATGACTGATCAATGCAATGGAATATGTATATCATAGTAGTAGAGTGAGTCACATAAGGGTACTGAGAAATGGACAATTAATACAGACTATGGTGCGTTGGGTAATACAGAAGGTACAATATGGGTATATCAAAAGTGTAAGGGTTGTCAGAAATCCATCCCGAGCCAAAAAACAAACCAATATCAATAGAGGCAATAGCATCCAAGTAACCAATCGTAACCATTGTACTCGGAGGGGTGACCTCGGAATACCAAACCAATAGGAGGGGAGACCTCAAGTAACCAGTGGAGTAGTAGCTCCCAAAATGTGAGGGGGTGTATTGCACACACGCACCACATCACCAAACCAATGTAGCAATATCAATACAAAAACAAATCTAGGATGCATCCATACGCCCCCTGCAAAACAATAGTGGCCGTACAATATATCTGAAGAGTGCATAATCAATAAAAAATGGGGACGGTGTGGAACATCACTCATCCACACTGGAGTCGTGCCATTGGTGCATCAATGACACGGCCCATGCCTAGTTAATGGCTCGGGTATCAAACTGACAGGTCAAAGCAAAAGGTCCAAAGTATACAATATATGAGTCATCATAATCAAAGGTCCAATATCAATGGTTCACAATTCAAAGGTCCATAGCAACAGTCCAATATCAAAGTTCAGTAGCAACAGCTCAATATCGAAGTTCAGTATCAAGGTTCATTATCAAAGGTTCAGTATCAGAGGTTCAATAGCAATGGTTCACTATCAAAGGGGTCAACAGTAAAGCAAGATTCAATATCAGAGGGTCAATAGCAATGAAATATCATAAGCGGAACAAAGTCGAAGGATCATAAAATCATGAGAAACCCCTACTGAAAAGGGATAGAATATTTGTACCTTAACGCCGATGAAAGGAAAGCAAACGAATGAATGAACACAAAGATACAACGCCGCGTCTTCTTCAATGAATCTTTTGGAGCGTGTAAACAAGGAAGAAACAAGTGATCGAATCAAGGCAAACCAAACCTCCTTTTGCCCTAAGAGCCACGACCAGCAGCAGCACCATCAGACCCACGACGAAACCAAGTGAACCTCGAACCAACTACGTGATATCAGCAGTGAAAAGGCCTTGTGCAAACTCCTCTCTGAACCTTGCTTTGGTCGACAGTAATGGAAGAGGGAGGATACTTTATTTTTGCCGTCACTTTTACTTAAGATTATTAGGGTTTTATGTGTGTTATGTTGAGAGAGATGTAGGGAATGTAAACGTGATAAAGATGAGCTAAGTTTGGAAAATATATGGGAGTGTGCTGGGTCGTTAATACCAAACGTGAACGGGGGAGAGATTGGAGAAAATTTCTCATTTTGTTATTTACTTACCAATGTTAGATGTGTCATTATTTTATTTAGGGGTAATTATGAGAATGTACTTTTTGCTCAACGTGTCAACACTTATTAGAAAAAAATTTTGGGTATTTCTAAAATAGACTTTGAGACCTGCGACTTTTTCCTTCCAATCTAAGAGTGCCAAGTGTCCTGACTATTTTCAGAACCCAATCATTGGAATTACCTTTTCGTACCTATGATTTATAATCGACTTGTATCCAGCGATTTTTTAAGATTCGAGCGACTTTGTTTTCCATATTTTCGAGAAAAAAGTCAAACTTTAGAAAGTATTATTTTATTCCTTTTGCTCCTTCCCAATGCCGAGCGACTTAAGCGAATTAATTTGAGCGGTTTTTTAAAAATTGTACTTTTGTACTGTTATCCATTTTTTACACGACTGTAAAATACTTTTTACTTAAGCATTTTTTGTTCAGCGCTTTTTCATATCACATATATTTCGTAACCTTATTCAATGAATTAGAATAACACATACACTACAAAATACTCCTGCAAGTCAAGAACTATCCGTCTTCTCGAAATTCTGCAAACAAATGTTTCGTTTTCGGGTATGTATTTGTATGCTGATATATATAAATTGTTCGTATCTTTGTTTTTTCCGTATTTTATTTGAAACTAATCATGTTTAATAGTAGTTTTGCAACAACAATTTAGTTTATTTTAGTTAGCAAAAGGTTTTAGATTGTGTTGGGGTTTGTAATTTATCTGGTGTCTGGAGATGTGATGCTTTGTTGTTGTACCTTTTTGCAATAAATGCATTAAGGAATTAAGTAATATATGGTATTTATTACAAAATTGTACTGTGAGGCTTGGATGATTGAATGCAGCTTTGTTACTCCCCTTATATGTAATTAAGTAGAATATGTTTTTGATTTGTAGGAATATGAGGCGAAAATCATCATCAGAAGTAAACCAAACTACTTTTCTTTAATAAAATCCAAGTTGGATCAAAAACGAAGGAAGTTGTTTCGGGGAACTTGTTTCGGTAAATGGTTGGACCTTTCTTATTTTGACCACGAAGCACATATGATAGATTATATTTTACAAAAACAATGTTATCCGAATGAAAATTATTATGATATGCCGATTGTATATTATATTGAAGACCGTCCCCTACATTTCGGTCGTCCAGAGTTTTCGCTTATCACTGGTTTTCATTTTGGAAAAGTAAGTTTTGAAAAATATGGATCTGGACACCTCAATTTTAGGTCAAGGGTTTTCCCAAAACGTTCAGGTTCAAAAATTACAAACTTAGATATTCTTGGCCTAATTGAGGATGAAGAGGCATTTGGTATCATATGCGACGACGATGCGATGCGTCTTTGTCTATTGTTAACTTTGGAGGTTATCTTCATGGGCAGATTATTGGTTCAGGAAGTTGATGATTCTCTCATGCGATTAGTTGAAAACCTAGATGATTGGGATGCCTTCCCATGGGGAGAGCATATTTGGAGGCATTTGTATGTTGCGGATAAACACAAGTGGGATTTCCTTCAAGGTATTAACAAAGACCACAAGTTTGTTCCAACCTATACACTGTCAGGATTCGTTTGGGCTTTCAAGGTTAATATTTTATATATCAGTATACACTGGAGTCATTTTATGTATCAATATTTTATGTTATTATTTTTTATTGAAATTCCAAAATCCGTATAGATATGGATACTGGAGTCTTTTGAAAGAAGCATTCTATGGTGGAATAAAGTTCCTGATATTATGCCAAGAGGAGTAGCGTGGTCAAAGAATACACCCTTCAAAAGATCTGATTATAAGTTTCTTTTTGGAAAGGTAAAAGTAATATTTTAATTTTTCTTATTAATGCAATCTTTTATTCTACATTAATGCAATCTTTTATTGAACATTATTATTTGATTTTTAAGGATTTCAATCCTGTTAAAGAACTTACACCGACAATAGCTGAGAGGAGATCTGATTGCTATATAAAGTTTACGGCATTTTTCCATGATTACATACCTAGAACTCCGCCAGTCAAAACCACACATCTTTACGACGAGTGGTTGAAGAAGATGGCCGCAGCACGCAAATGTGGCAAGATTGAAAGGAAACATTTACCTATTATACGCAGGAGTGAGAGCAGTATAATAGAGACCAGCATAACACATGATGGTGTTATTACAGAGTTAAATAAGCGTTTGTTCAAACTCGAGACAATTATTCAAGTTATTTAAGCTTTCTATTCTCCTCATAGACCCATCAATAATCACACGACTACTGATAATAATATACGTCCTTAATATTTTGTATGTATTTATTTCAGGTTCTTGCTGGAGAAAGAAATGGGGTAATATATCCTTTTTTTTCTTATATATACTTTGACATCCTTTTTTGTTGATCGTCAATACGTTTGCACCAAATTTACAAAAAAGCCCCTCAGGTATCCATTATCAGTAACCTGCTTGCAGTGGATTGAAAACCACTAGCAGCCGATACACCAAATTTACAAAACAGCCCTTTAAGTATCCATTATCAGGAACCTGCTAGCAGTGGTTTGAAAACAACTAGCAGTGGTTTGAAAAACTGTAGCAGTGGATACATCAAATTTTCAAAACAGCCCGTTGAGTATCCATTATCAGGAACCTACTAGCAGTGGATTGAAAACAACTAGCAGTGGTTTGAAAACAACTAGCAGTGGTTTGAAAAACTGTAGCAGTGGATACAACAAATTTTCAAAACAGCCCGTTAAGTATCCATTATCAGGAACCTGCTAGCAGTGGATTGATAACCACATAGCAGTGGTTTGAAAGACTGTAGCAGTGGATTGAAGACCACTAGAAGTGGATTCAAAAATTTATTTATCTTTCGTATATATGCTTTTTATAAATACTTTTTTTCATTCTTAGGAGAAATTGGAGTTAACTAATGATCTTCGGCATCTTAGTGCACAGTTTTGTGATGAGCTTAATCATGATTTTCTTGACTTGTTTGAGTCAAGTCAGTCAAGCATTGATACTAGTTCATCAGCGCGGCTAGATGAATTTTCTGATGACAATGTTGCAAAGGTAATTTACAAAATCAGTAAACAAGTGTAGAACTCTTTCCATACCATAACATATCATAACTATAGGTTCTTTATAAACGCTGACAGGAATTTATTATCCAAGAAGAATTAAGGTTGCGACATGAAGAATTACAAACCGCCCGGTTAAAAGAGCAGCAGTTGATGCAACAAGAGAAGAGGTTAAGGATGGAAGAGGACAAGTTGATAAAGCGGGAAGAGGAAAAGAGGTTGCAGTATGAAAATGAACGAAAGAAAAGGGGAGAAGCAATCATCAACTCAGATCATATGAAAGCCAGTAGAGCACGTTTTGCAGTTTCCAAAAGGAGTGAACAACGTTCGGGTGAAGCTAATTCGTATTATTGGACCAAGGCATATGCTGAAAAGAAAAGACGATGCTCTAACTTACCTGATCCAGATATGAGTGAAAAACTAAAAATTGTCACGCCTTGGGTTGAGGTATGAACAATACTTCTTGACAACCTTTTAAAATATATCTTGTTAATGACAATTGATTATAAGTGTAATCGTTTCATATACTAGGATCTTGCACGCTCCAGCAACGCTGTCAACAGAGTTCATTTTACAAATGAATTTGACGAATTTCTTGGACAAATTGGACCGCTTAACTGCAAGTTTCCTTGGTGTGACGATGTGTGTGTGGATAGAAGGTTTTGGGAAAGTTTGGTTTGCTTAGACCCGCCTAGGAAAGGTTGGCTAAGGGATGAGGCAAGTACTCATACAACTGTACCTACTGAATTGATTTCTTATAACGTTTATGACACTCATTCATGTTTCGAAATTTACAGCACATAGAGTTGTGGGTTAATTACCTTTGCCATGTTAGGCCCGATACGGCTGATTGGGCGATGGTTAGTAGCTATTTTGTTCAGCTTCTGTTACAAAATTCTTTGCCGTTGTGGTATGCTAATGGTGAAAGATACTCTATTCCATGGTCTGACGTTAAGCACGTAAGTGACGATATATATATTTTATTCTAGTCCAGTCTCATTCATTTAATTATCCTGTTTAGCTTTTGCCATATATTAATGTTATGTTTGTGACCCAAACGTTGTAGGTTTTCATGCCTATTAATGAAACTGAAGCTCATTGGTGTCTTGCGCGTTTGGAGATAGACACAGGCATTGTTACCTTTTATGATAGCGGTCAAACTTTTGAAGAGGAATGGCGAGAGTTTTATATCAAACTGAGGGAGTGTTTACAGGTTTGACTATTTATTCATATGTCATAAGAATTAATACAGAACCGTTTAACCAGGTTTTAACACATTATATTTTTTAAAACAGTGTAACTTTTGTCCACAGCTACAATTACCTGAGGTCCTAGCACAAGCGCAAGTATTTGAGAAGAAAGGCATTGATCCGGCAAGTTATTTCATTACATTTACTATTCTTGAACAAGTACCGAAGCGGTAGGGGGATATTTGGTGATTATGGTATTTGGGTATGTATTTTTTTATACCGCTTGGCTTTTGGTCTATCATTGGATGTGAAGGATCCTATTCAGGCTGCGCTTTCATACCGTGAACAAATGGCTAGTTTTTTTTAAACACCGTGTTTGTGTTTAGTGATGTTCTAGTTTTGTTGATGTATTACTTGAAACAAATTGATAACCATATGCTTCCTCGAATGCTATTAATTTTGTATACGATATGTTGTATTATATTGTTGTGTTCAAACTAATGTAATAGGATAATTAGAGACGCTACAAAATTTGTATACTAGTAAAAAAAGCACACACCAAACTATGGATATACAAAGTAGGGCTAACCCATGCATGCTACTTTACAAGTATTGTCCATTGGGTAATAGGCATTATCCAACATGTAAACTAGGCGACTTTTTTTTGTTGAGTTTAACTATATCTTATATATATCACTTGAGTATGGTTGTACTTTTTAGACACTTTTCTACTGTTCACTTTTTTGTACCTTTTGTGCCTTTTGTAGCTTTTGTACCTATTAATAACAAAAACTAAATTATATCTTACATATATTTTGTGTTTTTTTTCAGATTTCTACTTTCTACTAACTATGGCATCACAAAACACAGAATCAAAGGCCTGTTATGAATTATGCTATCAAGAATGGCTGTAAGTTTGTCCATTTACTTTTTCTGTAAATTTTATCTTAAATATATTTTGTTTTGCTGAATTATTTCCATTGTTACACAGAATGTGAAACAGTCAAGATCTTAGGTTTGATGTTTATCATGGCAGTCGGTTCTTTTTTTATCCCTTAAGTTATCTAGGTGGAGATGTTTTACATTTGAGGTTACCTAGGTTGAGTAGGTTATCGTATTCTCAAATATGTGACAAACTGTTGAAAGAAATTAAGGAGGATATATGGCTTGGTTTTTTTGTCTTCCAAGTAGTAGTCTAGAGGAAGGCTTGACCGTTGTAGAAGGTGATAATGATGTCAAGAAACTGTATGACATGGCTGAGCTCCATGGTCTAGTTGAGATCTATCTTTGTCATCAGCCACATGTTCATTTAGTTAGCTACTATCACAAGAACCTGTCTTTTGATTCCTCAGACGATGAACTGACATCTAAAATTAAAAGTCACGAAAAGAAAAGAAAAAAAAGATGTTGACTGTCTGTCGTTTGAAGAACTAATGGCATGGGAAGAAGAGGGAAAACATTCACCAGCCTACCTTAGGACACCTTATGTCAAGCCTTTTATTGATGCTAGTTTATTCAGAGGAAAGTCTGAATTTGGTGGTAATAATGACCTTGAATACATTCCTCCTTGTTTAAGGACTACAGTCCGACCTTATGTGTCGAATGACTTTGAAGATTCTTGGACACAGAAGTCCACTGTTACCGACTGTTTGTCAAACGAATGTGGGTTCGAGATTAGTCCGTTAAGAGGTAAGAACCTTTTTAACGACTTTCAGGCTGCTGGTAATCATGACCTTCAGGATCCACATTCTACTAGTTTACTCCCATCTATTCAAACCAGCCCTTTAAAGTGTAAGAGGCTTTTTAATGATATTGATGGCCTTCCTACAGTTGGAAGCTCTACTGTAGTTCAATATGTGTCCAAGAAAAGTCGTTTTCAAACTGGTACCTTGAAATCTAGGAGATTATTTGATGAATTTGAAGCAGTTGGTAGTAATCAATCTGATGATATGAAGGGTGATGAGGCAATCAGTTTGGTTATTGATCAAGTGATAGTTGAAGGTTCCACAGCTGATCCAAGTAAGTCGAAGGTATGATGAAGGCTACCATGTGGTAGTTATTTGATCTTCCAGGGTGGTATATACCCTATTAAACAATTTGTATTTTTGTTCCTTTCCAGGCATGATGACTAGTTAGTGTATGTTACAAACTACACTAACTAGTCATCATGATGAAACAATTTATTTTCAGTCTGTGGTGAAGGCTAGTTAGTGTATGTTACAAACTACTATGTAATGATGGTTCTGCTACCATGTGTATGTTACATAGCAATCATTTTGATTAAATATGCTGATGTCTATTTCAGTCCTGACTTGGTTCTATCAGCACAACCATGTATGATAACAAAACTACAACAATCATCTTATTTCATAGATAAGATTTTCAACACAACCATTACATTCTCAACCGCTACATTCATATCATTCATTATTCAACCATTACATTCATTCAAAGAGTACTGCTAGAACCACATCCTTCTTCAGTTGCTTTCCTTTCCTTGAGTTTTTCAAAGAATTCTTCCAGATCTTTAATCCTTTTTGCCAATGCCTTAACTTTTTCTGGTGTAATCCCATCTTGGTTCTCCTTATCCGTAACATCACCATGTAGCTTTTTCTTCACAGATAAGTCCGAAGCCATTGTGGATTGTTTTATGTGTACTATCGAACTGTCAACGCACATCCTCTTTCCTGTTTGGCACTTGTTCATAATTACCTTTTCCAGACAAGTTCAAAGCCATTATGGGTTGTTGTATATGTTCTATAGAATTCAGTGTATTTATGCTTATTTTGTTGAGTTGTGTTTAGGAGGGAATTTTTTTTTGGCGGGAAACTAGATAAGAAAGCGATATTTTTATCGATATAATCTGAGCGACTTTTTTATAGCGATTTATGATACACTAAAACCTTATCTTTTAACTATTTCTGGCCACACCCAATTTCTACCTACCAGAACCCTAGCTTTTTTTGTGCAACTGTCATTT
This sequence comes from Chrysanthemum makinoi, assembly GCA_910596185.1. Taxonomy (NCBI): domain Eukaryota; kingdom Viridiplantae; phylum Streptophyta; class Magnoliopsida; order Asterales; family Asteraceae; genus Chrysanthemum; species Chrysanthemum makinoi. Next base: position 350,715,102 of record OU343224.1, on the reverse strand, counting down.
TCGTTCAATTATTAAAATTGAATTTCTCAAAAGGTTCATGAACCTTTATTGTCATGGTCCCCCATATCAATATTGACTGTATTTTATGTTTCAATATTCATATCAAAAATTTTGGCCACATTAACTTAACTTTACATTATTGTAATTATTTATAAGAGCACAAGGTATGGGGTGCCATTGGTGTGCCAAATGCATGCCATTCGTGTGCCAACCATACCGGAGCATTGTGCCATTCGTGAGCCAAACGTTTTGAGCCAATGCAATGGCTCAAGCCATTTGCATTCTTGTGTGTGAGTGAATATTTTTAGTGGGGTATTTTGTGGGACCCAATAACATGTTAGTGGTGTGTTATGAGGGAAGGTGTTTTAGTTAGTGGTGTGTTATTGAAAGGTGTATGATGTGGCGCTGAGATGGCATACCAATAACGTGTTATTGGTATTGCTCATACCTTGTGCTCTAAGGTAATCATGGCAATCGAGTTTGTGGTGCGACCAAACATAGCTTTTTACCCTGGGTTTCTTGTGCTTCCTCACTTTGCTCAATGTGCTTTTAATGGGAATCGGCATTTATATTTAACTGGAATTCAAAGACAACGGAAGAAAGTAAGGATTGTTGCTCGGTTAGGAGGTCCCATTAGGATTGTAGGTAACAAATTGGTAGAATTTGTTCATGAAAACATGTATACGGATGTTCATATGTTACACTTTGTTCAAGAAGGTGATGACTCTTTTTACGTTACTGGATATGATTCTAATGGGTTGGAAGTTGAGGAATATGCTGGTGTAGAAAGTCGTCATATAAGGTTTCAGAGTTATCGGCTGCCATACCCTCATAGTCCACAGGTTATTTATAAGAATTAATTTTTTTGTTTACGTTTTTTTAAAAATAAGTGTATTTTATTACTGTATATGTTATAATTGTCAATCATGTTGTTGTCTCAGACATTGCCCGGTAATTTTCTAGATGGTATTGGGTTGCAAGGTACTGTTGTTGTTGTTGTTGAAGGAATGGAGTTTAATGTGGATGTTACTTGGGGCTATGAAAGAGGTCCTCATCCTCGTCCTTTGTATGTTATGGATGATGAAATGTGGTCGACTGCTCTTCAATATTCCGATATTGAATTTGGTGATGTTATTGTTTTTACTAAATTAGAGAACAATAGCTTGAATATAACCGTGTTTGGTTTCGATGGTAGGGCAAAGATACAGGGGCAGTTTCTTGGTGTGACGCAATTGTTTTTTCCACAAAATGATCTTGATAATGAAGATGGAGGTAGGCTTGAAATCTCATAATCATATTCAGTAATTTCATAACATTTATCTTTAAGATTTATTTTGAAACAGGTGATGAGCGAATGCAACACATTTGCCAATGGTTTGGTCACCTTGATCATTTTGGTGAGCGAACTGATGTCTTTTACAGAAGGTCTACTGATATTCTTCCGTTATGTAGACTTGTAAGTTTGTGTTTTGTGTGTACTTTTTTCTCTATGCATTTATATAATTTTATATAATTTTTGTAAATGTTAAACACCAGGATATTCCAGACCATTTTCTTCACAATCATCCTATGCATTTTTTTCAAAATGCACTTTTTAGGAATGATGCAGTCGAATACACGATGCGAATTCAGATTGACTATCATAGAGACAATCCATACCGGGTTGATCATGTGAATGCACTAGGTGACTGGACCCATTTTTTTGAAGATTGTGAGTTTGAGCATGGAAAGATGATAAGGTTTAAGTTCATGTATGTAGATTGTTATGATGATTTGGAGTATCCTGTTTTCCATATTTGTTAGGAAATCGATTTAAGTTCATGTATGTACATTTTAATTTTTATTTTATTTGGTTACATGAACAAACTTTCAGTGGTGGGTGTGTATATACTTGTATTCGATTGGACTGTTTAGAGTATTACAAATTTTAACAGTTGAAGGTAAGTACTTTTCAACATGGCCACTTTATGCGCGTATAACGGTTAGGCTGTCAAACCCTTTATACGTGAGGAGTTTCATTACCAACACAAAAAAAATAAACCATTTCAATAACATTTTTCACATATATATTTTCAACACAACCATTATGTTGTAATCCTTCATATTAGTGCATAATATCACTATTTTTCGCCTAGGTTTGGTTGATGTAATCTTTGTCAACAGATTGGAGTGTGGTTGGTGTATCCACTGCTAGGGCATTTAAAACCACTGCTAGAGTTGATGAAACCACTACCAGAATAATGAATCCACTGCTCGAGTTCAACCACTGCTAGTAGTGTTGTGTAACCATTGTTAGTATATTGTAATCACTGCTAAGCGACTTTTCAGGTGTGAAAAAGGCATGAAAGTGATTAAGCGACATTTTTAGGTAAATATTAAAGCAATTTTTTTTAATCGACGTGTAAAGTACTATCACATAAACCAAAATATTCTGAGCGACTTTTTAAAAGCGTATTTTTTCAATTTTGCGATTTATGATACACGAATACTTTATCTTTTATCTTTTTGTGGCCACATTCACTTCCTTCCGACCAGAACCCTACCTGCTTAATAATCTAATTCAAGTGTCGTTTTCGTTCAATTATTAAAATTGAATTGTGCGAAAGGTTCGTGATACTTTATTGTCATGGTCCCCCATATCAAATTTGTCTCTATTTAATGTTTCGATATTCGTACCTAATTAGGGTTTACATTTAAAATTATATATATATTTTTTAAATTATTGTATCTTATGTGTTCTTGTAACAGGATGGCACCTAGTTGGACTTCAGATCCTCGTTACCTGTTTGACGTTCATGTTTTGGGCGCGTTTTATTTCCAACCGCTGAGGTATGAAAATGGGGGTGTTTTTTATTGGAGTGTGTCCAAGGATAGGAAGGTGGACTATAGTAGTATGTGCCAGTATCTTAAAGAACATACTGAGCTAAATTTCCATTCCTTGTTTTTCTGTTTACCACAATGTCAATTAGAGGTAGGCTTGAAACTAATAGAGTGTGATAGGGATGTGGCTGCCATGTATGACCTTGCTGATCGATATGGGAAGTTAATGATGTATATGGCACATAATCCCCAAAACTTATTTGATTTTTATTATCAAAATCTTAACTTTTATGATTCTGAAGATGATTATACAACTAAATTCATTATACATGGAAGAAGATTAAAAGATGCAAGCAATATGACATATGATGAGCTTATTGCCTGGGCCGAAGAAGAAGCGAGCAGCCTTATTGCTGTTGATGTCGATATGTCTGTTAGCCATACGGATGTAGTTGCTAAGCCTAAGGTTAAGCGTAAGTTGGTTTTCATTGAAGAGCAAGATAAAGCCTTTGCAGGCAATCGATAAAAAAAGTAAAAAAAAAAAAACAACGCTATTTCTGAGCTGTTAGATGCTACTTTGTGACACATAAATCTAATAAACCAGGCGATATATGTGTCACAAAGTAGCATTTAACAGCCCAGGAATATCGCCGTTTTTTTTTCTTTTTTTTATAGCAGACACTTCTATTTTACCTGGTGCGTCTAAGTTACCAATTAACTCATATGACACTTACCACAGGACACGTATCCATATCGATTATACATTATTTTAAGGGGCCCCTTATTTTAATGATGTAGGTTATGTTTTCAACACTACGTTGCAAGGCAGCATATCAAGGGAGCAGGTTATAACACAGGTATGTTCCAACAAAAGTACTTAGACAAACATAAATAAGTAAGTGCATATATTAAAATATCCAACAAAATTAACCTTACTAGGTTTAATAAACATCCATAAGCATAAACATAAACTTTATACATTCCTTAATAAACATAACCCAAAAGGAGGAATGTATACCATAGACTTGAGCTTCTCAATGAATGACATTAAACCTAACCATATATTAAACCCAAAAGACATATGAAAAACACCGGAAGAAACCAGATCAGTACACCATAGACTTGAGCTTCTCAATGAATGACATTAGCTCCGTTGCTCGCTTCTGCTTGTTCACAACCTTTACCAACATGTTTGCAATGTCTGCCAAATCCTCATTTTGCAAAATATTCAACTGTGAAATACTTTTCACACCTGAATCAAAGGGATACAAAAGCTCCAACTCTGCAATCACGAAATCCCTCTCAGCAACACGAGCCCTAATATCTTGGGCTTTTTTAGTTAATTCTGCTTCGTCCACCCTAGTGACAGTAACCTCCCTCCGAAACTTCTCCACCATCATGTCTCTAACGAGACTAGAACCAGCAGCAGCAGCTAACTCCTCGCAGAAAGGCATCTTTGTAGTTAAATCTGGTTCGTCCATCATTTTCTTCTTTTGTTATTTTCTTTTTTTAAACAAAAAAACAGTTAAAATTTTCCTTTGGTTTATGTGTGTTTTTATGAGTTATAAGCTGTTTTCATTTGATAGCCACACATAGTAATTATGGCCTTTTGACTTATAAGCCCTTTTGATTTGATAGGCAACTTGAACCAAAATAACTAGAGTAGACTACTTGATGAATTTGTTTACTTGATTGCCAGTTTGAACCTTTTTTTTTCTTTAATTTGACAGGTTTCCATGCCTTACAGTAATCGTGACATTAGAAGACGGGTTTAAACATATTGCAAACGTGCATGGACTCGGAATAGTTGTATAGCTAAAATGTATATTCGACAATTGTATTTAGGTGCCCAAAATTTATCTCTCTATTTAGTTCCATTTCTTTTAAATTGTTAATCGAACAAAATTAACCTTGTTTTTTAAACAACTTTTTTTAAGCGATATTTTTTAAGCAATAAACTTTGTCGTAATTCAAAATATTTTTAGCATGTATATCACCCAAGTATCTACAAGAAAGTATGGTCTTTATATACAATAAGACATGTTTGATAAAAATACAATAAGACATGTGTTTAATAGTAGTATCACGTAAACCGATATATTCTGAGCGACTTTTTTAAAATCGCGTTTTTTCTTCTTAGCGATTTATGGCCACTATCACACCAACCTCTGACAAGAACTCTAGGTGATTTCAATTCTAAATTTAGTTACAATGCAAATGCAAATCTTTTTTGTTGACTCTATCACACAATAAGAAAAGTGTAAAGTATTATCACATAAACCAATGTATCATGTAAAGTACTTTCCCATAAACCGATGTATTCTGAGCGACTTTTTAAATGCGCTATTTTCATCTTAGCAACTTAGACCGACTAGACAAACATATTATGTTTTACTAACCAAAAATTGGATACAAAGATTTATGTGGTTGCTATATATTTTTTTTGTAATTCAACGTCAATGTAGTTTGTTTACTAAAACACAAAGACAAATATGAGTAAGATTGATAACGACATAAACAAAAGTAAATACACTTAACTAGTACATCAACCCTAGGTACTAGTCAAATTTTACCATCAACCTGCATCAACACATAACCCTACCTTCATAACCATAAACTAACCTAAATCAAAGCTTTACATAACCTAAACAAACATAAACCTAACATGAAGGCTTCACAAAGTCAAAGGACCATTGACTCAAGATGTTCAATGAAGGATAACAAAGAAGAAACGCGAGCACGCCTTTCTAAGATGGAGGTCTGCTGCCTTCCAATCTCAGCCCTATCTTCAATTTGCATCCTTCTCATGTGCTGAACAGTCGCAACAGACGAGTTAGTTGGACCAACAACCAACAACTCTCCAATAAGCACATCCCTACGTTGTACACGAGCGGTTAGCTCGTCAATCTTCTCTTGCAGATCTAATTCATCCCGAATAGTATCCCTAACTTCTCCCCAATATTCCACAATCATCATAGACTTGACAGATCGAGAGTTTGCTGTACGGGATAGTTGATCCAAGAGGGGAAGACGGGGGTTGGCCATTGTTGTTGTTGGTTGAGATAAGTTTTTTTTAGAGATAGCAAGTACTGGAAATAGTGAGTGTTAAGCACAAAATGTGTTGGTAGTTGTGATAGGAGTTGTTAGAGCGGATTAAATAGAGTGGAAACATAGAGTGTTAAGCACAAAATGTTTTGTCATTTAGTAGTTTTAAAATAGAAGTGTAAAATGTATATTGTTTAGAAGTTATCCTCATTTTTTTTAAACATGATGGATGTTTCTCATATATGTTTTGACTGTTCATTTCTGCATGGGAAAAGGTGTTCATATATATGGTTGGATTTGGAGGACATATTTATGACAAAGGATAAACATTAAGGGTGCGTTTAGTTGGAGTAAAAATTCCCTTGTTTTCTATGTCTAGTTTTGTAAAACATAAAAATGCGTTTAATCGATATTTGTATTTTCTATTTTGAAGAAGAAGAAGGAGGGTTGGGGATTACAAAGGAAAACTAGGAAAACAACTAAAATTTGTTTTGTAATTTTCCTTGTTTTTTCACAAAACATTTTGTAGAAAACAAAGGTGTTTTCCCTCAAGTTTTTTTTAATTTTTGATATTAAAATTGTATTTTCAAAAAAAGAACAATTTTTTATCCGTTTTTTGTTTTGTGACAACAACACAAATTCGCTAAACATAATTTCATATATAACCATCAATCGATAACATAAAATGTGTTTCCAAAATCGCCAATGGTCCGAAACTATACATAAGCTACCTATACGCAAATGGTCCAAAACTATACGTATAATCCATTTAGCGGTAATCCTAACCATGTTATTCTCTACAAACAAATCGTAACACATAAGGCGCGAACTCGTGTTAACCAGTTCGGTTTTGTCAGTTGACTTCCGATATCTTCTGCTTCTTCGAGTTTGACCAAAGCTTAACCTGCGTATTTTAAATAGCTTAGGGTTTTAGGTAATGAGAACTATCCAAGCATCGGGTATCAAAAAGACCCGTTAAACCATTAAGGTTGAGTTGGTCATTTTAACAATTAGGGTAGGAGGGTAGGATGGTGGATTTTGGGACATAAACCAAGTTCTTGGCAGGGTGTTGGGGTCCACCCCCTTTCATGTGTAATAACACTTTAACTAGGTTAATGAGATCATGTTGTGTTCATATGCTTGTGATACAAAAGATTTGATCGTGTTTGCGTACGACTATTTGAACAGTGTGTATATGGTTGAGGGTTCCTGAAAACAAAGGAATGATGTTAGTGTGTCTACTTAAAGTGATATTATACCATTTCCCGACACCATTTCCTTATCCTTTTAACAATGATCACCCTAAAAACTCACCAACAATTATCTCCTATATTATGAACCAACAAAATTGAAGTTTGCGTCGGTGACACGTGGCTTCTTTGATGGTTTACGGCGAGGAGGTACACGGTTTCTTGGTCCAGTAGATACAGGAAAGTGTACAACACATTTCTTGTTACGGTTTGTTATGGTTACCTGATGATGAGAGTTGAATCTTGAAGGGTAGAAAGGTGGTGCAAAGTGGTTTAGCCATGCGTTGAGAGTTCATAAATGTGTGTGTATGTTTTTAGTGTGTGTTTGTTGGTGACAAAGTCCATGTTTCTGTATGACAAAGAGATGTCAGAGATTATAAGAAATAGATGACAGGGTTTGTAATGATAATGATGGTGAGTGATGTGGAGTTAATGAGGCACCCGCACAAACCCTTTCATATCTCTCGCCACCATTATATATCTATCATTACAAACACTTTCATCTCTTTTGTTATCATCTCTGATCTCTCTCTGTCACACAAAAACATAGACCTTCTCACCAAAAAACACACACTAAAAACACACACTCAGTTAAACAATCTCAAAGCAAGCTAAACCCTTTTGCACCACCTTTCTACACTTCAAGATTCAACCCTCATCATCAGGTAACAATAACATACCATAGCAAGAAATGGCTTTACACTTTCCGGTATCTACCGGACCAAGAAACCGTGTACCTCCTCGTCGTAAACCATCAGAGAAGCAACGTGTCGTGGCCTTTTGACTACAATTTTGTTGTTTGATAATAAAGGAGAGAATTGTTGGTGAGTTTTTGGGAAGATCATTGTAAAAAGGATAATGAAATGGTGTTGGGCAATGGTATAATATCGCTTTAACTATACAAACTAACAACATTCTTTTGTTTTCAGCAACCCTCAACCATAGACACACTGTTCAAATAGTCGTCCGCAAACACGATCAAATCTTTTGTATCACAAGCAGATGAACACAACATGATCTCATTAACCTAGTTAAAGTGCTATTACACATGAAAGGGGGTGGACCCCAACACCATGCCAAGAACTTGGTTTATGTACCAAAATCCTACCCTCCTTACCCTAATTGTTAAAATGACCAACTCAACCTTAATGGTTTAAAGGGTCTTTTTGATAGACGATGCTTGGATAGTTCTCATTACCTAAAACCCTAAGCTACTTAAAATACGCAACGAAATATCTTACCTTTTGGCCTCGACTGTGGTCGCGGCTTGGCCTCGGATTTGCACCCGTGACACCTAATCAATTTCAACAAATATAATATATTTTGCTCAAGATAAGATCGAAACCGATATCAATGTTGTTGAAGGTTTAATGAAGTTTTTTTTATAAACAATACGAAAGTTATTATAATCACTTACAAACCACAATACCTAAGCTTTTCAATCAATTCGGTGTAACATAAACAAAAACCCATGAAGCTTTTTACAGTCAGTTAAGAGTATTTATAAAAATTAGTAAACGATACCCGCGCGGTGATGTAGTGGTGGTGGAGGCGGCACTATGATGTAGTGTGGTGAAGGTGGTGCGTGGTGATGAAGATGAAGGAGGTGAGGTGAAAGCAGTTGAGGTTAATAACTTTCGTTATGTGTGATATGGGTCGTATGTGAGTTATAGGTTCTTAAATAGAAGTTATGATGGAATCAGAAAATTAATGTGGGGAAGGTATAAGTTGTTGAGGAGTAAATTAAGTGGTTGACTTTGGTGGCCGGATGAATGACTTGGAGTTGACCTGATAATGTATACTTGGGGGGCTGTATTGTAAATTTGATGTATCCACTGCTAGCGTCTATCAAACCACTGCTAGTGGTTTTCAAACCACTGCTAGTTGTTTTCCTGATAGTGTATCACTTGAGGGGCTGTTTTGTAAATTTGATGTACCCACTGCTATCGTCTATCAAACCACTGCTAGTGGTTTTCCTGATAATGTATACTTGGGGGGCTGTTTTGTAAATTGGATGTATCCACTGCTAGAGTCTATCAAACCACTGCTAGTGGTTTGAAATCCACTGCTAGCAGGTTCCTGGTAATGGATACTTCAAGGGGCTGTTTTGTAAATTTGGTGCAAACGTATTTTTTCCCCCAAATCACTGCCAGTTGAATTAATTGAATCTAGTGTTTGTAATGGAGTTAATGAATCTATATGTTATGTTCTAGTGTTTTAATTCGTTAATTATGTTGTTAATTGTTGTATTCGTCTAAGAGAGTTGTTATATGGTTTTGATTGTATTGGGTGTTGGTGGAACTATGGTCCTTGGTCAAACAGACCAAATGTAACTTCTATGGGTTCCTAGACCCGGAACTACCAAGTCAGTATTACAAAGATTTGTTTTACAAGGAACATGAGGAAAAGAAACATTTAATGAATACGGGAAAGCGTTCAGTCTCGGATGAAGTTATTGAGGTTTCAAACAATGATATCATGCAAATGTTGGATGAGTTGACTTTTATCAAGTCAAGAGTGCAAGTTCATGACAAAAGTTGTGTTGGTTTTCAGTTTGGTTGTTCTCGTCAGTGCTGTAGTTTGGTTATGGTAATCTGTTTAGCAATAAGTGTTATGTAATATGTATGTTATAGTCTTTTAGCAATAAGATTGTTTGTAGTCGTTTTTTCAAATCAAATGGATGTTTGTAAAAAACAAACATTTTAGAAATTTAAACAAAATGTTTGTTGCAAATAAACAGTATCACTACACGTATATACAGAAACAAAGGCTTAAAGAAAGCCTACATGGGTGTTAGGAATATACCAAGTTGCACTACACAGACATGCATAAGAAGTTGTCTTTTGATGTCCTACACAGACATACAGTTTGTGGTTACATTTAGTTGAACAACAAAAGTCTGAACCCACGTACAAGCCATACCCAAAGAGATGAAATGCATCTTTATTCATCACTTGTATGAACAACCACCTTATACTTCCAAAAGTATTCCACCATATGCTCTTGATACGCCAAAGCAACTTGAAGAGGTTCATCAACCTTCATACTTAAGTTGTTACCCAGCCTGTGTAAAAAAATACATACCCAAACTCCACAATCACCGTATGCATTGGCTTGTATAGGGACATCATCCGCAACTCGAAATGTGATCTTGTAATCAGAAACAGATATTGATTTGGCTTGAAGAACTTTACACAAGTTTAGATACTGTGGTAGCATTCTCTCAAAAGTCACCCTCATTTTTAAATTCTTTTCTCTCGTCTCAGGTTCTGGCGTACCTAGTGAGTCATAAATTGTTATAACTCCGGTACGAATTTGTAACTCGGCGAGAAACCAGTGGCAGTCGGGTACGTTCACAGGAAAGTATACCTAAATGTGAACAAATATACCTTGTCATAATTCATCACATTTTGAGCATGTATATATTTACCCAAGTATCTGGAAGAAAGTATGGTCTTTATATACAAACATTCTCAACAGTAGACCATGGCAATGGATAGCATTTACCAGTGGCGTAGCAGGCATGCATAGACCCATCAAGGATAGAAGAAGAGAAAAATGGTCCAGCCATAGCCCAATCGGCATTGCCCGGCCTGAACTGCCACATTAGATCAACCCAAAGATCCAGATGCCGCAAATTTTTTTTATAAGCAACATACCGTTAAACTAATTCAAATACAAATTAATTATTTTATGGAAATTAAATATCTGTTAAGTACCTCATCTCCAAGCCATCCTTTTTTATTGCCCCTTCCATAACCCAACAAAGCCAACCAAAATTTTCGATGAACAACTATGTCGCCAAGACCCCAAGGAAAGTTATGCGATGACTTAAATTTTTTTTTATAAACATATCCATACACGCTGGTTTAGTAATCTTGTTGATATCGCAACCTTCAGGACGTGACAGATCCTGAAAAATTTTAAAAACCAGATTAATGTATATGTCTTTAAGATGTCTGTTCGTAAATGTAGTTCTGCTATACCTCTACCCATGTTTCCAACTGATTATCTTCACCACATGGGGGATTAATATCTTTTCTCAGTCTTTTGGAACGTCGTTTCGGCAACTGTGGAGTCGTGGGAGGGAGGTTCACGTATGGGTCCTGCAAACACTTGCCTACCTGCTTTGACCTTTTTGAGTCAACATCTTCTTTCAAAACAGGAGTACTCTCTTGGGTAACTTTGGCATTACTCTCTTCGGTAACTTTGGCCTTTCTAGTTTTCTTTATTGCTAGGCCATTATAAGGTGACTGTCTGAACTTACTTGCATTTCTCTTCCTTTTAGCACGCATGAAAACATCCTATACAAAATAAATTCATCATTGAAATAACATCAAACTTTTGAAGTACATGTGGTAAGTTTAATAAATAATGTAGTTGTACCTCAGAAGCTGTAGTCAAAGGCTTATTGGCTTGTCCGTCAGAATTATGAAACATGGCCTATCAAGCTTTCACAACATCATTATCAATTTTGTCTAATACCGCCTTGGTAGACAACTCATTTGCAACCGGTAACTCAACCCCGCTGAGTTTCTCATTAACGTGGCCATCAACATTGTCTGATTTATTATGAACAACCATCTCTCCAAGATGATTCATATGCTCATCCCCCATCCCTGCCATTTGTGACACTGCTTCACTTTACTTCTCAGCAACATTTAACACTGCCTCACGATCATGAGAGTGTTCATCAGCAGCATTGCAATCAACAATGTCATTTTCATTACCGTGAACGCCGTTTACAGATTTATCATCAACAGTAAACACACCTTCATGAGCATGTATTTCATGTGCTTGAACCGCCTCTACGGGTTTATCATCACCAGATTTATCGTCAACGTTAGACACACCTTCACTTACTTTCACCGTAACATCGGAATCATGAGGATGTATCTCAGTAGCTTGAACCGCCTCTCCAGGTTTATCATCACCAGATTTATGATCAACGTTAGACGTACCTTCACTTACTTTCAGAGTAACATCGGAATCATGAGCATGTATCTCAGTAGCTTCAACCGCCTGTCCTTGTTTATCAGTACCAGATTTTTCATCAACATTAGACACACATTCACTTACTTTCAGAGTAACATCGGAATCATGAGCATGTATCTCAGTAGCTTCAACCGCCTGTCCTTGTTTATCAGTACCAGATTTTTCATCAACATTAGACACACATTCACTTACTTTCAGAGTAACATCGGAATCATGAGCATGTATCTCAGTAGCTTGAACCGCCTCTCCGGGTTTATCATCAACACTTACCACTACCTCACTTGGTGTTTCGCCATCTTCCTTGTTTTCAGCAGCCTTTTGTTCATCTAGCTCCAGCTGTTTGTCCTCATATTCGGAAGGTACATAAACAGAGAAATCATCTTCTAGCTCAATCTGTGCATCTAGCTCCAGCTGTTTGCCCTGTAATTATACAAGAAAAACACAACTATATGGATGACCAAATCTAGCAAACATGTATAGATAATGCAGGTGGAATTAATATATACGTACTTCAACAGCCGATTGAGAAAATTTTTCATTCAAATTAGGTAAATTCAAATGACTGGGATCATGATTTGGAATGTGATCAACTAACGGAAATGGTTCGTCTTGAAGACAATAATCCGCAAGCTGCGACATAGCTGATGGAAAAGCGGCAGGGTCTATATAATTAAGGCCACCTTGTTCGTTTTCAGCATTAACACAACTCGATTTGTCGCAATTCTGTAGTTAAGAAAAATGATTTAGGTATGTAACAAACTGACGATAAAAAAAAAGTACTATTAAAAGGAACATAACCTTTTTATAATCAGCCGAATGAACATCATGAGAATGAAGATCAAACAAACTAGGAGTACCATTCCAGGTTTCATTATGAATTGGACTTGAAGTGTCAATTTCCATGGCATTTTGGCCAAAACAATCCTCAACCGATTTGTCGTGCATATGAGTTGAAGTCTGAAATTTTAAATATACAATCAATTATACTACTAAAGAAACGAGACCTAAATGATTAACAAATATTAAAGGAAATTACCATGGCATCTTTGGAAGCCAAATTTTCATCAACACATTGCCTTACTTGCAATTGATCCTAAATAAAAAACCAATAAATATTGCTATCTAAATGATGTAGATACAAAATGAAGGTAAAAGAGCATGTTCACCTTTGGACGTTGTATCTTTAGAGCTTCCTCAACAACGGCAAGTCTATTTTTAATATCATTAAGGACCTCCACATTGGCTCCGGGTTTATCGATCATAAATACAATGCCTCAACCTCGGCATGTATGTCTAGATGATTGGAACTTTGATCTTTATCAGTTACTGGCACATCATTATAAGCTAAGGCCACCTCTTTATCATCTAATGCCACATCTCTATCAGTTATCACCACCTCTTCATGTACCTACAAAGCAAGATCGAAACAGAATGTGCATTTGTCAATTGTCAACGTGAATAGTCGCACAAACGACGTAGTTGATACGGATGAAAAATAAATGATACAAAATGGGCAACTTACCTCATTGGTGGGATCATCGGCAGGTAATTGATCTTCTAGACTATCCAAATGGCTAAAATATGAATTACTTGGTGCAAACCATGGTTGTAACATTTCCGCATTTGTTGGAAGAAGATCCAATACTGGAATAGAACCCTATTAAACAAACAATTATAAAGTAAAAAACAAATATAACGAAGTCGTGACTTATTTGACAAATACAAACCAATGGAAATGCTTACAGGACCAAAAAGTTTGCCATACTGGCGTTTGCCAAATGTTTTACCCTTTGACCAACAAAGACAACGTGGTATCTTTGACGGGTCTTTGTTCCACCATGAAGTGCTAGTGGGATAACTCTCAAGAATCCATATCTAAAATGAAGGAAAAGAATATAAGCATTGTATGAAATGCTAGTAAACAAAAACTGATATGTTCATAAATGTCTACACATCAAACCTTAAAAGCCAAGAAAAAGCCAGAAATATTATATGTTGCAATTGTAGAAGGGTTTTCTTGCAATTTCTCTTTGTAGTGAGCATTGTAATGCCGGGGTACCACATTGGCTAAATTTTTGTAAAAACGGGTCCACAAGAACTCTCCCCATGGATATGCATTCCATGCCCCCAAAATCCTCAACTAATTGCAACAAATGATTGTCAACGATGTACCAAGGTCCACGACCTATGAACACGACCTCAGCGACTAGCAACAGACATACCCTTACCGCATCCTCAGCTGATAACTTTGAAAATTGTGCGTTATTCCCAAACAAATCTAAAAGCTCATTCCTTTTTACAGTTACCTTTCTTATAAATTGTTTTTCAGGAAAGACACGCAAAGCAAAAGGACTTCGATCAATTTCTACAGGGGGAGGCAAACGACCAAAACGAAAACCGGTCATCAATAGAAACTCTTTCCTACCGAACTTCAATACATTGTTCCCAATTTTGTATAAAATGGGGGGACAAGAATCAAGCAGTTTGTCGATATATACCTGGTGTTGTAAAACGAAATTAACCATATGATTGCCTTTACCTAGCTCAGGAATATCTAACCATGGCCCAAAAACAGTTGCTCTGAACAGCCTCATTCGATCTGCATTGCTTAACAATTTATACTTAATTTGCGAAAGCAACTTAACCTGGGAACGAACCGTTACCTTAGCATCAAAATATTGGGGAATGTAAGCCATTTGGGAGTTTAATTGACTAAATAATTAGGGGTTAATTTAGGGTTTAACAATTTTGAATTGTGTTTTTCTGGTAGTAGAGTGTTAGTGTGTGTGTTTGTGTTTGGGTAAAAAATTTAAAAACAGGGTAAAAATTTTAAAAGAAGTGTAAAAGTACTGTTAAAAAGGTATAAAAGGTACAAACAGTGTACAGAAAATAAGTCACTTATATGATTTCGCTTAAGTCGCTCAGCCTTGGGAAGGAACTAAATGTATAAAAAAATAATTTCGTAACTTTGACTTTTTTTTACTAAAGGACAAAAAAAACAATTCGCAAGATTCTTAAAAAAGTCGCTTAGATTCGGTCGCTGTACAATCATAGCTGTAAAAGTCAGAAACAATAATTTGGTACACAAACTTCGAAGGACACTTGTCAAGCTTATATGAAAAGTAGAAAAGTCGCTAGTCTCAAAGTCTATTTTGGAAATACCCAAACTTTTTTTCTAAAAAGTGTTGACACCTTGAGCAAAAAGTACATTCTCATAATTACCCCTTTTATTTACTTGCCTAGGCTTAGTTATCTAGTGCATGCATAATTTTAACGTGTTCATTTTACTTGTGAGACAATTGTAAGTTCGATTTCAAAGGCTCCAGGTAAAGTCATTTACAATTTAGTAGTTAGAGTATATACCGAGCTCGCTTTAGGTTACGGATTATGAATGGAGGGATATTATAGTCTTTTAACGCATTTATGATTTTATGGTTTTACATCTTAACTCCCCCTTTACGAGTCCATATCTTTGTGAGGGCGTCAAGTAAATGAAACCTACTAAGCTAATGCATTGCAACTATGTTTGCAAATGGTTTCGTCTTAGCGACGATAATGCTCCCCCTAGATAATTGCAACTTTGCAAGGGGACGTCATGAAATGTAAAACTAATATTGCAAGTGATCTTGTAATGTAATGCTTTAACACAAAGCTCCCCCTAGCTTTAGAGTGTCAAAGTCTTCATGTGTTAATTGAAAACCTAAAAAACAAAGGTTAGAAGACAAATATATAATGCATAATTTCCTGCAAATAACACTCAAGTTAGTAAAAACTAATCTTCTGTTGCACGGATCCCACGGTTCTCCTGGAGGGATCCTGTAGGCAAAACTAGGGATCCGTCTATCTGTAACTAAGATACAGAAAATGTGATGTACCAATAAAAGGTTGGCATCAAAATGAGATATGAACTATACCAATAATCATATACTCCGAAATATAGCAAATATTATGTAATTTCATTTAATAAAACTAGAGATATGATATACATGATTCTAAAAACTAAAAAAATAAACGATACATGACTTTGAGATACTAGACTATCTAAGTCGCGCTTGATACTAGGACACCACTAAAATCCTCTAGCTCAAGTTTGTTTAGGTTTAATCTCGTCGAAACGTTCGAGGAGGTGATAAAACATGAAAAGTTGATCTTCTCGTACTTCATATATCAAACTTTCAACATGTTGACAATGATAACAATCTTTGTCATGGCTAGATAATGGTGATGGAAGAAATGAAATTGCTTGATGTGAAGGATCAAGTGAAGCGGGTTGAGGAGCCTCAAACGATGGAGGGATTGGTGGAGGCTCATTCGAAGATGGCTCGACAAAGAATGATGGTGGTGGGAGAGAGGTGTCAACTTCCATGTGGTCGGGTGGTTGACTTTGATAGTTTCTCATAATCCAAATGGGATTATTTGATGGTGACGGCGTAAAGGAAGCCGGAGCTAGTGTTGACTCAACACCTTGATTTTGTTCAAGTATTCCTCCTAATGAGGAGAATGTTGTCGGTGGTGGAAGATGAGATGGCCTGGGAGGCAAATCATCTAGATTGTAGAAGTGTGGTGATGAGAGTGGAGTGGTAAATGATAGAGATTTAGGCACCAATGATGATGGTTTAGTGGAAATGGGATTGTTTGGTCTAGGAGGTATGGTGGTGTTTGGCATTGGTAGTTTTGTGGGAACTATCCTTTTAGGCATTGGTTTGATTGGAGTAGAAATCCTACCATTTGTGGATTTAACCGGAGATGATTCGGTTGAGGAGATTTCGTGTACAACACGAGCAATTTTCTTGGGTGGTCCTTTGGTGGATGAGTTACCACTTGGAGCTTTCCTCATGATGAGATGATTCAAAAAGGTTTGTAAAGATTTCTAAGTGCCGAAAATGAAGATGAGGGTAATGACTTTAGGAGTCCTAACAATGTGGTTTATAAAGCAAGGGATTTGGCAAGTGCATTCAAGACTTAAGCCACTAAGATTCCTTGGAATGTGATGATTAGCATGCACAAGAGTCAACTACAGATTTGTACTGATCTAGGAACTTAATTAAGATGAGATGGAGTGTTCAAGTTAGCAAGAGGAGCTTGAAATGATTGTTTTAGCTAGAGTTGAATGAATCTGTCATACGGATACCACGGTTCCCTCCAATGAGGGATCTGTCTAGGCTAATCCTAGGGATCTGTCTCTCAACAGCTAGGAAAAGATAACAATGATGTTTGTAAGGTCTAATGCCTATTTCTTCTTGAGTGTTTCAGTCCATCTAAGTGTCTTAAATGAAAAGGTACTTAATGGTAATGAGTGATGTAGCTAATGATTGTCTTTTATGGAAGAAATTGGAACTTTTATGAGTACCAATGAGTGACTAAAGATGACACTAAAGATTTGAGAGTGTCAAATGGAGCTAAATGATCCTAGAGATCAGATAGTAACTTAGGATAATGTCTTGGAGGATATCCTAAAGGCTTTAAGATGGAAAAACTAGAATTTGATCAATTTCGACCAATTTTGAGGTAAGGATGATTATAATCAATTTTTTCAATAATTGAAAGATTTCTATAGCTAGATGTTTTAACATGTGAGGGATCATGTGTGAGTATAAGAGCGGAAGAGTAATGAGTTTTTTTGTGAAACGATAGATCTACAAGCTTTTAGAGTGTGATCTAAGTGAGTTAAGCGTGAGTATGAAACATTTACTCAACTTGATAAGGACTCAATTTGTCCTAATGTACTTTGTCTAGCTTAGTGTGAATTGATCTAAAGACATGTTTTGAAATACAATGATTGCAATTGCATTTCTGTTTGCCGGATCCCACGGTTCCCTAAGAGTAGGGATCCGTCTCTCTGCTAATCAGAACCTTTACAAAAGGTATGCAATGGTTTGCACAATGCATCATATTTCAATGCTAGTGTTTTTCTAAGAGGTTCTAATACTAATGTAGTAGAGAAATCAAATGTAAGATGTTTTATTTCATGAAGGAAATTACATTACATTGATAAAGCATGGATACTAAGGATTGATCCTATTTGAAAGACTACTAAGTTCCTTGAGCATTTTCGCTAGAAGGATCATCAAATGGTTGATGAGTGTTTGCCGATTCAGGAATGAAGAAAGTCTTCATGAGAGATGTGTTTATAGGTTCCATCATCTTGTTCACAAGTACGCATACGCGGACTTTGAAATTGAGGGTGGAAGTGCATGATGTGATGATAAAGGCGTGTCAAGAACATTCCATAAGGGATTAGTTTGTTCTTTGAGCCTTGAAGATTTACAATTCGCCTTGCGAAGAAGTAGGCGAGATTGTATGGTTGTTGTGTTAGCAAACAATACATTATGTGAGCACAACAAGTGGGAAGGATTTCTCGATTTCCCCTAAGACTCCAAACATTTTCACGTAGGATGAGTGCGAGAGCTTTATACTCTTCTCGATATCCCGTGTATAGATAATGTTTGGATCGGAGTAATAGGGTCTAGGTTTGCATATTGTGCCAGTCAAATCTTCCGGGGAAGGTATGTGTGAACAATATGGACAATTTTCTTCACGAAAGTTGAAGAAAGAATCAAGAGACCAATCTTCAGTGAAAGCACATTGTCCATGATTTGGAATTCGAAGGATGTGAGCAAATTGCTCAAGGGTTAAAACAAACTTTTGGTTTTTGATCCAAAACCAAAGAGATAGAGAGCGATCCTCGTTACGAACGAGTTCAACTTTGCGGAAGAATTCCAATACAAACCTTGGACATATTTTCTCATTAATTTCGAGAAGACATTCCAGACCTATGGTTCGGAAGGAGGTATTAATACCTTCTTCGATAACATAAGTTCTTAGTGACTATATATCAGGAAAATATATTTAGGGGGCGTTTGGTTGGAGAATTTGAAATTCCGGAATTTTAATTTCTAGAAAATTTAAATTCTTGGGAATTTAAAATTCCGGAATTTAAAATACCTTCGCACGTTTGGTTGACAGAAATTTATAAATATTTTTTTATTTTTAATATAAATTTCATAAATATTCTATTTAAAAGTTTATAAAAAAAATTTATAAAAAAATTTTTATAAAAACTTTATAAAAAATTTATAAAAATTTATAAAAAAAGTTTATAAAAAATTTATAAAAAAAATTATAAAATATTTATAAAAAAGGTTTATTAAAAAAGTTTATAAAAAAATTATAAAAAAAAGTTTATAAATAAAATTTATAAAAAAAGTTTATAAAAAATTTATAAAAAAAAGTTTATAAAAAAAATTATAAAAAAAGTTTATTAAAAATTTATAAAAAAAAGTTAAAAATTTATAAAAAAAAGTTTAAAAAAAATTATAAAAAAAGTTTATTCAATAAAAAAAAAGTTTATAAAAAATTAATAGAAAAAGTTTATAAAAAAAATTCATAAATATTCTATTTAAAAGTTTATAAAATAAGAAAAAAAGTTTATAAAAAAAATTTCCAAGTAAATTAAAATTCTTCACTTTTTGGTGGCATTCTAATTCTCTCCGTTTTGGCAATTCATGGAATTGTAAATTACTTCATTTGAGTTACCAAACATGATATTTGAAGGAAATTAAAATGCAAATGCCCCCAATATACCCCAATATCCCCCAACCAAACGGCCCCTTAGTGTATATCAAACATTTGTCTAAAGTTTCTAATCTTTCTACAGTAATTTTATTGACACAAACTCTCATCTTGTATACTGGAGCAAGAATTGGGCCCACTAAACTTTCATGTTGGGCTGGACACACACATTAATGAGGGGTGAAAATATATTTATTTTTAGGGTTTTAAAAAGATATATAAGGCAGATAGATTAGAGTCGACTGAATAATTAAAAGTTTAGTTTTCTGTTTTTCCTGGATTTCAAGCTAGAGTTGTGGGACAAACAGTAACTCTACAACTGTTGTTAATCCGGTTTGCATTTATTTAAGTTGACATTGATTGTATATTTACAGTTTATGTGTCTTTCACCAAGAAACCTTTACTTTATTATGCATTTAGTTGAAGTTTTATAAGCATAATGTTTGATTGCTTGTGATTGTGTTCCGATGCGCATTTTATTCATAATAGTTAATTTTGCACGCTTATGTTATAGATAGTGTGTGCAAACTGATATAGATTTATACTCTTAGGTATTAGGCTTATTTTGTGTTTGTGAGTAACTTTACAGCCAACAGGTTCAATATCCTCAGATGGATAGGATTTGCAACCTTCCTCTGAGCATAATCGAAACCATCTTATGTCGTTTACCGTATCATGACGTAGTAAGGACAAGTACCCTCTCTAAGGAATGGAGGTATCATTGGACCAAAATCACTAAAATTGTGGTTATTGAGGATACCCTAACCTTGAAAAGGAGTGAACGTTTGCGTGGTGTAGGCCAAGCGAATACACGAGTTCACCCTTTCTGTTACAAATGACTGGGGTATTGACAGCGAGATTGATTGTATAATATCTCATTTGTCAAGGAAAAAGACCGTCAAGCAATTAACAATTCATTTTGTTCAAGGGGATGGTTGGGGGTTTTATAGGTTGTTACCTATATCTCTCTTTTCAATGAGTCAGTTGACATACCTATATCTCAATCATTGTCGCCTTACCCATTAACCAACAATCACTCAGCTAAAACGTCGACGAAAATGTAAGGCATCACGGTTACCAAGAAAAAAGGAAAAACTAACTACTACTTCAACTGGACTTGGTAGCCTGACTTGCTTATATGTGTGCAACTCAAGGATTTCTATAAAAACACTTATAGATCTCATATCTAATTGTCCATTGCTTAAGACCGTGGAACTGGTAATTCCTTTACTAAAATAGAATATCAATCCTCTTGGGAATGGCACAACTTATCTGAATATATTGTATGTTTGTGCAGAGAAGTATTCGATACGATAGTGATGGTGCCACTATTACTAACCTATTCGAGTCTTTAATGGTGATTGAAAGTCTAACTATTTCGCGTATGATCATTGAGGTAATCTTATCCACTTTGTATATTATTAATTCAATTAGGAGAAAAGAAACATTACTTTATATTGATCTCTTTTTTTTTCTATGGTTCAAGTTTTTCGGAAATCAGGGAAGTATACATGAGAAGGTTCCAATTGCATTAGTCCACCTGAAATACTTGTGTGTAGAAGATATATTCTTCGAGTGGTATTCGGGGTTACAAATAATTGCTCTTTTTGTCAGAAGCTCCCCGAACTTAGAGATACTTAAGCTACAGGTTTATAACATACATATTTCTTGTATCCTACTATTTATTTGTTATTCTTAAGCCAAATATACTTGAATATATCAATATTGACACTTGTAGATTGTAGACGATTGGCGTGGGGATGAGAGGCCATGGTCCCTTTCACTAGAAGATAATGCAGATATTTGGATGGAGCATCTGAGCGAACTACAGATTACTTATTTAAGCGACGCGAAGAGTGAAATGGATACTGTGAAGTTCATCTTGATGAGGTCACCTGGGCTAAAGAAGCTAAGGATATTCATCAGCGAAATCTATAAGGATACAAAGTTGCAGATTTCAGAAACCCTTTTGTCCTTCCCGCGCGCATCACCGATGGTAGAATTCTTTTTTGAAAATGAACCTTTTTAACACCTCTTCTGTACATAACTATATATGACAGACACCTTTTTTTTCTTTTTCTTTTTTTTTTTTAATTTTTTATTTATAGTCGTTCAATTTGCATATTCTGACTCGCTCACTTTAAATAAGTAGCTTTTGTACATATTGTGGTGAGATTATGAGGTTAATTTGTGAGATTGTGAATGACGTAACCTTAATATACACATGATGCTACTTAACATCTTTTGTGAAAAATAGAGGTTTTTGACGGATCATCTTGAACTAAGAACAACACATGTGTGATCATTTGGCACATAATTTCTCTCCATTACGGGTTCTTGTGTTGGAGCGATTGTGTTGACTTGAAAATATGAAGATGCAAAGACGGATACTTGCATCATCGTATTTTAGTGGTATTAGTGCAAAGGGAAAATGATTGCCTCTTTGAAATTTGACGTATGATTTAGTTGTTTATGACAGTTGGATGAGAGTTGCACATATTTAAGACATATTCTTGATAGCAATGTTTTAAAATTCCGTTTATATTTTGACACAGCCGAGCTACGGATTTAACTATTTCTTTTCAAAACCGGCTTTTGATCACCCAACCGATTCCCGATTCAAATGGGCGGGTCAACCCGGGTTTAGTAACACTACTTGAATTTGATAAAGAAACCGTTCAAATTTATGATAATGTGTCATTGTTGGTTCGAGAGTTTGATATCGGATCATGTTGAATATAGAAGAAACAATGTTAACTAAATGCGAATTAATTTGCACACATTTATTCCACAAAAAGGTGTAGATTGACGGGAACACCCTGACCCCGGGTGCCTTTTGGCATCAGCCATTGTCCACCTCACAAAGAATAGCTCCGGCAACTCTTCTGTGCTAGTGAGGCACCAACCGGAGTGAGCACGAGCCAAAACTCGGACCCCTGAGCTCTTATTCCACAAAGTCTCTCCAGTGTGCCCATGGGTTTTACGGAAGTGGGTACCTATTTGAAGCAAATGCCAATGATAAAACTTGAATCTGGGTCAATTGACTCAAACACGTGCTCCAATGTCGTTTATTGATATACACCAATCAACGTTTTAAACAGTCGTACTACATATGCATGTGTCATGTGTGTCCAAATCAAAAGGTACTAAGGTAGTGCAAATAAACTTCCTTACTAAACGTATCCAAAGTCAAAAGTCGGAAACACAGTTTTGACTTTTGAGGCATTATAACAAAAAAGAAAAGCCAAAAGTTGCGAAACAATTTTTGCGATTTTATCCGTGTAAAAACTAAAACGGACGTGGTTTTCCCTGTTAGGTTGCGTGGTTTTCCTAACACTTCCTCACCACCCTCAAATGTACACATATAAAAAGAGGGTGTGTTTGGTATCCCCTATAGGAATGAGAGAATGATAATGGTAATGATTCTAAGGGCCCGTTTGGTTGGATGGTTTAAAGTGGCAAGAATAGGTGTGACTATCATAAAAGTTGATTGGTTTATAAAATCTAGAGTAAATTACACCGTTCGTCATTGTGGTTTGCGTTGACCGCAGTTTTTCGTCCTTTGAACAAAAAAAATGCGCCATTCATCCTTAAGTGGCAAACGTTATCCGTCGTTAGTCCTTCCCTCTAACGACTCTGAGTAATGGTCGTTAAGTCACCTCATGTGATACCCATGTGAGGGTATATCCGTCATTTCACACTTCATCTTCTTTATTTATTCATCTTCATCTCAAATCATCACCAACTACTCTCTTTCTTCCATTCATCCCACAATTCATTATCATCGTTAGGAAAAAAAATATACAAAAACCGTCTCTTTACCAAAATTATTATCATCATCTAAGAACAAAAAAATATAGCACAAAAAAAATCAACTCTTTACCAAAATGGCAAAATCATTATCATAAAAAAGAAACAAAAAAAATCTACACAAACCCATTTCATGATTAGGAACAAAAAAGCTAATACAAACCCACTTCATTACCAAATTATTACTCTACTAAAATTTATCAGTGTACAACAAGATACCATGTAGTACATCTACTTCACTAGATGTAATTATAGTATGAATTTCCTCCATGGCCTACTGGACTTTTTTTTTAGTTAAATAAGTAAACAATAAACAATATGAAGTGAACCAAGTCACCCAACCATTCAGATTAGCCCAACCAAATACATCTTTGGCATCTAAGACTTTTCATATCTTTTAGTCATTTCATCGAACAGTTGGTGTTCATAAAGAAAACATAGCCCAGTCTTTCACCCAATTTTCTACTTATCAATCAAAAAACCAAGCTCGTGAACGAAACATCAAAACCCACTGCGCTTTTAGTTGTGGAAGAGACTGTCGTTGGTGTGGGTATTTTCTCGTAGACATTTGTGGTGGTGGAGTGGTGGCAGACCAGATCTGTGGTGGTGGACTGAATTTCTAGGTGGTTGACCGGAATGGTTGTGACGGATTGGTGGTGATTTTATGATGTACAAGGAGGTTGTTGTCGATGTTTATGAAGATGGGTGATGGTGGGTTTTGCGAAATGGGTGTTGTGATCAGGCAGTATGAACATGGTTTTGCAAAATGGATTGGTGGTGATTTAAGTATGAACATGGTAAACAAAGTGAGGATTTTTTAAATATTATTTTTTAATTTGTTTGTGCTCAAAGAAAACAAAGTAGGTGGAGTGTATTTTATTCTAGTTTTGGACTGTAAAGGACAAAAATGCCCTTTGGGTGTAGTAACTTAACGACCGTTACTGAGAGTCGTTAGAGGGAGGGACCAACGATGAATAACGTTTGCCACTTAGGGACAAACGACGCATTTTTTTTTGTCAAAAGACGAAAGGTTGCGGTCAACGCAAACCACAAAGACGAACGGTGTAATTTACTCTAAAATCTATGGATTGATAGCCAATGACATGTACTTTTTGAATCCTACCTTAGTTGGGTGGTATCGCTTGAAACCTACGGGCCCTATTTTTTTCCTCTTACAATCATTTAACTTTTTTTTTAATATAATATTTAAATACAATATAAATTTAATAAATTATATATAATTATATATAATAACGAGGTGGAAACCCTCCGCCGCGTTGCGGCGGAATTTTTTGAATTTTTTTTTGGGACCTTAGATCAAAAGGCGGCAAATTTTCGCCAACATAGATTTCAGGGAATAAACAACTTTAGCAAAGAATGTAATCTTGTGAAGATCAACAATACCGCTTCCCACTTTTGCCTTCATTTTTAGACACAAACCACTTCTTGATCGCACTTTGCTAGTCACCTAAAGGTCTGCAACGGTTCATTAGAAAGATAATAAATTGTCGTTAACGAAAAGTGTGGTCAGCCCTCTTTTTTACGAACTGGTGAACTTGGAAAACATGGCTACATTGCGTTACTTAAATGACTTTTCTTGATGTTAAAAAATGAATTACCTTTTCTCATATTCCTGAAGCTGAAATATAAGTTGGTTGAAGTCATTAATTCTGCAAGAATAAGTTGAAGTAACGCATTTAAGTCATTAATTCCATCATATATCTACTTATATATATATATATATATATATATATATATATATATATATATATATATATATATATGGTTACAGGTCATTTAAGTCATTAATTCTGCAAGGTGAAATATGAGTTGAAGGTTATTACTACTTATATATCTGGTTACAGGTCATTAATTCCATCATCATTTCAACCTATTCTTGCAGAAGCTCTGAAGGTCATTTATGAATTACATTACGTTACTTAAATGACTTTACTTGGCTAAAGTTATTACTACTTATATATTTGGTTACAGGTCATTCATGATTCCATCATCATTTCAACCTATTTTTACAGTACAATTAGTATCTGATAACCTAATATATGCCTAATATAAAAACTCACCGGTTACGAATACCTTTAACATGAGCAGCCCCTACTTTGAAAAGCCAAAATCTGTAACGCTTTGTCAGCAAAATCTCGGTTGTCGCTAGAAACTCACCTGCATTTTAAGATAAGCAGTTACTGTCATAGTCATAACACATGATTACAGCAGAGTATTATAAGTAGATGGGATGGCGACATCTTGGAAGCGCCAATCTCAGCTAAGTAATTGAAATCCCGCGCCTCAAACAACACAATCCGGCTCCAGCTGCTGGAGAGTCCAAATATATTATATTTGAAACCTGCACATATTTAGACAAAAAAATGTAATCAGTAACTTATCATATTGTTTCTTATGAATTGCAAACATTAGAAAGAGTATATATATACCTTTGTCTATGCACATGGATTTCTATAGTATGCAATAACATATGAATAATTAATTAGCTAAATTAAATTGTAAAACGTGTAGAGATAAAATCTTACTCGCCTATGTTAGTTTGATCATCAGCCGTTAGTAGATCAAGAGACGCGCACTTGTAAATAGCTACATGAGAATGATATCAATGTCATATAGATATAGCAATTTCTACATTACCTATGGTCTAACATAAAGAATGATATGTTAATCCAATAAATGTCATTATTATAATACAAAACCACCGTAACAGAAATATGTAATTCTTACCTTGTTTTAGAGTAATTTATTAATGCTTTTTTGTATTCGTAAGATCCTGTGAGCATGTCCCGAAGCTAGGCTGCCTAGTCCAATTTTACCACGAACCAAAATTATGACTAATGCAACTGCGTATAAACGTATAGCAATCGAAAAATGCTTAAACATGACTACAAAATACAAATAATGGCCCTTTTAAGCCATAAGCTGCTAGGTGGATACAAGAAAGTGTCAAACCATAAGCTGAAACATCCTCTCGCATGTCCAAGTCAATATTTATCCTAATATCTAACCTAACATCTATTTTTTTAACTACAATTTCCAACAACAAAGTTATAACACAATAGAAATATAGGAAATAAGTGATAAAAAAAAATGAGAATCACAACAAAAACAACAAAATATCATAAACCCATACCACAAATCATGCAAAAACCAATAACAAAAACCTACGAAACATTAAAATAAAAAGGCATATCCTAAATTTCATAACATTACAGCTTAAAACAGCATGATATCATAAACCGACATCACAAATCATGCAAAACACAGGTAAATAACATAAACCCACATCATAATCTAACTAAGAACAAAAACCCATAAATCAAAAAAAAATATTTACCTGTTATTGAAAGTAGGTTTGTAGATTTAGGACGCCAAACGCCGACATCGGCTGCAACCACAAAACCAAAGCGGTTGAGGTCCACCGATCTGTAGAAAATAGTAGACGATCTGTAGAAAATAGTAGAAGATAGAGTCGGTCTAAAGCGGTGTTTGTCTGTGTGTATGCTAGATTTTTGGATAAGAAGAGAGCGAGGCGGTGAGATATCTGGTAGAAATAAAAACGTGCTAACATTGGAGCTGGGCCAAGCAGATTCGAACGGCGTGAAGGGCTGTTACTAACCCCGGAAGCCCAAGAACCCATCTATTATCCAAAAGTTGCCAGTTGCCTGGCACGTGAGTATGGAAATTTTTTTTAACGCCACCGACCTAACAGATTAGTATATATATAGAATATATTTTCTCTCTTCTACTTATCTTTCAAACCATTCGCAAATCCAAATACAATTCTAAACCCACTTGCAAACCAAACGGGCCTTAAGTGTTTGGTTAAGATGAGGGGCCCATATTATATAGGAATGAAATATATACTTTATAGGAATCCAAGAGATGAGGAATGAATCTATCAAAAATGAAGGACTCATCTTATAGTAAAACCGATACCGATTGTAATTCATGACATCATACTAAACACATCTTTTGCTTATATCAATTGTTATCCAAAAAAAAATAAATAAATAAATAAAAAATAATAATAAAAAAAATTAAAATTAAAAACTAAAAAAAAGTACTTTCCTCACTTAGCTATTTTGTCTTTATCCAAATTATACTTCCCTGCCATAAGACTCGGGCTTTTTTTTTTTCCCCTTCACTTCCCTCAATTTGATGATAAAAACTCAGGAAAATAAAATAAAATAAAATAAATAAATAAAATAATGGGTTTTGATGGAATTTTCAAGAAAGATAATACCCAGATCACCAATTTCACAAATTCACCAAAAAGTAACCCACTTTATGATCAAAACCAAGAAATAAATGATACCCAGATGAACAATTTTACTGATTTGCCAAAAAGTGACCCACTTTATGGTCAAAATGATGAAGAAAAGGAAGGGTATTTTAGGAATTTGCAGAAAGATGAAAGATCAGGGAAAAGAGGAGGTGTTGCTGATTATAGTGGTAAATTCTTCATCTTTATGTTACTAATTTAATAATTTACACTTGTTTAGCTGTGGAATAAAATATATGGAGAAGGGTCCCTGTTTAGGTTATCCGGGGAAGTCGAGCCTTTTTTTCTAAGATGTATGCGGCCTAACTGGTATTCCCGTATCCGTTTCCGGACTTTTTCGGTTTCTTTTGGGACTTTGGGACACCTTGGGACACCTTACCACTAGGCGATTTTCGAACCTTGAAATTCTGTTAGTGGTTGTGTAACACACGTTTAGAAATCAACAAGAAATGAAAACGTGATCAACAATTGCAACAACACATTAAGAATCTATTCACAAGATGCAAGATCCAAAATGGGATTGTTATTAGTAAGATGTGTTTACACAAACGATTACAAGAATTGAGAGAGAAAGTTGTAACTGAAAATCAAGAATGAATTACAAGTGAAATGTAAATGAGTATTTATACAAAGGGAGGAAGGAGTAAACAGATTTTCCCGCCAAAAGTTATAACTAACTTTTGGCCTTCAGTGGAATCCATCAGCAGAATCCAAATTGGCGCGTATCAAATTGACAACTTCAGTCCTTCCACTTCTAGAGCTTGTGACTTTTGGTCCTTTATTACTTTGACTCGTAACAATCCCTGTCCCTTCAAACAATGCTTGTCCTCAAGCTTGATTTTCAAACTCTGGATACCTCTATAGCAAGTCATTAAGATTCTCCCAAGTAGCATCCTCATCTGTGTGATTCGACCATTTGACCAAAGCATAAACCACAGCTCTGTTATTGATTTTAGCTAGTTTTCTATCCAATATAGCAATAGGCTCAACTGAAAGTAAACCATTTGGACCACAATGAGTGACACTCCCATTTGTTATCATTTCCTTTACACAACTTCAACTGTGAGACATGGAAAACTGGATGAACTTGACTTGTAACAGGTAAGTCTAACTTGTAAGCAACTGCACCAATCTTCTCAATAATCATGAAAGGCCCATAGTACTTTGATGAAAGTTTGGTTGATGTTCTTTCTTATGGTAACTTGTCTATGAGGTTGGAGCTTCAGATACACCCACATTCCAACTTCTAATACTCTATCACTTCTATGTTTGTTAGCTTGATTGACCATTCTATCTTGTGCCCTCTGTAAATGAAACTTTAGCATCTGCAAGGAACTTTCTCTAGCCTGCATGGTCCTATCAACTGCCTCACTGTGCTATCTCAGATACATAAGGAACATGGGTTGGTGGCTTTTGATCATAGACTGCCTCATAAGGAGTTGTGTTGATGGCTGAGTGAAAGTTAGTGTTGTACCAACTCAGCCATAGGTAACCAAACAGCCCACTCTTTTGGCCTTTCACCAGTCATACATCTGAGATAACATTCCAAACACTTGTTCACAATCTCAGTCTGACCATCAGTTTGAGGATGATAAGCTGTAGATAGTTTAAGTTGCACTTTCAAGGTTTTAAACATTGATTGCCAAAAATGACTTAAGAAGATTTTGTCTCTGTCACTAACAATTGATTCAGGTAGCCCATGTAGTCTGTACACATGATCAAGGAACAACTGAGCCACTGTACTGGCAGTAAAAGGGTGTTGCATAGCAATGAAATGAGCTTGTTTAGACAATCTATCTACCACCACCAATATGACTGTTTTACCCTGTGAACTAGGCAATTTCTCAATGAAATCCATGGAGATTGAAGACCAAATCTTTTCTGGTATAGGTAGGGGTTGTAGAAGACCAGGATAAGCTGCTAAATCAGGTTTCTCCCTTTGACACACATCACATTCCCTTACAAATTGTTTGACCATCTTCTGCATACCCTTCCAATAAAACATACTTTTGAGCCTGTGCAGAGTCACTGTAGTACCTGAATGTCCTCCCACAGCATCTGAATGATAATACTGGATGATAGTTTTCCTTAACTACAAATCATCTCCTACCACTAACTTCTCTTTCCTTCTCAACAAGCCATCTACCATAGTAAATTTGTTTTTGTTATAAGTACTACTTTGTATTTGTTGAATAACATTCTTTAGCCCCACATCCTGCTCCCAACTATTCTTGACTTGTTGCAATAGATCAGAAGCAATAGAAGTGAGAACAACAGCATTTAGCTCAACTACACTTGATACCCTTGACAAAGCATCTGCCACCACATTTTCAGACCCACTTTTATAAGAGATTTCATAGTCAAATCCCAACAATTTAGGTAGCCATTTAACTTGAAAAGGAGTTGTCAATCTTTGTCCCAACAGGTATTTCAAGCTGAAATGGTCTGTTTTTATTTTGAAATGTCTATCAAGTAGATAACCCCTCCATTTTTATAAGGCCATCAGAACTGCTAAGAATTCCTTTTCATAGGTTGAGAGAGCTTGGTGTTTGGTTGACAAAGTTTTGCTCAGAAATGCAATTGGATGCCCTTCTTGTTGTAAAACTGCCCCAATTCCTACCCCTGAAGCATCAGTCTCCACAGTAAAAACCTTGTTGAAATTGGGCATAGCTAACACCGGTGCTTGTACCATTGCTTCCTTCAGTGCTTCAAAGGCTCTTTGTGCATTTACATCCTACTGAAAAGCATTCTTTTTGAGTAATGCAGTCAATGGTTTGCTCATAATTGCATAATTCTTGATAAACTTCCTATAATAACCAGTTAGCCCAAGAAAACCTCTGAGTTGCTTGACATTTGTTGGAACAGGCCACTCTTGCATAGCTTTTATTTTACTAGGATCAGTTGCCCCCCCCTTATCCAGATATAATGTGCCCCAAATACTCAACACTTGAAGTAGCAAAAACACACTTAGACTCCTTAGCAAACAAATAATTATCCTTCATGACTTGCAGTACTTGTTTCAAATGGTTGAGATGAGACTCCAAGCTATCACTGTATACTAGGATGTCATCAAAGAAAACCAACACAAACTTCCTGAGGAACTTCTTGAACACTGAATTCATCAAAGATTGGAAGGTGCTGGAGCATTGGTGAGACCAAAAGGCATTACTAAAAACTCATAGTGCCCTCTATGTGTTCTAAATGCTATTTTATACACATCATTTTCATGCATTCTAATTTGATGGTACCCTGATCTTAGATCCAACTTTGAGAAAAACTTTGACCCTTGCAATTCATCAATTAACTCCTCCACCACTGGTATTGGAAACTTGTCTTTAATTGTGGATTTATTGAGTGTTGTAGTCCACACACATTCTCCAAGACCCATCTTTCTTTTTAACCATAACTATAGGAGATGAAAAAGGACTTTGACTGTTTCTAATCACCCCTGAATCCAATAACTCTTTTACCATAGCTTCAATTGCATCTTTTGTGTGGAGGGTGTTTATAAGGCCTTATATTAACAGGTGAAGTATTTGGCATAAGGGGAATAGTATGGTCATGGTTTCTTTTTGGTGGTAATTCTTTGGGTATATCAAAAACTGGCCCAAATTCTTCAAGAACACTCTTCAATTCTTTGTTATTACCCATCTCAGTTTCCATTTTCAGCAAAGTAGCAGAGTATTCACAACAGCTATAGCGATAAATCATGTTACCACCTTACTACCATGTTTTTGCTTACCTTGCATCCATTTGAGAGTGGTTTGTTGAGTCCCTCTTAACACAATTTTTCTTTCCTTGTAGGTGTATTCCATGATCAGGTTCTTAAAGTGGCATCTAACCCACCCCAAAGTAGACAACCATTGAATGCCCAATACCATCTCACACCCACCCAATGGTAAAATTAACACATCAGAAGTGTAGGAAAGACCTTGAAATTCCCAAGTAAAATTCTTACACTCATATAAACTGCTCATCACATTACCATTTGCCACTGAAACTTCTAAAGGGCATATCCTTGTCAATTTACACCCCAATTTTTAGATACTAGATCTAAAAATTATGGGTGCTTCCTGAGTCAACCAAAACATGCAACATATTCTTTCTTACATAACCTCTAACCCTCATTGTTCTGTAAGTGTTTACACCAGTTAATGCATTCAAAGAAATGAGTGGAGGTTCATCAATTAAGCTAGTGTAAGAACTCACAACTCCTTCCTCAGTCAATAACAAATCTTCATCCTCACTTTCTACTTCATCACCCACCACCTCCAAAGAGTACAACTGACCACTGCACTTGTGGCCAGGTGTATATTTTTTATCACAATAAAAATAGAGGTGTTTGGCTATCTTTTCCTCCAATTCTTGTGGTGTCAACCTCTTAAACTGCCTATTTGGCAAAGGCTTATTGGTACTCACAACTTGATTACTCCTAAAATTGCTATTTCCGTTTCTATTATTGCTACCATTCATCACATTAGGCCTAGGAGTACTCAACAAAGGTGCACTTCTACTTTTGGTCACAGAAATATTAGCTTCTTGCAATTTTGCCAAATTGAACACATCAGTTAAAGTAGTAGGTGCAAACATCCTAACTACATATGCAATTTCATCTTTTAAACCTCCAATAGACAAACTAACTGTATACTTTTCAGGCAATTCAACTTTATTCAGCAGTATTTCAAAAGAATCTTGGTATACCTGCACACTAGAAGTGTGTTTGAGATTCTAAGTTCCATCATGGATCTTCAAAAACTGGTCAAATCTCTCCTCACATGAGTCTCATACAGAGGCCAAGTCATTACCTCTCCAAACTTCTTCATAAACTGAGTATGCCAAACAAGAGCTTTTCCAAACACATGCATGGAAACCAACCTAATCTTTTGTTCATCATGCACAATTTGATCCATCTCAAAGAACATCTGCACCCTATACAACCATCCCTGAACATCATCACCATCAAACTTAGGAAACTCAATCTTAGACAATCTTCCATACTGCCCTCCATTTTGACCATTGTACTACACAGTTTGACTTCCAAGAACCTCCCTTCTTTGACTTGTGCCTTCTTCCCCATTCAATCTTTGTTGCATGAGCTCATATTCAGTAGTGAGTGTAGCCACGGCCCCCATTAATGTTGCCAATTGAGTAGCAATACTCTCTAGTGATTGTGATTGTGTTCCAGTATTGGTATTGGTGCCTTCTTGGCGAGAAGCACCATTAATAACGGATCTTGTTTCCACCATGTTCTCTCTCTGTTCTTAACCACCACTGATTCAGTCACACCAGGACAACAAACCACCACACAGTTCCTAACTAACGTATTTTGGAAATGGAAACGGATAATTAATCAAGACGTATTTGTGATTAGACAGTTGGTCTAGTTTGACCGGAGTTTATGTATGTGTGATGGGTGATCAAAAGATCAAGATCTTCAATCGGTGTAACTGAATGCTAACGGAATAACTGAATCCTAACAGATTTCAGCCATTAATGGTGGTCAAGGATCGCTCTGATACCAATTGTAACACACGTTTAGAAATCAACAAGAAATGAAAACGTGATCAACAATTGCAACAACACATTAAGAATCTATTCACAAGATGCAAGATCCGAAATGGGATTGTTATTAGTAAGATGTGTTTACACAAACGATTACAAGAATTGAGAGAGAAAGTTGTAACTGAAAATTAAGAATGAATTACAAGTGAAATGTAAATGAGTATTTATACAAAGGGAGGAAGGAGAAATAGGAGGAAGGAGTAAAAGTAAACGATTCCCCGCCAATCCATCAGCAGAATCCAAATTGGCGCGTATCAAATTGACAACTTCAGTCCTTCCACTTCTAGAGCTTGTGACTTTTGGTCCTTTATTACTTTGACTCGTAACAGGTTGATAATATATTATTGTTGCATTGTTGACAATGAAGTTGAATTATTTGTTGTTCAATTATCGTTTAAAATGTGGTACTAAAACACGGTAGAAGCATTATAAAATAAACAGAGACGGATCCTTGTTTATCGAGGGAAGGAGAGCATCTTTGGCTTTGATGTAGGGTTGTTATTCAGTGTAACCTGACCCGAATAAGGTTATTCGGTTAAGGTTAATTGGGTTTTGGATAAGAGAAAACTCAACCGTACCGACCCTAATCAGGGTTGGGTTATTCCGGTACGGATTAGTCAGATTAATTAGAATTAGCCTTGTTAATTAGGTAATTTTTCTCGAAAAACAAGGAAATATATGAAAAAATCAGATAAATCCTTTATTCGGGTTAACCCGAAACCCGGATAAGGAGACTTTGGGAACACCATACCACTAGGCTACTTTAGAGATGGTTTTTAATACTAGTATATGGTAGTCTTGAAATTCAGTTAGTTGTTGATAATGTATTATTGTCACATTTTTGTTTAAGATGTAGCACTAACATACATGTGATAGAGAAACGTCCCTTAAGACCATTGTGGCATTGTGTTAAGCTATCGTTTGTGAAATGATCATCCATCGCCTAAGTATAGGTTAGTGCGTGTGTGAATGTGACTTATTTAAGTTGGCATTAGGAACAATGTGTCATTACGCATCACTCAGTTTTACTAATTTATTTCATTTATTTTATATTTTTATACCATGTGTGACCTTTAAAGCTCAGGGAGAAAACACGGTAGAAGCATTATTTCAGATTACATGTCTAGGGATATGATGATATAAGATCCTTTATATAGGCTGTTATATAAGACAGATTGTGCTAAGGATTTCATCTTTTAAATGGCAGAGCTTGTTCCTGAATTTCTTGAGAAAATATTCATAGGATTGAATGTGACTGATCTGATCCGATGCAAGACCATGTGTAAGTCATGGCATTCTTTTATCTCGAGTACTTATTTCGTTAAGGCTCATATGAACCATAGTTACAGCAATGATCGCAAAAATAATAAATTTGGACTTAAAAGGATCCATATGTCCTGCAATGGTAATAAGGTTGGAGATGGCTGCTACAAATACTACCGCTGTGATCTTCTTGGTTCTTCTAATGGCCTTGTATGCATCTATGCTGCCATGGGTGATCAAATTTTCGTAGTCAATCCCTCGACTAGAGAGGTGAAAAAACTGCCAAGTCCCCGAATTCGTTATATGGGTGGTTCAAGGTTATGTGGGGGTTTTGGTTATGATTCTTCCACGGATGATTACAAGGTAGTACTAGGGTTCGCAAAAGGTTTTCAAACACGTTTTGAAATGTTAACATTGAAATCGAATGTTTGGAAAGTTGTTGGAGTAGTGAAGTTTATATGTCTCGATCAACCACCAGCTGGTATGTTATGCAGTGGAGCTTTTCACTGGTTTATGATGGGTCGAAATAAAAAGATGGTAATTATGTCTTTTGATCTGTCCAAAGAGGAATTTACAACAATCCCCCAACCTAATGACACGGAATACGACCGTCTTAGGGACTTGGGGATTATTGATGAATGTCTATGCATATTTAATCCTTGTTCCAGCCGTCCCATTTGGGTAATGAAAAACTACAATGAACAACAGTCTTGGACGATGTTTCCGTCTAGCGATTTCCCCAAGAGTAATTATGAAGCGTACTACTTGAAAAACCTCAAGGATTACATTCCACACATGAATTTATTCGTTGATGTCCTTGAAAGTGTTCCAGAAGAAAAGTATGGATACTATGGTTACCCTACATATGTGCAAACCCTTGTATCTCCCCATGTTAATGGATGTCTACAGAGTACGAGCGATGCACATGATAGCAAGATGAATGAATGATAAGGTGAATTCTCATTAATTATTATGTTTTTTATGTTTCGTTTTATTAATCTCGAGATTTGATTTTCATTCACATCTTGATATGTTTTTCAGTCGTAAGTATGCATCTTCCTCATTTCCGTTTTTGACTTTCCAGCTGAGCAAGGGAGATCCTTAAGTAAGTTGGTTGAGAAAGTGCTAAGAGTTTGATGATGATGTTGAAGTAAAGATGGCATCAAACTGTATGAACTTTGCTTGCTTTTCAATTATGTCTGCTGTTGAGATCCATCACTTGTTTTTCTTAATACTTTTGTGTAACTTGTGTTCCGATGGATTTCAGTAGTTTATGTTTAATGGATTTTATTGATTGTATTAACAGTACTTTAAATATTGTCGTTACACTAGAGACTCGTTACCAAACATTGTAACCTCAAAATGGCCTCCTCTTCTCTCTCCTCGAACCATATTTCCCGCCAATTTCCGCCATTAAAAATCAACTAAAAGCTTCAATCGAAATCGTTATGTCGAATAAGAAACGATCCTCTAAGAGGCAAATAAAAGTTCCATTGAGATATAATGATCATGTTATGGGTG
Organism: Chrysanthemum makinoi; assembly: GCA_910596185.1. Classification (NCBI taxonomy): domain Eukaryota; kingdom Viridiplantae; phylum Streptophyta; class Magnoliopsida; order Asterales; family Asteraceae; genus Chrysanthemum; species Chrysanthemum makinoi. Next base: position 350,678,958 of record OU343224.1, on the reverse strand, counting down.
AGAGGTCACAAAGGAAAGATGTGGAGCAAACAAAGATGGTATGATAATAGGGCATAAAAGGATGGTTTAATTGCTGGAAAGGGGGATAAGGACATGGATAGGGAAGAAGATGAGTCGAGTATTGGTAATGAAGGTATGAATGCTGTTAGTGATCAAACTCTGCATAAAATTGTAAGTGAAGAAACTGTCAATGTAAATGCTTTACCTGTTGTTACTGAGGTGAATGCTAGTTGTTTAGATGATAAGGAGGATAGTGCAAAAGCTGATAATCACACTGAAATGAGTAAGAATGCTAATGACAATAAGATGCCTAATGAAACCTATGTGAATAAGGTGAGAATGGATGAGGTCCCTAAAAAACTTAACTACATTCCCGTTGTGCTTAATGACACTGGTATGGAAGTGGTTGTGTTTGATGAAATGCTTGTGAAAAAAGGTAGTGAATCTATAAAGGTAGAAGAATGTGGAGTAAGTATGGGGTAAAGGAAATTATGGTGAATAGCAATGGCACTTATCTGTTTAAGTTTGCTGGTGTTGAAGGATTGAAGTCTGTAGTCGATAAAGGACCATGGATGGTCAATAATAAGCCACTGATTGTACAAAAATGGAACCCTGAGCTTGGTATGCAAATGATTGAGCATAGTAAATTACCAGTATGGGTTAGATTGAATAGTGTGCCTCTTGAAGCATGGAGTGGATGATCATGGACTCTATGACTGCTACTATGTGTCATAAAGGCTTTGGGAGGCTTGATTATGCTAGAGAACTTGTGGAAATGGATGCTTCTAAAGAATTTAAGAAAACAATTGAAGTCCAGTATAGAGATAAGGATAATAAGGTGAAAGGGACTAAAATGGTGACTGTGACTTATGACTGGAAACCCTCTGCATGTATTCATTGTAAAGTTTTTGGGCATGAGTTTAAAATGTGTACCAAAAGACCTATAACTACAGAGGAAGAAGCAAAAAGGTGAAGGAAAGAGGAAGAACAAAATAACAAAGCCAAGAATGATACTACTGAATTTATATGGCCAATACTAAGGAATGGTGGTGAGGGCAGATTTGTGCAGGAGAGAAAGTATAATGGGTATGAGGGGACTTATACTAGTCAAGGTCAATCCTATAGAGGGCAACCTAAACAACAATGGACTAAAAAGAAGTCTGACCTGGGAAGAAAGGATGAAGCTGATAAAGGAAAAATATATGAAGGGGAGTTCCCTGTTCTAGGTTCTAAAGAAGAAAGAAGCAAATCACAAAGCATAACACAAAGAGAAAACAATAATAGATTTGATGTATTGGGAAGTGAAGGCAACAATAAATCTGATAATCAAAAGTGCCAGGATGAGGGAGATTTATGCATAGATAAGAATGGGAAGTCTTTAAGTATAGAAAAGAATATAGTCAAAGAAAATGAGATTTTTGATATTTTCATTCAGTGGCAGAAGGAGTAAATGGTTGATATATTTGTGAATAATAAGAGGATTCCCACTGATGAAGAATCAAAGACATGGTCTCTATATATGTGTGAGTGGTACAAGGGGAAGTGGGAAGTAAAATGGAAAAGTAAATGCCCCATTGTAGGAAGATGTATATGGCTTAATGGTTGATTGAAGTAGCGAATTTGGAGGTTTAGACACTGATATTGTCCTTATAGTGTTGTCTGTGTGAGTTTTCAGGTTTGTATGTTGTGTGTCTGTGTGTTTTAGCTCCAAGTTCAGCTGCTTTGGGCTTGTCTTTAGCTCTGAGTCGGATGTGTTTCATGTACTTTTGTATTGAGCTAATATTATTTTCACCTTTTTCACCAAAAAGCTAAGTGTTTACCAACTATGTTGACTAGAAAAGCATACATAGATGACAGAACCCAACACGACTAAATTTTTAGTACCATCCAGACACTTGACTGATTACGTGAGTTTGTTCTGTTAGGGATTTGACGGATCCATTAATTAACATGAATGTTCCTCACTGACAAAGTAACATAACTAAACTCACGTGACTTAGTTAAGTGTTTTAAGGACACATGAATGTATCTCTGCTGACATGTTATACTTTAAAATGTTGAAGGTACTAAAAATTCTAGTTAGCTAGTTTTTATGGTAATGGCGCGCTTGGTTCAAACTAGGTAATGGGAAAGGGAAAGGCAAAAGGAATACTAAGGAAAGGAAAGGGTAAGAAAACCATTCCCCCAATTTATTGGGTAATGGCTCATTACCCGCTATTGGGTAATGGGTTATTGCATTAGAGCTAACCAAGCATCATTAATCATTATCTTTGCTATTACTTACCCCTCAATACCCTCAACCAAGCACACCAAATTGCATTTTGACTAGGGGTGTTCACGGATCTGGTAATATCCACATTAACTGAAAACCGAAACCAAACCGAACCGAAAAAAACTTAACCGAATTGGTCATAACCGAACCGAACCGATCTAAATATTCGGTTATCGGTTTGGATATGGTTATGGCAACGAAAACCGAAAACCGAACCGAAAACCGAATTCTTCTAAATATATTTTTTTTCTATGTATTTATATGAAAAAAAATGTACTAAAATTCTTTTTTTAGTATAAATATAACATTTTTCTATGTATTTATATGAAAAAAATTACTAAAACTCCTTTTTACTATAAATATATCATTATTTAAGTTTGAAAATAAATTTTGTACTAAAAATATATATAATTAAATAAAAAATAATTAAAATTATGTAATTCGGATTATTCGGCTCGGTTTTCGGTTATAGGTTCGGTTTTCGGTTCGGTTGATTCAAATTGGAATTCGGTTCGGTTCGGTTTTCAGTTTGACCCAAAAAAAATTTAACCGAACTAACTGAACCGAATAAACCAAATAACCCGATAACCGAACCGATGAACACTCCTAATTTTGACCATGCAAAATAATTTATATTTGGGTTATGTTATTAACCAAATGAGATTACCAATCTGGACAGTGAAGTTTGTGGAGCAAAGCTTGGGCCAATAAGTCAAGACAACAGCCCACTAAACATCCATGTTGGACTTCACATACACAATATAAGTGTTGGCTAAAAATATATTATTTTTGGTAAGGCGACACTAAAAAAAATATATAAGGCGGATTTGAGTCGACCAGAAAAATAAAAGTATTAGAATGTTAAGATTTCATTCACACGATTATTAATCAAGAGTTTTGAGACAAATAACAACCACAAGAGTTGTAATCAGGTTTGCATTATAAAACTCGAAACTGATTATACAATTGTTGTTCATGTGTTTTTCACCATGCTAGCTTATTGTTATTATGCGTTTAATCAAGTTTTTGTCTGTATAATTGTTTGATTCTTAGTAGTTTTATCGTGGAATAGTTTGTATGCATAGATTTTCTGAAAGTTTTAAATTCTTTAGCTTGTAAGATGATCGTGTTGGCATGACAATCTATGTATAGAATCAATGGACGAATCCTAGGTTAAGAATCTCTTTAGAAAACATGAACTAAAAAGAAAGAAAGAAACGGTTTTAACCAAACTACAACGAGGACATGTATCATGTTGTACGTAAAAGATAGTGAAAATAATTTTGGGATAGCACATTGATGAGTGTGTGAATGTTTTCTATTATGTATTTGACTTATTTTGTGCGCGTATGAATAATTTTGCAGCCAACAAGAATATCTTTGAATGGATAGGATTAGCGACCTTCCTCTAAGCATAATAGAAACCATCTTATGTCTTTTGCCGTATCAAGACGTGGTAAGGACAAGTATCCTCTCTAAGGAATGGAGGTATCATTGGACCAAAATTCCTAAAATTGTGGTTATTGTGGATACGTGTCAAGCAACAACCTTGAAGCGAAAGCGAAAGCAAGAGCAGAAGCAAAAGATGATCAAGAAGACTAAACTTTTGTTTAATATATGCCAAACTTTGTCAATTCACAAGGGTCCTATACATGAGTTCAACCTTTCCCTTAACATACAAGGGGATAATGTGGGTAAGATTGACAGTATAATATCTCATTTATCAAGGAAAAACACTGTCAAGAAAATGATACTCGACTTTGATCATGCAAGGCGGTTTTTTTCGTTACCTGTATCTCTCTTGTCAATGAGTCAGTTAACATACTTATATGTCAATGGTTGGAAGCTTAGCTATGAACCAACATCCAGTCGGCCAAAACACGGGACATCAGGGGTATCCAGAAAACCGGAAAAGGAAAAGGAAACTTCGAGTGGACTTGGTAGCCTAACTAGCTTATATGTGCACCACTCATGTTTTGACTTTAGAACCCTCCTACATCTCCTATTTAAATGTCCATTGCTTAAAACCCTAGCTCTGGTAAGTTCTTACTAAAACATAAAATAAATACTCATGGGCTTTCTTCACTTATCTAAATATTGTAAGTTGCTGCAGACAGATAACCATATGGTTGCCTTACTTAGTCATGGGCCCACCATTACTAACCTATTTCAGTGTTTACCAGTGATTGAAAATCTAACTCTTTGCTGTAAGATCATTGAGGTAATATTTATCCACATTTTATATGATTATTATAACTCGGAGAAAAAAATTATACTTTATATTGATCTCTTGTTTTGTCTATGGCTCAAGTCTTCATATCTAGGTGATTTACCTAAAGAGGTTCCAATTGCATTAGTCCATCTCAAACACTTGTGTATAGAAAACATTTACTTCGATCATTATTATGTGTTACGTATAACTTCTCTTTTTATCAAAAGTTCCCCCAACTTGGAGAAACTTACAGTCAAGGTAACTAGCAAAAATTATCTTGTAGTTATTTGTATCCTTTTTTTTCTTTCTTTTTTCCTTTTTTTTTATGTCAAGGGACAACTACACTTAATGAGAAATATTTACACTTTTTGCAGATTAAAGACAACAGAAGGCAAAAAAAAAAAAAGTAAAGTAACACCCAATGCCGTCTTCCACGGGTTATGGGTACCCAATACCGTTTCCGGTGTATGGGGGAGGTTAAGATGTAGACAGCCTTACCCCTACCTAAGGTAGAGGGGCTGCTTCCAGTTCTACCAAAGGTAGAAAGGACCTCCGGCCTTTTGTAGGGAGTGAGGATCGAACCCCTGACCTCTCGGTTGAGAGGCAAGGGGTTTACCAACTGATCCAACCCTACTTTTAAAGACAACAGAAGGCGTGGGAGAATAACATCTTTCTCCTGTATACTAGAATATTATTCTGATATTTGGATGGAGCATTTGAGCGAATTAGAGATTACTTATATAAGCAGCGAGCAGATTGAATTGGATATTGTGAAGCATATCTTGATGAGGTCACCTGTGCTAAAGAAATTGAGGATATTCATCTCAAAGAGTTACAAGGATGAAGAGATGCAGATTTCTGAAACCCTCTTATCTGCCCCGCGCGCATCACCTGTGGTGGAACTAATTGTTGAAAAAGAACCCTTTTAGCAACTCTTTATATATAGCACCACAAATTTCCCCATGATACCCTTTTTAAGTATTTAAACCTATACAATTTGATTTTCTGGTTACAGAATGTGGTGATTTCATTATTTAATCAATGCAAAAGTAGAGATTATAAGACCTATCTTTGAGTTTGTCAATGATGTGATTCTCATTTGCCATAAAAATTCATTAACACTAATCATCACACTTATGCTAGTTACTCGGCCATTTTCCTTGTATCAATTACAAATATGAAGTTGCTACAAAACCACAAGTAAAATGTTAGTAACAACCACACCTTGTATAAGGCAGCAGGTGCATAATAAGTGTGTGATTCTTTTTCCCTTTATAAACGTATTGCGATTTGATACTTATGATTTGGTCTAAAAATAACATTTCCTGAGTGGAAATATGGATGTGATTAATTATAAGAAATTAACACTTGAATGTGATTTTGAGTATGGATTCGCGCCCTTATCTATATTCTCGATGAGTCACTTAACTGACTTAACACTTGAATGGCCTTGCGCTTCATAATGAACCTACATTCAGTGGACTTGGTAGCCTGACTAACTTATATGTGCACAATTCATGGTTTACTAAAGAAATGCTTATACATCTCCTATCTAATTGCCCGCTGCTTAAGACCGCTGCTCTGGTAACTTATTACCGGTATAGATCATCAATCCTCATGTGGTTTAATTGCTTATCTGAATATTGTAAGTTGCTGCAGAAATTTGGTAATTAGATGTAAACGCTTATACATCTCCTATCTAATTGCCCGCTGCCTAAGGCTTGTATACTAGTGTTATCTTAAGGTTGTATTCAACTGTGTTGAGGATTTCCTTTTGGAAAGAAAAATTATTCTAAAAAGTGTGTATCATTCTCATAATAATGATAAAGTAAAAACAATAAGAAATAAATTGACATCCTTTATTTTTGTCTAAATTTCAGGTCGCACTCATGAAAGTAAGTTTTGATTAGAGAACATCACACCTTGTTCTCTTTAACCGATGGATTAGTCAAGTATCAGAAGTTTGGACCTCATAGGACAAAGGTGAAATCTGTTTCACAGGTTGATAAATGGCCTTCGATTGAACCTTGTTTCTTCTGTTTATACAAGTTCTTGAATCGGGTCTGGATGAACAGGGGTGTTTGGGACAGAATCTTACAAACAATGTTCTTGGGATAAGGGTTTGGAACAAGGCGATTTTGTAACACAGAATACACTAAAGAATATGTAATGATCGATTCTATTAATTATTGAATTACAACTGATGATGTTTTACAGAACATTACACCTATTTATACTTCATGAATCAGTACCTTTGAACATGAGGAATACCGATTTATATAAAGTAATCGACATAACTAATCTAAACATTATAACCCTTAAGAAACGGTTATATTGATACTTAAACGACCTAGCCCAATACTGTCTTGGGTTTACAGACTTCTAAAACTAAATACAATATAAACACTTAACTACCCTAACTTTGCTTCTATAACATTAAGGTTCAACATTCACCCCCCTAATGTTATAGACGGCAATCATGTCTTCTTTACTTGACTTCACAACAATGTGGGTTCATTGTCAGTTTTATAAATGAGATGTGCTTGTTTCTCCTTTTCCTTCTTCTTCCATTTGGTGCATTCGCGTGCAAAATGACCAAAGTCACCACATTCATAGCATCTCATTTTATTCTTGCTTTGTTCTCCTTTCCTTGTATCTCTTTCTCGTCCTTTTCCTACTTTGTTAAAGTTTCTTCCTCTTCACTGATTGCTTGAACTTGCCATCAAAAGTTTGTCTTGATAATTTTCTGGATCATCTTTACTTTTGAGTCGTTCTTCAAAAGCAGTTAATCTTCCAACGGCTTCTTCAAACAACATTTTGTCTAAATCTTCACATTGTTCAATAGACGCCACGATAGGTAGAAACTTCTTTGGAACAGAGTTAAGTAGTTTTCTTACTAGCGCCTTATCTTCCAAAGTTTCACCAAGGCCTTTAAATTTGGCCTTTATACTACTTAACTTTCCTCCATAGTCACTTACATTTTCGTTTGGTTTCATCCTTAGCGTCTCTACTTCACTCCTCAAGGTTTGTAGTCGTGCGTTTTGAACAAGATCGGCTCCCAAATACTTGATTTTGATCGAGTCCCATACTTCCTTTGTAGTCGGGTATTGTGCAACTTGCATTAAAACATCTTGTGGCAATGTTTGAAAGATCATTGCCATTGATGTGTTTTCCTTCTTCTCATTTGTTGCTTTTCCTTCTTTTGCAACTATCGTTCCCCAAATACCATATGCCTTCAATATTGTCTCCATCATAATTGCCCATGTTGTGTAGTTTGTTTCGGTTAGTTTTGGACATTGAAGTGCTATGTTTTGGTCACGAGTTGGTGTAGATGATTATCCTTCCTTCATACTTTGTTGCTTTCATACTTACATACTTTCTTACTTGCTTTGAAACACAGAGGTTTTTCTTACTAGTCTAAACACTGAGGTTTCTCTTACTGGGTGAAACACTAAGGTTTCTCTTACGGGATGAAACACCAAGGTTGCTCTCTTACTTTCTTACTGGTTATGTGAACCACAATGGTTCGGTTTCTTACTTGCTATTTTGTATTTTTAATCTAAAGTGAAAAGATCTTTTATTTCTTTAGATAAAGATACAAAACTTGATTTTTCTTACTTTTACTTCCTTAAATTGATTTGGGATTTTATATGTATTTTTTTCTTATCAATAAATAAAGTGAAAAGAAAAATAAATACTTATTTAAAAACTTTTTACCAAATCCTAGACCCTATCTGACTACTAGTTTCTTCCTTTCTTTTCCCCTTTACTTTTCCTTTCTTATAAAAACTTAAATTCTAGTTTAGATTAAAATCCAAAAAAAGGGAAGACTCAAGGAATACCAAAATCGTTCCTTCAATAATCAATGTCTGGTCTTAACCACTGTTTCTATGCTTCGATCGTCTTCAATCCTTGCTTAAATCCTTCTTCAATTGCTTCCCATTTCGTCTTCAATCGGCGAAGTGGTTTACAATCAGAGTTTCTTCAATCATTGGATGAAACAGGTAATCCTTCTTCTTTATCTTCTTTTGCTCAGATTTGATTATGAACCCTTGGAATCGTTATCCCTTGATCGATTAGCCTTGGGCTCTGATACCAATGTTTCACAGGTTGATAAATGGCCTTCGACTGAACCTTGTTTCTTCTGATTATACAAGTTCTTGAATCGGGTGTGGATGAATAGGGGTGTTTGGGACAGAATCTTACAAACGATATTCTTGGGATAAGGGTTTGGAACAAGGCGATTTTGTAACACATAATACACTAAAGAATATGTAATGATCGATTCTATTAATGATTGAATTACAACTGATGATGTTTTACAGAACATTACACCTATTTATACTTCATGAATCGGTACGTTTGAACATGAGGTATACCAATTTATATAAAGTAATCAACATAACTAATCTAAACGTTATAACCCTTAAGAAACGGTTATATTGCCCAATACTGTCTTGGGTTTGCAGACTTCTAAAACTAAATACATAATATATATAAACAGTTAACTACCCTAACTTTGCTTCTATAACATTAAGGTCCAACAAAATCTTGTTTCTAAAATCATATCATTGAATCTTACATGATATAATATGGTTATCACATTGTTTGTAGTGTCGAAATTGGTATTATGATCTTTTGGGTCTATTTTTGTTTTACTAAAAAAAACAACGACGATATCACTCTCATATTCAATCAACTACACTGCGGTGGATTAACATGTGTATCGTTCTATTTTCCGTTTATATTTTCCTGCTCCTTCATGTTTAACAGAATTGGATAATTGATAAGTTAGTTCCTTCTGTGTAGGCACCTAATCGACTTGTCCAAATCCACCTGTTGGACTAGAACAAATAGAAGTAGAGCTGAAAATGAAGACTTTATACCCAAACAAGCTTTGAATTCATGTGGTGGGAGCGAAGTTGAAGTTCAAGACATGTACATAGGCATGTTATGTATTCATGTCTAATTTTTAACAGTCCCCTTGACTTATTTGTGATCTTTAGATGATAAACAATGGCTTTCTTGTATGTTTATAATTTAGGGATTTTTTTTATATGTGATTATTAATTCGGATTTCATTTTTGTATTTAGAATCATTTGGTTTTATATTTTTGTTTAATTCCGGATAAAGCTAAATAGTGTAATTTCTTTAAAAGGTGTAAAATTATTTTGCAACGGAACAATTACATTGCAAAATTTTATGGCTGCAAAATTGTTGACCGACTTTCTATTGCAAGTTATACCGTTGCAAAAAGTTTTCGTTGCAAATTTGTTGAAAAAAAGTCTCTGTTGCAAAACCTGTTATTAATTTACAACAAATCTTCCTCCGTTGCAAAACTTTTACAATAATTTTTGGTCGTTGCAATTAAAATTTGCATGGAGCATTTATGCAATGGTCGTGATCCGTTGCAAACACGCGATTGCAACAAATTTGCAACCAATTATGACTGTTGCATTTGCCCTATTGTGTTGTTGTGGACGCCAACATTACTAACCTATTTGAGTGTTTCACAATGGTTGAAAATTTAAATATTTGGCGTGAAATCATTGAGGTAATTTTATCCATGTATATATCATCGATTCAACTGAAATACTTGTGTATTAATATCTTCTTTTTTTTATGATTGAAGTGTTTTGCTCTAGATGGAGGAATACCTCGAGAGGTTCCAATAGCATTATCCCACCTCAAACACTTGTGTATAGCATACGCATTCTTCATTCCTGATTATGAGTTCCTTATTGTTTCTCTTTTCCTCGACAGCTCTTCAAACTTGGAGAAACTTAAAGTGAAGATAAAGAGACCAAATGTCGGGCAAAAGTCATCCTTTTTTAGGGATGATTTTTGCAAAACATTTGAAAAAAAGTTTTGCATATAATGGGACATATTAAATATAATAATGAGTATTTTAGAAACCGTTTAAGCAACATTAATATTTTGACATAAGTATATATATTATTATAAAATATTTCAAAAATCACTAATATATCATAAGATAGAGACACAAAATAGTTAGGTCATAATAGAATGAAACTAAACTTATAACTTCTAATATTTAATATTTTTAATCATATTTTTGAATAGGTTGACGGGTTGAAATCGGGTTTGAGAATTTCAACCTAAACCAAGCCTATTTATTAAACAAGTCAGTCGTGTCGACCAACCTTTACCCCAAACTTGTTTAGCCTAAACATAACCTGTTTATTTCCATGTCAGTCTTGGATCGTGTTTCGTGTCGTGTCAGGAATTGCCGCCTCTAACTTATAAGTTACAACTAAAGCTGAACAGTAAAATTTGTGGGCCAATAAGTCAAGAACACAGCCCACTAAACATCCATGTTGGGCTTGACACACACATAATATATTCATTTGTGGTAAGGCGGATTTGAGTCGACCAGAAAAATACAAATTTTAGAATATTACGATTTCATTCGCACGATTATTAAGCAAGAAGAGTTTTGGGACAAACAACAACCATAAGAGTACGTTGTTAATCTGGTTTGCATTTGATAAACTCGATATTGATTATGTGTTTTCGTATGTGTTTAATCAAGTTTTTGATTATCGTGGATTATTTTGTATGAGTAGATTTTCTGTACGTTTGAAGTTCTATAACTTGTTAGATGATCGTGTTGGCATGACAATTATGTGTCCGTATTTAATCAATGGACGAATCCTAGGTTAATAATAGGTTTAGAAAACATGAACTAAAAAAAAGAAAGAAACGGTTTTACCCAAACCGAGGCGAGCTATGGGGCACGTGGGCACGCGTCGCAAAAAAAAAAAAAACTTTCCGGCTTAGTATTAGTTTTTTGGAAGATTCTCGAGTTTTTCGTCATTTTGCCCCCCTTACAAGTAATGTCGTTAACTCAAGCTCTCCGATACTGGTGAGTTGGTGAAACAGATGGTGAATCTCGAGGCGTTTGTCAAGCACTCAAGCTTGTGTAGTGAATGGTTTGTATGAAGAAGATGATGAGGTGTTATAGGAGAGAGAGAACAAATAAATACTACGGAGTACTAGTAGAAGTGAATTATTATTTAACTCATGGGTCACGTGAGGATGAGATGAAAAAGTGAAACAGTCAATTATTTACTAGTAGAAGTTTGTGAAAGTAAATATATACTTTATTATTTTCAATTTATTTTCACTAGTTGTACTTTTTTTGTTTTTTTGGAACTAAACTAGTTGTGCTCTATATACCTTTTTGATAGTTATTTTCGGATTACAAATACAGAGTAAAGATTAATTTTGAGTAAAAAGTCGTAAAGATTTAAATAAGAGATCTCAAGAGGGGTTTTGTGGAACAAATGCAAAGAAATATATGAGTTGCCTTTTTGTTGATTTTTTACTTGTTTTGCAATATATAATTTAGATTGTAAAACTATACATGTTAACTTTTTAGTGTTTAGTCTAGTTTTACTCGAATAACAAGAACTGAGAAGATATTAAAGAACGTTAAATGTTAACGATTTTTTCGTGTAACTAAAAAGGAATTACATAGTTGTCTAAGCTTTATTAAGTTGATATGCGAATTTTGTTTGCACATCACACCTTTTAAGAGATAGTGTGTCGTTTGTTTATGACATTTTGTGGGGAAATTTATGTTTATTTTTGGCTCAAGTCATCAAAAAACTGGACCGCCTATGATCTCGAGGATGAAAGAGTTTTGTAGTTGGGAAGAGGCTGAAAGGTAAGACACGGGTTTTAGCCAGTCACAATGCAAAACCGTTTTTTAACAGCGCTAAGTTTTTTTGCCGTAGTAAAAAAAAAATTGCCCCCTCACAATAAATATTCTGGCTCTGCCCCTGACCCAAACTACAACTGCACCGGACATGTATCATGTTGTACATAAAAGGTAGTGAAAATAATTTTGGGATAGCGACATTGATGAGTGAGTGAATGTTTTCTATTATGTATTTGGCTTATTTTGTGTGTGTGTGAATAATTTTGCAGCCAACAAGAATATCTTGAATGGATAGGATTAGCGACCTTCCTCTAAGCATAATAGAAACCATCTTATGTCTTTTGCCGTATCGAGACGTGGTAACGACAAGTATCCTCTCAAAGGAATGGAGGTTCCATTGGACCAAAATTCCTAAAATTGTGGTTATTGTGGATACGTGTCAAGCAACCCCCTTGAAGCGAATGCCTAAGCAAGACCAGAAGCAAAATATGATCAAGAAGAGTAAACTTTTGTTTGATATAGGCCAAACTTTGTCAATGCACGAGGGTCCTATACATGAGTTCAACCTTTCCCTAAAAAATGTATGGGATGATGTTGGTGAGATTGACAGTATAATAAGGAAAAATACTGTCAAGAAAATGATACTTAATAGCAGCTGGTCGTCCAAGTCGTTACCCGTATCTCTCTTGTCAATGAGTCAGTTAACATACTTATATGTCAATGGTTGGAACCTACCATCAGGGGTATCCAGAAAAAAGGAAAGGGAAAAGGAAACTTCCAGTGGACTTGGTAGCCTAACTAGCTTATATGTGCACCACTCATATTTTAACTTGACAACGCTCCTACATCTCCTATCTAAATGTCCGTTGCTTAAGACCCTAGCTCTGGTAAGTTCTTAGTAAAACATAAAATAAGTACTCATGGGCTTTCTTCACTTATCTAAATATTGTAAGTTGCTGCAGACAGATAACTATATGGTTAAGTTATTTAGCGATGGGCCCACCATTACTAACCTATTTCAGTGTTTACCAGTGATTGAAAATCTAACTCTTTGCTGTAAGATCATTGAGGTAATCTTTATCCACATTCTATATGATTATTGTAACTCGGCGAAAAAAATTATACTTTATATTGATCTCTTGTTTTGTCTATGGCTCAAGTCTTTATATCTTGGTGATTTACCTAAAGAGGTTCCAATCGCATTAGTCCACCTCAAACACTTCTGTATAGAAGACATTTACTTCGGTCAGTATTATGCGTTACATATAATTTCTCTTTTTATCAAAAGCTCCCCCAACTTGGAGAAACTTACAGTCAAGGTAAATAGCAAAAATTATCTTGTAGTTATTTGTATCCCTTTTTTTTTTTTTTTTTTTTAATATGTCAAGGGACAACTACACTTAATGAGAAATATTTACACTTTTTGCAGATTGAAGACAACAGAAGGCGTGGGAGAATGAAGTCTTTCTCCTATATACTAGAATATTATAGGGATATTTGGATGGAGCATTTGAGCGAATTAGAGATTACTTATATAAGCAGTGAGCAGACTGAATTGAATATTGTGAAGCTTATCTTGATGAGGTCACCTGCGCTAAAGAAGTTGAGGATATTCATCTCAAAGAGATACAAGGATGACGAGATGCAGATTTCTGAAACCCTCTTATCTGCCCCGCACGCATCACCAGTGGTAGAATTAATTGTTGAAAAGGAACCCTTTTAGCAACTCTATTATATAGCACCACAAAATTCCCCAAGACACCCTTTTTAAGTATTAAAACCTATACAGTTTGATTTTCTGGTTACAGAATGTGGTGGTTTGATTATTTAATCAATGTTTCTGTGTTTGTGCCGTGTCTCGGGTGATCTAGCCACGATTCGGGGCCTGGAAGTTTTATGTTCGTGTGATGCATTGTCTTTCTTAGCTCATTTGTATGTACTCAACATATTTTACCGTGGTAACTCTTTACCCAAAAAAAAATTACTGTATGTGATTTTCATATGTAGAAGATGCTACTTCAGCTGTATTTTGAAATGTAGATGCTACATCTGCAACGAATTAAATTGTACTGAATTGATGTAAACATAAGCCACTGTGGCATATTGTACTGTGTTGCATTTGCCATAAAAATTCATTAGCACTGATCATCACCCTTATGCTAATTACTAGACCATTTGCCTTGTAACAATTACAAATATGAGGTTGCTACAAAACCACAAGTAAAATGTTAGTAACAACCACACCTTGTATAAGGCAGCAGGTGCATATAAGTGTGTGATTCTTTTTACTTTTATAAACATATTGCGATTTGATACTTAATTATGATTTTGTCTAAAATAACATTTCCTGAGTGGAAATGTGGAGTTTCTTTCTTTAAAGAGAAATTCTGGATCTTATATTAAACACTTTGTCCAGCCATTCAACCTTAGCTTCTTCTCCAGCCATCTCAGGACTTGCTTGTCTAGCGTTGGTGGCCGACTCGTTGGTTGCTTCTTCTGCTTGTCAAAAGGTTTACACATTATCATATTTGTAACATATATTTTATTCATACCTGTTAAATTATAGGAGTATCATAGATTTTTCTCCTCATACATAATTACTTATATATGGAATAATTTTGCAGACCATATTGATGAATATGATCGACAAGCTTCCTTTATGCATAATAGAGACCATCTTAAGTCTTTTACTGATTCAAGAGGCAGCAAGGACGAGTATCCTCTCAAGAGAATGGAGGTACCATTGGATTAAAATTCCTAATATTATGGTTATTGAGGATACGTGTCAAGCGCCTTTCTTGAATCAAGAGCAAAAGGTGATATATTTGATTGGAGCATCTGAATGAACTACGATTCACAAGGTTTACAAACTTTGGGACTGAGTTGGAGTTAGTAACATTTATCTTGGCGAGGTCACCTGTGCTAAAAAAGGTGACAATATTAGGCAATGAGATCATAAAGATGAAGAGCTGCGGATTTCAGAAATCATCTTACAGTCCCCACGCACATCACCAGCTGTCGAACTTATAGTGGCATAAATTTGTTTGCACCACGACTTCCCCTGAGATACCGTTCAGTTTAAGTTTCAAAACCTAAACATTTTTATATTTTCTGGTTTCAGTTTGGGATATTTATTAGTATGTAATCTGAGCAAAAGAGGATGCACAGCAAGTACAAAACATGAACACCAAATAGTACTGTACTTTATGTTTCTTTTTATTAATTTCGGGATTTGGTTTTCATTCACATCTTGGTATGTGTTTCAGTCGTAACTACGTATTCTACTCACTTCCCATTTTGACTTTCCAGCTGATCAAGGGAGATCCTTCAGTAAGTTGGTTGAGAAAGTGCGAAGAGTTTGATGATGATGTTGAAGTAAAGATGGCATCAAACTGTATGAACTTTGCTTGCTTTTCAATTATGTCTCTGCTGTTGAGATCCATCACTTGTATTTCTTGATACTTTCGTGTAACTTGTGTGTTCCGATGGATTTCAGTAGTTTATGTTTAATGGATTTTATAGATTATTTTAACAGTACTTTAAAAATTGTCGTTACACTAGAGACTCGTTACCAAACATTGTAACCTCAAAATGTCGTCCTCTTCTCTCTCCTTGAACCATATTTCCCGCCAATTTCTGCCATTAAAAATCAACTAAAAGCTTCACTTTCTACTCAATTTCTTAACTAATTTCAAATTTGATTACATCATTGCGCACACAATGATTAGACTGAATTTGGTTTTCGTTAACTTTTGAGAAATACCCCATTTTGATGATTTTGAATCTTAATCATCTAAGTGACTGTTACATACAACTTATCGTGATTTGGGACTTTTTCAATCAAAATCGTTATGTCGAATAAGAAACGATCCTCTAAGAGGCAAATAAAAGTTCCGTTGAGATATAATGATCATGTTATGGGTGAGATGTCACAAAGGAAAGATGTGGAGCAAATAGAGATGTGGAGTATTGGTAATGAAGGTATGAATGCCGTTAGTGATCAAACTGTGAATAAAATTGTAAGTGAAGAAACTGTCAATGTAAATGCTTTACCTGTTGTTACTGAGGTGAATGCTAGTTGTTTATATGATAAAGAGGATAATGAAAAAACTGATAATCACACTGAAATGACTAAGAATGCTAATGACAATAAGATGCCTAATGAAACCTATGTGAATAAGGTGAGAATGGACGAGGTCCCTAAAAAACTTAACTACATTTCCACTGTGCTTAATGACACTGGTATGGAAGTGGTTGAGATTGATGAAATGCTTGTGAAAAAAGGTACTGAAAGACGGAATTTAACTGTGAGTGGTTACTGTGTTGGCTATAAGATGGCACCTAATGATATAAGATACAACATAAGAAGAATGTGGAGTAAGTATGGATAAAGGAAATTATTGTGAATAGCAATGGCACTTATCTGTTTAAGTTTGCTAGTGTTGAAGGATTGAAGTCTGTAGTCGATAAAGGACCCTGGATGGTCAATAATAAGCCACTGATTGTACAAAAATGGAACCCTGAGCTTGGTATGCAAATGATTGAGCATAGTAAATTACCAGTATGGGTTAGATTGAATAGTGTGCCTCTTGAAGCATGGAGTGTTGATGGAATAAGTGCACTTGCAAGTAGTTTAGGGAACCCTCTGATCATGGACTCTATGACTGCTACTATGTGTCGTAAAGGCTTTGGGAGGCTTGATTATGCTAGAGAACTTGTGGAAATGGATGCTGCTAAAGAATTTAAGAAAACAATTGAAGTCCAGTATAGAGATAAGGATAATAAGGTGAAAGGGACTAAAATGGTGACTGTGACTTATGACTGGAAACCCTTTGCATGTAAAGTTTTTGGGCATGAGTTTAAAATGTGTACCAAAAGACCTATAACTACAGAGGAAGAAGCAGAAAGGTGAAGGAAAGAGGAAGAACAAAATAACAAAGCCAAGAATGATACTACTGAATTTATATGGCCAATACCAAGGAATGGTGGTGAGGGCAGATTTGTGCAGGAGAGAAAGTATAATGGGTATTAGGGGACTTATACTAGTCAAGGTCAAACCTATAGAGGGCAAGTGGGCAACCTAAACAACAATGGACTAAAAAGAAGGATGACCTGGGAAGAAAGGATGAAGCTGATAAAGGAAAAATATATTAAGGGGAGTTCCCTGTTCTAGGTTCTAAAGAAGAAAGAAGCAAATCACAAAGCATAACACAAAGAGAAAACAATAATAGATTTGATGTATTGGGAAGTGAAGGCAACAATAAATCTCTATGAAGGAGATTTATGCAGGGATAAGAATGGGAAGTCTTTAAGTATAGAAAAGAATATAGTCAAAGAAAATGAGATTTTTGATATTTTCATTCAGTGGCAGAAGGAGGAGTATATGGTTGATATATTTGTGAATAATAAGAGGATTCCCACTGATGAAGAATTAAAGACATGGGCTCTATATATGTGTGAGTGGTACAAGGGGAAGTAGGAAGTAAAATGGAAAAGTAAATGCCCCATTGTAGATGGCTTAATGGTTGATTGAAGTAGCGAATTTGGAGATTTAGACACTGATGTTGTCCTTATAGTGTTGTCTGTATGAGTTTTCAGGTTTGTATGTTGTGTGTCTGTGTGTTTTAGCTCCAAGTTCAGCTGCTTTGGGCTTGTCTTTAGCTATGAGTTTGATGTGTTTCATATACTTTTGTATTGAGCTAATATTATTTTCACCTTTTTCACCAAAAAACTAAATGTTTACCAACTATGTTGACTAGAAAAGCATACATAGATGACAGAACCGACACGACTAAATTTTTAGTACCATCCAGACACTTGATCGGATTACGTGATGTTACGTGAGCTTGTTCCGTTTTGTTCTGTTAGGGATTTGACCGATCCATTTAATTAACATGAATGTTCTCACTAACAAAGTACAAAACTAAACTCACATGACTTAAGTGTTTTAAGGACACATGAATGTATTTCTGCTGACATGTTATACTTTAAAATGTTGAAGGTACTAAAAATTCTAGTTAGCTAGTTTTTATGTAACTATAAGGGTGCGCTTGGTTCAAACTAGGTAATGGGAAAGAGAAAGGCAAAAGGAATACTAAGTCAAGACAGCAGCCCACTAAACATCCATGTTGGGCTTGACAGACACATTATAAGTGTTGGCTAAAACTATACTCCAGGCGACACTAAAAAAAATATATAAGGCGGATTTGAGTCGACCAGAAAAAAAAAGTCTTAGAATATTAAGATTTCATTCACACGATTATTAATCAAGAGTTTTGAGACAAATAACAACCACAAGAGTTGTAATCAGGTTTGCATTATAAAACTCGAAACTGATTATACAATTGTTGTTCATGTGTTTTTCACCATGCTAGCTTAATGTTCTTATGCGTTTAATCAAGTTTTCGTCTGTATAATTGTTTGATTCTTAGTAGTTTTATCGTGGAATAGTTTGTATGCATGGATTTTCGGAAAGTTTTAATTTCTTTAGCTTGTAAGATGATCGTGTTGGCATGACAATCTATGTATAGGTTAGTTTTTTAGTTAACGAGACAATTATGTGTCCGTATGTAATCAATGGACGAATCCTAGGTTAAGAATAGGGTTAGAAAACATGAACCATAAAGAAAGAAAGAAACGGTTTTTTTCCAAACTAGAACTGCACCGGATATGTATCATGTTGTAATGTAAAAGGTAGTGAAATAATTCTGGGATATAGCGACATTAATGAATGATAAGTGTGCGGTTGTTTTCTATTATGTATTCGACTTATTTTGTGTGTGTATGAATAATTTTGCAGCCAAAAAGAATATCCTTTTATGGATAGGATTAGCGACCTTCCTTTAAGCATAATAGAAACCATCCTATGTCTCTTGCCGTATCAAGACGTGGTAAGGACAAGTATCCTCTCTAAGGAATGGAGGTATCATTGGACCAAAATTCCTAAAATTGTGGTTTTTTTGGATATCTGTCAAGCAACCCCCTTGAAGAGAAAGCGAAAGCAAGAGCAGAAGCAAAAGATGATCAAGAAGAGGAAAGTTTTGTTTGATATATGCCAAACTTTGTCAATGCACGAGGGTCCTATACATGAGTTCAACCTTTCCCTTAACAATCAAGGGGATAATGTGGGTGAGATTGACAGTATATTATCTCATTTATCAAGGAAAAATACTGTCAAGAAAATGATACTCAACTTTGATCATGCAAGGTGGTTTTATTCGTTACCTGTATCTCTCTTGTCAATGAGTCAGTTAACATACTTATATGTCAATAATTGGAACCTTAGCGTTGAACCAACCTCCAGTCGGCCAAAACATGGGACATCAGGGATATCCAGAAAACCGGAAAAGGAAAAGGAAACTTCGAGTGGACTTGGTAGCCTAACTAGCTTATATGTGCACCGCTCATGTTTTGACTTTAGAACCCTCCTACGTCTCCTATCTAAATGTCCATTGCTTAAGACCCTAGCTCTGGTAAGTTCTTACTAAAACATAAAATGAATACTCATGGGCTTTCTTCACTTATCTAAATATTGTAAGTTGCTGCAGACAGATAACTATATGGTTAGGTTATTTAGCGATGGGCCCACCATTACTAACCTATTTCAGAGTTTACCAGTGATTGAAAATCTAACTCTTTGCTGTAGGATCATTAAGGTAATCTTTATCCACATTTTATATGATTATTATAGCTCGGAGAAAAAAATTATACTTTATATTGATCTCTTGTTTTGTCTATGGCTAAAGTCTTTATCTCGCGGTGATTTACCTAAAGAGGTTCCAATCGCATTAGTCCATCTCAAACACTTGTGTATAGAAAACATTGACTTCGATCATTATTACGGGTTACGTATAACTTCTCTTTTTATCAAAAGCTCCCCCAACTTGGAGAAACTTACAGTCAAGGTAAATAGCAAAAATTGAAAAAAATCTTGTTTCCTATCCTAATTTTCTTATTTATTTTACGTCAATTGACAAGTACACTTAATGAGAAATATCAACACTTTTTGCAGATTAAAGACAACAGTAGGCGTGGGGGAATAATATATTTCTCCCGTATACTAGAATATTATAGGGATATTTGGATGGAGCATTTGAGCGAATTAGAGATTACTTACATAAGCAACGAGCAGACTGAATTGAATATTGTGAAGCTTATCTTGATGAGGTCACCTGCGCTAAAGAAGTTGAGGATATTCATCACGAAGAGTTACAAGGATGAAGAGATGCAGATTTCTGAAACCCTCTTATCTGCTCCGCGCGCATCACCTGTGGTGGAATTAATTGTTGAAAATGAACCCTTTTAGCAACTCTATTATATAGCACCACAAATTTCCCCAAGATACCCTTTTAAGTATTAAAACCTATACAGTTTGATTTTCTAGTTACAGAATGTGGTGATTTGATTATTTAATCAATGTGCCGTGTCTCGAGTGATCTAGCCATGATTCGGGGCCTGGAAGTTTTATGTTCGTGTGATACATTGTCTTTCTTAGTACTCAACACTTTGTTCATTTTTAATGTATTTTACCTGGGTGACTCTTTACCAAAAAAAACGATGTGATTTCTATATGCAGAAGATGCTACTTAAGCTATAGTTTGAAAAGTAGATGTTTCTCATGGATCATTGTACAGATTTGATGTAAACATAAGCCACTGCGGCATGTTGTACTGTGTTGCATTTGCCATAATAATTCATTAGCATTAATCATCACCCTTATGCTAATTACTCGACCATTTGCCTTGTAACAATTACAAATATGAGGTTACTACAAAACCACAAGTAAAATGTTAGTAACAACCACACCTTGTATAAGGCAGCAGGTGCATAATAAGTGTGTGATTCTTTTTACTTTTTATAAACATATTATGATTTGATACTTATGATTTTGTCTAAAAATAACATTTCCTGAGTGGAAATGTGGAGTTTCTTTCATTAAAAAGAAATTCTGGATTATTACACTTTGTCCAGCCATTCAACCTTAGCTTCTTCTCCAGCCGCCTCAGGACTTGCTCGTCTGGCGTTGGTGACGGACCGTTGGTTGCTGCTTCTGCTTGTCAAAAGGTTTACACATTATCATATTTGTAACATATATTTTGTTCATACCTGTTAAATTATAGGAGTATCATATATTTTTCTCCTCATACATAATTACTACTGTTATATATGGAAGTAATTTTGCAGACAATATTGTGATGAATATGATCGACAAGCTTCCTTTATGCATAATAGAGACCATCTTAAGTCTTTTACTGATTCAAGAGGCAGCAAGGACGAGTATCCTCTCAAGAGAATGGAGGTACCATTGGATTAAAATTCCTAATATTATGGTTATTGAGGATACGTGTCAAGCGCCTTTCTTGAATCAAGAGCAAAAGGTGATTGGAGCATCTGAATGAACTACGATTCACAAGGTTTACAAACTTTGGGACTGAGTTGGAGTTAGTAACATTTATCTTGGCGAGGTCACCTGTGCTAAAAAAGGTGATAATATTATTATGCAATGAGATTCATAAAGATGAAGAGCTGCGGATTTCAGAAATCCTCTTACAGTCCCCACGCACATCACCAGCTGTCGAACTTATAGTGGCATAAATTTGTTTGCACCACGACTTCCCCTGAGATACCGTTCAGTTTAAGTTTCAAAACCTATACAGTACATTTTTATATTTTCTGGTTTCAGTTTTGGATATTTATTAGTATGTAATTTGAGCAAAAGAGGGAATACTAGATTGTGCCACAATAAACAAGTATACTGATCATTATACATAAACAACACTAATATGTATCACAATGAGCCAATAAAACCTTCATTCTTATGGTCCCTTAGCAAAATAAGGGTTAAAAGTTCTATAAACTTGCGAACTCGAACAAACTTAAGCATCTCCATTTGCATTAAGAAATTACAAATCTGTGGTTGAAACAAAACCACAAGTAAAAGTATTGTAAACAAACCAGCAGATGTGATCAACCGTCATCAGGAACTCGTTAATTTTATTGGTTACATTACACTTCTGGAGCCGGTGTGGGACCCCTCAACAATTTCAACGATGATTTGTACCTCCAGTGACGCACGAGGGGAGTCTAAGAGAGTTTCTGAAATCTTCATCTGTTCATCCATACCAGCCTCTTCGTGTAGCAATATCCTCACTTTCTTCAGCGCCGGTGATTTGGCCAAAACAAGGTTCACAAAATCCAACTCAGTCTCTCTGTAAATCATATTTTCAATCTCCAATTCTTTCAGATGCTCCAACCAAATATCCGAATAATCTTCAGGTGTAACATGGTCACTTCTATCAGATTTCTCAACCCATGAATCGTCTAAAATCTATTTGTAAGTGTAAAATTTTGGGCGTCAGTTTATTATGGAATAAGAATCAAAATAAATAGGATACGAAATCGATTTATAATTTATGTTATTACATCGAGCTTTAGTTTCTCCAACTTCGGGGAGCTTCTCATCAAAAGGGCAAGAATAGGTAACCCGTATTTGTGAATGAAACATATTTCTCCAATATACAAGTATCTCATGTGGACTAATGCGTTTGGAAGCTCTTGTGGAATTCCGTCTTCACCAAAACACTTGAGCCATAGCAAAAACAATAATTAATACTTAGCAATATCCGAGTTACATAGATTAATAAGATGATGTGAATAATATTACCTCAACAATTGCGAGTAAAATAGACAGATTTTCGATCACAGGTAAACACTCGAATAGGTTAATAATTGTGCAATTGTCGCTACCTTGGATTAAATAAGTGCTGATATCCTGCAACAAGTTAACATATTCAGATAAGTTATAACAGCCGACGAGGATTTGATTTTCTATTTTAGTAAGCACTTACCAGAGTCTTGAGCAGGGGACAATTGGATAGGAGATGTAGAAGCGTTTTATTAGAGATGAATACTTCTTGCAGAGACAAGCTTGTAAGACGATCAAATCCATCGAATGTTAATGGTTGATGGTCAAAATAGCAACCAACGAGACATATGTCGGTTAACTGATGTAACGAGAAGAGAGATGAAGGTATCTGATATCCCCCACAAAGAAAGTTAAGTGCTAACTTCTTGACGGTATTTTTTTGTACCAATTGGGATATTATATGTTCAATCTCAATCCACGAGTCATCTGTCTGGATGGACAGAGTGAACTCGTGTATTGGACCCTCGTGCATTGTCAGAACATGGTTTATTGCATGGATAAATTTACACTTTTTGTTGATCTCTTTTTTTTCATTTGGTATAACGCAAGATTGCTCCAAAATAGAAAGCTCGGTCTCATCAGATGATACTTGAAATGCATTCTCGATAAAAGCAATTTTAGGAATTTTGATCCAACGGTACCTCCATTTGCTAGAGAGTATACTTGTCCTTGCTGCCTCTTGAATCGGTAAAAGACATAAGATGGTTTCTATTATACTTGAAGGAAGGTTGCTGATTATATCCATCTTAGGATAATTATTATTGGATCGAAACTAAACACTGCTGCAAGCCTGCAAAATTAGTTACTGTAAAATATATCTCTATCTAAGATAAACTTTGTCTAATACAAACACAAAATAAGCCTAACTCATAGTTGGATTTTGAATTGATCAAACACGAAGCCTAGAAACAAACCAGGGTGTTTGGGAATCCATTTTAA
Organism: Chrysanthemum makinoi; assembly: GCA_910596185.1. NCBI lineage: Eukaryota > Viridiplantae > Streptophyta > Magnoliopsida > Asterales > Asteraceae > Chrysanthemum > Chrysanthemum makinoi. Next base: position 350,655,145 of record OU343224.1, on the reverse strand, counting down.
GTTATTGTGTCTTTTAAACGCGATATCCACTTTTGAGTTTTTGGATGTAAAAACCAGAAAAAAGGGTTTATCTATAAGCACCCGTGGAGGTCCTAATTTTACAAGTGCTTAAGAATAACCATAAGCAAAAAATATTCAATCCCAAACACCCCCTTAATATCAACGTACTTTCACAAGTGTTTCATATTATAAAACTCAGTCTTTAATATGTGCATATACTCATTAAACTTGTGAAACAGAACATCTAATTTAAGCTTATTTGACTCAGCTTATATTTCACAAGCCAGTTAATTCTGGCTTATTTTTTTACTTACAAGCTTATGACTCAAACGACGAAAAAGACACCAGAAAGAATGGGCTTACGATATATAAGCCGAGTCAAATAGGCTTAAACAAATGTCCCCTAATAAAGGTATATAGCTATTATATGTGATTATCACGCTTTTTTTGGGTACTTATCGTAAACTACTATATTACCCTATGCATTTCGATTCCTAATCACAACCTTGACAGGATTGATATGTGAAGAGCATATACACTATTAAGGGGGTGTTTGGGCAAACCTACTGAGTCAACCTAACCTCCCGACAAGTTCAAACCTCACTAGGTGCACATTTGGTGGTGGCCAGGGATAGAGTCGGAAACGGTCGCAGGGATACTTCAGTTAGGCCGCGTACATATGAGTCAAAAGACTCTACCTCCCTAGGTAACCTAGACAGTCAAAACCTCATCCGTTTACCCATTTTAGTTTATTAGCTTATTGATACGAACCCATCCATCCCATACTAGGCTCGTATCGATTCATTAGTCCAAGCGTAGAACTCACTCAAAAAGCTACCTTGTAAGAGGAGGGGGCACTTAGACTTATAAACCACCAGCGAATCTCATACTTGGCCGACGTGGGATCATAACACTTATGCTATAAATGTGGGTCCCTGATTCTTTTTACGGGTCCCTGATTCATAGCTTGTGTATTTTTTGTTACAAAAATTATAGCCAAGCTATCTCCTATGCTTATTAGCTTTATGCAATGCATATAATATGCTCATCCCAAATTAGCTATTGTTAATTAAAGAAGCTGATCGAATAGATTCAATAAGCACAATAAGTGGTTGAAAAAACTTATCTAAATAAACTAGATGAACCCCCAAAAGTATGTAAAATGGGAAACTAGTAAAGTACCTGATGATTGGTTGTTGATTGTTATTATGTACGGATGAGCAACAACAAAACATGAAAACCAAATAGTACTACTAATATAGAGATGGGTCATGCTAGAATCAGGATACAGACAGCTTTTTATTTTGAAAAGATTGATAAGGTTTTTTTAACTTTGATTCATGTTTTTTCAAGGGTAAAACTCGTTTTAATGTGGTTAAAAATTAAAATGTGTAAAAAAGATTGAATCATTGTTAAAAATCTCTCGATTTTGCGATATATGTAGAATACTGAATCATCTGTATAAATTTAATAAATCATCATCATAACTCGATTTTAACAATGATTTGTGAATCAAATTTGTGATTTATAGATTTGATTCACCATAAAATGATGTTTACTTTTGAATCAAATAAAAAACATGAATCAATTTGCTCAAATGAAGATTTCTCAATTTTCTCAAAATAAAAACTTTCTCAATGAAACCGGAGCCGGTCATGCTAATGTCACATCCCATTAGGCGTGTTTGTACTTTTGGTGAGCTAGCTTTGGTGGCAGGACAGGCGGGGAGGTACTTTTGTGTTTTTTCTTGATTTCCTTATTTATAGTAAAGGATTACTGATTTATATTATATACATATTCTTTGGCCAGATGCAACAAAAAAAAATCATTTCTTGTGTTGTTGTGAACGAGGACTTATAATTGAAAGAACATCCCAAAAGTCCAAAAGTTATGGTCAGAAGAATTATGCATGTCCTTTATCAAAGGTAAATAATTATACGTTTGCTTATTTACGTAAATATATCAATAACTTATTTGTTAAAAATACATTTCTTATAATTGTTTCACCATGTAACAGTCGGGGAGAGAAGATTATGGGTGTCGATACTTTATGTGGAAGGATGTATTTCAATAAAAGTACTTTAGTCAAGGCTCTTCTTTAACGCAGTCCTCAAACTGCGAAACTAAAGATAACACGATCAACATGCTTGAAACAAGAAACCAGATGTTATTGTCTTAAAACAATACGTTGAAGGCAAGAATAAAGACGTTGGCATCACTGGAATTGGCAAGAAATCTTGTTGATCACGCATGTCAGTCGAGTGGAATACTCTATGACCTTATAGCTGACATTAATAATCTTCATGTGGAGTAGAATTTGTTGTAGTAGTAGTAGCATTTGTTGTTATACTTGTTTAATGTTTTAATATTTAACGTGTTTATTGTTATTGTTTAATTAAATGGAAACAAATACACAATAAAAAAACATAACGTAAAAAACTACACAAATATATTTTACACAAATAAATATGCACACATATAAAAACACTAAATTAAATATATTCTACATAAAAAATATATATATATATATATAAAAAAAAAAAAAAAAAAGTACAAACCGGGTACACTCTAGGGGCTATGGGGTGCAAGTTTAGTTGGGTAAATATAGAATTATCCTAATTAATAACTATTATTACATATTATTTTTTTGACTTGAAAATTAAGCAGTACGATTGGTATGTTGAAATAAATTTAGTTTTCATTTCGCAAAAGTAATTCTTTGATAGCATAAATGATTACATTTTTGTAACAAAACTTTTGTTCAGGTCAATTTATGGTTGTTAGACTAATTTTTCCTAGAATAATTAATAGATTGTCATAGCTAAATGGTCAAAACAATAGCAAATTTGAGTTTTGATAGTGATAAACATGTGAGTTAAAGAAATTTTTCATTAATTATAAGCCTAAGGATTCAAAAACAAGATGTTAGTACCCGCCAAATATGTATTATCGATATTTGTTGAAGTGTCATAAACGTACCTCTTCCTAAAAGCTATGTTTAAGACGTTAGGACTTGAAACATGTATAAGAGCTGTTAAAGCTTGTCGTTTTAACCTCAACGGCTCAAGAGTGGTCAAAGTGGAATACTTCAAACGCGTCAATCTCATAAACATATGGCCCGAAGGCTAATCTGTATATTCATACATTAAGTTTACAAATTTCATGTCTGTTGCATTTGCATTAGAACATCTTCTGCATTATGGTATATGATCTTTAACATTAGTAAAATGTGTCACTGTAAGGCTATGAGCCCATGAAATCATGATATACATGTTCCCATTAATGCAAAATAACCAATGAGCTGTAATTTGCTCACCTCAACAACCTTCAGGAATTCAATTAAAATCATTACATGTACAATTGTATATATAAAATGTTACATTCCAATTTACTACAACAAATATGTCCACTAGAAACCGTAAAATCACTTAAAAGTTGCACATATATCACCATAAAAACCACGTTTCATTATTCACGACAAACTGAAAGATATGTAACATGCCAATCCCAACGTAAGTGCACATCCGATGTTCTCAAACCAAAAAATATAATGCAAAGATAAAACCTATTTATATGCCTCAATCAAACCAAAATCTACAGTAGCAAAGCTGCAGACACAATCAAACGTTCACTGAAATTCGTTTTGTTTTGTTGTTCTTTACATTACACTTCTGGAGCAGCAGCTGGTGCAGGAGCCCGCAATAGTGGTTGAAGTGCCTTCACCACGATGCTCATATTTGGCCTAAATTCGGCCTCATACTGCACGCACAAAGCTGCCACAGCCGCCAGCTGCGTCAATATAACAAATGTTGTTAGTTAAACTATAATGATTACATCGAAATGTTATTGTTGTTCTTATAAAGATATAATACCTTTGCAACTGCTTTCGGAGGGTACTCTCCCTTTAGTCTTGGGTCAACACATTGTTTAACCTTGTCTTCGCTTAGCCTTGGTGTAGCCTATATGTGAACAAATCAAAAAAGTTAAACCTGCTTGTTCTTACATTACTTCTGTTACAGATAATGGGGGGTCGGACGGGTAGACCTGAAACACTTTGTTGTCCATACTTTTTAGGCTTTTATTTGTAATTAGGCGTATATTAATACAATTTTTTTATTATTGAAATACTGATCCAATTATTATATAACTATCTTAACGAGGTTTTATACATTAACAATGACCTTTGGGTGACTTTAACTCCGCTTGCCTCATTTGTCATGTTTCATTTTTTTAGCTATTTTTTATTTCTTTGACCCATTTGAGCAGTGAGAACATAACTCGAATCAACCTACTTCATAAGTAAATGGGTCAAAAGTAGCTAATATTCATTTAGTTGCGCTCTGGGTCCCATCTTCACATCTTTCAACCAAATGGGTATCCACGAATAAGACAGATAGTTCTTTAACCATTTTATATAAATATTAATGAAGGATTGAATTGGTCAGGTTTCTTTATTCCCCGTTCTTATTTTGTGGAGTCCATGTTTGTTTCACTACATACGACCAATCTCTTAATCGGACCCACAAAATGAAAATGTCAAAAAAAGCACTCACCCAAGTGACAAGACTCTGCTGTCCACGTGGCATTGTGTGATCAACAGGTTTCCGACCGGTTAGAAGTTCAAGCAGAACAACCCCAAAGCTATACACGTCACTTTTTTGTGTCAGCTGTCCAGTCATTGCATACCTACAAAAAGGTTGCATTATTAGTTAAATTGTCTTTTATATGAAAAACAAATAAAATCGTCATATAAAGCGTCGATATTTGAAGGTACAATTAAAAGCAAAAGATTTTTTTTACATTAAAAAATGAATAAAACAATAATATATTATGGCACTTCTTGCGGTCTAAAACCAAAAAGCATCTAAACTGGTACTTTATTTTTCCTGTCATACTTTGTTACAGTATCTATAATAATTAACTGTGAGGCGTTAGATTAAAAGTATATAAAACTGATATAGAAGTATTATTACTCTGGTGCATGGTAGCCAAAAGTTCCCAAAACACGAGTAGAATGCAAGCGAGCTGCCATATCTGGAGCCTGATTTGAAAGGTTAAAATCGGCAATCTTGGCTCTCAAATCCTCAAACAATAGCACATTGCTAGACCTAATATCTCTGTGAATTATCGATGGTTGGACCTTCTCGTGCAAATAATCGAGCCCCTTTGCTGCATCAACAGCAATCTTTACTCGCTGCATCCAATCAAGAACGGGTCCAGGTTGTGCTCCTTGCACACCCTTCCTACCTGCATGCACACGGACAGATAAACCGATTTAATAACGTGATACCAACTAAACTGTAACTTTTATAAACCCATCAAACCAAAAACTGTTCTAATACCGTGCAATATGTCATGTAGAGATCCCATGGTTGCAAATTCATACGCCAAAACACGGGTATTTCCTTCAACACAGTAACCGCATAACTCAACAAGATTGTCGTGCTTCAGCGTTGAGACCATGGCAACCTTAACTCATAAGACATAGGGGTCAGATAAAAGGCACGAGCTAGAAATTGAACGAATACAAAAAATCGTTTTTATACAAAGATTGAGAAAAGTAAATTCACCTGAGTCAAAAACTCGTTATTTGATTCAGCTTCAGTAGAAACATCGAGCTTTTTCACAGCCACACTTTTTCCATTATTCAAGTTTGCAAAATAAACCCTTCCATATGAACCTTCACCGATCAATGCCTTCGATCCAAAATTCTCGGTTTTTTCTTTCAGTTCATCAAGTGAAAGTGCAGGCACTTCTATTGTTGGCACTGCTTTTTGCGGATCAAACTTGAGAGGAGGTTGTACTTTGTTATGCACTCCTACATTAAACGTAGGTAAAAGCGTCAACATAAAATCAAATTATCTGGCATTAAAATAACCAACATTAATAAAATGTGGTGTTTGGACAAGCTTCTTGTGCTTCCGATACTGTTGCGTTTTTGGAAAAGTAAGCTTGTTTAAGAAGTGTAATAGACGAAACACGGGTATATAAGTAATTTTACAAAACTCTTTTACAATCAGACAAGCTAAATAATCAGATAATCACTTTGACCTAACATATCCAACCACCCCCTTAATCAATTAAGTTCCTATTCTCAGAGCATCAAAAGCTATAAGCAAAGCACTAACAACGGATAACTAACACTCATTATTAGAATCATTTACAAAAAGGAGTCATACGAAACATACCATCAGCATGACCACCACTATGGCTTTTTACCAAGCCATTGTCGTTTGAGGGGTAAGACTCTTCAACTTGACAAGTACAACACAACCACCTCCGCATCCTATCTCTCTTCCTCAAAATTAGATCGTCTTGAGCCCTTTGTTTCCCCAAACGTCGAAAGTATCCAGGAGGAGGCGCGCCCTGCATAACCATACAAACATGTTTAACATATCGCATTAAAACAAACCCAAAACCTCATCAAATTATAAAGTGCATATCGTGTTACAACTACTCGTGATAAAACATTGTTTTACTGATAATTACTGAATATGCTTCTGTCGCTTGTAGTTGCAATAAAATACAGTAGTCAAATAAAAACAAGGGCACAAAGCTAAATTAATTGCAGATTAGTATACTATCTGATCGGTTTAATTACATCGAGTATCAAACTTATTATTTAACCGCTAAAAACAGTTACACACGGAATTTAGCCGTTAGCCAAACACGGAAACACCACAGAAAAAAAATAATAATAATCAGATAAATACTTCCATAACACATCCAAATAACCCCCTTAACACCCACACTGCAAAGCATCTTTCACAAATTAACATTATGTTTCACATCTTATATCCTATCAACAATACGGGATTAACGATAAAAATTAAACAAACTATACATCAAAGATCTCAAACTACAACGATCACATAAAATTCTCACCACTAAACCGCGAAAACGACCACCACCAGAATCCATAACAATAGTTAATTCAAATTTTCAAAACAATTCAACACAAATTTAATTAACTCAATAAAATTTTCAAAAAATCAAAACTACCCACAAAACAATTCAACAAAATTTTCCAAAAAAAACAAAATTTTCAAAAAATGAAAAATAACCCACAAAAAAAATCAACAAAATTTTCCCAAAAAACAATTAAATCATTAAACTTTATCCCAAAAAATCAATTAAAAAACCCAGAATTAAAAACCCAAATAATATTTTACCAAAATAAACAAAACCAAGATGAAAAAATCAATAAAAACAGCAAAAAATAAAAACCCAATAATCTTTTACCAAAATAAACAAAACCCAGAAAGGAAATTCAATAAAACATCCAAATTTGAAAAGGGTATTAAAAAAGATTCAATTTTGAAGGCAAAAAAATACAAATCTTGAAATAAAAATGAAGCAAAAATGATATAATTAAGATTGTGTTATTAAACATAAAGTAGAAACAATCAACATAATAAATAATAATAATAATTAAAGCGGAATTGAAGGATTACCTGTCTTGTGTTGTCAAATTGGGGGTTTTCTTGATTTAGTGGGTTCTTTTTTTTATTGTTAATATAAAGATATAAAGATGGTTGTGTTATAAATTTTGGGAAAAAAGACAGATAAGCAAATGAGCGATTATAATGAGGATGAAAGAGAAAGTTTTAACAGCTTTTTCATTTTTGTTAGGGGGTGTTTGTTGTGGCTTATATAGTCGGCTTATGGCTTATTTGGTTCTATGTTATATAATTACTAATTTGTTCAAAATGTGGCTTAACGTTTTTTTTATACAAACAACATTTGCTGTCCTTTAAAAAATAAAAAAAAAAATTCAAGAAAAATTTAGAAAAAATTATAATTTTTTTTATAAAATAAAAATTTGAACTATATTCTGTTAGAACTTTTTTTAAAAAATTCTAAAATAAACTTTTTTCAAAAATAACTTTTTTTCGCAAAAATGAAAATTTCAATATTCTAAAACTTTTTTTAAAATTCTCAAATATATAGCTAAAAAATTTCAAAATGTTTTAAATGATATACATTGAAAAAACTAAAATGTATATAGAAAAACGCTTTTTAAATGTATATACATTTTTCTAGAATAAATTTTTTCAATGTATATACATTTTAAAAAAGTTTTTTCAATGTACATTTTTCAAAAATGAGAATTTTTTTGAAAGTTTTAGAATATATTTTTGAATTTTTTGAAAAAAGTTTTTAGAATATATTTCTAAATTTTTTGAAAAAAAAAGTTTTTTTAAAAAGTTTCTTTTTAGATTTTTTTCGAAAAAAAGTTCTTTTAGAATGAATTTTTTCAATCAATGTATAAGCATTTTTAAAAAAATAAGTTTTTTCGAAATTTTTAGAATATCTTTTTTAGAATATAAAATTTTTTCGAAATTATTTTTTAAAAAATGTTTCTTTTTAGAATTTTTTTCGGAAAAAAAGAAGTTTTCTTTTTAGAATATATTTGAAATTTTTTCTTTATTTTAGAAATTATAATTTTTTTCTAAATTTGTTTATTTTTTTCTAAACTGATTTGAAATGTTGCAAAAGATCTTTGGTAAACTTACGCTGCAAACATCGTTATAAAGGACGCTTAAAACGACTTAACTTTGAACTAACTTAGACCAAAAGTGAACCAAACTATGCATTTTGAGCAACAAATGTGGAATCGGACAAAATGTAGTTAACTCCTTATATTATATAGACTTAATTTTTCTATGACTTATTTTGAAACTTTTCGATTATATAAGCTAAAAAAATTAGCTTATATAAGCTCATGTTTCATAACAAACTTATATAAGCCAAAAAGTATCAAAGTAAGTCATAGAAAATAAAAAATCAAATAAGCAATAACCGGTCTAATAAGCCGAAACAAACACCCTCTTATTTTACATGTTTTATTTTATTTTTATTTTTTTTTTCTAAACTGATTGGCGGGGTAAACTCTGAATTTGTACGTCTCTTTTGAATATCAATCGTCAAGTATTTAGTCGCAAGCAAAAAACGTCTGTTGCTATAGAGAAGAGTTACGATTCAATTCATGACTTATATTTTCCAAACTATTTTCAACTGATAGATTGAACGTTTAAGGTGAATCAATAACGGCACATTTGATGGTAATGATAGAAAAATCATTTCTGTTTATTAAGTGGGGTAAAACCAGAAAGAGCGTTTTTGTGTTTGTTCGTTAAAAAGTGTCTTTATTTGTTTGGAAATGAACAAACACAAATAATATCTTATATTTATTCAGTTAAACAGATGTGCATAAAAAGAGTCTTGTTCGTGTATCAATGTTTGTAAAGTTTGATTATACTTTTAGTTAAGTAATTACGAGTATATTTAAGGGAAACACGCGAACACAAACAAAAAAAATGTAATTTATGCTTTAAATGTAAGGTTGGTTTGCACGTTCAGTCATGTTTGTTCGTTATGTTCATGTAACTTTTTGTTAAACAAACATAAATGAACCAAACTGAACTAAAAATTGAGTGTGTTTAAGACCATACGTAATGGATGGTCGTGTTTGTGGTCGGTCGAACCCCAAACCCCCTCCCCCTCCCCCTTGCCCGCCATACGCGTCTCTCCATAAAAAATTGAAGGCTTGGTCGTTTACTCGACCGAGTTATTTATGAGTGTTTATTTATAAAATTGTTTTTTTTAAATATGTTTGTATTTAAGTAAGATACGTCTTTTTTATTGATGGCGGTCGACTTATTAACCTTTGTTCGCGTTTGTATGTTCATGCACATGGGATTAAGTTGGGTATATGGCAATTGAGAAACAAGTAGATGATGATAAGGACGTGTCTCACCAGGTGAGTGTATCTCATTTGATCTTGTGTTGATTTAGTTACTATGCTTTGAAATAAAAAATATATATAGAATATCTTTTGAACAAATATGATGGGTGTTTCCAAGACTATGCAAAATACAGTTCAAAACTGGATCAATGTTAAATTGGCTTGTTGGATATTGTCGGATTCTTAGGTTCATATGATTAAAAAGGGACCTTATACTTTTCTTCGTCTACTATAAGATTTAGATATGCGAATCAGATTTAGATTCAAAGCCTTTTAATAAACAAACAACACCTTAGTCTCATTAGAAGTCGATTTTCTTCGTCTACTATAATGAAATGACATATCTTAGACGAAAATAAGAGTCGAAAGAATTGAACTTGGTTTAAGACATAAGACGAATCGATATCAAATCAACAATCCACGTTTTAGAATTATTGTTCTAAGATAAAATGAATCAATATCGACATGATATATTATAGGATCCATTTTCTTCTTTAAGCTTTATTTCTAGTCAATTTTGATATTACTAGACGAATATCCGTGCAAAGTGACAGTGTATAGCGGCAAATAATTATACTTCTTGAACTTGTGTTAATTTAGTAGTTTATGGGTTATAAACGAAAAATGATAAAAGTTTGAGATTAAATAATATTTAAAATGTTAATTTAGTAGTGGATGTTGTTATCATATTTAGTATGTGAAATGATTTTTTAAGTTTTAAAGATTAAGAATTAAAGTATAGATATTTACCAAATTTACTTAAGCTTATGGATAATCAAGGTGCCTTAAATAATCATTAATAATGCTTTTCCTTGATAAACATTCATATGGAGTCAAAGCATATTGATTGATAAAAAAGTATTAAGTTATGTAACCAAATAGTTTATGTTATAGATTAATGTAATTATATACCCATATTAGTCGTCTGCCACTAAACTTAATGCATATTGACATATTGTCATATTAAAAGTTTGAACCGAATGAGAATGAGTTTACAATAATTTTTTAAAGTAGACTTTGCTTGGTTGACAAATATGATAATGAATGACCTTGTAGAGTAATGATATTTTAACCATATTACAAGTTATTGCTTCAAAAGGTATCTAAGAAATCTCAATAAGCAACACCAGTCACCATATACTGTTTGCTAGAGGTGGCAATTTGAGATGATTACTAGACTTTTTTGAGGCATAAAATGGTTTAGAATTTTAGACTACATATTCCATAATCATCTTGCTAATATATTTCTTCGTTTATTTTGATTTTATAAACCCACTGATTTTCTTTCAATCATCCATTTACTTTTAGGGCTAATGACACCAAACTATATTATAATTATCATTTATTCTTTGTATATTTATCGAACAAATTTTTATTTATTTATTATTATTATTATTATTATTATTATTTTGCTATTTGTGTACTAAATTTGATTTTTTGAGCATTTTTTTTACTTTATGATCATTTTGCCCCTCATTTTATTAACTTAAAAGAGGCAAAATTGTAATAAAGTACACAAAAATGCTCAAAAATTAAGTTTAGTACACAAAATAGTAAAAGGAATTATTCAATACATATAGAAAAAAATCATGACAACTATGATACATTTAAAGGCTATTAGCCTTTTACCTTTCTTAAGCATTTTCCTAAACCATTTTATGCCGACTTTTACATTAGGATATAGAAGGGAAAAATGAAGGACAATAGTTGAGAATCAAACAATACTATTTGTTTGTAATGTGTTATACTTTTATTGATTTCTCATTATCATGTTTTGATGAGATGTTCCAGTGGATTGCATTGATTAAAAGACTAATTTAGTTTGGTGATCGAAGTCAATGATTGTTAATGGGCCGTCCTTAGAGGTTTGCTTAATTTACAAACGTCAACCACATTCCATTTAAAGCCATTGTTAGCTGGTCAGATTCGGAATTTCAGCAAATTCCAACAAGAATACGAATGAGTGAAGACTTATGGTATTGAACGACCTTGATACACAAAAAGCAGCGATGGCACCCGTGGGCAATAGACACGAATACCTCTAACCCGTCACTAGTATCTATAATTTTTTTTCTTGCTCGTCACCCACCTGCCACCCATAGCCCGCGGGTAAACCGGTGAGGTTCGTGAAACGTAACATTTACACACTTGTTTTCTAATGTTTTGAAAATGAAACTTGATTAGAAGGTTCATAAGTTACGACATATTAATTAATTTGCACACAAATAGTCAACTATTCACTAATTATATGATTTAAGATGTCAAGTTTTCTGAAAGGATAAAATTTCTTTCATTTTGTAGCTTTAGAGAATCGTCGATACCAATTCTGATGCGTGGTTGCATCAATAAATATATAGTTTTTAAAAAATTATGTGGAGTTGATCTAAGTGTGTGAGTATATTTTCAATAGGATTGTTTTAAGTTATTAAGATTTTTAGTAATAATAGATTCCAAAAGCTTTGTAGTCAATTTATATTTAGTTAGAGGTATACCAACAGTGTGACCGCTTTTTTCTTGTTTTTTAATTTTTTTTACATGTGTAGCATTTATCATTTGGTGTGTGGCTTTTAAAATTGTAACTTTGCAAATTGATATCACCATATAAGAGATTATTTTGTATCAATTTGTATAGATATTTATGCATTGTTCATTTGTTTGAGGTACATATAATTATCGCTAAAGATAACAATACTATTTATTTTTTGTGATTTTAATAAACACATTTATTGATACATATACAATATTATTAACTTTTAAATTCATTAAGTCCTTAAATGGTGCAAGAGCACATTTTTATAACATTCAAATTACATGTGTCAAAGCAAAATAAACCAAAAACTAAATTACTTGGTTCTCCTTTCAAAAAATTGTCACGGGTTCCAAACTAATCATATATAATTTTGTCAAATTTGAAACCCGATGGTGGTTCAACTGGTTGACGTTCCGATAAAAAAACAGGTCGCATTTAAACCGAGTCAAACCGATAGGTCTTTCTATAGCGTCCCGGTCAGTATCGGTTTCAACAATATCGGTTTCAACGGAACCCGTATCGGTTTCAATTGGTTGTTTTAATTTGGTAGATGTGCTTTTAATTGGTGTACAATGTAAATAAATTATGTACTTTTAAGTAATGGGGTGTTTTTATAAGAGTATTAATTATATTATTTATTTCTCTGACTATGTTTTTTCGACCATTTTTCCATTTTATATAGTATAGATATGATTTAAGATCATTTGAGGATAAAATATTCTTTACATACCAAAGGATCAATCTCCACCCTTCATTTTTATTTGATCTAATGGATGAGATTAATCCCAACAATTTAAAAAACTCACTTTCATCATTTTTTTTCAAATATTAATATCATTCAAACCGTTAATCGTTAAGCGAAAAAAAAATATCCTTGCGACGAGTATTTAATTATCTTTCTATAGCTTTGATTTTTCGACAAATTTTTTTTTCTTCGTATTTTTCATTTTTTTTTTTAAGTTTTTTCGTTTTTTTACGTTACTAAAATTTGCATTAAAAAATCATATATGATAAAACACTAATTGAATATCACATGTGATATTAGTGTTAAATCATATATGATATGTAATATCACATGTGATATTAGTGTAATATCATATATGATTTAACACTAACATCACATGTGATATTCAACTTAGTGTTTTATCATATATGATTTTTTTAGGGGTGAGCAAAACAAACCGAAAAAACCGAAACCGAACCGAAAAAACCGACCGAAGCTAAAAGCCGATGGTTCGGTTTTTACTTTTTCAGAAACCAAAAAATGCGGTTTGGTTTCGGTTTTCGTCCAAAAACCAAACCGCAAAAACCGAACCGAACCGAACCAGTTTTATTATATAATAATATCTAATTAATATATTATGATTAAATAACTAAATAAATCAAATTCATAAATTCATATTCATTTTGTGAGTGGATTTATAATATATTTATCTTAACATTTATATTTATATGTGTGTTTGTCGTGTCGCATGTTTTGTGTGAATATATTAATAAGTATTCGATAATGATTATACTACGTGTATGTTCACTTGTATGTGTATGTCTCATTTATATGTTTGTAATTGTAGAATTATGCAATAAACATTATTATGCTTAGATTGAAAAAAATAAATAAAGAAGAATAGCTAGTTTTGTACGTAAAACAAGTTTGTTGGTATAATTTGGCCTTACCCAAATATTAACGGTTAGAAACCGAAAAAACCGAACCGAAACCGATAACAAACCGAAAAAACCAAACCGCCAAAAACTGAACATTGTGGTTCGGTTTCGGTTTTAACCAAAAACCGACCCAAACCGAACCGTACACACCCCTAATTTTTTTCATGCAACTTTCAGTAACGTAAAAAAAACGAAAAAAATACGAAAAAACGTGAAAAAAACGAATTTTTTTCTTTTTTCGAAAGTATATCAAAATGCCCGTATATAGAAAGATAATTAAATGCTTGTCGCGATGGTGTAAATATTTTCGCTTAACGATTAACGGTTTAAGAGATATTTAAATTATAAAAAATAGGTGAAATAATAAAATGCTTTTAATCTCAGCCATTGATTTTTTTTTAAAATTGATAGTGGAGATGAGTCCCTTGGTATGTGAGAAAAGTTTGGTATGTAAAATAACTCTCCTCTATATTATTTTTGACAATAAATTTACGGATATCAAAAATTTCATGTGATGTATTTCAACTCCTTAACCAATGACAATATTTTTTATTATATAATTATGATAATTAATATTAGATGTGCAAATTTGTATAACATGAGCTCGTTTGGCCCGTGTCCATTTAGCCCGTTAATTTTTAGTATGAGATCCTATTTGGACCTTTTAAAGCGATCCGTATAATATGAGCCCGTTTGGCCCATGCCTGTTTAGCCCGTGCCAGTTCGGGCTCGAGCCCATTTGGCCCGTGCTCGTTCGGGCTCTAGCCCGTTTGGCCCGTTGCCCGTTCGGGCTTGAATATTTGTATAAAGTGCTTCATTATTTGTATTAGTGATATTTAATGCAAAAATTGTGTTTAAGTTGGTTGTGCAATATGCTTGATAATTTGTATTTTTTTATGTAAGAGGTATTTTAATAACTGCATTAACTGTATTTATTGACTAGATAATTAATTGACTACATTAAAAACATTGACAATATTAATAGCATTAAAGTAATATGCGTTATGGTTCTAGTAAGACATGTGTTTTGTCTTTCAAAGGTGTGCATTAAAGTAGTGTACATTATGCTTCTTGTTTTGTAAGCTACTGAATTTATTATAAGCAAACTGAATTTTTAAGTATTTCTATTTAAAAATTGCCTAAATACGTTATAAGATAGT
Organism: Chrysanthemum makinoi; assembly: GCA_910596185.1. Lineage (NCBI taxonomy): Eukaryota > Viridiplantae > Streptophyta > Magnoliopsida > Asterales > Asteraceae > Chrysanthemum > Chrysanthemum makinoi. Next base: position 350,640,045 of record OU343224.1, on the reverse strand, counting down.
ATGATAATAAATGTAAGTTTAACAAAAGAATGGGCTCACAGGGATTTTGAAAGGTATATCCGCGAGTATTTTAAAAAATGGGTGTGACGAATTTACCCACTACGAGGTATACATTAGCCGCCACCCACCCGTGGGTTCATTTTTTCACCCATGGACCACCCGCGGGTAAAAATTGGCGGGATTACCCACGTATCTCAGTGCGGGTACCCGTGCACACTACTACAAAAAAGGCCATAGAGCCCGGTTTAAAATGGTCATAGTGCCCGGTTTTTCATTTTTCACTCTATTAGGGAGCAAATAAAGATCTATTACTTCTTATAGAGCCTGCTTTTAATCAACTAACATGGCTCTATGTGAATTAAGAAATATAAAAATCCCACCATTAAATTAATTTTTTCAAAATGAACATTATTCAAACCAAGAATATTTATTGAGTTACACTACTTTGTCTTAATACATTGACATTAATCGTGTGACAACTCTTGCAACAAAAATGAAAATGAAAATACACCATTAATATTACTCTGAATTGTTGTTATACATTGCCTTTGAATATCCTTACGAAAACAGAAGGATTTGATGAAGTTGATGACGCCCCAAAACTCTTTAGAGTCGAATCACACCGATGCAATCTTGACTTTGCTCATTGTGGTACACTCTCCGAACAATAATTAGTACCTGCAAGACACCACATCGACCACCAACATAAACTAAAACAAACATATGTTACTTTTCATGCAAATTCAATGGGTAGAAGGTATATGTCATTCTTTATGTACTCTAACGTTGTTTCAAGATCTGTAGTAAAAACACTAATATAAATAATGTAGATTCTGCAATCTAACCTTTTCATGGTTAAACACTAATATAAATATGTATGTAGATTCTGCAATCTAACCTTTTCATGGTTTTAGCAAGCTTGTGTGTACCTTGTCCTTCACCCCGAGATATGCATACAACATCATGTAATAGATTAAAAATAGCAATGGTTCTTTCGAAATGACTCATATTAAAGCAAGAGTGAAAACGGGTCGAATGGGTTGAAGCACTAAACCTTTTATTATATATCTAGATTAAGTATATGCGTACTATACCTTTACAATATAAACATAACTAAACCATATATTGTAAGATTATTCATTCTGATATGAACTAACCTGTTTACCAAAAAATAATTCTTATGCATGAGTATCGCTTCTGTGACATTCCCTATCTTTTTGTCGATCAGACCTCGATATAGAGAGAACGATATGCTTATTGGATAATGTATCATGCAAGTAGCAAAGAGGCCTTATGCCTCCCGTGTTGACGTATATATACTAATTTCTAGAAACAAATCAAGATTTCATACTAAAACATGTTGAACGTATATATACTAATTTCTAGAAACAAATCAAGATTTCATGATCCTACGATATGTAACAAATACCTAGTCGTATACACGTAACACCGTGAAACTCCTTCGATATTTAAACATAATGCATAAGCCGCTGTATGTTAACTTGTAACTCATATGTCATATAACGTTGGTGACTTGGTCTTCATGGTAGGAATATTTAATAATGTCCAAATACAAGTAACCGCACTGTGGGCATACTTCAACGCATTAAGTAGCTCACGACGCCCAACATGACAATGACTCGTTTGTCAAGTACCAAGCGAGTCCTTAGAGTAGGCAGGTTAACTGCCCCCCTGTAGGAACATGCCCTCTTCTTCCACTTATCATACTTAATCACTCAAACATTGCCATAACAAATTTATCAACGGAATCACATCCGACGGATAACTAATAGACAAAATTGGATACACCACATATTCTCATTCATATTTATACCTTGTTTTAACATCATCCCGACCTCCACTGCTAAGTTTTTGCTTTAATATGGCATGTGATCGTAAATCGCATTTACACAAAGTTAACACTACACGTAAAACTAACACAAAAGATAATAAGAACATATAGCCACACATTATATAACGTAGATCCTTGATTTCATGTTCTATTCGGATACCATCTTTACATATATATACATTAGTAACCCCATTTATGCCTAAAATTAACACTAAACTTAAACCTCAAAGTAACACTACACATACACATTCATTAGTAAATTCGAATCAAAATTCATAACTTCATTTATGAGATACAATAATGATTAATTGAACAAAAACATCAATTGTACCTCTTTCGAATCAAATCTCTTGCAATGGGCGTGACGGCAATGGTGTGCGGGCGCCGGTGGTGGTGGTGTGTGTGACTGTGGTGGTGGTGGTGTGTGTGATGACATTGTAAAGTGAAATTTGGGGAGGAAATAAGTGGGCATTGTAATAGAGCCGGTTTTATGGAAGAAAAACGGGCTCTAATAATCTTAATCATAAAGCCCGGTTTTAGTAAAGAGAAGGGGGCTCTATGCAGGAATAGTGATACCCCTCGATCTTTTTTAGAGCCCGTATAAAGGGGCTTTATGTCCTTTTTTGTAGTAGTGGCATTATATGATTTTTTCCGCACGTTGCCATCCCTAACAAAATGGGTAGCTACTCAAAGAGAAAATTATGTTTTGCATAACCATTAAATATAGGCCGGGTAATTTTTAGACGGTAGTCTCAACTGTAAATGAACTATGAGAATTATACGTGTAATGGATGCGTTTATCGCTACCTCCCGACCAACGTGCGGGCATTTAATACCTAGCTCACCTCAGATATGATATGTTTTGGTAATCAGTGTCAAACCTATGAAATATGTGTCGTATACACGTAACACATACAATCGTTAATTCGGGTTACTCATACTTAACTCAAACATTGGGTCAATAATCTCATTCATATTTATACCTTGTTTTAACACGTTTATCTTCAAGTTATTATATTCCCAAAATTGTCACACCTACAAAAAGTGTATCCCCGAACAACATTGTAAAGTGTGAATTGTGATTAGTATAATAACTAAAAAAGCATATCAACTCAAACTTGAAAGCTTAACTTGAGTGTGGGTTCGTGATCAACTCATTAACTCAAGGTCAAGTATCGGGTTGAATGTTTGGCAAACTCGGGTTCGGGTCGGTCTAATACCCGAATAAGTTGTTTTTTCTTTTTTTGTTTGTTTTTGTTTTTTTGTTTTTTCCAATGTTGCAAAAATCGGTCAACTCGGCCGATTAATCGCCGATCACGCGAGTACCTTGTCGATGTTTGAAAATCGGTCGAAAAATCGGCCTAGGATAAAAATCGACACTAAGCAGTCAAAAAATCGGCCGATTAATCGGCCGAATCGGTAAAAAATCGGTCGAATCGGGCAAATCGATCATTTTAAAAATAATAATAATTTAGGCATTATACTTAATTTGGAGATCGTATATTTCACTTATAACGCACAATGAACATCAGAATCAGAATTTGAGCATTTGATTGATAGCAGGCTTGGAATCGGTTAAGATTTTTAGTTTGGTCTCCAGAAATACCAAAAAATTGCAGGAAATGCCAATCCGATTAATCACCATTAATCCCGACTTGACCGATTACTCGCTGCAGGGTGGTCGATCGCCCGACTACCGATTCACGATTTTTGCAACTTATGGTTTTTTCTTTTCTTTTGGTATAATTTTATAAATTATCTATGTAAACTTATAGAACTACCCAATTGTTTTAATCATTTTTCATACAGTCGGGGTTGACCCAACCTGAATGAACCCGAGATCTTAATAGAGTCAGATCCGAGTATATTTTTTAGCCTCAACCCGAATTAATTTGACTTGTGAGAATGCTAAAACTAACAAAATAAATATCAGAAATTTAAGAAGGACGAAATATATAAAATCGCCCATAAAACAAGACTTTCTTTCATCTTCCAAAAGAAATAGTAGTTGCATCCATAAAACAAGAACAAGAACCATCACAAAATCACTAAAGGTACAATCTTTATTACAAATTCACTATTTTCAGTCAATCTTCTTGTGAATTACTGTTAACCCATTTGAAAAAATTCAATCTTTTCAAGATTCGTATTTGTTGACCACTAATTATGCTCAATTTTATTGATTCTTTGATTGTACTAGATAGTAGTATGTTAGTTGAGCTAGATTTTAGTTGATGATCTATGATATTGTTGTTTATTAGTGAGTTAGGGTTATGAAGAAATATTATGAGCCTATTGTTTAGGTACTGAATTTTGGTAGGATTTATTCGGTATGAATTAGAATTATTGTTAGCAAGCGTAACGGCGATAATCTTAGTCGGTTTTCGGATTAGCTAATTTTTCGGGCTTATGGGCGTATTTGAATTTGGAAAAGCTCTTAAGCTCACTTTTTTCGGCTAATGAAGCTTGTTACTTATCTAGTCGAGATAAGCTCGGCTTGATAAGTTCATAAGCCGAATAAGTGGGGTTATGAGCTTTTTCTAAATTCAAATAAGCTCATTAGCCCGAAAAATAAGCTAACTGAAATACCCATGTTATGGTCTTGTTAGACGTTGGTAAAAGGGTTTGTTTATGTAAAATAAGGAATCTGTAGTGTGGTTGGCTGGTTGCCGTTAGAATATTAATAGTGGTTCCGTTTTATCACTTGCGAGGTGTTTGGGATTGCTTGTTTTATTTAAGTCGTTAGTTGCTTATTCCATTGTTTTAAAGCAGATAAGCAATCCCAAACACTCTACTTAGGTTCTTAGAACTGGTTATCTGCTTATTCTAGAAGGTACAAGTATCTACAAACAAGCAGGTTGGTACCTTCATATTTTGGAAGTAGATAAGTACTTTAAAATGAACAATCCCAAATACCGGCCAAAACTAGTACTACCACTTTTAGCATTTGATTTAAGGAATTTAAGTAAACTAGGACCTCCTTGGGTACCTCACTTAGTGACAGAAATTCGTAATGGTTTTGTAATTCTCACTTATTGCTTATCTAAGTTGAGATAAGCTCAACTTGATAAGCTGGTAAGCCGATAAAAGTGTGCTTATGAGTTGTTTCTAATTCAAACACCCATTTTATGGTCTTGTTAGATGTTTGTAGATAAACTTTTTTTTATGTAAATAAGGAATCTGTAGTGTGCTTGCCATTTTAATATTGAAAGGGGTTCCGTTTTATAACTTATGGGTGTTTGGGATTGCATTGTTTTAAAGCAGATAATCTATTCCGAACACTGTACTGAGAACTTTTCAACTGCTTGTTCTAGAAGTTATAAGCACCTAAGATAGGCAATCCTAAATACCACTTAAACTAGTGCCGATTTTCGTACTTGATAGAAGAAGTTTAAGTAAAGTAAGATCTCCTTACGTATCTCGCTCAGTGACAGAAAGTTGTAATGGTTATGTATTTGTTACAGATGGAACAATCTATATCTTCTCTTGCGTTCAAAGGTTCTATCATCGAAGCAATCACCGAAGCCAAAAGGCAGAAAAAACTTTTTGTCGTGTACATATCAGGTAATTTTCTTCATAGTTTGTGCTATTATTTATCATGAAAGTCTTAGTCACGGAAATCTATGAATACAAATTTGGTGTCACTTTATTGATGGCTTGAGGATCTGTGATGAATACAAGTATAAAGTTAGCAATCTAGCATCGCAATACAAGATTGCGAGGATTTATAGGTGTGTGAACAAGTGATCGTTTCACACGGGAAATCCGCGGGCTTAAATGGTTCATTTTTATATCTGCAGGAGATAATGAAGACTCTGTCTCTATGGATAAATCTACTTGGTCAGAGTCAAAGGTGAGTTAATTTCCAATATTTATGTACACTAAACAAAATATGTTCCCTTTCAAGTTATATTTGGGACCTGGTTATATTTAGGTGGCGGAGTCGTTATCGAAGTACTGCATTTTGTTGCACATTCTGGAAGGAAGCACAGATGCAGCTCAATTTTCCGCATTATGTATCCTTTTATTGATTAAATGCTTGTACCTTTTCGTGAGTGGTTGTTTCATACTTTCTTATGACACTGAATAAAAATTCTTATTTTCACCAAAACCACATGATTAAAAGTTTATATATACTTCATACGCGTATGGTGTTCCTTACATCAGTTTGAATAGACCCACAGAAACCTGCTCCTTGTATAACAGCTATTGGATATAACGGTGTTCAACTATGGCAAAATGGTGAAGTTCCCACTTATCACTATGTATAGTATATATATTATTTGCGTTTCGGTTTTTTGAGGCTGATTGACCTTTAGCTCACCAATTCACTTTTGTTGAATCAATGAGCAGAGGGCTTTGTGAGTGCTGAGATTCTGGCTTCAACCCTTGAGAAAGAATGGTTGAGTCTTCATGTTCAGGTCGTTTACACATCTCCATTGTGTATGTTATATCTATAAGTTTTACATGAATTATAAGCCAAGATATAACGAGTTTTAACTTTTTTATAAACAGGAAACAACTGCCACTTTCTTGACAGCAGCACTTGCCTCCAGACAATCTGAACAAATTCCCTCTGAAGCTCAAGCTCTTCCTGCTGCTTCACGTGAAATCAGAAGTACTTCTTTGGCGTCCTCGAGACAATCTGAACAAATTCCCTCTGAAACTCCTGCTGCTTCACGTGAAATCGGAAGTACTTCTTTGGCGTCATCGACTAATACAATTGCTAGTGCTTCTGTGGATAAGAAAGATGTTGATCATGAGAAAGAAAAAGCTGAGAACCAAGCATCACCCAGTGAGGTAACTTGATTGACTTGTTTACTTTTTGTTTCTCTCAGTAACGTGTGTTACTTTAATGGTGATTGACGTAACTTGACAGGATATAAACTCAAAACATGTTGATAAGTTGGAAGAAAGAAATGTTAAAAAGCCAGTTACAACTAATAGTCAGCAAGTTACCCAAGTGGCCCCAATTGCAAGTGAATCTAGGGTTGACAAGAAACCGAGATTGAATGTTAATCAACAAGTAGGAGACAGTGTAGAGGCTCCTCGGGTGGCTAAAGATGAAGCAAAGCTAAAAAAGGCTGAAATTTCACAAACCGACACTGAAAAGGTTGAAAATTTAGATTTAGCTTCTAACAAGTCAACTGATATCTACTTAAATATACGATTACCCGGGGGCGTAAGTCTACAAGAGAAATTTGAACCTACAAGCACTCTTAGGATGGTCAAAGACTACGTGGATAAAAATCAAGAAAGTAGCATTGGCTCTTATGATCTAGCCATTCCATATCCTCGCAAGGTGTTCAGTGACCAAGGTATGCAAGCTTTAGTACTATGAAATAGATTTAAATGTTTACAGTCTTTGTGTCAAAATGGTGTGCGGAAAAATTAGTCTCTTTTTGACCTTAGAGGTCTATGTTTATATTGGTTCTAATTTTGTTGCCATAAATGCAGATTTAAGCAAAACTTTAGCAGAGCTAAGTCTACTTGATAGACAAGCATTAATAGTGGTTCCACGTCTTCAAGCCTCGGGTTTTCTCAGAGGACGATCTTCCACACCCAACGCATCAGTGTCCACAAGTGCCACCGGATCTTCAGACGGTGAAAGTTACTTTTCACTTGTGAGACGGTATCTATCATATGTAAATCCCCTGGCCTATCTTGGTGGTGGTGCTGCTGCTAACTCCTCAACTCCTGGGCAGGAAACTAGAAGGAATATGCCGGAATCTGGTGATTTTCTTTCCCTCTTCATTTAATTAACAGAAATTTATACATTTGACTATTTGCTTTGCCCTTTGTTGCCTCCTCAGGTTGCCTTTTTGCCCTCGCTTTAGGTCTCGCCTTCCTTTGTTTTGCTCCCCTAGGTTTACCTGCCTTTGCTTTGTTTTTGGTTCACCCTTAGGATGCCTTTTGCCCTTAGGTTTGGTTTTTGTTTCTGGTTTGCTGTGTGCTTTTGTTTTGCGTTTGTGCGTGTTTGGTCTGCCCCTTTTCGCCTGCTTTTTGCTTGCTGTCTTTATGCTTCCTTTTGCTCTCTCTTCTCTTCTTTCTCACCCGCACACGTGCACTAGCCGGAGGTCTCATTGGAAGCAGTCTCCTTACCCCCGGGTTTATCCCTGGGGTAGGGGTAGGTGTTGTCTACATTCTACCTCCCCCATACCCTGCCTCGGCGGGATTGGGTATGTTGTTGTTGGTGGTGTGGGACGTATTACAAAATGTACCCCTTTTATGAAATTATTCCGAAACACCCTATATTTCACGAAAAACTGCAAACCACTCGATCTTCAAAATATTTGCCTGAAATTACAATTTCCTAATATTCCATGTAGTTTTACAAATTTTCAAAATATTTGCACTAAATGAAAAATTTTCATTCGCAAAATGAGTAGCTTTTCAGAATTTGTGTACCTTTTCTAGACATTTTCACAGAAACTACGTGTATCTTATAAACTTTCAACTTTTTTTTTTTTGCAGTGTGATTATTTGTTAATCTCTTGATTCTTAACTATTTCATATGCGCAGGTACCCCTCAAGGCAACTTCACCGGAAGCAGAAGATCCTATCTCGTAACATCAAACCAAAGCAGTAGTACACCATCAACTGCTAAAAACAACAAACCAAGTTCATCTCAATTCGGAAGTGGAAGCAATATCCACACTCTGAAACATGACGAAGATGATAGCAGATTTAATGGCAAAAATGCTTTCTGGAATGGAAATTCAACAGAATATGGTGGCGATGGCGACAACAAGTGAGAGGTCACGGTTACAGAAATATATTTACATATATCTCACTTCTCTTACATTTCGGCTAATAAATATGTTGAATTTCTTTGACTAGAATGAGCTATTATTCAAAACTTTGTAAATTACGTCTATGGTTTTACATGATCTGCTTGCTAAGAAGATTTAGTCTTTCGGTTAGATGTCAATAAAAAGTAACTTCCTAGGGCCAAAAGGACCGTCTTCGGTATCTGATACTTTAGTGTGCCACCTCATTTGATCTGTATGGCTCTTCACCTTCACAACTATGTCGATATGATCTACTATTATGATTGTCCCCTTAGGACGCAGGATCCTGTACATCTCGATGAATATGTCCATGATGTCACACCTGTATCAAGCACACACCAAATGAGCATAGTTGTTGAGTATATCATTTGTTGAAACTTAGGAAATGAACAAAATGGCTTACTTATTCATGTACAAGCTCAAAACGCTGTCAGCGTGTATCAAGTCATATGATCTAGGATATGTCGAAAATGGTTCACACCTGCGATCAAGGAGATAGGAGACAATAAGGCACAAAGAGTCGACACTGACATTAAAAATGAACGAAGAATACAAACCAGTTCATGTAAGTTCCGACAAGGCCACGCTCATAGATTATGCCAAGGGTCTTATTCATTGCATCATGAGGAACAACGTTCATAACCCAAATAGGATACTTTGATAGTGAGGCTGCAAATCCACCTAACCTGGCATTCATGTCCATAATATTTCTGTACCCATCACTCGATAACGATTTCAACACATGCCCATATGCTAAAATTCTCTTCTTCCACATCAGCATATCCTCAAGAAAATCTTTAGGTTTTATGTCACGAATTTGCATAATCCTAGGTGGGATCGTACTTAACCTTTTAGGCCAGTTTTCAAGTACACCCCCAGAAACATCCTCCGTATGTTCTACTTGAGGCAATGGAGTGATACATGCTTCCATCTTTCTGTACCAACCATCATCATGATCGTCATTCTCGTCACAAAACTTCGGTGATTTCAGATCTTTTTTCTTGTGGATGCAGTCAATATGATTATTAGGTTTCTGCCACACCGCAATTGGTCCTTTTGCTTTAATCTTTCTCCAACAGAGCTGTGCAGCAAGATTCTCTAAACGGGTCAATTCTTTTTTAGGATCCTTAGTCGTTCCATCTGATGCTGTGTATTTAGCTTTCCAGTTGATAGGTGGGCCCGATAACACCCAATAGCCACCAGGCCGCAAAAGCCGGTCAATCTCCATCAGATACAACCCATCTAGCAACATAACATAATAAGGTTATAGTAGACGAGGCAATTCTCACACATTTATGGGTTGACTTAGAAAAGTTAATGGGTCAAATGAATCAAGCATGTCGAAAGTCACCCAAAAGTGTGTTTCAAATGGCATAAATCTCCTAAAGCATTTTATTAAAGAAATTAGAATGTTGCTTGAATAATATAAATTCTGCAATCATACTTGACACGCTCAATATATAAGTTTTGGACAAAAAGTGTTTCCGAGCAACCCAACAAGACTAGGTCAAGACGACCCATTCCTACAAATTACTCGTTTGCTCCGAACTCATATGACCCATTACTGACCCGCCCGTTTTCCACATGCATATGATCGAGTAGAAGATAAAAATGATAAGGAAACGCTTTTCTTTTTGAAGCTAATTACTCTTGTTAAGTGATGGAGGGAGAGTGTAGGGTTAGATTAAGTACCATATTCAGTCCATGGGATAAGGCATCGTGAGCAATGAGCCATGTCGAATGATCTTGATGGGTAGGGTAGCCTGTAGGTGCCGAGAACACCAAGCATAGCAGGAAGACCTCTTTCTAGTGCAAATTGTACTTGAGCTTCATGTATGTCCCTTGGAGCTATAGACATTGTTATGATGTTATAGTCCATTAGAGCATCTCCAAAGCTTGCAACCTGTCATGTTTCAGCCACTAATTATACAGGCGACAATTTGGACTCATTTAGCTCAATAATGGGTCACTTGAGGCTATGTTTTGTCTAAATTAAACTTCTGACCTAAATAATAGCTGTATAAGGATTTGGCATTGGGTCGAAACTCACCAAGAGTATACTATAAATACATAAATAAACTTTGTAAACTATGTTATTACGAGTAGATTGTCATAATCAAAAAGTAATGACATAACTTTGTATAAGCACATTTGACTCACTAAGTCACTAGTTACATATAAACATCTTAGATATTCGCCCAAAAAATGTGTGAACACGACCCGACCCATGCAAAATTTGTCTATTTTGACCCGAAACCCATTACTTAATTTGCTTGACCTCCAATCTATCAAAAGATCATTTGGGTCCACTGAAACACTACTAAAGTCAATACAGTAAAGAACATTATTAGCTTACACAACCAGAATCTAGATAAAGTAGCTTTTACTATAAAGAATCACACTTACCCCACATCCTGTATCAAGAACTGTCCTAATAGCCCCAGATTGCAATGGCACAATCTTCTTCAACACATCAACATAGCCCTTAACCCCCTTTTGAAAAGAAGTCCCACCACCCGGAAAAACAAGCCGATCGCCAACTAATCTCACCCAATTCTGCACTTTCTTAGACTCAGTCAGTGTCTTAAAAGGCACATTACTAAACCAAGCTTCACCTCTACTTTTCGGCCACGAAAACGGCTTCTTATACCCAACCGGTTTTGGTACTAAACACCTAAGTATCTCTCCTTCCTTATCGGGACAATGCCGCTCCCTATGCAACATTTTCTCCACTTTAAAAAACTTTTCTCTAAAAGGGTCTTGACAAGGGCAGTAATGGGTATAGTTTCCACTGCAAAACTTAAAATTTTTTGGCGCGTAAAGCGGCTGCAGATCAAATGCATGATGGGTCTCGAAATCGAGTGGCGTGTGAGTGTCATTATGTGATAAAGTTGTAAACTTGGTATGGTTTAAGCAATTTTCTTGGATGTTTAAGTTGGTAGTACTAAAAGTGGACTTATATGAGCCTAAAATGTATGAAAATGTGCATATGATTAGTATAAAAAAGAGTGTGATTAGTGATGATGATGAAGGTTTGGACATTTTTTTAGTGTGTGTAAAATGAAGGTGTGTTTAGTGTGTGTGAGATGATGATAAAATGTATGTACTTCAGATCTGTTGCTGAGATAGTTGTTGGGTAGTGCTGAGGGAACAGATGTACTATGTTTTTTTTGTGTTTTTGGATCTATTCCCGCGAATATATAATTATATAAAATATTTTTTTATATTAACTCAAGATTTGGTCATGATTTTTTATTCTAGGACTAAAGTTTTATTCCTTGTTATTCTCTTTTGTATTAAGATTGTTTTGCTTATATTAGAAGTTTTGTTGTAAAGGGATTATTCTACTTGGTGAGAAATATCAAAAGGGAATTGATACTCACACCACATTTTTTTATTAATGCACCACAATCTGTGCATTACAGTATTGTACGGTACAAACTGTAATGCATAAATTGTGGTGCATTAATCAAAAAATGTGATAGGAGTATCACCTCCCATATCAAAACTATGTATGAGAAATGGTTATGCTCATAGCACAAGTTATAGTATGGTGCCGTGAACTGGTGTCATGGAAAAAGTGTTGTCATCTTAATATTTTTTTATAACACTATAATTTATCACTCAGCACAAAACATTCTCCTTTCAACAGAAGTGGTGTCATGGGTCAAAAAAAAAACGTGGGCTGGTGGGTACGACATGAGAGCCGACGACACGAAATCTGATATGGTTGCGGCGCCATGAGTTGGGTTGGTGCCATGACACCAAGGTCATCAGCCAACCGTACTGTAGGCTCTCAATGTTTAGTTTTGCGAAGAAATGGGTAATGTCTTCTGATGTTAAATTTATGCAACGTGGCAAAATCAAGGCGAAGCTAAAGTGCTTCTCAACCAAATGGTTAAAAGGACAAGTCTTGAATGGAACTAAGGTGTATATTATGTGTGAAATGTTCGATCGATTTATTTGTACTTTTGCGGTTCTTTAACCAAACTAATGGCAAGTAGTTTGCGATACAATCGTACTGTTTTTCTAAATACCTTCATCTATTTTGTGACTAGTACTCAAAAGTTTTGGGTTGGTGGAACATTTAATGTTGGATTAAAGACATGTTAATGCAATAATCAAAATTATAATGGTTATTATTATTGTTACTATTATTTTTATGTGAGACTAACTTTAAAAAATGTAACAAACTGTGTTTTGCAGGGTCGGTTTTAGGAGAGTGCAAGAGGTGCGATTGCACAGGGCAATCGCTTGACGAGAGCCAATAAATTTATGCACTTCTATTATATATATGAACACAATATGAGACTCGGGCTTAATTAATTCATGCACTACTTATACATATGCATATTATGTATGTGTTTGAGGGTCTCTTTATGGTAATGACACGGGGCTACTGAAATTCACAAGACAAACTTTGTGTTTTAGTATTTGAGTTTAGCTTCCAAGTTGATAACATTTGGAAAACTTTAAAATTGTCTCAAAAGTCTGTCAATACAAAAATTGATTACACAAAATATTGCATTTATTTATTTTTTCTTTCATCGACAACACCCTTTCATATTCTTTGCATGTAACATTAAAAAACACATAAATTGAAAAGTGAACCATGTGCAATGTGTCACATAAAGACAGATTCTGTTGTCCCAAGACCAAAATAGTTTATTACAAGTACTTCTTTTTATTGAAAACTTTCCAGAGAATTTTTTTTTTAAATGAACTGTTTAGAGCAAGGTTGTCAAGATCAGGATTCTACCCATGATCGTTTTCGTTTTTGTAAGATCGTGATCGTAAGATCGAATCGGCATCCTAAGATCCTACTATAATGTTATTTCTTAATAGTTTATGTAATTTTATACAAATCTACAAATTCTATTACATTATAACAACAAAATACTCTGAATGTTTCATATAAATGTTGTCCTAAATTATGATTATAAAATGTTTAAAAAGATTAACATGTTGTTTTTTGAATTCTACAAACAAACAACACATAAATTTGTAGTTTTTTAGTTTGTAATCCGAAAAAAGTAAGATCGGATCGGATTAGATAGTAAGATCGTATGGTCAAAATCGGGATCCTATAAAGATCTTAAGCTTGCAAGGATCCTTTGTAGGATCCGGATCGTTTTTGCTTTGCAGTATCGTAAAATCGTAAGATCCTAAGATCAGGATCGGGATGCTGACAACTATGGTTTAGAGTACTATTTTACGAATTCAAACTTCGCACATATAATTTTTCCAAATGAACTTTTAAATATTATCCCTTAGATTGATTAGTAGATTACTTTTTAACCATACACGTGTATGACACGTGTGCTGGGCGAAGTGTTGGGCGAGCCTTGAAGCTGGACGAGGGTTGGGTGAGTGGTAGGCGAGGGCTGGTCGAGGCTGGGCAAGAATGAGCGAGTGCTAGGCGAGGAGGCTGGGCGAGTGGGTTATAACGCTGGGCGAGTGCTTTGAAGTTCACGGTAATATTCTCTTGGTTGGATAACTTATATATAGTGGGAATTATTACTTGTGTATAGTTGGTTACAACTGTTGATGCACATGTTACTGTATGATGCAGTAGTCTTCCCTGATACTAGAAAAGTTCCCCATGCAATCAGTTTTGTGTTTTGGCTCTTCTAGTTTTTTTTTGTTTTCTTTAATAAATTCTATTCCACAGTGTGCACAGAGTAGCTACTATACTATTTGAGTGAGTAAAATGAATTTATTGTAATTATAGCTTTTAACTGGGCGAATGATTTCTTGTACTTTATTTTTCTCATAATAAAAGACTTACTCACAGATCTGTCATCTCTCGCCTCTGCCGTTGTTGTCGCTGCCGTCACCTGCTCAGATCTGTTGTGGTCCGCCATCGATAGCTTGCTGTAGCCTTGGGTGTTGATTCTAGATCTGTTGGGTTTTACTCTGGCTCCTTTTGGGATGCTTAATTTTATATTCTATGTATGTTTTCTTTACTTTGTGTACTTTTGTCAAGCTACATCTTCGTATGGTTGTGTCTTCCTAAAGCTCACTTTGGTGATTCCCCCCACCCTTGTATTGTGTTGCTTTGTGTCTGTCACAACTATTAGGGTGTATGCTTTCTTTTGCTTAACTTTGTTGCCTCGTCAGTATTTTGTTTGGCAAGTCGGTTCCGATTTTGCCCTTTATGTTCGATGTAACTTGTTGTGTTCAAATTACCTCCGTTTGTGAGGAGTGATATGAAATGTAATCTTTGTTCAAAAAAAAAAAAAAACTGGGCGAATGATTTGGACGTGTACATATATGTGGGCGAGTTTATATAGTGTGTACATATATTGGGGCGAGTATATATGGGGTGAATGTCTTTTTGGGCGTGTATATATAAAGTTTAATTGGACGAATAATATTTTTTTAGGCGAGTAATACTAGGCGAATGAAAAGTATGATTGTGACATATTTTTTGATCATTAGTGTAAAACATATGAAAAAAGTTCACTCTCGTAAAACCGGTGTTTAGAAAGATTATTTAGGTAATTAGCTTAACTTTCAATGCATTATTCATTATTGTGTCATGTATATAAACCATATATAAAGACACCTAGAAGTAAAACCAGTTTTATTACTTCTTTTTAATGGACCTCAAGTTAACAGTTAAAAAATTTTGAAATGTCTCAATTTTGATCATAAAAAGAAATATTTTAACCAAAAATGTGAAGCATGTTTCTCGCTATGTTTTAATATTAGCGAATTGTATGAAAAGTTTGTTGTTTTGATAGCTATATGTGTATATGAGGAGTTTATAGGCCTAAGAGAAGTGTTTGCATAAGAATCTTAAGAAAAGTGTATTAAGAGAGTTGAAACACTTACATTAATTGATTTTATAATATAAGATTTTGCCACATCACGATACGTGTAATGAATTATACAGTAAAAGCAGACCGCAATGTGTTTTATTAGAATTAATAGAAATTTGAAATGTCTTAATTTTGATCATAAAAAGAAATATTTTAACAAAAAATGTGAAGCATGTTTCTCGCTATGTTTTAATATTAGCGAATTGTATGAAAAGTTTGTTGTTTTGATAGCTATATGTATATATGAGGAGTTTATAGGCCTAAGAGAAGAGTTTGCATAGGGCACGTTTGGTAGAGAGAATTTCAAAGAAATGAAATGAAGCAGAGAATAAAATCTCAGACAATAGAAATCAGTAGAGAATTTTGTTTAATTCTAATGTTTGGTAACAACAGAGACTTGACCCGAGAAATGAAAAAAATATATATATTTAAATTATTTTAAAAATTATATCTTTTTTTTAAATTTATTTTTTAAAAATTTATGTACTTTCTTAAAAAAAATTATTTTTTAAAAATGTATTTATTTAAAAAAAACTTGTTTTTTTTAAATATTTTTTAAAATGTATTTATTTAAAAAAAAAAACTTATTTTTGAAAAAAATATATTTTTTTTAAAAAAAATGTTAAAATTTTTTTTTTAAATTATTTTTTAAAAATGTATTTAAAAAAAAAACGTGTTTTTTAAAAATGTATTTATTTAAAAAAAACTTATTTTAAAAAATATATATATTTTTTAAAAAATTAATTTTTTAAATTAAAATGTATTAAAAAAAAAAATTTTTTTTTTAAAAATATTTTTGTGTAAACCAACCAATTCTCTCTTGTACCCCACCATTTCCATACCAATCACAAAGGAAATCAAAGAAACCAAAATACAAAGGCACCAAACTCTCTGAGAATTTTGATTTCTCCGCTTTTTTATTTCTCCATATTACCAAACAAGAGATATGATGCCATTTCCATTTCTCTACCTCTATTTCTCTTAACCAAACATGCCCTTAAGAAAAGTGTATTAAGAGAGTTGAAACACTTACATTAATTGATTTTATAATATAAGATTTTGCCACATCACGATACGTGTAATGAATTATACAGTAAAAGCAGACCGCAATGTGTTTTATTAGAATTAATAGATAATGCAACGATTTAGGTAGCGCTTAGTTGTAGAAAAAATATTTTGTTTTTCTGTTTTTGGATTCTGTGAGAAGGAAATAGTTTTTCTTCTCTAGAGAAGAGTTAATAATTTTGAAAACCCGTTTATATTGAGTTACATTTCTTCTTTAGATTATGCGGCGATGACGATTGTGAAGGTGAAGATGCTACCAATGGTTATTAGGATTAGATTGAGATACTTGAATGGTAGATTGAGAAATATCATCTTTTCTTTGTCAAAGAGAAAAAAGTGAAGAATGGTATATTGAGATTTTCATTTTTCCAAGCTAAAATTTGAAAAGTTAGGGGGGCGTTTAGTTGGGGGTAAAAGAGAAAAAAGTGAAGATTATATTGAAGATGGTATATTGAGATTTTCATTTTTCCAAGTTAAAATTTGAAAAGTTAGGGGGCCGTTTAGTTGGGGGTAAAAACCATAAAATAACAACGTACTTTTTCAAATTTACCGTGTTGAAACACATACTTTTTTATTAACATATACACATGCTTTCAAATTTTGTTCCGATTTTACCCATATTGTAATAAAATAATATTATTTAATATAATATTATATTAATATAAATCGGTCATATGGGTGAAGTAGGAACAAAATTCGAAAATGCGTGGTATATATGTTAATAAAAAGTATGTGTTCAACAAATTGCGTTGATTTTATAACTACCTTTAGTTGGAGAAATACTCCATTTTTCCAGAAAAAAATTTCATATGAAAACGGAAAAACTGAAAACCCGTTTAGTCGCACTTTTTTCCAATAATTTTCCAAAAATATGAATTTCTCATTTTCCAATTCTTAATAGAAAAAATGAAAATACCATTACACCATTCTCACTTTTTTCATTTCTAAAATAATAACCCCATTTCCTCTCACCCCACTCTTATCACGCCCACCTCCGTCCACCTTCCATCGCCGCCCACCTTCAATTCCATCGCCTTCATTTAAAAAATGGAAAAATATAACTCCAACTAAACGAGTTTTCAAACTTTTCAACTATTCTCTAGAGAAGAAAAACCATTCCCTTCTCTAGGAATTTAGAAACGGAAAAACAGGAAAAATTTTCACCAACTAAACGGGAATTTCACCTTTTTTTAAAAAAAAATTATTGAAAAAAAAATGTGCCTAATATCAGTTTTTTTATATCTTATAAAAAATGAGATGTTTTTCATCAACTAAACATACAATTAAAGTCTTGTCTTCTTAAATTTAAATAAAAATAAATGAATTTACAACTTAGTTTAAAACATTATACACATACTTAATTATCAATATCAAAATAGAAATTCGAGTTTTAAGGCGAGTGGGCTTTTATGATAAATTGGGCCTGCAACGTGTGAGTATATGTTGCGTTAAATATATATACATATACTACTTATAATGCACGAATGCGCTTCACTCTTAATTTTAAGGCGTACAAGAAATTAAGCATGGTTTACAACACTTTAATGCAACCAATTTTCAGAATTACAACAAAGTAAGCATATTGTACAACAAAATAAAGCGTGGTGTCATTTTAAGACCAAAATTCTATCAAGCAACATTAATGCTATTAAAAACACCCCTTCACCAAAAATTACAACCATTTAAGCACAATGTACAATAGCTGCAACCAATTTTCAGATTTACAACAAAATAAGCATAGTGTACAACAAAATAGGCATGACGTAATTTTCAGACTTACAATATTAATGCTATTAAAGTGGTCAATGTTATTAATGACTATAATGACTACTACTTACAAGAAAAGAAACATAGTGTACAACACTTTAATGCACATAATTTTCAGACGTACAAGACAAGAAGCATAGTGTACAATAAAACACTACATTAATGCTATTTAATGTAGTCAATTATTCTTGGTCAATAAATACAATTATCTGATTATTAAAACACCCCTAATATAATAAATACAAATTATCAAACATATTGTACAACCAAATTAAACACAATTCCTGCATTAAATTTCACTACTACAAATAATAAGCACATTATACAAATATTGAAGCCCGAGCGGACAGCGGGCAAATGGGGCGAGCTGACGGGCGCGGACCAAACGGCTCGAGCCCAAGCAGAACACGGACCAATGGGTTCGAGCCGAGCAGGCACAGGCTATATGAAATTTTTGATATCGGTAAATTTATTGTTAAAAAGAACATAATAAACTAAAATACATTATTCATCGAAATTTTTTATTTCAGGGTACCCGCCGCTGCAACGCGCGGATACCCTGCTAGTTTCATACAATAAACAACATTGAGAGGGTGATTTCTTTATTGGCAAAGATCCTTTTGCTTTAAAAATTGAAAGCTTAGGTCTTGAGTTCGACTCTCATTCAAGCCAATGAAAATATCATCTCCCTTTTTTGAATTACTTGTAGGGTCAGTCTAGTTGGCTAAGAGCACAAGGTATGGTAAACGCGAATAACGTGTTATTCGTCTGCCACCTCAACACCACATTATACACCTCCCAATAACTAAAAACCCCTCATTCATAACACACCACTAACATCACCTGTAGGTCTCACAAAATACCCAACCAAATATATCACTCACTCACAATCCACACACAAAAAAAAACATAAAAGTGCATTTGGCGTGAGCCAATGCATTGGCTCAAAACACAAAAAGTTAACTTTGGCTCACGAATGACATGTTGGGTGGTATGGCAATGACATGCCATTGGTATTTTTTTCTTTCCTTTGGCGTGTTATCTTGCACCCATACCCTCTGCTCTAATGATGTTTGTATTTTTGTTCCCCATAAGCATGAAATCATAGCTGGAAGGAGGCTCGTTTATGCCTGATGCAAGTTTTACTGACCATGTTTTAATATTTATAAGTTCTTGTTATACCTATGGTCTACCATAATGCACTAGCAGGCGTGTACCGGTCGTGTAGTGTAGTATTCGGTAAAACCGAGGTCGTCCCAAGCGCTATGTGTGCGGATTTAAACTAAGTCTAGGTGTCACAGATTTTAATAGATTTTAAGGGATGAAATGATTAATTAACTACTAAGACAAGAAAATACGAAAGCAAATAGAGGCGAGGGTTGTGATCAATAGGGAAGAAGTGTGCTAACCTAGTTATTCATCCTATGAAGCTAAATTCATGTTTAATTACTTCCAATTACTTCAAGTGGGTCAAGTCGCCGGACAACATTTGGTCAGTTCGTCCTAACCTATCAACAAAGGATTCCACTAGAGATGTCAAGTGACCCGTCGAAAGTCCAGTTGTTCTTAGTCCCCTAAGCCAAGTCATTAAGTACCTCTACAAGCAAGATTTGTAACAATGAGTGCCCGGGCGCTAACATCTTAAACACTCATCCCCGACTTCTTAAGTTCATCCAAACGGTAGGTGATCAGTTGGTCAAATCGCACAAGAAAAAAGGGTCGTCAGTTGGTCATATCTTACCCTTCCCACTCAGTCTTAGGGTCAGTTGGTCATATCTCCTAAGTAACTAGCCACTACCGCCATTCAAAACTACCGAAACAAGGGTAGCTACCAACAAACTATGCAACCATACACTAGAAATAATTATACGGAAGCAATGTAAACATAAACAAAGCAATTAAGGAATCATAACTAGGTTAGCACCCGGAGCTTGCAGCAGCTCATATTAACTAAAACAATCGATTCAATGTTTAACATTACGAAACACATGAATTGAAAGTAAAGAAAAGATAAAATGCTAATGCTTATCGTAGGGAGTGATTTCTCCTTGGAGATGCCTCAGTATGCTCCCTAGATCTGCCTTCTTCTACTCGTTCAATGTTGTGTGTGAAAATGGGATGATTAGAATTCTGAAAGTCGGTGGTATTTATAGGCCAGATCGGTTACGGCGTAACGTTAAGGATGTTGCGTAGCACCATTCTTAATTTGCACTAAAAAATCTTTGGTTCACGGTAACATCTGGAAGGAGTTACGCCCGTATCTTCAATAAATCTTGTTCGCCGTAAATGAGACAATAGTTCACGGTAACTTGCGGCCATGAAACCTCATTTGACCTAGCTGGTTCGCGTCGTAATCTTTGGAGAGATTTAGCCGTAATCTTGATTGAGTTGGTTTTTGAGCCACGCCGCATTGCAGTAATGTGAGAGGTTATGCCGTAACATCTTCACAATGAGCATACTATGATATATCTTCAATAAACTCTCCAAATCCGCGTCTCTTTAGCTCCAATGCTCGTAATTTACCTGAAAGTGAAATATAGAGGAAAACAAGCGTAAATCCTTATAAATGATATAAAACACGAGCATTATCAGGGGAAATTGACACTTAATATTTAGGACTATTTGATGTTATCAATGCCGTAATGTTGTAGCGTAATTTCGGTTTCGATTATTAATAGTTTACCGCATTGAATAGCAACTGAGTAACACACTTAATTAAATGCATACTTAGCATTACCCTAATGCGTTCATAATTTAAGATGACGACGTAGATTTAAATTGACTATATGCATCCTTTGATTGATAGTTAAACAATGCTTAATTTTGTTTGTATTCGGTAAAAATTTGTGACGTTTTCTGTCAAAATTTGCAGTCAGTAAATGAAAGAGAACTGAGGCTGCGGTTCTTAAAAGTGATGACCATTTGCCTTTTATACATCTCCTTCAACATATTGGGCTTGCAATGGATCACCTGTATGTTGGTGGTAATTCGAAACAGGGTAAGATAATCAACAGCAGTAACAATGCAAGACCAAATCAGGTTACCGGATATCACTTGGAATCGTGTGATCACTTTCCAAAGTAAACTATTCGACCCTATGCATGGGTTACACGAATATCTACTTGGGATAAGACCAAATGTTAGTTATTGAATTAGGCACAATTAATAACCCTTGCGCATATAAGTGTTTTAGCTATCTGTTTGTTTCTCCTGGTTTTGTATATATTCATCTGATGATGGCGATCACTATATATAGTAGAGAATACTCCTCTAGTCAATGGACTTTATGAGTAATTAACGGCCAATTAATCACCCATAAAAAGCCTCCATTATCATAGAAATAGTGGTTACATGACAAATTAAACGTGGTCATAAAGCAGTCATAACAGCCACTTGAATGAGTCAAAGCTGTTACAAATTAATCAACACTACCAGTAGGAACCATTACACTAGCAACAGGAACCAATACACTACCAGCAGGAACCATCAGTTACTACACTAGCAGTAGTAACCAATACACTAGCAGCAGGAACCAATACACCAACAGGAACCATCAGTTACTACAATAGCAGTAGTAACCAATACACTAGCAGTACTGACCACTATTGAGTCAGGGTGTTCAGGGACCTCATGGGTGTACACTCCGTACCTCCTTACCCAAAATCAGGTGTGAACTAATCCCACAAGTGCACTAAATTTTCCAACAATCCTCCCCAAATTTAGTTCACTTCCTTTGCATGAAAAACAAACATCAAACAAAACATGTGCATAAACGAAAATATCCTGAGGATTAAATTTTCATCTTAGTACATTACGAGTTCAAATATTAGAATCGAGTGTTCTAGAATTGAACCCTTCAACCCATTTGAATACCTGAAGATAAAATACACACAGTTTTCAAACACTTAACAGCTCCTGACACTATAGAAGCCATGTGTCTATATCCAAATTCATAAATGTTGTAAGAGCCAAAAGTCCAAAGCTCCACAAGGCGGCAAAACTTCAACATTCACATAGGTGGTTCCTCTTTATTCATGCTCTTGCCAAGCACTTTTTCAAAGAAATTTAACCATTAAGAAGTGAAGACTTCATCATCCTTTCAACAGGTTACAGGCACAACTTTGGGATGTAAATAAAACATGTGCTCCAGTCCACTAAATGTTGACTTTCCACATTGAACTTCGGCTCCCAAGTTTCCTCAAGAGGGAGTTGGGTGTCTTAGCATTCAGTGACTAAGTTGGACTTAAACCCATCCTTTAGCAGGACTTTATAACCAAGTCTTTAGCCAAACCCTTCGTCAAGTGATCAGCTAAATTTTGTTGAGATCTAACAGACTCTATAGATACCACCCCATTCATGATAAGCTCACGAATCATGCTATGTCGGACACCTAAGTGTCTAGACTTTGTTGTACATTTGGCTATAAGCCTTTGCCAATGTAGCTGCACTATCACAATGGATAGAAACAGGCCACAATGGAATCTCAAGAAGCAAGTTTTTCAACTATTCAGCTTTTTTACCTGCAGCTGCTAAGGCCACAAATTCGAGATTCCATTGTTGGAATGGTGATGCAAGTTTGCTTCTTGGATGCCCAAGAAATTGCACCTCCACCAAGTAGGAATACCAGCCACTGGTAGACGAATTGTCTTTTGTGTTACTGATCCAACTTGCATCAGTGTATCCTTCCAATACTGAAGGATAACCAATATAGGAGAGACTATAGTCCATAGTTCCCTTGAATACTTCAGTACCCTCTGAATTGCTTGCCAGTGATGAGCACTAGGATTACTAGTATACCTTCTCAATTTACCCACTGCAAATGCAATATCAGGTCTTGTACAAGTCATGGCATCAAGCAGCCAATTACCATAGAATACTCAATTTGAGATACAGCTTGCCTTTATTAGGCATCAACTTCTCACAAGTATCCATAGGTGTACTCACAGGAGTACAATCAAAGTAATTGAATTTCCTCAATACCTTCTCTATATAATGAGACTGAGAGATAGAAATTCTTTTACTTTCATGTTTAATCCTTATACCAAGGATAACATCAGCTTCCCCCATGTCCTTCATGGAGAACCTTGATGACAAAAATTCCTTTGTCAGGTCAACTTGATTTTGGTCAGTGCCAAAGATCAACATGTCATCAACATATAGGCGACTCCTTTACAGATTCATCAAATTTGTTATATACACATTTGTCGGCAGTTAAGAACATAACCACTAGACAAAAACACTTCATCAAATTTTGATGCCATTGCTTAGGTTACTGCTTTAGTTCATAAAGAGACTTAATCAGTTTACACACCTTGTTTTCATTGCGGGCAAGATGAAGCCACGAGATTGGTTCATATAAACCTTCTCATCCAATTCACCATTCAAGAAAGCTGTTTTCACATCCATCTGATGAATAATTAGATTGTGAATAGATTCCAAAGCAATCAGCAATCTTATGGTACTGATACGCGCCACATGGGCATAAGTATCAAAATAGTCTATCATTGACTTTTGTTTAAAGCCCTGAATAACTAGTCTAGCCTTGAACTTTTCATTAGTTCCATCTACCTTCATTTTCTATTTGAAAATCCATTTGCAACCCAAAGGTTTGCAACCAGGTGGTAGATCAACCAACACCCAAGTGTTGTTGCCCATGATGGAATCCATCTCATCATTGATTGCTTCTTTCCAGAAAGCAATATCCTGGGACTTCATTGCTTCTTCAAAATTCTTGGGATCATCCTCAACAATGAAGCAATAGGAGTATTGGTCAGAGACCTCATCCCTTGTTCCTTCAATTAAATATAATTGAAACTCAGGTCCAAATGACTTTGGATTCATGACCCTTTTGCTCTTTCGAGCATAGGTTCAGGAGTTGTTGAACTACAACCTCATCAGGGACCTCTGATGGTTCTTCATCAGGGACCTCTGATATACCAATGTCATGAGTTCCATTAGGAATCCTTTGACTTGGTCTAGGGACTGATGAGAATCTATTCTCATCAAAGTTAACATCCCTTGATTCAATTATGGAGTTAATTGAAACATATTCATTATGTTCAATAACATAGAACCTAAAAGCCTTGGAATGCTCAACATATCCAACAAAGATGCAATCAATGCCTCTTTCACCCAGAGTTTTGAGCTTTGGATCAAGGAGTCTTACAACAGCCCTACAACCCCAAACCCTGAGATAGTTCAGGTTGGGTTTCCTTTTAGTCCAGAGTTCATAAGGGGTAACCTTGTTCTTTTTGTTGGGAACGCTATTTAATAAATAGCAAGCTGTTAACATAGCTTCACCCCAAAACCCTTGACTCAATCCTGAATAGGACAACATGGAATTAACCATCTCCTTCAACACCTTGTTTTTCCTTTCAGAAATACCATTTTCTTTGAGGAGTATAGGGAGCAGTTGTTTCATGGATTATACCAGCAGTGAAAATACAGTATCCATGTACTCACCTCCCCTATCAGTCCTTAATCTCTTGATCAGAGACCCAAGTTGCAATTCAACTTCAGTTTTAAACACTTTGAATTTATCTAATGCTTCATCCTTAATATGTAACAGATAGACATAACAAAACCTAGAAGCATCATCAATAAATGTCACAAAGTACTTATTATTCCCCAAAAAGGGAGTGACATGCAAGTCACACAGCTCACTGTGTATTAGCTCCAAGAGCTTAGTTTCACGTTTATCACCCTCAAAAGGTTTCTTAGTTATTTTGGTCAACATGCAAGTTTTACACTTTTCAGTCTCCATGTCAAATCTTTGGGATTAACCCATCCGTAGACATATCTTGCATCCTTTTATAGTGTACATGGCTAAGTCTGGCATGCCATAGGGTAGAGTCAGTCATGTCAGAGGTGATCATAAAGGCTGAATTATCGTACATTCAAGGGTTATTGATTGTGCCTAATTCAATAACTAACATTTGGTCATATCCCAAGTAGATATTCGTGTAACCCATGCATAGGGTCGAATAGTTTACTTTGGAAAGTGATCAAACGATTCCAAGTGATATCCGGTAACCTGATTTGGTCTTGCATTGTTACTGTTGTTGATTATCTTACCCTGTTATAGGAATTACCACCAACACTGTATGAGTAAGTTAATCAATCCAGTTGCTACAGTCAACAAACCATGTTTCACTGCGTTAACATTTCCTGAATTTTGCGTCTTTTCAGTTTTTACCAATGTGATTAGTAGATAATTAATCGTTTTGATACGTACTTAATGAGTATAAGAGCTCTAGGACCCTCTTCATTCGGGGCCCACGGGTGCCACATCACTATAACAAACCTCTACAACTAACCACAACTAACCCCCCTTACTCACAACAAACCTCAACTCACTCATTTGGGCCCACCACTTCCTAAAAATACAAATATTACAACTAAAACAAAACCATGACAAAACAAGTTCGTTGTGTAGACGAAGAGGTGCTCCACGGGGAAGGACGACGAGGCTAGGCGGTGTGGCGGCGAGGGATGACGAGCAGTCCACCGTGGCAGCGAGGAGGACGACGAGGACGACACCTTGTGCTCTAATGGTTTGTCTTTGGAATAGTAGTACATGTTTTAATATGAATTCTTGCCATCTTTTACCCAATGTATTATTTTTGACGACTTCATTCGCTTAGTCTCATTTGTTGGGTGTTACTATAATAAGGAAAAAGGGTGAACTACTTTGCTATTTCTTGCATATAACATTGCCAATGACAATCTCAAGGGGAGTGATACTCACACCAAATAAATTGATGCACACACCACAATTATGCACATAACATGTATAACATATGCATTAATGATGTGATATTGTGGTGTGTGCAACAATTTATTTGGTGTGATTATCAAATCCCAACCTCAAAGTCTACGTGTTCTTGTCCTGAACAAGTTTGATATGTTAGTAGCCAATTTAAAACAAGCAACCCTTAGCTACTAGCTCAGTTATATTACTTGCTACGAAAGTTAATCTAAGCATCGAACGATAAGTATTAAGGATTACAATTTTCTACTGAATTGCTATTCTTTTGCTACCAAATTCCGACCTAGGACATGCTTCTACGTACTGTTGTTAATCTGCCACAAATAACGTTTACCAAGCTGTAATTGATACTGAACCTGGAAGCACGACCATTGTTGAAGTGAAACGGAGAAATTTCAAGTCGGGTCACGGTGAAAAGGAATTTTTGGCTTAGGCACACACATCTCATTTCTCACGTTAGATATTTCCATGATGAAGATGCCAAAGAAATAAATAGGGTAAAAGCTATAAATACTTTATGTGCTCACATTTTTTATTCATTATGTATTATACATCACCGTTATGGGTAATTTGGTCATTCATCCACTTGATCTTCAACACGTCACTATATAACTCCAGTCAACCACCATGAATTTTGGTTAAAACCCAGATTCCGGCCAACTAAAATCTAAATATCGCCTCTCGTATCGTCTAAAAATTCTTTCAGTAAGTTGGCCTTTTGGATGCTCTTAAAACTATTCTCAGTTGGAAGACGTTTTCCTAACAATGATCAGGTTGGATCAGTTACCAATTCCTAACATTGGATCACTGTACAGCTTCTGAATTGCTATCTTACCCATTGGACAAAATGTTAAGGAAAAGACCAAAAGTGGATGTTGTAAACTGGAATGACAAAGATTGATCAGAAGTCAGTATTCGGTGCAAAAATACGTGAAATGTTCTTTTTGATACCGTTTGTACACTAGTAGACCTTTCGTATGTCATGGTTCATGGGAACTATGATACTGTGAGGCCAGAAGCATGCATTTAGTCTTATTGAGCTTTATGATAAAAATTTAAAAGAGCCATGCCACATTAAGTTAAAATCAAATGGACCAAATCCATAGGGTTAAATTGATTGTGTATGCAAAAGTGTTTTGGATCAGACATATCGCTGTATTAATAATTGAATTCAATGCCTAGAGACTGAGACTGATCCAATGTCTTGAACCAACAATAAAGAGGAGTTTGTGAGGTAAATGTACTACCACATTCCAATGTTCTTTACCTGTTTATTTAGTAACTATTTATGCGAAATGTCTAATTATTGTATAATCTGTCTATGTCTCTTTGCATTGAATTTGATTCAAAGGTTAAAGTCAGAGATACGCATGAAAGACAGAATTGGCTTGCTATCTGATGTCACTCGTATCATCCATGAGAGCATTGTTCGATGGATTTGCAGTTACTGAGAGTGAAGTACGTACGCCTCATATCCATCTCCTATAACACATTTGTTGGTTTGTGGGAGTTAAAACCACACGTAAACGACTAGAAGTGTGTGAGCCTATGGGGGCATACACGTTAAACACGAGAGTACGTGACAAACGTTTATTATTTGAATACGTTATACCCGTTATGCATGAATGATGACCCGATCCACATGCTCGACCCATGGGCTGTTTAAGCTTTCATCTTGGGCCAGTTTGGGATGCCTTGGGCCAAGCCTTGGATCCGGTCGGTTTTGGGTGTGGGTTGTGACTTGGTGCGCAAGTCATAAACCCATGTGCATCTAGGTTTTGTTCCCTATATAAACAAACACACCCATGCCATTCATTATATGCTTACTATCCCTAAAACTCATCCAAGAAATCGTTCCAATATATATTGTGTAATACCCGATCGGATTTCATTCCAAGTTTGTGTTAGGTTTCAGTTTTGATACACTTTGCTGCTCCCTGTGATCGTGAAGCAAAGTAGTTGACTGTTTTTTACGTTCGTTTGTTTTCTCGGACAACAAAGGGCGGATATTGGAAACAGCTTGTCCGATATCGGGTGAAACTAAAAGGAGTTCTCGGACAGTTTTAGTTCTCGGACAGGAAAGATAGAAAAGGTTCTTGGGGTTTTCTTGTTCGTGGTATTCAAGTATTCAAGATGTTGATTGATTTTAAACGTTCTCGACTAGCGTCTAATTGAACGTACTTGGTTTAAGTGTTTGTGTGTGATACTCGTAGAGGTATCTATTTTAGATACTTGGGTTTCTTTGGTTTTCTTTTTCGTTTGATAGCGTGCAGTTGACGTCAAATGTTAGTTTTCTATTTACCTTTTCTATTTATTGTTTATTATTTACGTGTTAACCTAATTGCATAAACTAGATCCATATTCCGCTACGTACTCGTTTGCGTTACTTGGCTAACTAGATTATAAAATTCCAATAGTGGCATCACGAGCCATCTCGTTTTTTGCGATTATGCGTTACACGCTTTAATAAACATGTTTAAAAGGCTACATGAAATCTAATTAGTTATTCGTTTTATTTTTGTTTCGACAACTATATGCAATACTTGTCATTTATTAATAAAAAAATAACAAGACACACACAAATGAAATTAAATTGTTAATTAGAATTAATTTGTTAATTCGAATTAAATTTGTTAATTAGAATTAAAGGTTAATTAGAAATAATTGTTAATTAGAATTATATTGATATTTAGAATTACATATTGTTTATTAAATACATAAATAGCGTAATTAATTATTAATTAGTTTGCCATGCTTTTTATGTGTTTTTTCGGCACAAGACCCACTCAATTGCTTTTTGTGATTTATGGGGCGATCTAGGTTTCGTACCTAGTGACGGTCTTATGGTTCTCCTTTTGGGGAAGACTCGCGAGAGAACTCGGAACAATATGTGTTTATATTGATGTTTATGTTTATATGTTTGTGATTCCTTATATGCATAATTGTTACTTGTTTTTTACACCTAATTGTATGCAATATGGAATAATACATATCGTAATCATCATCAATATTGGTCTTTATTTATACGCCTAAATATCATGCTCATTGTGACTTGCTATTTGATTCGTGGAAAATTATTTTTGTTAAATAAAGTGACCTAAACTATTGAAACAAGTTTTCCATGAATTTAAAAACTAGACGCTATGGACACTTGGGATGTACGGCTCACCCACTAGAACAAAATATAAAGGGGGTTTAAGGAGGTGCGCGCAGTTACACCTAAAGGATATCCGGTTATTGCCTAGCACTGACCTGGTCCTCCGCCTCCCTGCGAGTTCGATTGGAGCTACCGTGAACCATGATGATCACTACTGTGTCATTACCAAAAGTTTTTATAATAAATGTTACAAAGTTGTTTTTCATGCTTCTTTGTACACAACTTTTATCACATTTATGTGCATACCTATTTGTTAATTTTAAGTCTATGCCATCCAACTATGAACACGTGCATTTTGATTGACTTCTCTGGTCAGACCTCAGGGCCTTTCCAACCCATGGTGATTATTTCTCTTAGGTCAGACCTTTGGTTATTTTTGCAAGTTCATACTTGGTCGACTTATTTCGAATTGGCTTGGTCAGACCTTGAACCCGAGGCATAAGATGAGAACTAAACATGCTCATGACATTATTACTTGTCTACTAATGTCTTGATCAGTCTCATAAATCTAAGAGTTGCATTATGCAATTAGTCGCTCGTTAAACACCTCTTGTCCTATTTAGTTACGCACTGGTCAGACTTCTGGTAAATAAGTGGGAGTGCAAGATGGATCTTAGTATTAATTAGTAATTAATTGGGTAGTTAATTCTATTAAGAATGTAATTATTGAAAATACTATAATTGAACTTTCTATCTTCTGAATATATTAAGTTATTGCAACATAATTCGTAAACAAAGTTGTTTTTTCTTTAAAAGACAAACTTAGTCTCTTTTCCTGGTAAGAAGAGTGAGACTTATTCCTATCTTTTCTCCTTAGTTGACAAACTAAGATAGGATTACAAAATTGTTAAACTCATTTATGATCTTTCATTACCCTTTTAAGGTCTAGAAAATAATTGAAAGATAGAATATTTTGTGTATCTAGAAAACATGTTGTTTATAGCTACCAAAAAAATGACATTATGCATTTGTCACGATGTATGAGTTTAAACCGCAAAGAGTAAAGAAATTACTAGAATATTCGCTAGGTAATTTTTTTGGACTCTTATTATTCCTAAAGTGCTAAATACCCTTGGGCTTTGTAGACGATAAAGCAAGAATGGCTGGTCCATTATATCTACATAAGTAGGACTCCATATACTTTGTTCAATACCTAAGTACATTGCTACTCGTAGGCATTCTAAGAGAATGGGAAAGTGTATAAACTTGCTATATGATTTCTACTAGAAATGTAACACTTACCATGTTGACAAATCCAGTGGGAGCAATTGCATTTTATTACTGAAATAACATTCCTGTAATGTTGTCAATTTCAGTGGGAGCTACGGGGTTTATTTCCTTGTTAGTCACCCATATCATTTCAAACTTGATTTGAAATAATTCATTACTTTCCGAATATGAACGACCATTGCTTAAAGGAAAATTGCATTTTATTTAATAAGATAACACGTTGCCTTTATGTTGTTGCTCTCACGGCGTTATCTATAGAATAACAATCCACGATTCCTTATTAAAGGTTATGGTTCTAAAACTACTTATAATATCCATGTCATTATCATATTATTTACACAATCCATCACATGTTGTTTGTTTTCATAATATGATGTTGTGCCTTACACAAGTGGGAGAAATCTCAAAGTGTGTGCAAGGAACAACAGTATTATTCGTATCTCTTGACCGCAAGGTACGAAAATAATAATTCTACTAGGACTTAAACACGTGAGATGTTTGTTGCCCTACTACATATTAATAAGAATTCTACTAGGACTTAAACACGTGAGATGTTTGTTGCCCTACTACATTCTAATAATGATTCTACTAGGACTTAAACACGCAAGATGTTTGTTGCCCTACTACATTCAAATGTCATGATATAGTGTAAAGATACTTCAACATTTGACTATTGTTAGTTAACATAATTATGGTTATAAGATAATGATCATAATTCTAAAGTATAAAATTAACTTGAAATTACTACAGAACTCAAGAGTTTGCGTTCATAATTAGTTTTGTTAGTATAATTATGCTTACATGTTAAGACATAATTATAAAGTCTTTGAACTAATCAATGACTTATAACATAAAGTATATATAGTAAAAATTGTTATGTCTTCTAGTTAACACATAAACATAAGGCCTTTGAATTATTCAAAGACTTATAATGTATTATTGAAATGTTTTGTTTTCTTGTAAACACATGAACATATAATTCTTGAACAGTTATGTCTTCTTGTGAACATGTGAACATAAGGTTCTTGTATTGTTCAATGAATATACATTATTGCATGCACTTGGTTCGTAAATACTTAATAGCAATTTGGCTTGACTCAATTGACAAGTATTTGGTTCAAAGAGAATTAAGTTATCTATAGAATTCTGATATAATTTCACAATTCTAATACGCATAGAATACCACTTCATTATGGTATGTCTAATGTGATGAAACAAACCTTATTCATATTGTTGATTCATTATATCTTTAAATTGCTCTACCTACAAAACAAATCAAGGTTAGGAAATTGCGTGTGTCATGGATACACTTAATATAGTTCAAACCAAGAAGATATTCAAGACAACCCATTACTGAAAACCCTAATCCCTTAGGGATTTTAGGTTTTTCCACTCAAACCAATTGAATCCTAAACCTTGTGGTTTCTTTTGATTTTTCTACACTTCCTAGCTTGAAGATTGTAGTTTTGGTGTTCTTCTTAGCTCGACGAAACACAAAACTGTTGCTTAGATTTTTGGTTAAAGAGTGATACTAAATTAGAGTTTTTCTATAAACCCTAATTAAAGTTGTTGGAAGGAATTCCATTATGTCTTGATTTAAGTTTTAAATTTGTTAAAATCTTATGAAGCATTTTATTAACAAATCTAGAGATGAAAACTTAAAATGCATTTTGTGGTTCCCAATAAAGAACAATTTATTGTTGCTTAAATACTTAGTATTTAGAGAATTGTATCTACTTACAAAAGTAAGTGGGAGCATATACAAATCTCAAAGTTTTGAGAACAAAATACTTAACCTTCTAAAATCCACTTATTAATGTCATACTAAGGTTAAACATGAAAATGTCGACCGAAGTATAATAATTACTCTCATTCATAAATCCAAAAGGATGCCTAATCACTTGAATGATATTTTTAATATCAATGATGAGGGATATAAGTTAGAAGATTATTGTAAATCAGCTAACTACTAAAATATATTATCACATCATGAATCTGATAAATGTTTTAGAACTATGAATGACAAGATCTGATCCTTAAAGGCAAATCGAGTTTTGAGCTTGATTATTATTTCGCCTAAGAGTTAACCTATGAGGTTGTAATGAGTTCTTTTGAAGAAAGGCTCACAAGGACAAAATTGTATACATATTAATGCATGACATTTAATAAGAAGTTTTTAATCATACTTAAGCAATTAACTGTGATTAGTTTTTCTTATATATGCATGTATTAATTATATAAAGATAACTAATTGTCAAAAATGTTTCCTTGTATGAGGAATATGGCAATTAGATTTTATAATTCTTTCTTTATGATTACCTTTTGTGAGGACGGTGTGTAATCAAAAGGGTTATGAATATATATTATCTTTGTGTAGTATACAAAATTTATGCAATCCAAGTTTGGATTGGATCATGCATCTAGGAGCTGAAATCTTGAATTTAATTACAATATGATTCTGGTTGAATTAAGATAACTCTTGAGTACATCTGACATTAAGTGGGAGCATTGTGTTTATCCTTAAAATTTATATGTTGAAGATATCATTTCATTTAAGCTAGATATTGATCCTTAAGCTTGGAATGAAACTTCACGTGGAATTTAAGGAATAAAACAAAACTTGAAATAAATGTTTATCTGGAATAAACAAATGCAGAAAATTAAGTCTAACACAAATGCAATATATCATTCAAGCAAGTCTTAAATGGTATATTTCACTTGGAGTAATATATTACATGGATGGAAACCTTATGTTTTTGACTAAGGGTTTATCATGTAGATGTTATATTGTGTATAAGACTAGTTGTTACTTTTGTACAAGAACAAGATGAGCTGACAACAACAATATCTAATTGAGAGTGTTTAAATTATTATTAATACAGATTTTTACGAATTATAAAGCATAGTGTTGTATAAGTACAATGATGCTAGAGGATTATTAATACTAGTTAAAGTAGGATTTTATCATTTATGATAAATCTGCTAACTAGATATGCTCAACAAAGAACATTGTTGCATTACACATTAAGGAATGAGAATGTTAGTATTGTATATTTGTTATGTATGTATATGTAGGCCCGTATCCATGATCGGGCTAAAGCCCAAAATTTCCTAGGGTTTACCTTGTATATGTATGTCCCAGTTATGGGATTGTAAATCAATAAAACACAACTATCTTACATGGTATCAGTTGTATACCATTGAACGATCCTAAAAACCCTAAATATACACTTTTCCGCTGCTTCTCCTTCCCCCTCTACTACTCCCTCTTTCCTGCTTCGTCTCCTGTTTCTCTATCCCAACCCCACATCCTCTACTGCTCCCCTCAATCATCTCCAAAACCCTTCAACATGACTGTCATCGACCCCCCTCCACCACCTACTATTCTCCTCTCCGATAAATTAATGGCAATCACCAATTTAAACAACATCATCCCGGTTCAACTCGACGTGGATGAGATGAATTACTTATCATGGGTGTATTTCTTCACCCATTTTTGTCGCGGAAACCTACTATTGGATCACCTTAAAACCAAGAGTGGCCAAGATACACCGAGTACCTCTTCGCCTCCGGATGCGGAGTGGCTGAAAATCGATTCGATCCTTCTTTCTTGGATCTTTGTGACTGTCTCCAAAACTCTTCAACAAAGGTTAGTTGTTGCAAACCCTAAAAAGGCTCAAGAAGCATGGGAAACCCTAACCGCCATTTTTTCCGACAACAAAAGGACTCGCTCCATTGATTTAAAAGCGGAGCTACGTTCCTTGAAACTTGGGGATATGGGCATTGATGCCTATTTTCGAAAAATTGAATCCATTGCAACGATCTTGAATAGCCTTGGCTCACGTTTAGATGATGACGATGTGGTTACTTTTGCATTGGAAGGGTTGCCCGCAAGGTACGATAACGTGGCCACCATCATTGCTCATCGGGATCCCTTTCCCGATCTCAAAACGGTTCGGTCCATGCTCACCACGGAGGATATGCGTTTAAAGGCTCGTGTTCAAGACACTTTGTCCGATTCAACATCATCCTCACCAATGGTATTATTAGCCAACACCGGTTCCAACCCTCGCCGTTCATCTTTATCCTTGGACAAGGTTCACAAACCGTGCTTAAATTGGAGCAAAGGATCATGTAGATTTGGTGCCTCGTGTAAATTCTTGCATAATGGTATGCATGGTATTGGGTCCCCTCAACCTCACTCGTCTACCAATAATCTATCACCCACTGATATGCAAACTTTAAAACTCCTTTTGGCTAAAATGGGGTGTAATGGACCCGTACCTGGTACTTATTCATCTAGACAGATTGCCATTCCTAAAACAGCAAACCCTGTTGCTTTTTACACAGGTCCACCAGGTTTTGGCCTGCCAACAGCTCCATCTGGCCCTTTTCACTTCTTGAACCCCTCCACATTTGGGATGACAGGACATACCACTGTTTACACTTACCCTGCCTAGTCCACGAACCCGGTTCCAGGCCGATCACCGGATTCGATCCCCGATCGCGTGAACCAATCGATCTGCTGATCCGCGATTTATGACCCCGGTGAGACACGATTCAACATCGGATCACCAACCGTCCAGCAGTTTATGAACCAAGGTCAGGCACTAGTTCAACAGTTCGTAACCCCGGGTCAGTCAGGTATCCTTGGACCTACACTGGGTACACTTGGAGTGACAAGTCAGTTTGCTTCGGGAGGATCTTTAGGGACATTTTGTCAGCGAGACTATTCTACCACATGCATTTGCCACTCCCATTCTTCATGAACCCGCTCCTGGAAACTGGAATATGGATACAGGTGCGTCTTCTCACCTAAATGACTCGGTCAACAATCTTAGTGATGTGTTTAATTGGAGTATTTATTCATCTGTTGCAGTTGGTGACAGGCACACTATTCCCGTCACCAACTCTGGCCATAGCATTTTATCGACCCCTTTTCGATCTCTTCACCTAAATAATGTTCTTATCACCCCTCATATTGTTAAAAACTTAATTTTTGTGCGTCAGTTTGTATGTGAAAATTATTGCACTGTTGAATTTGATCCTTTTGGTTTTTCTGTTAAGGAACCCGTCAAGTCTTGCTCATTTGTGATAACTTGCGACCTCTACCCATCTTCCAAGCCTTCTCCCATTCCTCAAGCCTACCTCACAAGTCAGTATACATGGCATCAACGTCTTGGTCATCCAGGAAGTGAAGTGTTGCATCGTGTTATTTCTAATAATTCTATTTCATGTAATAAAAAGAAATCTCCCGTGCTTTGCCATGCTTGTCAGCTTGGCAAACACGTGCGACTTCCATTTGTTAGTTCATCTACTTTAGTTCAAAGTTGTTTCGATATTGTTCACTTAGATTTATGGGCTTCCCCAATCCCGAGTCTATCTGGTTTCAAATATTATGTTATTTTTCTGGATCATTATACTCAGTTTGTATGGGTTTATCCGTTGGTTAACAAATCTGATGTTTTGTCCAAATTTACATTATTTCGCACCTTTGTCAAAACTCAATTTAACTGTGAAATCAAGTCTTTTCAGTGTGACCATGGTGGTTAATTTGATAACCATGCTTTTCATAAATTATTTAACAACAATGGGATACAATTTTGTTTCTCCTGTCACCGCACCTCCCAACAAAATGGTAAATTTGAACGGATGATTCGCACAATTAACAACCTTATCCGCACCTTGCTTTTTCAAGCCCACCTACCCCCGAAACTACTTGGGTGAAGCCCTCAACATGGCTGTTTACCTCTTAAATATCCTACCCTCCCGTGCCATTGTTAATGAAATTCCCTTTACACGCATGTTTGGCACCTCACCTGACTACCGTATTTTACGTGTTTTTGGGTGTCTTTGTTACCCTTACATAGATGCCAACCACAAACTCGGGCCACGAGCCACACCATCCATATTTTTGGGACATGCCACCGATCATCGTGGCTACCGTTGCTTAGACCTAAACACTAACAAAATCATTATATTTCGCCATGTCACCTTTGATGAGTCAGTTTTTCCCTTTGGTACCACCACACCCACTGTGAAACCGTCCTACGACTTCTTGGATGATTCACCTAACATCATTTCCAACATCATAAAACTCACCCCAACACCATCTCCATCCACACAACCGTCTGTACCTAAACCACCACCCCACCTACTTCCCCCATTTCACCCGTACTCGACTCTCCACCTTGTACCACTGTGGCATCCCCAGACATACTTCCCTTCCTACAACTAACCACCCCTCCTACACAACCTACAACCCCCGTTTCCATTTCCCAAAACCCCCTATTCCTGACCCTACCCCGACCACGACATCGGTTCATCCCATGGTTACACGTTCTAGTGTCGGGACTACCCGTCCCAATCCTCGTTACGCTTGTCATGCGTCTTCGGTTTCCCCTCTACCCCGATCCTATAACACTGCTTTCCACGATCCGAATTGGTTAAATGCTATATATGATGAATTAAATGCTCTTATTAAAAATAACACTTGGATTCTTGTACCCCGTCCTACAGATACCAATATTTTTCGCTGTATGTGGTTATTTCGTCACAAGTACTTGGCGGATGGTACTCTTAGTCGCTACAAGGCTCGCCTTGTCGTGAATGGTAGCACTCAGATAGAAGGAGTTGATGTTGATGAGACCTTTAGCTAGGTTTTTAAACCTGGCACTATATTCTCAGTTTGGCTGCTTTTAGACATTGGCCGGTTCACCAGCTTGATGTTAGGAATACTTTTTTGCATGGGGATTTATCTGACACTACAAGAAAAGGGGGTTTTTAGGACGAAACTTTTTGGAACGGTAAAAAAATCGTGCCAAATACACATATTTGGCACTTATGGGGTAGCCGTGACAAAAAGTTAGGTATTTGGGACGGCTATTATGAAATTGTTCCAAATACGTATGCGTTTGGAACGTTTTCTAATAATGGTGCCAAATATATGTGTATTTGGAACGGTTTGAGTTACCAGTGCCAAATATTAATGTATTTTGGACGGTTGGTACCACTAGTGCCAAATTTGTATATGTATTAGGAACGCTTTTTGCTTTTGGTGCCAAATACTCATGTATCTGGAACAGTTGGTACTAACGGTGCCAAATACTTATGTATTTGGAACAATTTTTATAGGTTATGAAAAATACACATGTATTTGGGGCGATTTTTATAAATTGTTTTTAGTTCTTATTTTGTGGAAATTTTTTGAAAAACTGACCCAATTTACACTTTTTTCCTGCACTTGTTGCCTATAATTTGCTTTTATTTTCTTTGAATTTTTTTTTTTTTAATTTATAATCGATTTTATTAATTTACTCTAATATTCAGTAGCCCATCGTCGTTAACTTTTAATCTCTGCAATTAATATATAACGAATTAATATTTATCATATTACTTAAATCGCTTTGTCTTTTAATTTTTGGTGAGTTAACTTTGTTGTTTTTTTTAAATAAACATTCTTTCCTTTAAGGTCAAGTTAAAAATATTCATATTGTATATATTAAAGCGGATAAACAAATGATGGAGGTAATCTATGTTAGGGGTACCTGGGAGGGCGAGTTTGAGAGTTATAAAAAAAACAACGAGCCACGTATTTTTTTATTTATTTTATTTATTATTAATAGGTGTAAGAATCACTTCATTCATAAAATATGTTAGATGATAATTATGTGTCTAGGCTCGAGCCCGCCTGTGGGCTTGGGTCTGTTAGGGTTTATGGCTTAACTGAGGCACCTCGACCATTTTTGACCTATTTCACGGCCAACCCCAAATGTTTGCTAGTAAGTTTGAACCCTAAACATATTTTCATAAATTTAAAGGCTTACCACTATGGGAATCAACTTTTCAGGACGGACAGGCTCGGCAAACACGGGCAGGCAAAAACATGACTGGAACAAGACCGTTGCAACGTACAAGCACTTGTCATTACAGTACAAAGCTAGATGATGCAACACGCGTGCTATAACATGCATAACGAAGATTCAAGAGTAAACAGTTAAAAAAATTGCATATTAAATTAAATAAAATTGACTTAAAAAAAAAAGAACATGGTTGATTAAAAAAATCAAAATATATTTTTAACCATAACTTAAACTCGATAAAATCTCAAACCGACATACAGGTCTCAAAAAATTTCCATAAAAATAAGATCAATCTTTGGTTTTATAATTGAGCAGTCCGTATTAGTAAATTACATCAAGACCGGTTTCCCATGCTAAAGACCGATCTATAAAAAAGTGTTATCTAGACCTGTTGCTAACTTTGAAACACGTCTTTATTTGCTTGACTGATAAAGACCGTTTTCTAAACCAACCAAGGACGAAACCAGGACCAAATGGGTGCACAAAATTTTTAATACCATAATATATAAACACATTTTGATTGACTGAGATGCATTTAAGATACATCTAAAAAAAACTGATGTGTTTTTTTTTTTTTTCAAAAATTAACATTACATCGAAAAAATCCATGGTGTCCTGAGGCCCTACGGGAACCCCCTAGTTCCGTCCTTGAGACCAACACTGGTCTATCATTTGTGTACCTGTCGCCGCAACGCGCGTGTACCCGCTATACTATATATAAAGGAAAAACCAGAAAGTGAAAAGTGAAAAATTGAAATTAAAAAAAGAAATGTTGAAAAAAAATATTTCAAAAGAAAACTATTAATACACATCGAAAACCGGGTTGACCTGGTTTAATTTGACCCGTTTCGATCCAACTCGTCTGGTTGACCCAGTTTTAAATCGACCCGTATTTTGACCAGAACGGAACCAATTGAACCACCCGCGTCGAACCAGGTTTCAAAACATTATGTTTAATCCCCAAATCTACAAACTTTTATTATTTTTTGTTTATAACTCATAATTTTTTTTTGTCACTAAATGATCTATCAATATAAAATCTCGTTGCTATGCACGGGTACTCGTCTAGTCTTATAAACGGCTTGACGTGGCAATTGTTACAATTCAGATGTGTAAAGACCATTACAAACTTGAATTTGAAAAATGAAGTGGTATGGGAAAGCGGGACTTCAAAATTATAATTTTCATCTCAAAATTTTATTCCCACTCCACCAAAGTAAAACAAAATTTTCATCTAAAAAAACCCTAACCCCTTCTCCATAATCTCTCTTGTCGTCAAACCATCTCCAACACCATTGCCATCATCAAGCCACCAAATCATATTGTAGCCACCATCACGCTCCATCTACCTTTGAACCCTAACCCTCTATATTCACAGCTGTTGCCGCTCCACTTCCCAATCCATCTCGCCATATTTTAGGAGAACACACATCTGTAGCACCCTTTCTCTGGGAAAACACCAGGTACTTTTATATGTATTGATTTCGAATTTATATATAATTTTAGTAATTTTTATTTTTCTTTACTTATTAAAAAGGAGGGTTTTATATTGGATTCATGTTGCATAAACATGCTTATATAACAAAAGAATATTGGATAGTAGACGTGTAATGGGTAAAACCAGGGTAATTTTATTTTTCTTCACTTATTAATTTTAGTAATTTTTACTTTTATATGTATTGATTTCGCATTGCATAGTAGACGTGTAATAGGAAGACAGGTTATGCATCTTAATATTTGTTTGTTATATGCCTCTTCATGTCTAGAGATATATAT
This sequence comes from Chrysanthemum makinoi, assembly GCA_910596185.1. NCBI lineage: Eukaryota > Viridiplantae > Streptophyta > Magnoliopsida > Asterales > Asteraceae > Chrysanthemum > Chrysanthemum makinoi. The sequence goes on along the minus strand of OU343224.1, from coordinate 350,599,953 downwards.
TTCTGTGGAGGTTTTATATTTGATTCACTTGGAGTTTGAGCTGCATAAACATTCTTATATAACAAAAGAATATTGGACGCTAGATTATGACAAAGTAAGTGATGCACCAGATTACTTATTCGAGTCTTCTAATTCAACAATCAAATGTTGTAATAAATAGTAAAGTATGATGAATTAAGGGTGTTTGGATAAGCTGGTAACTAAAAAAATATGACCCTTTAAATTTCGGTACTAATTCTGGTATAATCCCGTATGGTACTGGTACCGTTTTGGGTATCCCGGAATTTTTTTTGAGTGATAGCATGGTACCGATACCGTACCATGTCTTTGAGAATCGATACCGGTTTGGTACCAGGATTCGGGTCGATATGCTCATCCCTACAATTGTTAAAACTAAATGCAATTATTTCCATTTGTAAACCTTTCGAATTTGTTATGTCAGATGAGTTCATAAGCCAAGGTTTTAACTATAGTTCATTATGTGACAAGGCTTTAAAAGTTATGATGTTTCATTGATGTAGAAGAATATAGAGCAAAATAATTCATAGCATTAGTTTTGGTAGTACTTCGTAAATCATTTTTGCTTTTAATTTATTGTATTCCATACAAGTTGTAATATCAAGCTAATATACACATGTAGAAGGCATAAATTTTGTTATATGCGTGTTCATTGATGTTCAACTATACATATGTGATTTGGGTATAGAAGTGCTTAAAAAGAGGCACAGGTCATTTCTACTGTAATAATAATTGTTTCAAGGATGTGTGCATAGAAATTGAAAGAATAAACTGTTGTAGACAGATACACTTTATGATGGACAAGATAAACATATAAGAAGAACATTTTTTGATATAATTGATTCCATAAGCAAACCATATCATTGTATCATGCATTTAATATCCGCATTTCAAAAGTCGTAGAGACTAAGGTAGCTGAGCGAGTAGCAGAGCAAGATGCACAAATAGAGGCCAAAGTAACAGAGCAAGTAGCGGTGCATGTTTTCAATTATGAAAAATCTCATATAGAGTGGTTTAAGAAATTTGAATTACTACTAGGATGGGAGTTGCCACCTCCGCCGGGTCATCAGGCAGGTAGATCTTGATCAAGTGTTAGTCAAGTATATCTCCCATTAGTTATTCTTAACGTATTCTAGCCTTTATTGCATGTCCATCAAACTATTAAATGATCAATTGCATTTTGTAGGTCTGGAGTTCGTCAAATGAAAATTGATAAAAGAGTCCAGACATATTTGGGTAGCTATCTTTATAATGTAAGTACCTATTCTATACCTTAGCTTTGTATGATAAATCTATACACATAATCGATACTATGGTATCCTAGTTAAAAATTTTATAATGTATCATTTCGAGTAATGACATTGATTCAAAATGTTTTCTATTTTAAAACCATTTTTGGTTTCCAATGAATCTAACATAAAGTTTCTAACCCACTTAACCTGTTTTAAATACGGTTGAAATTATTAGGATGGTATTCAACTCATTTGACCCAACTCAGTTTTGAGTTTGAAACTTTTGACCCGTTTTAACATTGCATACCCTTTTTATTGCTATTTCGTATATCAAACTTTTTTCTTGTTTCATACATATTTCTAATGTTGGATTATTATGTTATGCAGGGTTTATGATTAAAACGTGATCTGCTGAGCTTTATTTGTTTCCGTTAGTAATAAATTGTCTTAGTGATTTCTATTGAGTTCTAGTTATGACTTTTTCATTCTAGTTTACAAGGATCTTTGGATGTATTGGTCTTTTATTTTATTGAGTTCAATTTATTTTATGGATGATTAATAAAAATTGAGTTCAATTTATTTTTGGCTTCGATTGAGTTAAATTTAGCATATATGAGATGATTGGTTAATACGATGGTGTACCAAAAACTATTTGTAACAAAAAATGGTGCCAATACACGTTAGTAATGATTACGCAAATCTTGCCAAATGATTTTTATAACGAATTCAAAAGCGTGCCAAATGTTTTTTGGCAAGGCGGATAAAAAGGTGCCAAATACATTTGACACAAAAACGGAAACAGTGCCAAATACGTTTGTCACGGCAGATAAAACCGTGCTAGTTAATTGTGGCACGGTAAACAAAAACTGTGCCAAATACACATTTGGCACAGAATATAATTACCAAATCATATGGGGCGAGATATAAAAGTGTGACAAATGCCCATTTTGGAACGGAAGATTGTCAACCGTGCCAAATACCTCACTCATGGCGCCCAAAAGTTAAACCATCCCATGGACCGTGCCAAATACTAGTTAGCACGGTTTCAAACCGACCCAAATGTATTTGGCACCCTCATATTTATGACGGAGCCAAAACCGTGCCAAAGCCGTGCCAAATAGCATTTGGCACAGATTTTTGAGTATTTGGCATGGTTTTTCACCCTCCCAAATACCCGTTTTTCTTGTAGTGTGAGACTGTTAACATGCAACAGCCCCCTGGTTTTCGTGATACTGAGCATCCGGATTATGTATGTTTGTTACGCAGATCACTGTATGGGTTGAAACAAGCTCCTCGGGCTTGGTTTCAGCGTTTTGCCACATATGTTTTTGGGGATTGGCTTTACACACAGTCGCTGTGACTCCTCCTTGTTTATCTATCATCAGGGGATGCTTATCTTTTATTATATGTTGATGATATTATCTTGTGCTTCTTCGATGGATTACTACAGCGTATTATTGCATCTCTCCAAAAGGAGTTCTCTATGACAGATTTGGGATCACTAAATTATTTTTGGGTATATACATTTACCGCGTGACTCTTGGTATGTTTTGTCGGCGCAAGTATGCTCTGAGATCCTTGGCGTGCTCACATGGTTGATTGTAATTCGGTCGGACTCCTGTTGACACTTGAGTCTAAAGCTGGGAGATGGTGGCATTTTGGTATCGATCCCACCTTATATCCAGTCTTGCGAGGGTCACTTGATTACCTCACATTCACTCGCATACGATATATCTTATCTTTGTACATCGGTGTGTCTTCATATGCATTGTAACACCCAGGCCGACAAGGGTAAAGATATAACAATACGGTTTCATATCAGAACTTTAACTAATGTACAATAGCGGAAGCCTTACAAAATATTCAAAAAGAAAACATCAATAACTAATCTTCCAAAATAAATCTAAGATCTCTATGGTAAAGTCTTGCTCTCAACTCTACTCTCAGCGGATCGGCTATCCCATAAGCTTATCTTGAGCGCTTAATACGCGCGAGGAAAGAGAAAGTCGGTGAGCTTACAAAGCCAGTGAGCAGATATAACGAAACAAAAAAAACTAAAGCAGAGCGAATATACGAATAACAAAAATAAAATGAATTAAATACAAAGGATCTTTTAGGATTCTGCGGAAGCACAAATATCTGAGAAATCCAAACAACCACATAACAACTAGACATCTCATAGCCCATAAATGACACAAAAACACAAACACATGAGAACAACCAAACACTTAGCATATCAAGAGCAAATAGATTACATATAAACCAAGCGAAAAGTCTAAGACTAACAGAACACTTACCAACAAATAAACATGGCATTCAGCAGTTAATTAACCTTCACTTAACACATTTAAAACATTAAAGCGTGGAAAATAGCGATCCAAATCATGGCAGTCTCACAAACAAATAGAAACATAGCAGACAAACTATAATTAAATAGACCAAACAAAAGATAGCATAACCATTAGCAATTATCAAAAGCAGATATCATCAGACTAAACCGGTTCTAAGATCAAATCCTAACATCGTGAGATTCAGGACATGGCGAGGTCTCATAAGCAATAAAACACTAACATATAAGCAAAGCTCCCAAAATTAGCGATCAAACTATACATATTAAACTGATAGAATACTCACTATTACACTAACACATTCATCCCACAGTCCAAAGAATTCATATAACAATAAACTAACATGACATCAGATTTGCATCTGAATCATACTTTAAACATATTAATCATCTCTTAGCACAGTGACGGTAGTCACATAAACATACAAAAGCATAAACACATATAATAGCATATAATACGCCTTGCACATAATCATAAACCTTTGAACATTACAAATCAGAACCAGAACTTAACATAAAAATAACAAATACGGATTTAGTTAACTACCTCGAGCCCAGAACATATCATATCAAAATCATCATACATATGCATGAATCATCTTAGCAAATAATTTGGAGTAGCTAGCTCCCAGAAGTTGTGAAGACGCGTATTGCACACGACATCATTCACCAGACAAATCATATCGGATAACAGATCAGATCTAGGATGCATCCATACGCCCCACAGACAGATATTGGCCATAACATATACTTGAGCTCATAACAGATAACAGAAAGGGACGTGGCAGAACATCACTCTACTGCCCTAGAGTCATGTCAGAGGTGCATCACTGACACGGACATGGAACCCCCATGACTAGTGAAATATTTGGCTCGGGTGTCAACTAACTTAAGTCAAACAAAAGTTCAATCATAACATATGTCTTAATCAAACACATGGTTGTTGAGATAACATATCAATATCTCATATCATAAGGTTCATATTAGGACATAATAAAGTTCATCAATTACGCATATCAAAGTCTTCCTAACATAAAGTTCAAATCAGATAACACATGGTTCAATAAAACATAGGTTCAGATAAACAACAGATCAAACAAACAAGAAAGGGTTCATAGCAATGGCATAGGGAATCCTAATAAGTAAAATAGGAAAGCGAGCGAAAAGAACATCATAAGGAACCTTTACTAAAAAGGTCAGGAATATCATGCGATAACGTAAGTGTCTTAAAGTAAGACAGAATATCCGTACCTTAAAGCAATATAGAGAAAAGTAGCGAATGAGCGAATCGAAGATGTAGCGTCGCGTCTCCTCCAAACGAATCTACGGATTATGATTTATTTAATACTTATTAGCATCATTAATATTATAACAGTTCATCGCATTAATACTTTTAGAGTTGTGAATATTCTCATTTTAGTGATGACGAAATTACAACATTTTAGGGCATTCCTCATTAATTCACCAACTTTCTATTTAGATTCTAGGGTTCCCATACTCTTTAAATATTACTAAATACGCATTAAATTCACATATTACTTCTTTTAATGATTTCCCAATTTAACCTAGAACGTAAATGATAACAAACCGAAATTAACGTAACTCATGCGTGTCTCTACAAAATCAATTTACACTTGTTGAACCCATAATTACTCAGAATTACAAATTACACCCTTGACATCTTTAAGTTCACAATCTCACCTTACTTTATCAGATTTTACACTTTTAACCCAAAGGTTTTAGAATTTACAAAAGCGATACCCTAATAAATTAAATACAATTCGAATGGCCCTTTAAATATCCAAAGTTACATGTTTAACCCCCACACTTATTTTATACGTTTAGTACAAGTATTTTACTGTTTACAAAAATAACCCTCAAGTTTCATAATTTACAAAACCAACCCAAAACTTTTGTTTAAAACCGAATAAGTATAATTTAAGTACAAACCCTAAACCTAAGTTTAACCAATCATTAGCTCATCATTACTACTTCATTAATTACCTTTAATGATTACAAGAAAACCCTAATTCATGCAAACCCTAATCGTTCCTTTTTAATTCTTTCCTTATTTATATTCGATCGAACCATAAAACCCCAAACAAATCACACAAGCTTCAAATTCATAAATATGTATCTTATTCAGGTCTTATAACATGTAATAGCTTCTGGAAAAATCAAATCATGGTCTTAAAAATTATCATAAGCTCATTCGTTATATTTATACGCTTTCTAGGGTTTTAAATCAAATTAATTCCATACGACTTATAAAACATGCATGGCCAATTTTTATGTGTTATATGTGACTTGTAGGACTGAAAGCAACATTAGGAACATACCCTTGATGAGCTTGGATCGTTAGAACAAAAGAGGCACAAAAACTTCACTCGATGAAACCCTAATGTACCCAAAAACTAACTACGATCAAAACAGTAGCTTAGGACCTTGAACACGATTTTTCTCACCTCCTTTACCTTCAAACTCGTCCAAGAAAAATGGCTTTAAGCTCTGGAAACTGAAAGTCGAATTTTTGAGGGTTTTGGGAGTCGGTTTGGGTTAAATCGACAATTAGGGATTTATGTGAACCGAATAATGTATTTATATAGGCTTTACTATTTTTCTTGTGGGCTTTATAATGTATTGGACTTAAAATAAATGGACTCTAAATAATATAAATTATATTGGGCTTTTATTAATTAAATTCTTTTATAAAACAAATTTAATATATGCGGTTAATTATATAAAATACAAAACGAATTTTATAAAATCATAAACTATAAAAATTACCTTTTAAAAAGTGTTTAATATTTATTTGGATCATGTGTGATATTTCTTAAAAATTTTCTGAATTTACATAGCTTATTTGGTACTCTTTAAATTAATTATTCATACTTTTTGATTATAGGGGTATTTTGGTCTTTTTGTGAATTTTAGAAATTCAGGTATTACAATTCTTCCCTCTAAAAGAAAATTTAGTCCTCGAAATTGAACAAGACGGAACAGAACAGAGAAACGAATCGGTTTGAATTTCTAGGAATATAACGAACGTTAATCTTATCTCGGAACAAATGAATTTCTTATCAGAATATTAAATCTCAAACTTATTCAGAAATCAAATCAATAGTCAAATACTTATAATAGATAATTATATACTTATCAAGTAATGGCGGAGAAACAGATGAGAGCCTTGAGAAAATCAAGCGACAAATTCTAACTTATTGGATATCTAATGATGAGGACATCATATGCATAGACGGAATAAATCCTATGGGCCTCAATAGTCGTAGAAATATGTGGAGACATATAAGCTTAAGGTGGTCATAGCAATCTATAGATTCGTACAGATCATAACAACCTCGGATTCCAAACACACAAAACTTTTCTGAAGCGGATATCGCGAAAATCTCACAATTAGATGCGAATTCAAGCGAACATGAGAAGCACCAAATATGAGATACAAGTCAAAGTCCATTCACACATCAACTACTGAGGCATTTCCCGGACTTATATACCTTCAATAAGCTCAGATTATGTGATCTCGGTATTATTACGTTGATCAGGCGTCATAATACTTGCATCACATAACAAGTTCTTATTGTCACTATATTCGGTCTCGGGTCATGACAAAACACATAACTAATATCATAACAAAACATACCACATAAAGATAACATACAGATAGCAAGTAACATACTATAACAAACCATATACACATTCATGCGGCATATAACGCATCGGACAACTTACCATATTACCGAACAAGCGATGCTACCAACTTACATAAAGCGGCTCCTCATGACTCATTCGGCGATCCGGAAAGAAAAGCTGAGATATACGAGAATGCTAAAGCGATAAAACTTCACGATTCACACGAGTTCGAACAAATCGAGAGAAAAGAAATACGGATCAGAATCACTTAGCGAGAATATCAAACCGTCACAAAGCATGACAAACAAATCGAGAATATCACAAGTCGGCGCCCAAATCATAGGAAGTAGATGAATCTTCTCAGCCACCGGTTGAATCATGTCTTCGTCGTTGCGTCTTTAGTTGATCCGTCCCACTTCCTCTAGCATCATCTGATGTCTCCAGCCGGCACGGCGCGTGGCAGCTTCACGAACCTCTCCGGCACGGGAACCATCGCGAAGCAGGGGTGGCACCATCTTCTTCGGCTCCACGGGTAGTCTCCATCTAACGATCGACAAACGGACGAGCGAAAACAAAATAACAAAATTCGATGCGAACAAAGGAGGGCTAATTGGTGAAGGCAAAAGGATATCGAAGTCAAATCGAGCGACCATCAAAAGGGAATCGAAAAATTTCTTATGACGGAAACCTAATGTCTACCCACTTCTCACGGTCATAGCCTAAGCTCTAAGGGTCCTAAAAACTGTCTCGATACCATAAATTGTAACACCCAGGCGACCGACAAGGGTAAAGATATAACAATACGGTTTCATATCAGAACTTTAACTAATGTACAATAGCGGAAGCCTTACAAAATATTCAAAAAGAAAACATCAATAACTAATCTTCCAAAATAAATCTAAGATCTCTATGGTAAAGTCTTGCTCTCAACTCTACTCTCAACCCGGATCGGCTATCCCATAAGCTTATCTTGAACGCTAATACGCGCAGGAAAAGAAAAGTGCTTGGTGAGCTTACAAAGCCGATGAAGCAGATATAGAAACAAAAACTAAAACAGAACGAATATACGAATAACGAAAATAAAATGAATTAAATACAAAGGATCTTTTAGGATTCTGCGGAAGCACAAATATCTGAAATCCAAACAACCACATAACAACTAGACATCTCATAGCCCATAAATGACACAAACACAAACACATGGAACAACCAAACACTTAGCATATCAAGAGCAAATAGATTACATATAAACCAAGCGAAAAGTCTAAGACTAACAGAACACTTACCAACAAATAAACATGGCATTCAACAGATTAATTAACCTTCACTTAACACATTTAAAACATTAAAGCGGCGCGGAAAATAGCGGTCAAATCATGGCGGTCTCACAAACAAATAGAAACATAGCAGACAAACTATAATTAAATAGACCAAACAAAAGATAGCATAACCATTAGCAATTATCAAAACAGATATCATCAGCTAAACCAGTTCTAAGATCAAATCCTAACATCGGAGAGTTCAGGACATGGCAGGTCTCATAAGCAATAAAACACTAACATATAAGCAAAGCTCCCAAAATTAACTGATCAAACTATACATATTAAAGCGATAGAATACTCACTATTACACTAACACATTCATCCCACAGTCCAAAGAATTCATATAACAATAAACTAACATGACATCAGATTTCAGCATACGAATCATACTTTAAACATATTAATCATCTCTTAGCACAGTGACGGTAGTCACATAAACATACAAAAGCATAAACACATATAATAGCATATATCGCCTTGCACATAATCATAAACCTTTGAACATTACAAATCAGAACCAGAACTTAACATAAAAATAACAAATACGGATTTAGTTAACTACCTCGAGCCCAGAACATATCATATCAAAATCATCATACATATGCATGAATCATCTTAGCAAATAATTTGGAGTAGCTAGCTCCCGAAGTTGTGAAGGCAGCGTATTGCACACGACATCATTCACCGGACAAATCATATGGATAACGATCAGGATCTAGGATGCATCCATACGCCCACAGAGACGGATATTGGCCATAACATATACTTGAGCTCATAACAGATAGAAAGGGGCGTGGAGAACATCACTCTACTGCCCTAGAGTCATGTCGAGGTGCATCACGACACGGACATGGAACCCCCATGACTAGTGAAATATTTGGCTCGGGTGTCAACTAACTTAAGTCAAACAAAAGTTCAATCATAACATATGTCTTAATCAAACACATGGTTCAGCAGATAACATATCAATATCTCATATCATAAGGTTCATATTCAGACATAATAAAGTTCATCAATTACGCATATCAAAGTCTTCCTAACATAAAGTTCAAATCAGATAACACATGGTTCAATAAAACATAGGTTCAGATAAACAACAGATCAAACAAACAAGAAAGGGTTCATAGCAATGGCATAGGGAATCCTAATAAGTAAAATAGGAAAGCGAGCGAAAAGAACATCATAAGGAACCTTTACTAAAAGGTCGGAATATAAAGCGATAGCGTAAGTGTCTTAAAGTAAGACAGAATATCCGTACCTTAAAAGCAATATAGAGAAAAGTAACGAGATGAGCGAATCGAAGATGTAGCGTCGCGTCTCCTCCAACGAATCTACACGGATTATGATTTATTTAATACTTATTAGCATCATTAATATTATAACGGATTCATCGCATTAATACTTTTAGAGTTGTCAGAATATTCTCATTTTAGTGACAGACGAAGTTACAACATTTTAGGGCATTCCTCATTAATTCACCAACTTCCTATTTAGATTCTAGGGTTCCCATACTCTTTAAATATTACTAAATACGCATTAAATTCACATATTACTTCTTTTAATGATTTCCCAATTTAACCTAGAACGTAAATGATAACAAACCGAAATTAACGTAACTCATGCGTGTCTCTACAAAAATCAATTTACACTTGTTGAACCCATAATTACTCAGAATTACAAATTACACCCTTGACATCTTTAAGTTCACAATCTCACCTTACTTTATCAGATTTTACACTTTTTAACCCAAGGTTTTAGAATTTACAAAACGTACCCTAATAAATTAAATACAATTCGAATGGCCCTTTAATTATCCAAAATTACATGTTTAACCCCCACACTTATTTTTATACGTTTAGTACAAGTATTTTACTGTTTACAAAAATAACCCTCAAGTTTCATAATTTACAAAACCAACCCAAAACTTTTGTTTAAAACCGAATAAGTATAATTTAAGTACAAACCCTAAACCTAAGTTTAACCAATCATTAGCTCATCATTACTACTTCATTAATTACCTTTAATGATTACAAGAAAACCCTAATTCATGCAAAACCCTAATCGTTCCTTTTTAATTCTTTCCTTATTTATATTCGATCGAACCATAAAACCCCAAACAAATCACACAAGCTTCGAATTCATAAATATGTATCTTATTCAGGTCTTATAACATGTAATAGCTTCTGGAAAAATCAAATCATGGTCTTAAAAATTATCATAAGCTCATTCGTTATATTTATACGCTTTCTAGGGTTTTAAATCAAATTAATTCCATACGACTTATAAAACATGCATGGCCAATTTTTATGTGTTATATGTGACTTGTAGGACTGAAAGCAACATTAGGAACATACCCTTGATGAGCTTGGATCGTTAGAACAAAAGAGGCACAAAAACTTCACTCTCATGAAACCCTAATGTACCCAAAACTAACTACTGATCAAAACAGTAGCTTAGGACCTTGAACACGATTTTTCTCACCTCCTTTACCTTCAAACTCGTCCAAGAAAAATGGCTTTAAGCTCTGGAAACTGAAAGTCGAATTTTTGAGGGTTTTGGGAGTCGGTTTGGGTTAAATCGACAATTAGGGATTTATGTGAACCGAATAATGTATTTATATAGGCTTTACTATTTTTCTTGTGGGCTTTATAATGTATTGGACTTAAAATAAATGGACTCTAAATAATATAAATTATATTGGGCTTTTATTAATTAAATTCTTTTATAAAACAAATTTAATATATGCGGTTAATTATATAAAATACAAAACGAATTTTATAAAATCATAAACTATAAAAATTACCTTTTAAAAAGTGTTTAATATTTATTTGGATCATGTGTGATATTTCTTAAAAATTTTCTGAATTTACATAGCTTATTTGGTACTCTTTAAATTAATTATTCATACTTTTTGATTATAGGGGTATTTTGGTCTTTTTGTGAATTTTAGAAATTCCAGGTATTACATGCATGATCTGCGCTAGCCTCATTTCTCTGCTCTCAAACGGATTTTGCGCTACATCAGGGGTACTTTGGATTATGGGTTATAGTTGTATTCATATTCTACTACCTCCTTGGTTGCATATTATGATCTTTGATTGGGCTGGTTGCCCAACTACTCGGAGGTCCACTTCTGGCTATTGTGTATTTCTTGGCAACAACTTACTCTCATGATCCTCTAAGCGCCAACCGATACTGTCTCGTTATAGTGCTGAGGCAGAATATCGCGGGGTTGCCAATTCAGTTGCTGAAACGTGTTGGTTGCAGAATCTTCTTCGAGAGCTACATACTCCGGTATCTTCAGCAACACTTGTATACTGCGATAATGTTAGTTTTGTCAACATGTCCTCGAATCTGGTTCAGCATCAACGGACCAAGCATATCGAGATTGATATTCATTTTGTTTGGGATTTGGTGGCTCTGAGGTCAAGTCAGAGTTCTTCATGTACCTTCTCGCTATCGGTTCGGATATCTTCACCAAGGGATTGCCTTCAGCTTTATTTGAAGAATTTCGCTCCACTTTGAGTGTTCGGTGTCCTCCCGCTCCAACTGCGGGGGTGTGTTAGTATTGTATATTTTTTTATGTATGTATATGTAGGCCTGTATCCATGATCGGGCTAAAGCCCAAAATGTCCTAGGGTTTACCTTGTATATGTATGTCCCGGTTATGGGATTGTAAATCAATGAAACACAACTATCTTACAGAGAATACTTTATATTTTAGAAACTGTAAAGATGACTGTCAGTATGTCATTGACTTATACTACCTCATGCAAGGTAGGACAACATCTCCATACTATAACTCTTGCAATAGTATGAGCACATGAGATAAGACACTCATCTTATATTTCAAATCCCTCACTATATGTGAAATTTGAAACAAGCATTCGAAAAGTTTACTCAGATGACTATTCAGTTTTTCTTGTAAAGAAAAGTTGAGAATGTTGGAAACATTAGACTTCAACTTACTAAATTAGTTTCATGCATATCTGTTTTAGTATTTGGATAATTGAGATTGAAAGACAATTTTTACTTTATGAAGAATAAAGATATTTGGTATTTGTTATTCATTCATATAATAATTGTTATCCTATATTTGCATGTTTAATCCTTGAATGATTTTATTGTTCTAAATATGTCCATTGTCGGTTAACAATATAGGAATATTGTTATGTAAGGCAAATGTGAGTGTTGGTTAAATTCTAACGAGAATGTGGATTGTTCCCGCCAAACTCATGTGTATTCACAAGGGATGCATATTGGATACCCCAACTTTTAAACATTTACTTTTGGATCCTTGTCATAAGTAAAATATTGAAAATGGTTTGTTAAAGTCGTCCTTAGACTTGAGATGCAAGCAAGTTCTGTTATGTGTGGATATCACTTTTCTAAGTATAAGCAAAACGCTATCTGAATAAGGTAGTTATAAAAGCTATATTTCGGAGTGATGTGAAGCAGCATCCACAACACTTGTAGTCAATAAAGGATTTGTTACTCCACTTGATATGTGCGAAAGATACCATAGGCCCTCTCCGAATTAATCGGATAATTGTTTGGCCAAACCCAAAGGGTAATGCAAGATGATACTTGATTACATTTGGTATATCTAATTAAATTCTATAACGAGATTCTAAATGGTTAAACTATATGGAATGAGTTAGGATCCATATCCATGGTTTAACGGTATCTATAACAAAGGATGATTAAAAGCAAGATATTAATAACCATGCTACTGAGAAAATTTTATGAAACTATATCTCAGACACTTTTTGTTAAAAAGCGAGTGAGAGCGTTGCTAGGCGTTTTCGTCGTTAGTTTTGTGTGCCCTTCGACACTCTAACTCCCAAGTGGGAGCTGTTGGTTTGTAGGAGTTAAAACCACACGTAAACGACTAGAAGTGTGTGAGCATATGGGGGCACACACGTTAAACACGAGAGTACGCGACGAACGTTTATTATTTGAATACATTATACCCGTTATTCATGAATGATGACCGGATCCACATGCTCGACCCATGGGCTGTTTAAGCTTTCATCTTGGGTCGGTTTGGGATGCCTTGGGCCAAGCCTTGGATCAGTGGGTTTTGGGTGCGGGTTGTGACTTGGTGCGCAAGTCATAAACCCATGTGCATCTAGGGTTTGTTCCCTATATAAACAAACACACCCATGCCATTAATTCTATGCTTACTATCCCTAAAACTCATCCAAGAAATCGTTCCAATATATATTGTGTAATACCCGATCAGATTTCACACAAAATCCGATTAGGGTTTGGTTAATTATTGGTCGATCCCTAAACTTGCTAGATCTCATTCCAAGTTTGTGTTAGGTTTCAGTTTTGATACACTTTCTTTGCTCCCTGTGATCGTGAAGCAAAGTAGTTGACTGGGTTTTTCTGTTCGTTTGTTTTCTCGGACAACAAAGGGTGGATATCGGACAAAGCTTGTCCGATATCGGGTGAAACTAAAAGGAGTTCTCGGACAGTTTTAGTTCTCGGGCATGAAAGATAGAAAAGGTTCTTGGGTTTTTCATGTTCGTGGTATTCAAGTATTCAAGATGTTGATTGGTTTTAAACGTTCTCGACTAGCGTCTAATCGAACGTACTTGGTTTAAGTGTTTGTGTGTGATACTCGTAGAGGTATCTATTTTAGATACTTGGGTTTCTTTGGTTTTCTTGTTCGTTTGATAACGTGCAGTTGACGTCAAATGTTAGTTTTCTATTTACCTTTTATATTTATTGTTTATTATTTACGTGTTAACCTAATTGTATAAACTAGATCTATATTCCGCTGCGTACTCGTTTGCGTTACTTGGCTAACTAGGTTAGAAAATTCCAACAACATTGGGTTTGCAATGAATCAAATTATCTATTATTAGTCTAATTGAACTTGATTCTCCATCAAAACATCACATTTCATTGTTTTCAGTCTCTTGATTTGAGTATCTTTTGCAGTTTTGCCTATCTATTTATCAATAAATATTGGATAATTTTATAGTATGTGTTTAGATAATTAGTTTCATAAGTGTAATGGTTTGTCTTTCGAAAAGTACACGTACGATTTAATATAAATTCTTGCCATGTTTTGCTAAATGAATAAAATCATTTGGAGGTCGGAATTTATATAATATCATCAATTATGTCTTTGCATGTGCTTTTACGATTCACAGTAACTATCGAGATTCTCTACAGGAAGCCCTAAATTCCGTAAGCTAGCTCTTTCTTGTTGCGTAGAATAATTGAAGTCATAGATTCTGATGCAGCATGCATAGGAATTATAAGCTAGCTTGCAGCCCAAGTTTTAGGTAATTAGGAAGTTTTTTATTTAAGTTAACTACCATAAATCAATTAAATTTACAGGACCGACCATATTATCTTCTTTAAATAGGGCATAGTTTTCTTGGCATACCCCAAACCAAACCCTAGTTTTTCAATTTACGGTTACAATTTGGGATGAAGTCGAAACGCAAAGCTGATAGGAAACTCAGAGAAAACAGCAGCAGAAAGAATCAAAGTGTGAGTCCTCAATCATTCATGGTTTTTGAAAGCTTATTATGGACAGCTTTTTCCACAATCCAATAATTAGCTTATTATTAGTTGCTTATGCTTTTCACCTAAACTAGTTGTTTGCAATTTTAGCTTAAGTATGTCACCTAAACTAGCTTTTTTGATCACACAGTCTCTTCATGACTTATCATAATATTTACATTGTTTACTTATAACTTATACATTTTTCGGTTTGTTTTTCTAGCTCGTTTGTTTTCATCTTAACCAATCGTTTTCAAAAAACATACTTTTGCATGTTCAATGTTGATTTTTGAGACCTTTATATACAAGCACCAATGGTTTTTAAAAAATATACTTTTTTTCTTCATACATATATATACATTAAGGTGAGATTATATTATGTGTGAAATTTCACATTAAAACACAAATTTCGAGTGCCGAAATTACATTCTTGTGGAAAGAATTTATCCCAGACTTTGTAATTCAATTTATCTGCATTTGATATTATAGGCTTCAGCTCCTAGCCCTCGGGATGATGACAATTCTAATGATGATGCTATTGGCCAGTCAAGTCACACGTTTCCACAATACAGTTTAATCCTCGACAGGACACTACCACTCTCTGGGAGCATTGATCCACCGCGGCCCAAATGTTTAAAAATCCAAGATGGAATGGTTCTCTTGAAGAATCTGATTAGCATCGATGATCAGGTATGTTAAGTTAGTTGTGACATGTTTTTCGATAATTTATTCATAAGATCCAGGCATTTTATCCGAGAACTTCTTTCACTGCGCGCGGAGATAAGAATGTTGCTTCACTTATCCGTTTTTATAAGATCGTGCCACATATCTGTTTCATTGAAAAAAATATAGTTGACACTTTATTGCGTGTTGTATTTGGTTCAAAAAGCAATCATTTAGAAGAAATTTAAGAAAATTTGCCGATCATTTTCCAAGAATAACCTGTGGTTGAGATCTGCAAACCAAAATACTTGGCTAATCAATCCACAAAACGACATAAGATCCTACTTGATAATCATATCTTCATTAAGTAAATGATGCAAATAGATCAAAACGGGTAACTTTTTTAGTCTGGGTCAAACGGCCCAAAACATTTTCTGTCTAGAATTTTTAGTTCTGCAATTTTATTTTCCAGTCATAACCTTTAGAACATTTTATGCATTAATTAAACACTATGGGCACATTTTGCTCGTTTGACCCGTTAAATATAAAGCATCACCTATGGTTTTGCCTTTTTTCAAGAAAAAAGCCAACTTATATCGTTTTTCTCTGTGTATATTACAAGTACGCATGCTCTTTATTTTGCTTACATGTTTGATAAAATCTAACATAATACATACAGGTTAAAATAGTGAATACATGTCAAGAATTTGGCAAGGGTCCTGTGGGATTTTACCAAGCCGGGGGGAAAAAGTTACGTATGATGTGCTTTGGTCGAAATTGGAACCCAAATAAAAAGTATGATGGTTCTGAAGCACCACCAATTCCCGATCAGTTACTTTCATTCGCTGAAACTGCACTTCAAAAAGCTCAAGAAAAAGATCCGGAAATTCCCTCAATGCAGCCAGACATTTGCATCGTCAATTTCTATGAGACAAATGATCGGCTTGGTCTTCATCAGGTTTGTTTTTTACCTTACTTTCGCAAGTTTTTTTTTTTTTTTTTAATGTCCGGTCATCATTTGGTACTAACAAGAAAATGTTTTATCATTCATGTAGAAATGTCCAAACGCGTAGTGTAATTTTTTTAATTATAATCGTACAAATGTTATTTGTATAAGAATTTTTGTAATTATATTAAACGTTATTTGTATAAGAATAATTTTTGTTTTCAATGTGGGTCATACAGATGGTCTGGGTGAGGCTAGTATGTTTCTTGAGATAATCTGATAATTTTTCCTTCAATGTGGATCAAACCGTCAAACTTATTTTATGTGCATACACAATGCACAATGAATAGACTCTCTGACCCATTATAATATGTATTATGTATAATTTACGTTTATATATATATATATTTTAATGCAGGACCGCGATGAGAGTTCAGATAGTTTGGACAAAGGATTGCCCGTGGTTTCCATCTCTATTGGTGACTCTGCCCAATTCTTGTATAAAGAAGATGCGAGGAAAGCAAATAAGTTTATTGGATTAAATTCAGGAGATGTATTGATATTCGGAGGAGAGTCTAGGCATATTTATCATGAAGTGACGGAAATTCACGCGAATTCAGCTCCTCATTCGTTGCTAGAAAAAAGCATGTTGAGACCCGGCCGTCTCAACCTTACATTCAGACAATACTGAGCCCAGGCCTCCTATGCCTATTTGTTTGAAGTCTCAAAACATGCTAGTTGGTTAAACGTATAAAGAATCCATCTATTCCCACGAAAATATAATTATAGAAAATGTTTATTTTATGTTAAAGTCAAGATTTGGTCATGATTTTTTTATTTTAAGGTCTTTATTGTAGGACTAAATATTATTCTCTTTTGTATTAACACCAATTATAGTGCATTTGCACGCACGAGTTTTTATTTTTTATATATTATTATTATTATTATTATTTCAAGTTACGTACATAGATTGAAATACAAACAAATTAACGTATAGTTTTTCATGGTATACATATCCTCGGGTTTTTCCTAATGGTTATGATCCGAAATAACATACTCAACTAGAAGGTAAACCACATCGGTTGATGCACTAGCTTTTAATCAGTAAAAGTAACCCTATTTCACTATTGTGACGGCGTTAGTTAACTCTAGTCCCATTATTCGATAAAATTGGTTACACTCAATGCTTTTATTGTCGTTGTCAAGGCCACTGGGAAACTGAACTTGATTCGACAATATTGGTTACACTCGATGCTCTCATTGTTGTTGTCAAGGCTATTGGGAAACTAAACTTAATGTCGTCATCAACGTCACAGTAACAATAGTAAAATACACGGTGCATGTCACTAAAATTATTGAACCTACAAATAATGAAACTTCAATTACTTAAATAGTCTGACCTTCACATTTTTACACATATAAATAAATATAGACTTGAACTTCACTCTAATAACTTGTAAATACGCAAATATTGTGGATTAAACAAATTATTGAACTTAAATAATAAATTTGTAAATCACAAAAATATAAAATTTAAAAGTAAATCACTAAAATCAGGTAAGAAAAAGGCCCGTTTGGTTTTGGATTTGAATTTGTATTTAGATTTAGATTTAGATTTGGATTTGAATTTTGTATAAGTTTTGAATTAAATAAGCCAATAAGGTGAGAGAAAAATAAATGATTGATATATTATTTTATAAACAAACTAAATGATTGATATTATTATTTAAAAAGGTTATAAATAAAATAAAATAAATTGTCATAGGATTTGAATCCTCTAATGTTCTCTTAAACATGACTAGTCATGTTAGATTAATATACACCATTAGATATAATTAATGACTAAGATTAAAAGTTAGTGTTTCTCTCTCTTTTTTATTAATATAATAAATTACTTTTCACAATTGAGAGTAGTACCGGGTGGGTGACCTACCGGGAAGTCCTCACTAAAGGACCATAAGCTCCGCTGATACTTAGGCAATGAAGAGGAGAGTCTGTAAGCCATTAGGCTGCGAGGTTGAATCAAGCCAGCCCAGGTTTTCATCCGACCGTTACTCGGTGATAATAATCGTGTGGGCTGATGCGGTTTCGGGGACGCCGCCAATAATCCCCACTCGCCAGGCGTGGACCCGGTTCGAACAACATAGTGCGGGTATGTGGTGGATGAGGGTCTACCGTGTGGTAGGTGTGACTCTTGCCCAAAAAATGAAAGTCACCGTTCAAAAAAAAAAAAAAACTTAAACCTAAAAACACTTGTCATCATCCCGACGAGTTGTAAAATATGTGGGTCCCTGTCTGCAAACATCAAGATGATGACAAGTGATTTTAAGTCTAACTTTAGGCCTAAAGTTAGGTCCATGTATAATTTCTCTTTACTTTATTTCTATTATTTTATTTAACCAATTTATAACCTTTTTTTGAAGGTAAATAATAAAGAGGCCTAATGGAGGCCTAAAAAGAGACATAAATTTTGGTGTCATCCTCTAGTTGATGACATAAGAGGGACCCACTTTTAATATCACCAATCAGATGATGACAACTTAGTTTAGGTCTCTTTTTAGGCATAACATTAGAGTGTTGATTTGTACACTCATTTTTTTTATTCGTACACTTCAGTGTACAAACTGGAGATGCAGCATATAACAACTGTACAACTCTGTATAGCATAAAGTGGAGTGTACGAATCAAAAAAATGAGTGTACGAATCATTAGCCATAACATTAGGTTCATATATCATTGCTCTTTTTTTTATCCTCCTTTTTTACATCAGGAAATGAAACCAACATGAAATGAATATGCATAATCGTTAAGTACTTGAACTCCAAAAGCAAAATAGTAGTATTTAAATGTTAAATGCTAATCATCGACA
Source organism: Chrysanthemum makinoi (assembly GCA_910596185.1). Lineage (NCBI taxonomy): Eukaryota > Viridiplantae > Streptophyta > Magnoliopsida > Asterales > Asteraceae > Chrysanthemum > Chrysanthemum makinoi. Next base: position 350,580,383 of record OU343224.1, on the reverse strand, counting down.
AGTTGTAATTCAAGCCCAATAAAAACAATTATAAACAACAAAAATAGTGAGTCCATTATTCCGTCGATGTGTCGTGGTTTACTAAAATCACTTGGCTTGTCCCCAGTGCGAATTTAACAATTGACTTTCGCTCTCCATGACCTACAAAATCCACATTAAATAATCCAAGTTATTTACAAAAGAATAGTAACAAAAAAGAAAACCAAAAGTATCATATCTTCTATTTTAGAGATAACTTACGAAATCACTATATGAAAGATTTGAAGCTTGCGATAAATGAAATGAACCATTATGATGGAGCTCATATCAAATAAAATGATGAACTAAATAAGAAACAATCACCTACATGGGCAATATAAAAGTATATGACACATACGTGATCATATAGTTCATTGTTGTCAACTGGACGGTAACAAGAATTGGTATTATTCATAATGCCTTGAGGATGACAATTGAAATATCCTTTAACTTTTTCAAATATCACATTTGCAACCGAGTCCAATTCATCTTTGTTATGTAACTGCCAAATCAAAAGAAAAAATGTCTAGGAAATTTATTGACAATATAAGTTAAAATATGATAAACTTATGACAATGAGAGGGTAAAAGAATGTACCTGAGATGCCATCACTTTATCTTTACTTTGTATTTTTTTCCCTTTTGGTTGCGTCTCTACCCAACTTTTAATCTTTGGTCTACCTTTTTTACCCACTTTCTTTTTGAAACCTTTTACACCAACTGGTAGTACATCATTGCCATTGCTATCTTTATTTTTTTGATAAAGACTCCTTAACTTTAGAATCATCTCCATCACCTTTGTTTTGAGTTAAGCAAATACTTTCAACTTGTGTGGTTAGTTCACCAATTAGTCTTTCTACAAGTTCACATGCCTCCGGATTCACATGCTCTAGAAGCTAACTTAACTAATTTGGGGCATAAAGATATGTACCTTTGTGTAGCACTCACATTTGCATATAGATGTACATCTCTTCCAAGAGAATCTTGAATACTTTCCTTTTTGGCTTCTCTAGTCCATCTCTTTATGATGTATTGGTCTGGAAGTAATTTCACATCCATAACATCAAGAACCTTCAAAGCATTAGAGCACAAATATCCACACGTCTCAAACTTTTTACAGCTACAAAAAACAGAATTTTCCAAATGGTTTCTTGTGATTGTGTATTCTCCACATTGGTTGAACATCGTAACCACATAAGTATAGAGTGGGTGGTTTTCCTTACGATCTTTTATTGTAGCCTATAAGGACCAATCAAACTCTTCTTGAAATAAATCAAATATAGAAGGAGTATAAATCTGAGCCACTTGTTGTAACAATGGTGACTTATGCATTCATACTCTTGATATCTTTTTTCTTGAATCAAACTCGGCTTTCAACTCGTTATAACGCTTATCTTCTATCACCCTATCGAAATGCTTAAAGAATTGTAAAATACACAAGTCTGATTTCAAGTAATCCTTCAAGTCGCCATTCAAACTTTCACTAAGTTATGTACTCCGCATTCCCAATGTGTACACTGATTTCATATAACATTTAGCCCATTTTTCTTTCTTTTCATACATTTCATTCAACCAACGATTTTTCTTGACATTATAGTAATCAATTATTGTTTCCCATGCTTCTTCAAACTTTTCTTCATCTTCATATTCATACATGCACCTTTTAAAATCTCTCAAAAGACTACAATTATCTCTTACAATATTCACCGCATTCTTTATGGCATTTTGCATTATGTGCCAAGTACAAAGTCCATGGTGTACATTTGGCATAACTTTATGCAATGCATTTGCCATTGCATGATCTTGATCAGTGAAAATAGTCATTGGTTTTTTCTCGTTGTGCGCCTCTAAGAATGTTTTAAATAACCACTCAAAAGATTCTATAGTTTCATCATAAAGTAGTGAAGCCCCAAATACTACAATTCCTCTATGATGATTAAAGCCGATGAATATACCAAGAGGTCGACATTCTTTTTTTGTGCTACAGGTAGTATCAAATTTCACTACATCACCAAAATAACTATAATCCATTATCATTCTTGCATCAGCCCAAAAAATATTTGTTATTTGTTCCTCTTCATCTAATTGGATAGCGTGATAAAATGATGGATTATGTAAAGTTTGTTCTTGAAAGTACCTTAATAAACTCCCAGCTTCACCATACTTTAACTCGCGTTGTCGTCTTCTTCGAAGATAGTTCTTTTGATCTGTTAAAGTGTAACTGACGGTCTCTTTTCCTCCACCACGACGACTCATCAATTAATAAGATGCTTTCGTCTTAGTTCCAGAATCGTCGGCTAAATCTATCTCCATTGCTTGAACTTCTTATATTTTTCTTTGTGATGACATCATGTGCACAGTTTCTGGGATATGAAGCAAATGATTATGTTCAGGTACAAAATCATGTACCATATACTTCTTAACCTTTTTATTGAATAAAATTCCCATTCGGCATAGGCAATTTGTCCTAGTCTCTGCTCGAGGACATTTAGTTAAAATATCTCTTTTATCATTTCTTCGAATACCTTCTTTATTACATACAAATCTCATGGATGATAAGTTCCATCATTTTTATTCTTATTGAACCAATGCCTGCGAAAGTCAAAACCCATTCGCGCACCATAGTTTATCCAAAAGTGCCACGCATCATCAACCGTATCAAACTCCATACCCATATAAGGCTCACATTCTGTAGCAACCCGTAACTTTTCATAAGGTAAAATGACTATTTTACCCTTTGACTTTTTAAAGTTGACCTTTGACTTTGACTTTTGACTATTTGACTTTTACTATTCATCCCGTAAAAATTTTTATTTTTATTTTACCATAATGACAAGATAAATAAAACTCGACAAGTCGTCCTGACGACGTACGTTGAATCCATACAAAACCGATTTCACATAACCGTGTCCGAGAATTACTTTTAGGTTTAAACGTCATTCAGACATCCCGATATGTCCATAAAACACTATAAACATTAGAAATATGTATTTCTACAATTTTACGACAATTCCACAAGTTTTGGAATTTTACGTTTTCAGTTCGCGTTTTCGCGAAATACGCGTTTTTGACCCGCGTTTCCAGCTTTAAACAGCGTTTAAGCAACCCGATGGAACTTACCACTCATTTTATATTTTATTATGGAGTATAATGATAAGTTTAATCATTTCTACAAGTTTCATATTTTTAGGATACCCGATTTTAAGTTTCGTGACTTAACGGCTTACAGTTAGCGATTTTCGGGACTAAAACGACTCCGTAAAAGCAAGATAATGCAAGTTTATCCATCTAGTCATCCCTTATCCCATTAGAATGTGTATATGAGCCATTTTTGTGTGTTGACCAAGTCAAAGAAGCTTACATAGGAAGCTTACACTTTTGCAAGAAACTTACTAACTAAGTCTTCATAAATATCCTAATCTTGCACCTCCTCAAGACACCTTCCTAGCACCTCGTCATTTTAGTATAAATAGGAACTCATACCCTCCCTTCTCTTCTTCATTTCCAACACTCCATAACACATACATAACACATTCATTTTGCTAGTTTCTTCAAGAGTTATAACTAGGAAGTTCATGTAACAAGTTTGCTACATCAAATCTCTAGCAAGTATAAGTGATCTTCTTGAGTTTCAATCTACTCAAGTCACTTATAACTTCATTACCAATCCTTCAAAATTACAAGAAGTATAGAAGGGTGCCAAGGTGTGAAAAGTTTGTTCAATCAAGTCATAATCCTTACTAGTTACTCCTTTCTTTAGAAAGCCAAAAGTTGTAAGCAACTAATCACCACAATCACTCCATTATCTTATGTTTATTATTCCTAATCTTGTCAAATACATGCTATATATATGGTTACTATGTTGATTCATGATGTACATATACTCAAACATATGTTTTAATTCACATATTGTCATAAAATTAACAAACTAGTAAACTAGTCATATTCTACATATTTGAAGCCATTTAAAATAGCTACATATGGACTTGGAAACTTACATATTACTGTGGACAAAATAAAAAGGTAAACATAACAACTTGAATCACCCGAAACGGACAAACGAGTCAAAAGTTATGGTAAAAAGAAGTTAACAAACTCTAGAAATGACCATTTTCATTACTGTTGAATCTGTTTTAAAATAACTAGTACTTCTGGTCTGAATCATCAAAACCTTAAAGCATGAAAGTTGTCCGGAACGATGTTTTACGTCTACCGCGAGGGAACTCGGACTAAAAAGACCAAATGATATCATTTACTGCTTAATATTTGTAAATCAGTTTTTATCGGCAAAAGTGAATTTTTATAAGTTAAAAATATAAAAACCAGGTCATTTTCATAACTAGTTACATTTTGAATTTTTACTAAAATTTCATTCTTGACTATATTAAATAAATTGTGATCACTAGTAAACAATGATAACTTGTAAATACTAGATGTTTATTAAAACATAATAAAACTTTATAATATAATCATCCCCACTCAAAATATATATTTTATCTACTAAGTGCTACAATACTAGGGAGCTTCATGTGAGGGGTTTCATTTGGGTAAAACGTATCGACGAGTTGCTGGATTTATGATTTAAAGTGTCCTAGCTCTTCGAACGTTTACTACATGACCCTGAATTACGATGGCCCGAACGGTAGTACGATATCTATAAACTAAATACATTTTCACATATTAAAAATGTTACTATAAACATCAAACTATAAATGACTACATCATGATCAACATAGAGACATATATAGGATGGTTTATGTTTTCCTAAAATATTATTCCAAACCTAAGTCGCAACATTCCATTTTTAGGTTGCACATAGAAGTTTTCCGATTTATCCATCACATCCGTTAAAGTACTTAACATCATTAAACTCTAGGTGAGTTCATAGCCCCATTTTCTATCATTCAATTGTTTTACAAACCCTTGGGGGAGATACATGCTTTATTTTAAATCGAACACATTACTTTCAAACTATATGTTTATCTGAATGTATTATTTGCACTAAGTACCACTATTGCCAATCTTAAGTCCCTATTATCATGAACCATTAATCACGAGTGAAGTGAACGGGAATAATGTGGATAGATCTATCGAGATTGACGAATCCCGTTTGTTTGACCAAGTCCGGTAAACAAACGCACTATATTTGAAGATCCATAGGTTAATTGACAAATTACCTATTAGGGCAACTGTTACTATTATATCAATTTCTATTGACAAGTTGTTAACGTTTAGGTGTCATGAGCTTAGTGCAATAATTTTGATATGTGCAAAAACACATATCATTTCTTTATCAAATCAGACCCAAAATAACCAAGAAAGAGCCGTTTATTGCTAATATTTGCTGTTTTCTTGAGTTTATGCATGTGCAGGTACGGATATGTCAAAACACACAAAAGATAACCAAATCTGACAAAAAACCCGAGCACGAGAGAGAAAGAGTGCTAAAGCTGAGCCGGAAGGTCAGAATTAAGCATCAGTGAAGATTTTTATGCTCAGAGGATGATGTTTGAAAGATACAATCAAGTTTGCAGAATTGTCAGAAATAGTCCCTGAACTTTCGTTATTGGCGAATATACCCTCAAGTTTCAAAAATGGCAAGAATGGCCCTTGGATTATTTGTAGATTGGCAAAGATAGTCCTTGATCACATTTTCAGATTTACAAGTTTGGTCCCTGGATTTTCAGCATATACACTTTTGGTCCTTATATTACTACTTGGGTCCTAAACTAATCCTAGTCCAATCCTTATTACACCTTTGGCCCAAAACATAAATCAAAAGCCCAAGTCCACTCCCCCAACCCGGTTCAAATAACCAACCCGGTTACCACTATACCCGTATACCCATTTGGACCCAGGTCAACATCCACCTAAAACCCGGTCAAAACATAATTGAAATATATTAAAAAAACCCAAAAAATCCCACGCGCCAAAAACACCCCCAATTCCCAAACCCAGAAGAACCCTAATCTACCCCTTAGTCAATTAGTCAAAATCATTACAATTGGAGGGCAAATCCGTACTTATACCTGACATGCCTGACACATGTGACTGCCAGGTCACCAATCCGTGTGTCACATTCCAAATACTGCTCTCTGATTGGAGGAAAGGGCGTGGCATGTGCAATCCAAAGGCTGAGATTGCTGGGATGAGGTGGAGATTGATCCAAGGGCTACCAAAGCACTCAAAGAAGCACATATGATGACATTCCAGATCCTTCCATGAGCTAGGCTCGCCTATATAAGGCACCTTTATTTCACACTTGTAACTGATTGTGCAAAAGATTGCACTACCAGGCTTCGATGAGGATCAAAGTAATGAGGGGTGTGTGTTCCAGCCAAGGCTTGCACGTAACACGAGAATAAGAAATACTAAGACACTACGTTAAGTGATTGCGGGGGTAGGACCTGCGAACCACCTCCGGCGTGAGAGTAAGTATGAGTTATGGTTGTATAAGTGTGTGAAGGTAAAGAGATGAGTGTGAAATGAGCATACCATAAACCATCGTCCGTCTAACCTATTTATAGTGGAAGAAATACGGTTAGAGGCACTCTTGCATGAATATCGGAGATCATGGGGGCGTCCCATGATTGTGGGTAACCGCTAGGGGTTAGTGACCCACGTTCTCGGACTTGGCGGGGAAGCCAAGAGAGAGGGAGATCGTGGGTTTGACTAAGTCGAGGTTCCTTATCCATTGTTCCTTCGTCGACCATACCCGAAGGGCTTAAGGCTTCGAGTGGCAAAATCCCCTTAGGTAACCTTCGTACCAACGAATGGTTTGGCGCTATGGATATTTGAATCCTAACTTGGGCCTTCGAATGGAAGGGCTTCGACACGTCTCGGAGGAATGTCCTTCGAGCTACTCGGAGGGTACATCATCAAGCCCCGGTCGAAAGTGATGCATATGAGCGAGGAGGCATTGCTTTCGACTTCATGCTTCGAAAAACACCATCACGCTGCTAAATATGCTAGTTGGGAGAGAACTACGCAACTAACCAAGCGCATTCAATGCTAATTAAATCATCCAGCTACCGCTACTGGTGATCACTTATCCCCATGTAACCCGGAGACCAAAAGTCTTTATTTAAAATTTAAAAAGTGATTTGGCTTGAATAAGAGTAATCTAGATGGACACATGTGTGAATTAGGAGGCGGTAAAAGAGGTATTTAAGGGGAATATGATGAAACCCTAAAATACTTTTACTCTCTCCGTCTTTGTTTACACGATAAACTTTCAAGCGCTCCATCTTCGAAAACCAAGGTAAACACTTTTCTCCTCTTGTAGATTGTTTCAAAAATAGGAACATGGATTCTAAGTTTATTATAAAACAACAAAAGTGCACTTTATCGGCTAAAGATTTGCATGATCATTTAGCCGATTATCCTATTCCAATAGAACATAAAGTGATGTTACCCAAACCCACTCGGGTATCTTTGATGCCCTCCGGGTTTCGTAGGGTTGTAAACCCATGCATTTAGTCACTCAAACCTTAGGATTCCGCTGCACCCATTGATTTTGGAATTTATGCAGTACTATAAAGTTCATATCTCTAGATTCAATCCTTTTGGGTTTGCCAAATTGACTACATTCATAGTGATGTGCAAAGCCTACGGATATGAACCAACCTTGACAGTTTTAAGAGGATTCTTGAACTTGTACCCCGGGGGAAATTGGTTGACACTAGCAAAAGACACGAGTCAGATGTACCCAATCTGTTTGAGAAAGTATACACAAACATATCGGGTTGGAAGGGTACCTTTTTCTACGTGCAAGACACTATTGTTCCCCTACATATTCAGAGGCTGCTGAACAAGGAGAATAGGTATAATGCTAAGCGGTATAATGACCCCTACCCTACGAGGTTGAGGTGATCCTTGTTACTGCGTTTGGCAAAGTACCTGTGGATGTGCAAGTATTCCCTGAAGCCATCTTATACATGGTGGGATTGCTCGAGTTGGGAGGGGTCTCCCAAGAAGCCTATGATCATATACCAACGACAAAGTATGTTTATCCACTTTTATTTAAATAGGACCAATGTAGCACTGATATTTATTTCTTTTTGCTTCTATTTTGCGAGAGATGTCGTTCGAAACTTCATGTTCCAATAATTTGATGAAGATTTAAGTTTCATGCCTGCGGAGAAAGCTGAGGAGTCTTATGGTGTTGGCTCCCCTTCAACATCTGTGAATAACAATGAGGTAAGCATTCGAAGCGAGCCTATTTCATCACACCCCACAATCTGCTATGGAGGACACATCCCAACGGTGGAGAACATTCTGACTCGGACGATCCTGCGGATGAGGATGTCCTCGTCGTTGGTTCAACAGGAATAGCTGATAGGCTAAAGAGTAGGAAAGGGACGGCGGCCAAGGCTGTGAAATCCACCAACAAAGGAAGAATCCCTGCCTACCTCACGGGAGTAGAGTTGTGAAGCATAAAAGTACCGAGAAAGCTTATCAAGTGCGCCTTGAATTGCCCGATGAATCCATTGAGGTTCATGGTAAGTATTTTTGTCTTATGAGACATTGTGAAGGTAAAAATATAACTGTTATGCTAACCCGTGTATATTTTGTTGCTCGTAGGTCTTCCAGAGACGAAGGAGCTTCCAAATGCCTTAGCTTGTCATCGGATTGTTGACCATGTGACCCCTCCACGATGGAAGAGTATGCTAGAGAACATGTCCATTGAGAAGTTCTGTAACATGCATGATAATGGGGTTGCGAGGCGGTGTGATGGATAATCACTTGAATGCCAAGACGGGAGTTGCTCGAGAACCGTGGCCAAGGTGAAAGCAAAGTGTGGCGAGATTGAGGGGCGTTGAGAAGAACCCGTCGTCCAAGACCTTCGAGAAAAGATAGCTCGTTGACCGTGGGCGTGGCAATCTCAAACTGGAAGAAGCCAAGGTTATTACTCTCCGGTCGAGAATCTTTCGAGGCAAAGTGCGTTAGGTTGGAAAGTGAGAAGGTTAGGCTTGGAGAGGTAGAGGTAAAGTTGAGGGAGGAGATCGATGGCCTGCAAATGAGGTATAAGATCTTTGCGAAATATCGTCCGAAGTTGTTTCAAAGGTGGTGCCTTACATAGCTATGGAACTCTACCACAGTGACGAGTTGGGAGCTCAGATGTGGAAGGTCATCAAGTCACCCTATTTCATGGGCGGTGTTTGGCTCTGGAGGCCGCCAAAGCGGGTAAGCTTGTGGACCTCTCCAAGATTGAATGCTACCGTCCCACGAGGCTGAATATGATGAGGTAGGAAATGCATTTGCAACTGCAGAGTACTCCTTCCTTCTTTGAGGCAACCAAAGATCCATTGGCACCCCTCGAAGATCTCCTGTCTAAGAAACCTCGGAAACTTAAACCTACCACTCCAACCAAGAAGACCATGTCTACTAAGCCGTCTCGGTGCAACCCTCCTCCACTCCTTCTCAGAAGAACAAGAATGAAGGCGATCTGTTAGCATAACTTGGTTCCAAAGGGTGGCATGTACCCTTAAGACAATTTATTTTATGTGACAATGTGTGTCTTGTTTCCCAAACAATTTAAATGCTTGTGATGTATGGCCATGGGCCAAGAACAATTTGTGAGAGTCTAGGCTCCTCATGTAGGTATAAGGGCGGTAGCCCATATTTTGAATGCAATAGTGTAGAGGACATACCTCTACATACTTAGCTTAAGTTTGTTATGTAAACTTCTCTTACGCCCTTTTTGCAACGCTTAAATTTTACAACCTAAGGTTCAACAACCTCATTGTGTGTAAATTACAACACCAAGAATATAATGGCCAACTTGACCATTGGCAGAGGGTCGCGACCCACTCTATCTCAAATCCTTTACATAGCATGGCTTTGTTAAAAAAATTTTTTTACAAGCGCCAAAATCTACTAGGAGAGTTAATGTGAATGTTTAAGTTGGCTTTGGATAAGGCATATGTTACACCTCAAGCCATTCGACATTGAAACTCATTAACGACTTGGTTGAACAAATCTTTGTGTTTAAGAAACGAAGCAAGAGATTTGTGGGAAATGTCTTATTTATCATTGAATTGGTAGGGAGGATTACATCATTCTTGAAATGAAAACTAAGACAACTACCAATAATGTGTGCTTTCCCTTGAGAAGCTTTTGATTACAAGAAAAAAGTTAAAGTACTTCTTAAACATAGAACTTTCGAAGGTTCGTACCATTCCATGTCCCTTCGATGGGTTCTCCGAGAAGAGTGGCCAGTTTGTATGCTCCATTGTCGTAGGCCTCGGCTACCATGTAGGGTCCTTCCCAAGTTGGTCCCAGTTTTCCACGATACTCGCTTTGCTTGCCTTTGTTGGCGCGATACATATTCTCCGGGATTGAAAGTGGAAGGTCTGACCCTTTTGTTATAGTAGCCTTCGATCTTATGTTTGTGTATTGCTTCTCGGATGGAGGCTATTTCTCTTCTTTCTTCTAGGAGATCAAGGTTTTCCCTGATCCTATCATCATTTTGGGAGGCATCATACGTTGCCACACGCTCCGTGTGTACAATTAGTTCGAAGGGATCACCGCTTTTGTTCCGTATGTTAGGAATGAAGGGAGTTTCTCCATTGCTTGACTTAGGATGTGTCCGGTGAGCCCATAAGACTTGAGGGAGTTCGTCCACCCATCCATGATGAGTTCGACCTAGCCTTTTCTCGATCCGTTTGACGATTTCTCTGTTTGTAACCTCCACTTGTCCATTACCTTGCGGGTGATAGGCGGATGTCGGGATTGCTTTATGTTGAGCCCTTGACGAAGTCATAGAAGACTCCTTGGTATGGCTGTTTCCCGTTGTCGAGATATGATGATGTGGGGAACTCTGAATCTGCACACAATGTGTTCCCATACAAACTTCTCGATCTGTCTTCCTGTCACCGAGGCTAGGGGTTTTGCTTCCACCCACTTGGTGAAGTAGTCGATCGCTACTAGCAAGAACTTGACTCCTCCGGGAGCTATAGGCATAGGCCCTACAATATCGATGCCCCACTGGGAGAAGGGCCACGCGGATGTCACACTTGTCATATCTTGCTTCGGCATTTTTGGAACGTTTGAGTGTATCTGACAAGCTTCACACTTGAGGATGATTTCGGCTGCGTCCCTGTGCACGGGAGTAGTTTCCAAACGAGATCGTGTGGTGAAGGTTGAGGTTGTTATGGGGGCGAGGTTATCGGTGTTAGTTGTGGTGAGTGGGATCAGAGTAGAAACACGGGTGGAGTGAATCTTCTCTTCCGGTTCCATGCGGAAAAGTAGCGTAGTTGGTTAAGGTATTAGGACTGGGTGATTACGGGACTAATAGTTGTGGTCCCACGGATGGCGCCACTGATTGTGCAAAAGATTGCACTACCAGGATTCGATGAGGATCAAAGTAATGAGGGGTGTGTGTTCCAGCCAAGGCTTGCCTGTAACCTGAGAATAAGAAATACTAAGACACTACGTTAAGTGATTCTTGCAGGGGTAGGATGTCACAATTCTCAATTTCTGGCCATTTCTCAATTTACTAATCATCGGTTACTATTTATCATTTATTGTAAACTAGGTTTACGAGTGTCAATTCGCGTAACCTTAGGGGTTTAGCTGCGAATTCATAAACAATCATCAAGGACATTTCATATAGACTAGAGTTAGTCTACATGTTGCTAGTATCATCATATTTATTTTAGGTCATGCATGTGTTTTGCATTTCCATTTGTTTATATTCATTAAATTAATAAACACTTTACACAAATATTATGCATGCACAATATACCCAATACTCCGATAGACTTATGTCTATTTTGATAAGTTTTAACATTTTTATAAGTTTTAAATTTTTACATTACCCGATATTACGTTCTTGTAATTTTAAAACTCTACGTTTTCAATTATCGGGATCAAACTACACATTATACCTTTAAATTATCTACTAACTAGTACCTAAAGTCTTCATTTATTGTTTTTCTCTGAACTCCATACCACCCTCATTTCTTTTTCTTAATTTGACCAAAATCCAATAAATGCACAAACTTACTCCTTTATTTAATATATATGTTTAGATATTTTTACTAGATAAGCACATAAACTAGCACAAGATATTTTGGACAAGAAAAAAACACACACAAACTTTTTCTCTCCATACATATTCGGCTAAGGTGGGAAAACAAAGAAGAATTTGGGTTTTTGCTAGTTCAAGTGCTCATTTGGGTGCAATAATTAGTCATTTGGTGTTTTGGAGTATTAAGTTGGGGTTCTTCATTTAATAATCCATCACCTACAAGTAAGACTCAAAAACTATCTATACATCTACCTATGTATTTTATACATTACATATGCTTATTAATGCATTAATCATGTTACAAGTGTTTAGTATAATCATTACATATAATATCACCCTATGTACATGTTTGTGAATTTTATGATGAAAACAAGTAAGCAAGTGATTAATAAGTGATTTATATTTATTTCTATACATTATTAATTATTTCTTCAAGTTATGAAATTTTATTATGTTGTTATTACTATTAAGGAGTTAAAAAAAAATGTTGTTGAAGAAATTGGTGGAAGGGATTAGGCTATTTTTGGAGTTGATTTGGAAGTGATTTGATTATTTGGAAGTGTTAGGAATTAAGTTTGAAACAATTTATTTAAGGGCTGTTCTTATTTAGCTTTTACAGAAAGATTAGTTACTATTATTCAGGATTTAGTTAAAGAAACAGAAAATAGATTTTAAAACGAAAACGTGGTCGCTTGAGCGGATAAAACGGACTTATAACGAATAAGTTACGAGGTTTTAAAGATTTAATAACGAAAAGTATTTTCTGAAAATTAGTTGCTGTCAGGATATTTACACAAAGTAAAACCAACTTTAAAAGTTAAACCGAGTCTCGAGACCTTAAAGATGGTAGTATACATAAATACCTTCGCGGACATAGGTAGAACCTTGAAAACGGAACTATAACGAAGAAGTTATGGCTCGTAGAAGTTTTGGACGAAATAAATGATTTTGACAGCTTTTGGTACTATATGTATTGTCGAAATATTACCCGTTTCTAGTCCGAGACAGTAAAAACTTATAAAGTACTTTATGTAGATCATGTTATAAACTAACAAACAAGCTTCCTCGAGAGTCACAACTCTCAAAACGAAGAAATTATGGTCAGCCGTAGTAATGCTGAAAATTTATATATTTTTACTATTCATAACTTTTTATTAAAAGTCATGGAAACATAAAAGTCATATTTGAGAGTCTTAACGATCGATTAAGGCGAAACGTACTAAATAAATGAAGTAGCAGTTTATATATATATTTTGGTCGAGTCGGAAAATTTTCAAAATATATATTACCGAAACATACATATTGTAGTTACGATGCATACTTGCATAAAGTCCAAAAATGTTATATATTTTTTTTTACTATCACTAAGAAATAACAAGTAACGTTATTTTTATAACTAAACTCACAAACAAACATGTAAGGGTGATATAACTTTTATATAATGCATACATGACATTATTGTATTACCTTAAACACATTATTACTTTAGGTTGCGGCTAGGGTATCGCACATCGTTTTCCGTGCACACTTGTATCTTATTACTTATTGCTTCAGGTGAGTAATCACATCCCCTTTTTACCGTTTTACTATATTTTTGGGGCTGAATGCATGAACTATACTTGAATTAAATTGATTCTTACTTTGTGAACTCTTTTGACTAGAACTTGTGAACTCGAATCAAATCCTTGAACTAAATTACGAAATTACGACTTATTTGAACTTATTGAACCGTACGTGTTATGACCTTGTCCTAAAGTCTCCCATGTTCGAAGCATCACTATAAAGTCTCCCATGTTCGGAGCATCACTATAAAGTCTCCCATGTTGAACATCAACTTAAAGCCTCCCGGTCGAGCAAAATGTCTCCCTATGGGAACGGGCATTTTCAATTTAAGTCTCCCTGTTCGGAGCGAAAGCAAAGTCTCCCATGTACGGAGCATCTCTAAATTATTATATACTTGGTACTATATTGTGAACTATTATGACTACTTACACTTGACTACTTGACACACTATATTTTTGTGCAATGGGTTGTGTACACACAGGTTGCAAGTTTTGTATGGGGAACTTGGGCTGAGTGAATACACAATGCCTTTGCTTTGTGGACTATTTTCCGATGACCGAAACCTTGGACTCTTTCTTACGAGTTTTCTTATTTTATTAAACGTGTTTACTCACCAACTATTTTCATAGTTGACCCGTTTTTTCTCATGCATTTCAGGTGATCGTTAGTAAGCTTTTTCTACCAGGTCTTGCATAATGAAGTTTTCACTTGTCGCTACAAATCATTATGTAATAGAACGTAATATTTTGGGAACTAAACTTTGTAATATATTTGCCGTTGACGGCTAAACTGGTATTGTAATGGTGTATTCTTTCTTTTAAATATTAACGTTGGTATGTTCTATTATCTTGTGCTTATGTTCCCTTCCGTTACACCTGTTTTCGCCTCCCGAGGTGTGAATGATTGGTATCGAGCCAAAGGTTATAGAGAATGCCGATTTTTCAAAAATAAAAATCACAGCTATATAAGGAAAAATTTTTATTTTATTTTATTAAACATTGAACATCATCCAAGTCATCTAGTCCTATCGTTGCATCGTTAATCATAAATTATACATAGCCGGATCAACTATGTCTAATTTATGAAGAACCATGCAATGATAAGAAGAGTAAATTTAAATCATGTTTAGTCGAGTCTTTTGAGTCGGTCACTGAAGTTGCATTGGTCGGGTGGGTATGCATGGCATGTTTTTTTTTACGTTCACGTCTACATTACCGTACCTTGTTCATATCTTCTCTTTTCCATCTTTCGACTTGTTAGACATAGCATGTCCCTCGATCTGTCATATTTCGATTCAACACACACATTACCACCATTCTGCACCTCATCTGACTTCGTTCGAATGTCGTTTGCTCAACCCGATGTTTTGGTCCTCTGTAGGATCATGGGCAAAAACACACGCTCGAGGAGGTAACAACAACGGCAACCCAAACAACAATGACAATCCGAGAAACAATCTGCTGGAATAGCGGATCTACTCACCCAAATTTTAACACATCTCGATGCTAGACGAACCAACAACGGAGAAGGTACTTCAAACGCTGGTCAAGGATGCAGCTACAAAACTTTCATGACATGCAAGCCAATGGAATTTCATGGTACTGAGGGTGCCATTGACTTTGCTAACACGGTTCGAGAATGTTGAGTGAAACTTAGTATCACGAAATGTCTTTGAAGGAAACAAGGTTGAGTTCTCTGCTGGTCTACTACGAGGTCGAGCCTTGACACGGTGGAACAATCAACTGCAGATTAGAGGAAGAGGGCGACAAATCGTTATCTTGGGAAGCATTTAGAAACTACTAACCGATGAGTACTGCGAGAAAAGATGAAGTGCGGCTGGAAGAAGAATTTTGGAACCACTTGATGGTAGGAGTAGAGATTGACAAGTACACGATCCGGTTCCACGAGTTAACTAGGATGGTTCCTCACATGGTTTCCACTGTGGAGAAGTTGATTGACCGATATATATGGGGATTGATACGAGAATTAGGAGGGATGTCACCGTCGAAACCAACCACTCTACAAGCCGTAAGTATGGCGTATCGCTGACAAATGATGTGATCAGTGCGGAGAACTAACAAAAGCAGCGACAATGGGCGAAAGCGACGGGGAGGATCACCGGGGAAACCGAAACCGAATCGGCAAAACAAAGAGGCGAATAACTTCGGAACTATGGGGCGACCACCCAGGGGAGCGCAGAGGATATCGCAGTCCACATCCTTTGTACACTCGATGTAATTATCATCACTTAGGAGACTGCCCAAGGTGCGACAAATGTGGAAGAGCGGGCCACTTCGCGTGAAATTGCTCAAACAGGCGGGAATCAGGGACAGAGAAAAGCATGTTACGAGTGTGGAAGTCTAGATCACCTTCGCAATACCTCCCAAAGTGAAAAGAACTCCCAATCAAGGAGGTAATCGTCCAAACTTGGCATTGGCAATAGAGGCCCACAAGATCGAACATTGAAATTCCTCCCGCGCGTGGTCGAGCATTCTATCCGGGTACCGAGGAAGCCATAGCGGCTTAACGGGTACATTCTTTCGAGCGACTACCTTATTTACATGCGACATGATTTTGAGTGCATAACATCCTTCCAATTCTTACCACGTTCACGACCTTGATTAATTTGAGACCTATCGGTATTGACCTTAGTTGTTATATATTTTGTTGATTTGATTTGATTGTGTAAGCAAATCGAATATCGAGCGAATCTTTCAAAAGACTTCATTCAAGGATGTTGAATCCTACCTTTCTAACAACTTGTTTCCTAGCTTGATCTAGTGGCAGTTCTTGTTTGATGAGTTGCGAAAATCAAGCTAAGAGACAAGTTTACTCAAGTCGGTTTAGTTTAATCTCATGACAGTTCTTGTTTGATGAGTTGTGAGATTAAATTAGAATCGACTACCTAAAGGTCTTTTGAGAGCTACGTTCGATATTGGGCAAGTTTACCCAATCAAATCTAATCACGGGCACGTACTTAGTTGAATGGGGAACCTATACGCATGGGCATTGATATGATCATTTAGACTGTTAGTACGAGAATAAACTTTTAGAATCCTTGTCGAGGTTCGGACCATAGTATCATTAATCGAATCACGAGGACGTGATTCCGCTGACATGGGAAGAATGTCACAATTCTCAATTTCTGGCCATTTCTCAATTTACTAATCATCGGTTACTATTTATCATTTATTGTAAACTAGGTTTACGAGTGTCAATTCGCGTAACCTTAGGGGTTTAGCTGCGAATTCATAAACAATCATCAAGGACATTTCATATAGACTAGAGTTAGTCTACATGTTGCTAGTATCATCATATTTATTTTAGGTCATGCATGTGTTTTGCATTTCCATTTGTTTATATTCATTAAATTAATAAACACTTTACACAAATATTATGCATGCACAATATACCCAATACTCCGATAGACTTATGTCTATTTTGATAAGTTTTAACATTTTTATAAGTTTTAAATTTTTACATTACCCGATATTACGTTCTTGTAATTTTAAAACTCTACGTTTTCAATTATCGGGATCAAACTACACATTATACCTTTAAATTATCTACTAACTAGTACCTAAAGTCTTCATTTATTGTTTTTTTCTCGAACTCATACACCCCTCATTTCTTTTTCTTAATTTGACCAAAATCCAATAAATGCACAAACTTACTCCTTTATTTAATATATATGTTTAGATATTTTTACTAGATAAGCACATAAACTAGCACAAGATATTTTGGACAAGAAAAAAAAAAAACACACACAAACTTTTTCTCTCCATACATATTCGGCTAAGGTGGGAAAACAAAGAAGAATTTGGGTTTTTGCTAGTTCAAGTGCTCATTTGGGTGCAATAATTAGTCATTTGGTGTTTTGGAGTATTAAGTTGGGGTTCTTCATTTAATAATCCATCACCTACAAGTAAGACTCAAAAACTATCTATACATCTACCTATGTATTTTATACATTACATATGCTTATTAATGCATTAATCATGTTACAAGTGTTTAGTATAATCATTACATATAATATCACCCTATGTACATGTTTGTGAATTTTATGATGAAAACAAGTAAGCAAGTGATTAATAAGTGATTTATATTTATTTCTATACATTATTAATTATTTCTTCAAGTTATGAAATTTTATTATGTTGTTATTACTATTAAGGAGTTAAAAAAAAATGTTGTTGAAGAAATTGGTGGAAGGGATTAGGCTATTTTTGGAGTTGATTTGGAAGTGATTTGATTATTTGGAAGTGTTAGGAATTAAGTTTGAAACAATTTATTTAAGGGCTGTTCTTATTTAGCTTTTACAGAAAGATTAGTTACTATTATTCAGGATTTAGTTAAAGAAACAGAAAATAGATTTTAAAACTGCGTGGTGCTTGAGCGGATAAAAGCGGACTTATAACGAATAAGTTACGAGGTTTTAAAGATTTAATAACGAAAAGTATTTTCTGAAAATTAGTTGCTGTCAGGATATTTACACAAAGTAAAACCAACTTTAAAAGTTAAACCGAGTCTCCCGAGACCTTAAAAGATGGTAGTATACATAAATACCTTCGCGGACATAGGTAGAACCTTGAAAACGGAACTATAACGAAGAAGTTATGGCTCGTAGAAGTTTTGGACGAAATAAATGATTTTGACAGCTTTTGGTACTATATGTATTGTCGAAATATTACCCGTTTCTAGTCCGAGACAGTAAAAACTTATAAAGTACTTTATGTAGATCATGTTATAAACTAACAAACAAGCTTCCTCGAGAGTCACAACTCTCAAAACGAAGAAATTATGGTCACCGTAGTAATGCTTTGAAAATTTATATATTTTTACTATTCATAACTTTTATTAAAAGTGTCGAAACATAAAAGTCATATTTGAGAGTCTTAACGATCGATTAAAGGCATTACTAAATAAATGAAGTAGCAGTTTATATATATATTTTGGTCGAGTCGGAAAATTTTCAAAATATATATTACCGAAACATACATATTGTAGTTACGATGCATACTTGCATAAAGTCCAAAAATGTTATATATTTTTTTTTACTATCACTAAGAAATAACAAGTAACGTTATTTTTATAACTAAACTCACAAACAAACATGTAAGGGTGATATAACTTTTATATAATGCATACATGACATTATTGTATTACCTTAAACACATTATTACTTTAGGTTGCGGCTAGGGTATCGCACATCGTTTTCCGTGCACACTTGTATCTTATTACTTATTGCTTCAGGTGAGTAATCACATCCCCTTTTTACCGTTTTACTATATTTTTGGGGCTGAATGCATGAACTATACTTGAATTAAATTGATTCTTACTTTGTGAACTCTTTTGACTAGAACTTGTGAACTCGAATCAAATCCTTGAACTAAATTACGAAATTACGACTTATTTGAACTTATTGAACCGTGCGTGTTATGACCTTGTCCTAAAGTCTCCCATGTTCGAGACATCACTATAAAGTCTCCCATGTTCGAGCATCACTATAAAGTCTCCCATGTTCGGAGCATCAACTTAAAGCCTCCCCGGTCCGGAGCAAAATGTCTCCCTATGGGAGCGGAGCATTTTCAATTTAAGTCTCCCTGCCGGGCGAGTACAAAGTCTCCCATGTTCGGAGCATCTCTAAATTATTATATACTTGGTACTATATTGTGAACTATTATGACTACTTACACTTGACTACTTGACACACTATATTTTTGTGCAATGGGTTGTGTACACACAGGTTGCAAGTTTTGTATGGGGGAACTTGGGCGAGTGAATACACAATGCCTTTGCTTTGTGGACTATTTTCCGATGACCGAAACCTTGGACTCTTTCTTACGAGTTTTCTTATTTTATTAAGCGTGTTTACTCACCAACTATTTTCATAGTTGACCCGTTTTTTTTTCTCATGCATTTCAGGTGATCGTTAGTAAGCTTTTTCTACCAAGTCTTGCATAATGAAGTTTTCACTTGTCGCTACAAATCATTATGTAATAGAACGTAATATTTTGGGAACTAAACTTTGTAATATATTTGCCGTTGACGGCTAAACTGGTATTGTAATGGTGTATTCTTTCTTTTAAATATTAACGTTGGTATGTTCTATTATCTTGTGCTTATGTTCCCTTCCGTTACACCTCGTGTTTCCGCCTCCGGCGAGGGTGTGACAGGTAGGACCCTGCGAACCACCTCCGGCGTGAGAGTAAGTATGAGTTATGGTTGTATAAGTGTGTGAAAGTAAAGAGATGAGTGTGAAATGAGCATACCATAAATCATCGTCCGTCTAACCCATTTATAGTGGAAGAAATACGGTTAGAGGCACTCTTGCATGAATATCGGAGATCATGGGGGCGTCCCATGATTGTGGGTAACCGCTAGGGTTTAGTGACCCACGTTCTCGAGACTTGTGGGAAGCCAAGAGAGGGAGGGAGATCGTGGGTTTGACTAAGTCAGGAGGTTCCTTATCCATTGTTCCTTCGTCGACCATACCGAAGGGCTTAAGGCTTCGGTGGCGAATTCCCCTTAGGTAACCTTCGTACCAACGAATGGTTTGGCGCTATGGATATTTGAATCCTAACTTGGGCTTTCATATGGAAGGGCTTCGACACGTCTCGGAGGAGTGTCCTTCGAGCTACTCGGAGGGTACATCATCAGTAACCATGTAGAATTTGAGTAGAAATTAGTAGCTTATTAATGTTTTATGTTTAAATTTTCATTTCTGTATTTTTAAATTTCAAGTTCTATTGTAATCTCAAGTTTTATTAATTCAAGTAATTTTAGCTTTTGTTTTCAATTAATCTCAATTACTGTTTCATTGATTTCAGTAGCTTACTAGTGTTTCAGTTAATCAATTTAGCTTATCTAAACTCAGTTTTAGCTTATTTACTCTATCAAACAAAAATCACAAAAAAATAAGAAAAATACTTCAAAAATCAAAAAAATATCTCAAATCTGCTTTAAAGTTCAAATCAGCTTATGTTTATGTTAGTATAAGCTATTATAAGCTCAAAAATTAGCTTAGTAAGTGTTTATAAAGGTTTCTACTCGGTTGCATTCAAACACCAAAAACGATCGACATAAAAGCTGTCTCTAATTGTTCGGATAGCTTTTATGGTGATGAATCGGGTTGATATGGAGTTATTTGGGTTGATCAGAGTTGGTTTTAGGATTGGATTTGGTTTAGAATAGTGGTATTTGGTTTACGTATTTATAAGTCGCCTATGAAATGGACCAGTTGTGAGTTCTAAATTCTCTTTCCATTTAACTGTTGAATTTGCATTTATAGTTCAGTGGTTAATAGCTAGTAATTGTTGCTTGATTTTGTTGTTAGTTAGCTTATAAATTAGTATTGAATCTCTAGTTTAAGTTAGTGATATAGTCTCTTAAAGTAGTGTTTGGATTTGCTTTTAAATCTGTGATAGAGGATTAGTGTTTAGTTAAGATTTGTTGCATTAGTCTCTAATAGGTTAGTTTGAATCAATTTACTAGTTAAGTTGTGCACTTAAACACCAAGAGTCAAAATTACATAAAATTATGTCTCAATTGCATATCAGTTAAGTTTTAATCCATCAAAAACTTGCATTAAGTATTAGAAGTTGGTAACATAGCTTGATCTGGTCTCATTTTATCATCAATCATCAATACCAGTTCATAGCATTGAATCAAAGTTCATTTTGGTCAAAATCTCATTTCTGTCATAAAAGTCAAATTGGAAAAACAGATTTTTGCCAAACTTTGTTGATTTTTCACAGGTTCATTTTTTATTCAAATTAGTTGAAATTCTGGGACAATGAACTTCAGTTGGTCAAGAGTTGGAAACTGATTTTTGTGAAATTTTAGTAAATCTCTATAAGCTCTAAATCAGCTTCTCAATAAGCTGTTTTTGCTCTGTCTCACACTCAGCATACTGAGTGTGTATACAGGCAACTTGCAGCCTTTGCATAAGGTTCATTCTTGATAATTAGGGTCTAAAATTTGGTTTAGAAGTTATTTGTTTGGTGATCTATAGCTTTTCATTTCTGGTTTGCATTTTAGTTCACTAGATTAGCTTATAATATAGCTTAAAGTAGATAGGATAGAGCCTGATTGGCTGTTTAGATTTATTTAAGTCAAATCATTGTAGATTACTTTTCAGAGGTTTAGATCAGTTGCAATAGGTTAGTTTTAAGTAATTTTAGCACACTCTAGCTTCTGAGATCAATTGGTGCCCTTTAGTGCTTTTTAGCGTACCTTAAGAGCTTATTTACTAGCACTTTCCACTACAGCTTCATTTTCTTGTGCACCTGCATCACTTCTCTTATTTTTCGTAGATTTAGAATATAATTTTAGAATTATCCTGAATTTTTCATATTTTTCCAGTATTGTTTACTATTTTTCTTATTTTAAAATAGTTTTTAAGACTTTTTAATTCCCTTTTTATACAATTAATTCAGAAAAGCTTCAAAAAAAATAAGTTTTTCAATTTTCATAGATTAAGAAAAATATAAAAAGCAAAAAAATAATTTTTCCAGATTTTTCCTAGATTAATTTGTAATTTTTAGCATTTAAATTAGTCTTAAATAGTTTTTAATTCATAGAATTTGAAAAATCATCAAAAAAATACAAAATCAGATTTGAAAAGTCTTTTGAGTTATTTTATATTTTTAAAAAATAGTTTCATAATTTTCCCCTTTATTTTCATAATTTTTAGTATTTGAAATTAGTTTTAAAAGTTTAAAATTATTTTTTAATTCAAATTAATAAAAGAAAAATCATAAAAATTAGTTTTAAATCTTAATTGAGTTTTTAATTGCATTTTTAGTTTAAAAAATACTTTTAGATCATTTTTAGGACTTAGATTAGACGTAGTTGCATTTTATTTACGTTTCTATAATTTCGTTTTAGTTTCATTTGCATATTTAGGATTCCCCGTAGTGTAATTTCCCTTAATTGCTTTCCCATTTTCCGTAGCTTAGATAAAAACAAATTCATAAATCCAAAACATCGAACATTTTAATAACAAACCAATAACGACGTTGCCCATTCACACCTCGTTGGGAAACGACTCGGATTTCCTAATCCGTATCACTATCACTCACGGGATTTGATTCACTATCCTTTTTTCTAAAGGGATTTTAAGTCATTCCTTGTGGATTATTTTTGATATCGATATTGTGGTTTTATCCATACACACATACCCCTAAACCTACTTCGAGAATCAAATATCTGTTTTGTTTTCTAAAATATGAATGTGAGAGTAATTACCTCACGTTACGAATATTGTGTTCAACTGATTTCCTAAACTCTATGAATTTCACTCAACCTTTGTGTTGACAGTTTTAAGCATGTATTTCAGGTCTATATTGTACGAGGCTGGCACGGAGGAGCATGGATACTCAAGAAGGCTATAAATTTTATTATCATTCAAAAACCCATTTAATGTATTTTGTAAACCGTGAAACTACTAGGACCTCATTTTTGTAAACTCTGATATTTATATAAATCGAATGATAAATCTTTTAAAACGAATCCATTAGAGATCATTTTCTGTTGTTATGACTGTTGTGCCATGAAGTAACACACAGTTTAAATTCTGCCGCGTATCACAAAATTAGGGGTGTTACACATTCAGTCTCGACTTTAGTGCAACTGTTGAATAGATAGATACATGTATTGGTTATAAACTATTTATCTAATAACACATATTAAAGTAGAATAAAAAAATCAAGACTACTTCATCAAGAATTATAACAATATTGTATATATATATATATATATATATATATATATATATATATATATATATGTAGATATGTAAGGGTTTTACAAACTAACCTGGGAATAAGAATCGGTGATTCTACTACTTGAGCATAAGAGTTGTCTTTGTCACTCATTTTGCTTTTGCGGTTGTTGTGAGATTATAGTTGTTTGACTTTTCTTCTTCCACTTCATGTAACTAGTAAAGACTAAATACAAAAGAAAATGGAGGGAAATGATTGATAATTGGAGGGAAATGATCGATTGGAGGGAAAGTATAAAAGAAAGAAATAAAACAAAAAAGTTAATATCACAGATATACAAACAAATTTGTGAAAAGTAAATTGATTGTATTAAAAAGGAGAGAGAAATATTAACTTTTAATATTGATCATTAATTATATCTAATGGTTCATATTAATCTAACATGACTAGTCATGTTCAAGACAAAATTAGAGGATCCAAATCAATTATCATATATGGGTTGTACATTTACATTTATACCCTAAGAATATAATATACCATTAAATGTGCACAAAAGTCAACATAGAAGGGAATTGTCATAAAAGTCCATGAGGTGCTAGTGGGTTTTGTGAAAAAGGATATTTAAGGGTGTTGATCACTATGTCAAATCCGAAAACTTAAAACAAACAATTTACAAGTGTCATATCATATGGAAACCTAAAGTAAAATAACAAACCAAACTGCACCAAAGTTCACTCACTTTTAGGGCTTGTTTGGTTTGTGGTTGAGTTTAGAATTAGTATTTGAATTTAGATTTGATGTTGGAGAGAGAAAAAATATTTAATAATATTAATTATTTTATATAATAATTTTATATTAAAAATATTATTATTTAAAATAAATGTAAAGTGAGATGAGAGGAGAGTAGTACATAGGTTCCACTAAAATATTACAGTAATACATACTAAAAACCACCTAATTACTTATCTTTCAATCTTTCATTGATGATTCCATTCCTCCTCCTAAAATATACAACCAAACAAATGTTTAGTGTCACATCAAATCAAAACCCATTCTAAAGGTCCATACCAAACACACCCTTAACTTACCATCTGCAAGATTTTGATTGAAAGTTATTTTTGATTCCACTATATTATGACTACTCATATAGTAATATCTACAATAGTCCTTGACATGATATGAATCTTCTTTGCAAGATTATCAATTTTTATCACCTTCTTCTCGTGATTCCCTTTAATAGTATCACCCTTTGTGGTTATAAGCATGGATGAGTTTAGAGTGATGTACCCTAAACAAAGGAAATGGCCAAGTCATTTGAGGTTTCTTGGGCACGTCCTATAAATTCCTTGAATCATGAAGATCTGAGTGATTCTTTAAAATCGACAACATCATTTTGCATCCATTTTTGGCATCTCATAAACTATAAAGTCCCAAAGATAGTACTTTAGAGACCACGATAAAATGAAAACACGACAACAAAGCTAAATTAATTCTTAAAAAAAAATTTGAAAAAAAGTGTTAATGTATGTGTAAAAATAGCAATGAAAAATGTGAAAACACATAAAATACATGGTCCTTATACATATACGAAATAAAGCTTCTTTGTACACAATGTTGGATGTGAAGTTTGTGTATTCGTCATCTTTGTCACAACAAATAACCTTCAAACCTTTTCTCGTCTTGACTCTTGAAACAATAAATTTGTCCATGTAGAATACCGACCTTTGTAGAAGCAACCTAAAATCTTGTATATTTAGGCCTTGATAGGAGACAATGCCCCCATTTGTGCTGGCTCGCGAAGTATCTACTCCAAACTGCTATGCCAACAGAAAGTGTCATTAATCATATCATGGAATGTGTCCACTGGCCACGTTTGTGGAACATTATATGATCTTTTTTCACATCGTGAAACCGATTCTGATTATATGCCTACACCTATTATGACCAATAAACTATATTGTAGTAAATGCTTCATCTATTAACATATTAATAAGAACGAGGTGGAAAAACCCCCCGCCACGTTGCGGTGGACTTTCTTTAAAAAAAATTGACACTTTGGATACGTTGCACTAAGTTCGGATAGTCTGTTTATTTTTTGTTGTTGTTCGGACATCTCTAGCAGTGTTAAGAAAGCAAGAGATGTACTTCTTAAATAACAATATGATACCATTGTTGATAGTAGTATACAACTCATGAGGACTCAACTTTTATTTCATCCGTAAGCAATCATTCAGGTGTTTAATACAATGTCATGCCTGCTGCCATTTGGGATTACACGAAGTACACTATTGTTGATCAAGTAGGATACATGATTAAGTAGGATACATGAAGTCTACTATTATTGTTGATTAAGTACAATATAATACCATTCTTGGTAGTAGTATACAACTCATGAGGACTTAATTTTTATTTTATCCCTAGTTGTTTTTTTGCTGGAATCTTGCCGCTTCTTTCACATCCACACTCTGAACCTGCAACTTTTCTTCCTGCTGTCATTAAATGGAAAGTTTAGGTGGGTACGGTACTAATCCTAACTTATTTGCTAGACTAAAAACTAGTTGGCAATCACAGCATTGCTGCGTATGCTTTAATTTAACCTGAAAGTGACAGGAATACCGATACGTTATTTGTAACAATAACGATTTGTATGCAATGTTATACAAATCAAAATGAGAGGAAGTGGCTTTTGAACGTGATATAAGATCTATCGCATAAGGCAAGTAAATTGGAAACCTAATAAATCAATACAAATCCATATCTCAAAAAAAAAAAAAAAATCCTTTTTTTTCATTAACTTAAAGTGTAAACAAACACTAATTAAAAAACCATTTATGAATGCTAATATTAATAATGTAATAAATAAAAGGAAACATGCTTACGTACCTCAAAAACATGTCGCAGTTCTCGAAACCTGCACCCGCACAAGTTGTACTCCCGAAAGGTTCCCTTTCTTTCATACTTGAATATTGTTGCGTTATCTAGTGGACTCTTTCCACTCGGAAGTACACTTCAAGCCTCAGTCGCTGATGTTGAGACGCGATGTTGAGGATAGCGAGACCCGTCTAATCGCCCCCTCAAAATCCTTTTGCTATTTCAACAGTCTTTGTGAAAAGGTTTGCACCAGACGTATTGCTAGACCATTGTGACAATGAAAGGTTTTCGATTGGTGGATTAGAACATGGCAATATCCTAAACATCTCGTATCAATATTAGCAAATGAGGATTGCAATATTCTACCGAGTGGAAAGATTCCAATCGATGACACGACTATTCAGTTGGATAAGATTCTACTCCTTCCGACTGCATACGTACAGACAATTCCAAACACTCCTTACTTTCAGAAATGCAGTTACCTATGATTCTGAAAGGTAATATAAGCGTATAGACAATATGAGGATAGTGGCATTCCAAATAGTATTGTTACAGTATTAGAATTAGAACCTACCGATATAACAATACATAAATGGTAGTTGGCAGCTAACATTATTTGGTGTGAAACCTTTTATGTTAATTATTCATGGTTCTTGATCTAGCATACAGTAACATTAATACATACCTATTAAATACACACAGCGAATATTGTGTGAACGTAGGTTTATTTGTCACGTCACCCATACTTTCACTAACACGTCACAACTCATAGAAACGCATGAATGATGACAACAAATGAGGCTCATATATATGTATACAATAGCGATACCGGGCAACCAACATGGCTGCAGTCATACATTCTATACGACTGCCCTGCCACGATGCGGGCCAAGAAAACATATGCGCAAGGGTCAGCATATTATCATCATCGCCTATAGAAAGGGAGAAGGCTAAAATTCATGTACACTATAGAGTCACCAGGCAACAAACAGTGACCGCAAGACTATTTCAAAACCTCAGATATATGTATACAATAGCGATACCAGGCAACCAACATGGCTGCAGTCATACATTCGATATGACTGCCCTGCCACGATCTTGGGCCAAAAGCATCTCGCCATGCATGTTAAACATGAAAACATATTAAGCAACGCATGCAAGTACAAAAACAGAAGGAAAACTAATTTTAAGCCCTTACTTTAGCCACCTAAACAGAACCACACAAAAACAAACGACATGCAAAGTAGATAAATCACAGGTGAACGCATGTAGTCTACACACAACCATCTCAACAACTCAAAACGTAACGCATTGAAGCTGCAGTAAACATAATCACTACGACACTACTGATAAACTTAAGAAGGACAACGACGTGCAACCAAACCCCAGAAACCTGCGAGATCCAAGCCACCTAACAAATTTCCTGTAGGTGAAGAAATGTCAGTGAAATTGTAAAACACAAAAGCAACTCAATCGTTTCACTTATACTACCTCAATAAAAGGGCCATGCCCACAACATATAAGCCCACTCTAGTTAAAAGTAAACCCATAAGTTCCACCAACCATGGCTAAATCTTTATAACACCGACCATCAGGCACGGAACGTTTTTAAAAGTCACCGACCGGCATATAACCCCACTCTAGTTAAAAGTAAACCCATAAGTTCCACCAACCATGGCTAAATCTTTATAACACCGACCATCAGGCACGAAACGTTTTTAAAAGTCACCGACCATTTAGTAGGAAACGATTTTAAAAGATCGCCAGGCAACAAACAGTGACGGCAAGACTATTTCAAAACTTCTGACGACAGTCATGCTGCTGTTTTGCAATCGTAATCATATATATATTCGTTTCAGGACACAAAACGGTGATAGAACCAAAACCAGCCTTGAGCAAAGCAACAGAACCAAAACCACTCAACATCTGCAAGCATCAAAAGAAAGCCAAAAAAGCTTCCATGGATGCGTTACAATAAACGCCCCGCCAAGATAAGACCTTCCTAAAGGTTAGTCAATAATAAACCTTCGAAGTCTAGCAGAAGAAAGGCAATAAAACCTCCATGGTCTGCGTTACTAAGCGCTGCCGAAAAGACCTTTTAAAGTAGCAAAACAAAGCCGCAAAGGATTCCATGTATGCGTTCTTGAGCGGCCCGCCAAGATAAGGCCTTTCTCAAAGGTTCAAATAAGGAAACAATTTAAAAACCTCACCGATAGTAAGGATTAATATGTATGTATAACAAAATATACACACCAGAATACTTGCTTGAACGTCGTTTATTTGCCACGTAATCCATACTTTCACTAACGCGTCACAACTCACAGAAACACATGAATAATGATAACAAATGAGGCTCAGATATATGTATACAATAGCGATACCAGGCAACCAACATGGCGCTGATCATACATTCGATATGACGCCTGCACGATCTTGCGGCCAAGAAAATACAAACGCAATGGTCAACATATTATCATCATCGCCTCTGAAAAGGGAGAAAGCTAAAATTCATGTACGATAAGCGTCACCAGGCAACAAACGATGATGGCAAGACTATTTCAAGACTTCGGCGGCAGTCATCTGCTGCTTTTTTCGCTAATCATATATATATTCATTTCAGAACACAAAACAGCGATATAACCAGAACCGGTCTTGACCAAAGCCACATAACCAAAACCACTCAACATGTGCAAGCATTGAAAGAAAGCCACAAAAGCCTCCATGGCTGCGTTACAATAAACGCGTAGCCAAGATAAGACCTTCCTAAAGGTTTGAATTATCAGTCAATAATAAACCTTACAAGCCTAGCAAAAGAAAGGCAATAAAACCACCAAGGTTGCGTTACTAAACGCCCCGCCAAGAAAAGACCTTTTTAAAGCTTTGAAATATAAGCCAGCGGTAAACCGTAAAGGTATAGCAAAACAAAGTCGCAAAAAAGTCCATGGCGCGTTCTTGAGCATACGCCAAGATAAGGCTTTTCTCAAATTTTGAAGCGTCAGTAGTGTTAAACGAAGAATATTTTTCTCCAACTGAACCGCGGCTGTTCAAAAGCGTTTTGGATATTCAAGAATAGGATTTCCGCGCCACTTCTAACATCCTATTACCTTGCACAGTGGTGATCAGTATTCAACCAAGAAAAAGCAATCCCAGTACATCAGTAGTAGGATTAGTTTTTCTTGGCCGAATACTGCTCGCTACACTCATTGTCCCAATGATAGCCTGAAACCATAAAAACGGAAAATTGCATGTTAAAGTTCCTGAAACGCTCCAAGATTCTATCTTTTACGATTATTCTTATGAATGACGGAGACCCCTTGTGAGTCAGTAACTAAACCAACAGTTTGGCAAAAAATGACATCATATCGCTTTTGTTTTGTTTTTTTTTTTTTATTTTATTATTTTTGTTGATAAGATTGATTTTGCTATTCTAGTCATTCATAGATGATTAAAAAATAAAAATAATCAGTTAAATCAAAATAATGGAACAAAAAATAATTCTTTATAAAAAGATGAACTTCCAATCATCAAAACAGCCTACAACCGACACTTATATCATAAAAAATAATTGGGGTAACGAACTTACAAAATTGAATTCGCATATCTGACCATCATCAAACAATCTGGTTTTAAAATTCGGGCCAATCTAACCCACCACTTTTGACACACGGAATCCGACAATTTACCTGTAAATATATGACAGCCTAAGCAAGAAAAAAATTGAAAACTAAAATTCATATGAATATATAAAACCTGTATTCATAATCAGATAAAACTTACATAACAATAATCACTTCATAAATTGTCCTTCGATACAACCTGAATACACCACCAAGATCATCAGCCTCTAGCCCTCTATGATCACTGATTATTCCCTATTACCTCGTATCAAACCGTATGTTGGAATCGGATTTTTTTGCAGAAACTTTGGTCTTTCGTAAGAATGAGAGAGAAGAGGCGGTGAGGTGTGTGGTGTATTCTAGAGAGAAGCAGAAGTTGTTAGACATAATTAGGCGGTGGAAGTGAAATATGATAGGATGGTAGGATGGGCTAGTTTTCTCTGGGCCGGGTTTACCCAACCCTTCCCAAACATTCATTTTAAAAGCCACCGACCAATCGGTATTATAAGAGACACCGATCAACAAGTTTAAAAACTATATATATGATCCACCGACAGTAAGGATTAATATGTATATATAATAAGCTTCATTTGTGCATAATTAACAAAAAGAAAAGTATGGTATAGTTAAAATATACCTTGTATAGATAAAAAAAACCCTCCTAATCTTGTTAAACTTCTTTCATCCTCATGTTTTGCCGTGACTTTGGTCTTCTCGTTAGCTTCGGTTAATGGCTTGTTTTTCTCAATCTAATCAACCTTTTCGCAAGATTTTTTCCGAGTGGGTGTTGAAGAATGTGCCATAATGAAATTTATTGTATAAGACTAAACCTTATATATGTCTGTATCTTCTCTAGCGAGTGAATTTGGCTAATTAGTCAATGATAGATAGACCACTCGTAACTTAATTTTAGCCCATAACTGAACATGAAAAATAGTTGGAAGACACGTAAATATTTCTCTAAACATGGCTGTTCATACAACTGATATGAGGAATCATATTTCATTATATGAATGACTAATAAATTTTATAAAGAGAAGAACGAAAGTGTGTTA
This sequence comes from Chrysanthemum makinoi, assembly GCA_910596185.1. NCBI lineage: Eukaryota > Viridiplantae > Streptophyta > Magnoliopsida > Asterales > Asteraceae > Chrysanthemum > Chrysanthemum makinoi. Next base: position 350,549,501 of record OU343224.1, on the reverse strand, counting down.
GTTGGTCGCTCATTTTTATCATCCTGATATTTTTAAGCTATATGCATAGTTAGGCCTCTTCTCTACAATTCATTAAAAAGTACATACCATAAAAAATTACTTTGTGTAGTAACATCAGTTTGCTACCTCACCGCCAGTAACTAACATATAGATTATAGAACATTGCTATTTTAATGTTGGTCTCTTATAGATTGAGCTTGTAATAGTTACTTGAGTAAGCATTATATAATCTTTATCAACAAATAAAAAGTCGAGAGGTAAACTTACCGTAGTTTTGCTACTGAATCTGTGAATGGCTTTCAAAATCAAACCGCATTTCTTATGCTTCAGTAGTCCCATGTGTCTGCAAGATAAAAATAGGTCAAATTCATCTCTAAACATCAAATATTCTTTTTTTGGAAAAAAAAAAAAAAAAAAAAACTACCAAGGTGGTAAATATACCAAATTAATTTTTGTACTACATTTTGTATTTGAATGAAATGGACCAATAAGCTTTTGAGAACATAGTGTGTATTATACCATTTTGTATACACCTCACAAATGCTTATTAGTATATGTTATAATGATTGGTTTCTTTGGATGTCTTCCAACAACTTCATGTTATATTTATAAGTAGGGGTGTCAAATGGGTCGACCCGACCCGACCCGAACCCGACCCGAACCCGACCCGAACCCGATAAGGCCTTATAGGGTCGGGTTGATTCGGGTCCAACTTAGCTTATCGGGTTTATCGGGTCAACCCGATAAACCCGATAGCCTTATAGGGTCGGGTCGGGTTAGGGTTTTATCGGTTTAGGTGTAGGGGTGTCGGGTTGGGCAGGCCAGACCCGATTAGACCCGACCCCGATAACCCGATTTCTTATAGGGTCGGGTTGCGGGTTATATTTCTAAAGGTCGAAACCCGATTCAACCCGACCCGATAGAGGCTTATCGGGTCGGGTTGACCCGATTGACACCCCTATTTATAAGGTTTCGTTAGTCAAAGGACCTTTTACGAAAGAAGTAATTAAATAAAAGGAAGGTGATTTGTGCATTCTTTTAATTGATTGACACACTTTAAATTAGAGTGTATTGATATTTATACCTTTACAAGTAATGTGAGAGTATAAATATCAATACACTCTAATTACTTGTAAGGGTATAAATGTCAACACACTCTAATCAATTTAGAGTCTCTTAACTATGTATGTAAGAGTTGTTTTAACAGGGACTAAGTTTGCCAAAGATAAATTATAATACTTTTGAAAAGAGTAGTGATTGACACGGCTAAATGAATGGTAAATAAAAAGAGTGAGAACAAATTAATAGAAAAGAGTGAGAACAAATGAATAGGTTAGAAATAAAATCACTCACACGCATAAAATTAGTCTGCATCAATAATTACTCATCTCAATCATTTTCCTCTCCCATCTTTCCCATCTCCATTGTCAGTGTCTCACACACAGATAAAAAGAAGAAGAAAGTAAGATTTAGGGCTTGGAATTATTTAAAAATGCCAGTGAGAATAGTGGAGTCTCCAGCACCTTCCAATTCTTCTTCTTCTTCTTCTTCAGGTTCGATCTTCCAATTTTTTTTTTTTTTTTTTTTTTTATATTTTTTGTTTTTTCTAATTGCAATTTACTTATGCACACAAGGTGTTCGATCAAATTCCTCAACCAAATGTAAAAGATTTTTTATAATAATCTTCAATTGAGGAGTTATTGCATTAAGCTGTGCAGTCAAAATAGTATAGGATCAATTGATTGCTCTTTTAATGATGTTTTTTTATTTATTTAAGAAATTGAAGTCGTTTTCTATTAATGTATGCCTTCATATAGGCGAGGAGGCATTAACGCAAAACTGAAATGAATAGGATGACCAAGGGACAACTTTAACAATGTTGAGAAAAAGGTCAAAAATGCTTAGAAACAAACACTTGAATCCTACTATGTGCGGAAGACTAGGAGAAGTTTGTGATGAGATAGTAGTAGGCAAAATGCTTCAAAAGCTCAAGTGATCTAATAGTTTCAAGGTGTTGGGGGTGTTTGTTTCGGCTTATATAGCCGGTTTATGGCTTATTTGGTTTTCGGCTTATGTTTCATAACCTCACTTTTTATGGCTTAATTTTCAAACTTTCCGGCTTATATAAGTTCATTTAAATATAATGAACTTATATTAGCCAGAAAAAGCCGGAAAGTGTTGAAATAAGCCACAAAAAGTAAGCTTATAAAACATAAGACCAAAACGGAATAAGCCATAAGCCGGCTATATAAGCCGAAACAAACACCCCTTACTGTAGGACGAAAACAATAATTATTATGAGAGGATCCTACATGTCAAGGGTGTTCTCGAGAGGATTTCTAAAACCTAATTAGACTAACAAGGTTAATACTTACTAGTTACTACGCAAGGGTTCACGTGCAACGTTTTTCTCCTACTTAAGCTTGATAATCAGAGACTAACTTCAACTCTGACGCAGCATCAATATTTCTAAAAATCAACGTTACTCAATCCCGTCTTCCACAAGGTATGGATGAGGTGAGATGTAGATAGCCTTACCCCTACCCGAAGGTAGAGAGGCTGCTTTGAGAGGACCTCCGACCTTTTGGCAGGGAGTGAGGATCGAACCCTTGACCTTTGTGTCCAAAACAGAGGGGCTTTCCAACTCATCCAACCCTACTATGTTAGTAGCATCAATGTTTTTGATGTGGATTATAAGAAATGACTTTTGAGATAGAGGAAGGACAATGCTTTGCCACACAAGAACGATCAACTACAAGTCTACAACATACTACATAAGAATATAAGTAAAATAGGAAAAGCAAATACCCTCCTATAGTACTAAAAGACATTTTCATCATCTTTTTACTATAAGCAAAAAAGAAAAGAGTTAACAGCTTAATATGACTTGGGTACAACATTACTTTCTGATATTGTGGACATGCCGTCTGTCGGGTCTGATACAAATAGTCCTTTCAGTAGTTGTATATTATGCTAACGAGTTTTCAACTTACAGAGATTGCGGAATTGTAATAGCAAGACAGATTTCACTTATATGCTATATTAATAGATTAATTTCGTTGGCCTTATTAGTTTTCTGGATCTTGTATTTATATCTTTCATGATGCCACTGGAATGTAATATGGAGAATAGCGCATATAAGTTATGTTAAAACTAGTTTTGGGGCATCCTATTAAATCTATATACTGATCATTTCTCTTTCCAAAAGCATTTTAGGTTTGTGCTAAATTTGGAGAATAGGATGTTTCACAGTTTCAGATTAGTATCAACTAATTTAGATATATGAAAAGTAATGGTCTTACACTTCTATGGTGCTTGTTTTTACCTCGACTTTTTGGTTTTGTTCTCCAAATCTGGTTCTGATGCACACTTTTTGGTTTTGTCAGGTGCAAATCCTGGACAAACTTGTCTACAACCTTGTTCGCTTCTAAGTGTTGGGCAGGTAATCTCTTTTATATGTTGCATCCTGTTTTCCTTGTATTATTGTCATACAGCTTCGTATTTTCGGTATTTGTGCTCATGTCATGCCAGAAAATGAGGCAGGGTGGCAATTGAACATTATTATAAAAATGTTTTGTATTATAGCACAAAGGTCACATGTTGGAGCTTGGAAACATCTTATCCGCATAAAGGATAAAAAAGAAAAAAATGTTTTCTACAAATACTTCACTGCCCATCCTTTTCCAAACTGGGGAAACTTTCACAATAGTATCTCCTCGTCTAATTCCGCTAATACTTCAGGAAGTCAACGTATGGCTTTGAGGAGGTATTCACGTAGTGAAATACGTCCTCTGCTCTATCTGTGTCTTTTAGGTAATGGGAAATACTTTGATGGAATAGTAAGTACAGGGAAATGCATGTAGGTTCAAGATTGTGACCGTTTCAAATGCCGCTGGAGGCTACATCTAGAAAGATACTTCCTCTTAACAAGTCAATCTAGGCTTGTGTTATGTTTAAGGATAGACCAATTTAATAACAATGAAATCCTTTTTATTTGTTTTCATAAATTAGCATGGATGAGAGAAATGTCAAAATGAAATCCCTTGAACAGATTTGAAGTGTCTGTAGATTCAAGTTTAGTTTTGCAGATTAGGTTCTATTGCCTGTCGAATATGGGTAGAGGTTTTCCAAGAGTTAAAATTCCCTAAAACCAGGACCCAGGTATATGGTTATATCTGTAGAGTTTGTTAATAGTAATTTCTCATTGGCTAATGGTTACCTTTTGAGAGGTGAAGACTACGTACTTATTTACTTTAAATCCTAAGAAATAAGTAGATTCTAATAGTAGTATTGTGGTGTGACTAGGCTGTTCAAGTTCTAAACAAGCAACCTGGGTAAAAAACATTTCTTTTATGTTTCCTTCTTGATTGATGGTTGGAGCTTGGAAGTTTATATTAGTTCGGGCTTCAGGGGCATATCATATATATATTAAAGAGGTTTGCTCAAAGTTCATGTTATGTTGCAGGTGTGTTCTGTCCTACGAGGAATATCTCTCTTCCTAAAGTAAAGAAACTAGATTCTCATAGTTATTCTCCTTAGTCTAGGGTGTTACTGCATTTTTTATTGAATCTACATGGGGTTCAGTGATCTTATTAAACCTTTATCTTAGGCTCGTTGCATTTGCCACATGCTCCGGAATAATGATACGACCCTGATCATTAAGATATTTTCTTATTATTATTATTTACTATTTTCTTATCATTATATTATCTTGGTAAACAAGATAGATTATTATGGCAAGTCTAGGATTTATTTAGTATTTAAGTATGATTAGGTCTGTAAAAAACCCCAAATCCCCAATTAGCTTCATTGCTTATATCCGGTTGCTAATGTTCTTGAACAATCAATTCAGCCTTTACGTCATTGGAGATGTATGAAGAATATCATTACATCTAGTACATGCTCAAGTAATGAAGTGCTCTATAACTTTCAAAAAATTTAACAACCCTTACTTTTAAGAGAAAATCAATTTCGCGCTTGTCTTCATCTGGTTACATGTGCCATTAGACAGATATGTCTAAGAAGGAGCAATTATCCTAACAGTAAATGGAGATAGACTAATTAGTTTCTTGCAAGTGGGTTACGGAGCCAAAAAAGAACAAAGCTAATCAAAAGTTAGGAACTACTGTTTGCATCAACACAAACGATAACATTTTTAGCTTTATTTTTGGCAGAATATATACCTGAAGTCCTGAACCTTTGTCCGTGTAGGTAGGCTGGTGGCAACCCTTGATACTGCTAGGCCAATTTCCTGTTGTTAAAACAATACATGTTTAGTCAATCATCATGGGGAAATGCATGGTTAATCCATATAGTGGACATAGTGCTGGTTCTGCATTACCTAGAATGCACCAAATACATGAAAGTAGTTCAAAGACAATGTCGGTTGGGGCATATCATGATATTTGGATATAGAGGGTGTGTGGGGTTGCATATTTAAGTGTGCTTATTTAATAAGTAGATAAGCAGTTTATATGTTTGGTTATTACTGCTTGTCTGTATGTTTTTAGAGTGAAAAAGCAGTAACAACCACCCCTTAATGTAGTGTTTATTGATTTGGCATCATGTACTATAAGTATCTTTTTTGGAATTGGGTAATCACTAATCAGGCTTTTAGAACTAAGTATAAACCTTTTCTATCCCAAATATAAAACGAATTTCTTTTTGGGATGTTTCGAGTTAATGGCGGTGCCTCCTTTCTTGGCAGAGTTTCTATTCAGAAAGACCTTGTTGCGTGTTAGAGTTCTCGAAACGCATGAATACCTTGTTATCGTTTTGAGAATAGATAGGTTATTATCTATGAAGTGGGATAGTGGGCTAAACATATCGAACACTAATAAAGCACTAGAGGCAAATGCATATGACAATGAAACCTAAATTATGCGGTTGCTGAACACCTGCTAATCCTGTGCAGCTAATGAGTAACCTGAAAGGCTAAAACATGGGAACATGTGCATATATTGGTTACTGAGTTTTACATTTTTGAAAGACCGACGTCAGTGTAGAGCACATATTATACATGAATTCAAATAACATATAAAGCAACATTGTCAAAATGTTTAAACAAATATCCAAAATGCTTGTCTATATGACTATTTGGATGCCAATTGCCATACCCTATGAACATGTGATGGATACCAAAAGTATTGAAAAACCTGAACAAGTAGAAGGTGGACAATAAATTTAATAGTTGAGAGCAGGGAAAACATAGTGATGATGTTTAGTTTTTACTTATAGGCTTATAGCCATACGTTTAACATGCCCAGTTGTTGAAGTGTTCCATTTCATTTTTGGTGATGAAAGAACTCTGGATCTTTTAATTTTAAAATGACAAAAAATTGAGCCAAACCCTATATGAGTAACAAAATAAGCCATGGATTATTGGCTTACAAGGTTCACCTGATTGGCTAAGCCAAGTCCTAATTTTCTTTTTGAAATTTCAATTAATAAGTGTAGACCCACCCGATACGTATCTGGCTGCACCCTATCTGCTCGTACACACTTTGATATCTTGACACTGCATGCATAAGGCATTCTAGTTCTACTTGGTCTTGATTTTTTTAGCCTGAACCCTTACAAAGTTCAACATAGAATCTTGCATTCTATCCTATTTTGTCTAGGATAGTATATCATCACGAGTACATTGGTTGTTATGTCAAAGATCATCTAGTTCTTCAAGTTCATTTTCTCGTAAATATGTTTATGTTATTTTTTCAGGCATTTTCAGGAACCCAAAACGTTTCAAGTCCACCGAAAGAGGAAGCTTGGAGAGTGAACGTGCGAATCCAAGGCTGTGATCTGAGCCATGGATATTTATGTGGCACCATGGAAGCTCTAAATGTGCCAATGGCAGATACACCAGTAAGCAACATACTTTTAATGGGTATATGAGGCTTTTGATTTTACAAAAGATTATTTTGGCATGCATTTTTTTTAAGTTAACGTGAACTGGGGAGCACTTGAGAGAGTGAATGTGGAGTTTGTATTCTGAATATAGTAAACGAAAATGACGTTATGCCTTTAAAAATCTCATTTATGATGAGGCTCTTTGTTTTAATCTACTTCTCATCAACCATAATGTAAAAATTATGTACTTGAGCTCTGATTTAAGTGGGAACTTGTATAGATTTATAAGATTACATTTTGGAGGAGGTGAGATGTAGACAACCTTACCTCTACCCGAAGGTAGAGAGTCTTTTTGCAGGGAGTGAGGATCAAAAAAGAGAGGGGTAAAGCCAACTGATCCAACCCTGCTTGTAGGAGTCCCCTATGCCCTTCCGTTATTTTTTTGATCATTGTGCTTTGTGAATGTGGATTACGTACCAAGGTACCAAATATACTTAACTGCAGGTAGTTACTTTTTGGGAGGGAGAAATTGTTGATACCAAGAATTATACCTTCTTTACTAACAAATGGAAAGCAACGTAAGTTTTCTTCTCTCGTTCAAACATTCTAGCTGCGACAATCTTTGTTTCTGTCTAAAATTTGTTATTCAATTACAACAAAAAGATTTGCACTTTGGCCTTTGATGTCCAAATGAATTGCTTCTTAATATAAAACGATGGTGTGGATCCTGTTACGAGCGAAAAACAAACACCGACATTTTTTAGCAATACTAAAGCTAGCATATTCCCTTTGATATCGAAGCTCAGAATTATAGTAATTACAATGGATGGGGTGTTTGGGAAGGTTTGTTTATTAATTGTGTGTAAAGCCCATTTTTTTCATTCACCATTTAACAAACCATGACAGGTCAGAGGTCGACATAGAACACTGGTCAAAGTTTCCATCCTTCTTGCCTCTTTTAGTAAGTCATCGAAATATGTCGCCAGAACATATAAGTTTAGATATTTTATGATATGCTTAACGCTCTGTTCCTGTCAGACCCAGGTTGAAGTTGATGGTGGGAAGTCATTGGACCTCAGCAACTATCAGTATATATTTATGGTATCTCTTTCTATCTGACCATCTGTTTCAGTTGAGATGTATTTCTACCTTGTGTCTGATGGTTACGGACAGGCCGGGTGACTTACTATTTTAATCTCCGGTAATGCAGAGATGGAAAGAGCAATACTTTGTGAACGTTGGAGCTGATTGTGGATTGACCATAGCTGGTTTTTACTATGTTTGCTTTTCTTGTGTGGATGGCTCAATCAACGGCTACTATTATGACCCTAATAGCAGGTACTGTGCATCAATTTTTTGCTTGACTTTCAAACACGATTTGACCTAGTCAAGCCATATTTACTCGGATCATGTGACCTGCAAACACAATTTGACCCGTTTCATTTCCAGCTAAACTCTTCCGTTTGACCTACTTGATCTGTGGAGATAGAAACATGCAATGCGATAAATTAACTTGCAAATAAAATATAGTGATTAAGGAGATAGTTTGCACTATAAAAACTTTGAGCAACGTTTTAACCCATTTCCTTTTGGTGATTTTTGTAACCTATTTCACCGGTTTTATAAAATATTGTCTACATTTATCCATTTACAAGTGAATATGTTTAAAGATTTAGCTGTCATTCTTAACACGTTATTGCAGCCCATTTCAAAAGCTTGAGCTGAAAACAACCAATGAAGGAAGAACAGGTTTCAGCTTCTCTTCTTATGAGCTGCAATAAGAGTGTTTATTCCACATCAAAACAAGCGGTAAATGACAGTCGGTGTTCAAATTGGTGTGACGATTATTTGCTGCTACATTGATGGGTCTTCAACTTGGCATGTCAGATGGTTTTATGAGATTCCTGTTTATAAGATAATTATTGTTGATATGTAATGCGATGTTGAAAAAAAGACTTACAAGTCTTCAATGGCATTGGAAAATTTGAATCCCTCTGTGGTTTTTTTCTCAGACGAAATATACTTTTGCTAAATGCACCGTTCACCTTGTAATTTTTATAAAGTTATCGTGTATTGCAAGTCTAACCGGACTTGGATTGGAGCCAAGGTTGTTTAACAACCGGCTTGGCTGGTTCACGTTTTGTAAATGGAAAACGGGCCAAACTAATTGCCGCTATTGAAACCATTTTTGTTAGTGTTGTTTAATGGTGCGAGCCGATGTTTCTATGAGAATTACCAATGTAAAATACCAACATATCCCGCTAGAGTAAACAATGTTGATTGCACAGCTTATGCAAGATGTCTTATTATACTTTGTTTTAGATCTTCGAACCTTTTGTGGTGGAAGTTTGGAAGATTCTTCATCAACGTCTAATAAAACACTTGATATACTCTAAACGAGATAACAGTAAATGCCAGGCTTTCATGTTTGAGCCTTTCCTGGTATTATATCTAGGGCTGTAAACGAACCGGACAAACACGAACGGAGCTTTGTTCATGTTCGTTCATTTAATTTTAACCGGACAAATAAATGGACACGAACGCTTAAACGGACGAATTTTCTTGTTCATGTTCGTTTATTAAGAAAATTAGTTATTCATGTTCGTTCATTAAGACACTAAACGAACGCTAAACGAACATAAACGATCGAATATACATGAAAATAGACAAACAAGCATAAAATTTATTAAATTATGCATAATATATTATTTTATAAATTTTGTTTTGTTTAATCACACCATTTTAAAACTTTATAATTAAAAGATATGATAATATGAACATAAATAATTAAATGAACATAAACAAACGTTAACGAACACATAATCAGACGTTCACGAACATAAATGAACGGCGACTTTGTTCATGTTCGTTCATTTAACTAAACGAACGTAAAATATTGTTCATGTTTGTTTATTTAATAAATAAACGAACATAAACGAACTTTTTACCGAACGGTTCATGAAATGTTCATTAAACGTTCAGTTCATTTACAGCCCTAAATTTATATTTTATAAGAAAAGGGAAATCTTATTATGTGTTGAGGGCTCAAGTTCTACTATTTCCACAATTTGAGGTCATGCTTAGGATTCGTGTTAGGTTATCATAAGTGGGCTTTTGGTGAAATTTAGAGTATTATGTCAAGTTGTGATTTTTGGAAATCACTAAGAAGCTATGCTAATTATGTTTAAATGTTATAGCAAGTCGCGGGTATCTTAGTATGATGTTTTAACATCATTTTGTAGTGTTAAATTACAAGAAGTGAAATGGTGTTTTTAGTTAACCCTTGAAACCAAACGCCCCTTTACGATATGTTATCAGGTGAAAAAAAGTAAGCCGAGAACCTTCCGGGAGCTCAGGAAGGCTTATAAAGCGTATAAAGTGAGTAACATAGTTTAAGAATAACTACAGGTCTTTATATGCCCGTAAAATATGATATGTACTTTGTGATACTCATGATCATATTACGACAAGTAATTAGTTCCATAACTCGTATTACGAGCTCATGTTACCCAAGTTCACGTTTAGGTCATAGGGCGGAGCCACGATTTTTAGTTAAAGGGGGGCCGACCGTGCTTAACGCAAAAAAATCATAGTGATAGATATTGCTTAAAAAATTAATCTTTTCAAGGTGAACGTGAACCTACAAACTATTATTTATATATGTGACATACATATAGATAATTGTATCCAAAGTTGGTCAAAAGTCACTTTTGCTAACCAATTTTTCTAACAAAATTTACGTCAATCCCTCGCTTGTCTAGATTTAAATGTGTTGAGAGTCCTTCATTCAAAATCCGCCAAGAGTTTATAAAAACCTTTATGGGAACCAAATTGTTCCATCTTTATGTGCTCAATTGAGCATTCATTTTGTCAACCTCTTGTTTAAGGATACAATTATCTCACGGACACCCCATTGATGATTGTAGTTCATATTGATGATTGTAGTTCATATACTTATAGCTAAATATTTATAATCTACAAATACCAAAATATTCAATCTTTTCCATGTATCAAAAGTTCATAATAAAAGGTAGAGCACAATACAAAAATTAGAGCATCCAAAATTTTAATTGATGTAGTTTTTCTTATAAAAACTAGCTATAATACCCGTGCATGCACGGGGTTTTGACAAAAAAAGTTATTAATCATGAATATTGTGTCTTTAAAGGTGATTGCATATAATTATATAGTTATAGGTTTCGTGCACGCACGAAGTTTACACATAAATCAAATTTATTTTAACATTTTAGTTGAGTCTATACACATATAAGAATTTGCCCATGAAAATTGTGATATAAACTAATACTTATGCACGAGTTTTTCATTATGCATTTAATATTAATTAGAATTTGATGAAATATTTGTAAAACTTTCTGTTAGGTAACTCAAGATTTAATTTTATTTAGCTGACAAAGATGTTAATGTTGTTATTTAAATTTCACTATTGATATTATGTTGTATACATGATGCAAGTTTAATAGCACATAATGAGTGTTGATAAAGTTAAAGTATACTCTTTAAATTTTTTTAAAAGTGTTTTTTTAGATATCCTTATATAAATAAATAAAAATTACATGAGTCATTGTTATAAGTACAATCACGTATATTTATTTTTATATTAAAGTAACCCGTGCTTACAATTTGATAATTATATTCCCGTCTTCTGTAATTTACCTGTAATTAGAATGTAAACTCGTGTCTACATAGGTTAAACTTTTAAAAATGAAATAAATGAGTCATTATTGAATATATAGTAAAAAAATTGATACTTATAATTTTATGCAAATTTATATGTTGTTATTTTAAAACAACATACATTGTATTTTTTAAGATATAAAACATAAATGATATAAAGTATAAGGAGTATTTGTTTATAATCCAAAGTTATTAAAAAAACATTGAGGCTTATAATATTACACTTAACTTTATATAATTTTTAAAAATTCAACCACTAAAGTTTTATTAAGAGTAAATTACATGGATGGTCCCTGTGGTATGTCAAAAGTAACAAATTTCGTCCCTCGACATTTAGAGTTGCATTGATAGTCCCTAAATTGGTAAACAAATAACACACAAGGTCCCTAAACTGGAAGTTTGAAGTTTCAGCTTGGTAGTCCCTAAATTGGATCAGAAGGACTTGGTGTGTTATTTATTTACCAATTTAGGGACTACCAATGCAACTCCAAATGTCAAGGGACGAAAGTTGTTACTTTTGACATACCACAGGGACCATCCATGTAATTTGCTCTTTTATTAATTACCTCATCTTTTTTTAAGTTTTGGTTTCACAAATTTGACACCTATATTTTTATGTGTTTTTTTTATTAATCAAATTTCTCCACAAAATTTATTAAAGTTTGACCAAAATCAATTTAATTTTGACTTTTATTAACCAATCACATCACACGATTTTGCTTACGTGGCGAAATCGAGCTATCCTATTGTTTTTTCAATAAGAATAAATTGACAAAATCACTCCGAAATGATGTAATTCCTTTATTATATAAAAAAGATGGGTGAGAAAGCGTTCTCATGTTACCAACAATTTAACTACTTTTCTTTAAAAGACGTAGGTGTGTTTAGTGCAAGTAGTAGTATCAGTCAGTTTTTTTTTTTTATTTTAATTATTTATTTAATAAAAACGTATGATAATGTAGCTGTAGGTGTAATCATAAATGCTAACGCTCCTAAATGTTACTTCATGGAGCGTTGGAAAATGAACATTCTAAAAAAACAGATAAAGCTACTTGCTTCTTGACATACGAACATTAAATATTACAACGTTCAACGCTCACGCTCATAAATGCTCTAAATGCTCCAAGCCAAACAAACCTTAAACCTGCGGAGAAACCTGCTCCGAACACCCTTTTAGGTAAGGACAACTATTCCTAGACAATTAACATATGGTTGGGGATCTATTGCAAAGTGGGTAAAATTAAAAAGTGTAGAAAGCCATTCATAGTGTGACACGTGTCCCTCACTTTAAATTATACATAAAACTCGTCTAGGGGTAATATGGTCTTTTGACCCATTTTTTATTTTTCACCTCAAATTTCAAAGCGACATATCTCTTAAACCACAAACTTTTAGAAAAACCGATTTCACCATAATTTTTAAAATTCGATTCTCTTTAATTTGGTATAAATCTTTTTAATTATTTCAGAAACTTTTTTGGACATATTCATTAGGTCATGATTTTCTTGATATTTTTGCTATTTTGATCATATTTTTACCTTAAAATTGCCGAATCATAAAATACTTAAAATACAAAAGTTTTAGATTTTGATTCACTCGTACCCGAATTTGAATCACTCAAATCGATATGATATGAGTGAGATATACTTTAAAGATGACGTTTTAGTCATATTTGTCATAAAATACTTGATGAAATGTATAGCTTAGATTTTTAGTGTTAAAATTGAGCTAAATGAACTAATTTTGTCCCATAAAGCATCATTAATCATTTTATTAATGTAAAACTCAAAAAGTGATGTTTTTAATAGTTAAAGTTTTAACTATTAAAAGCGATGAATTGATGAACCAAACTAAAAGCGATGAACTAAACCAAACGATGGCTGATGAACCAAAGCCTGCCAGCGATGAACCAAATCAAACATAGTTCATCGGTTTATTTTAATTCATCAATCATAGTTCGGCTTAACATGTTGGTGTTTGTTTTGTTTTGTTCATCAATTTATTTTGGTTCATCAATCATAGTTTCAGTTTTGGTTTGGTTCATCAGTTTGGTTTGGTTCATCAATTATAGTTTGATTTTGGTTTGGTTCATCGATTTTGGTTTGGTTCATCAGTTTTGGTTTGGTTCATCAGATTTTGGTTTGGTTAATCAGTTTGGTTTGGTTCATCAATCATAGTTTCAGTTTTGGTTTGGTTCATCGGTTTTGGTTTTGATTCATCAGGTTTTGGTTTGGTTCATCGGTTTGGTTAGGTTCATGAGTTTTGGTTTTATGCTTTTTTTTGATTTAGTTTGGTTCATCATTTTGGTTTGGTTCATCAGTTCATTAGTTTGGTTCATCAGTTTTAATAGTTAAAAACATCAACTATTAAAAAATATCACTTTTTGAATCTTACATTAATAAAATGATTAATGATGAGTTGTGGGACAAAAATTAGTGCATTTAGCTCAACTTTAACACTAAAAATCTAAGCTAAACATTTCATCAAACACCTTGTATGCAACAAATATGAGTAAAACACCATCTTTAACGTGTGATATCTTATCCATATGTAGGGCTGAGCAAACGACCCGAACGGACCGGACCGACGAAACACGACGGACGGACGGACCGACCATTCGGTCGGTCCTCGGTCTCGATTTTAAACTAATTCGGTCTCGGTCTTGGTCGGTCGGTCCGTCGGTTCGGTCAGAACCACAAACCGGCTATTTTGCCTAGTTGGACCGGACCGACCGATGGACCGACCGAGACGGACGGACGGACCGACCACATTCGGTCCGGTCCTCGGTCTCGGCTTTTGGGCAAGTTCGGTCTCGGTCTTGGTCGGTCCGATCCGGTCCGGTCCGAGACCGATGCTCAGCCCTACCCATATGACATCGAATTTGAGTGATTTAAATTTCTGGGTAAAGAGTGAACAAAAATCTATAACTTTCATGTTTTAAGTTTTTCACGATTCGATATTTATGTAGGTAAAAAATAGGGCCGAAAATGCCAAAACAAAATCAAGAAAATCAAGAATTATTTGATATGTAAAAAAAAAAGTTCGAAATATTTATCAAGATTTATACCAAATTAAAGAGAATCGAATTTTAAAAATTATGGTGAAATCGGTTTTTAAGTAAAAGTTTATCGTTTAAAAGTTATTTGCGTTTGAAATTTGAGGTGGAATATAAAAAACGGGTTAAAATGACAAAAATACCCCATAACCAAATTTAATAAGAAAAAAAGAAAGGAATAAATGGGGGACACTTGTCACATTGTGAGTTGCTTTTTAGCCTTTCTAATTTTCCATATTTTCTAAATGATGCTTCTCATTAACATATACTATATTTCTAGTAAACTTTAATCAGAAATGGAAATTTAACCCATGTTTTAAACGAGAAGTGCATATATATTTGTTTTAACCCACCAACAAAATTAGGATTTGATGTACACATTACACAATTAAGCACATCTAAAGCCACATCAACAGTCCATTTATCTAGAACAAACAATAGTCTATATGATTCACATAATTTCTATGATAGAATTAAAGGAAAATGGTCTAAAAAGACATTCAATTTACAACTTTTTTTTTGTAGGCATTAAACTTTTTTTTTTCTTTCTCTTAAAGTAGTCAAATACTTTTTAATTTTCCTATTGTAACCATAAAACATGCAGATTATGACGTGGCACCTGTTAATTACCCTTTCCTTTTTTCTTTTTTTTTTTTTTTTTCCTTGTTTTTGGGTCTCTTTTGACAATTGGTAATAATTGGAGGCATGATTAATTATTTTTTTCTTCACATAATATATTTTTCCCCAATTCTATCCACCACATACCCTAAATTGATTATCACAAACCCTAATTTCACACAGTAGCCACATTTGATGTTACTCAATAGCCACATTTGATGCGTTTTTTGATATTTCGGGTATATATTATTTGATTTCTTTGATTACGCTATGTTTTGATCAAAGTAATTAGTCTAAACATATTTATAAACCCTAATTTGTTATTTTTGTCAATTTTGTAACAGAATGATACCATGTACCAATTTGCACCAATTTGATGTATACAATGACGGTTATTTTGCCCATTTACCTTTAAGGTTCTTGATGGGGTGATTCTTAATATGGCTGCTACAAGGATGCCCTATGAACCATTTGCTGAATTCTTGGAAGAAAAAGCTGGTAACTACTTCCAAGGTTTGTATTACAAAGTTCCAAATCTTGAATTAGGCAAAGGTTTAGTTAGAGTAAGTAATGATAAGGAAATAGCATACATGTTTGATATTGTTGAGTTGTTTGGTAGGCTTGATCTTTATCTTGATCACTTAGATGTGGATCTGTCAGAGTATTTAGGTCAACCAGATACCACTTTTATGGATGCCTTTGTTTCTAAGAGCATTTCCATCAAGTAACGCCTTAACGGGCGTTAAGGTGCAAAGCAAGGCGTTAACGGGCGTTAGCCCTTGGACCTCCGGCGTTAAAGCCGCGTTATTTGCCCAGCGTTAAAGCCCCAACGGGCGTTATCAACATTAAAAAAAAAAAAAAAAAAATTGTACAAAACACCCCCTAACGGCTAGTTACCGTTGGGGTTTAAAAATTTTTACGTTTTAGCCCCTAAACGGCTAGTTTTATAAAAAAAAAAAAAAAATCAAAAACATTTTCTTACCACTATAAATACCCAACTAAAACAACATTTTTTTCACACTTCCACTACTCAATCCTCTCAATCTTCAATCTTTCATTCACTGAAAAAAAATAATGTCGGGAGGCAACGATGATACATTCTTCAATCTTCTCGGTGGTGGGTAAAATACCTCAAACCCGGGTTCATCATCAAACCCGAACGCGGGTTCATCTTCAAACCCCAACTTGTCTTTTCCCAACCCACTAGGCTTGTCGAGCCAAGAAATGTGGCAACAACATCAACAATATCTGTATTGGCAACAAAGCCATCAAAGCACCTTAAACTCCAACTTTCAAAATCTACAATTCTCACAACACTTACAACATTCACAAACTGAAACAGATGATGTTCCTGAGATACCCACGTCTCCTCCAAAAAAATCCAAAGGTCGTGTTAAATGAAAGTAAAAAAAATCCAAAGACCCCGAGCCCGAACCAATCAATGATGATGAAGAAGAATTCTCTACTGGGCGTTGGACTCCAGCAGAGGAAGAATTACTTGCCAGGTGTTACATAGTTGTTACGGAGGATCCGAAAGTTGGGCGTGCACACCCAAAGATACGTTTTGGTATCGGGTCACAAATGAGTTCAATAGACTCAACTTTCAACGGCGCAACAAGGATATGATTTCAAGCAAGTGGAAAACGTTGAACCACTGTTGCTCAAAGTTCAACGGTTTTACAAACTTTAGCATAGCGGGAATGAGACAGTGGGGAAAGTGAGATGGATGTCATGAAACGGGCAAAGCAATGGTATCGTGAGGAAACCAAAGCAGCACCGTTTGCTCTCGATGAAGCTTGGGAGGTTTTGCGTCATTCTAAGAAATGGGACACGCCGAAACCGGTTGATTTAACCGGCGATGTCCCAAGCCAAACAAACGAGGCTTTGTTTGGTCATGATGAACAACAGCCCCCATGGAAAGAAGCGTGCTTCAAGAAAGCAAGATCCGGGGCGAGCATGGAGGAGCGAGCTCGTCAATTTATTTCCACTGAAACTATGGCAAGCGAGTATCGTATCAAAGCGTGAAACGCCGCAGCGGCGTGTCGACCCAACAAATCAAAGATGAAACAATAACAAGGTTGGAAGAGATAAAGTTTTTGATGGTTGATACTGAAGGCAAAGATCCAAATGTCGTGGCTTGGATCAATGACGAAAAGAACGAATCAAAATAAAATATAACTTGCAATCTCGTCACTAGATTGTATTCTCGTCATTTCCTTTATGTTGTAACGTTTAATTTGCAGTGTGTTTTTTATTTCGTTGTAACTTTTTTTTTTATATATTTCGCATTGTAATATGTTTTCAAATTTAATGATATGTTTAGTTTAATAAATGAAGTGTTTGTTTTAGTTTAGGGGTTGAAATTGAAAATATCAAATGTTAAATTTTAACTTGGGATGTTATTGTTGTGGGTGTTTTTTGGGGATGTTAAGGTGAAATGTTAAAGCTGATGTAGCGCTGACGTGGCAGATGTTAAAGTAGAACTTGTGTTATTGATGGAAATGCTCTAAAGCAAAAGTCCCTCCCCAAAAGAGGTATTGCAATGATTTTTCAGTAGATGAGTTGGTTAATTGGGCTGAGATGGAGGTTCAATATGTAAATGTTGATAAGGGCAAAGGGAAGGTTAACGAAACAGGGGGTGATCATACAAGGACTAGTGCAGTTGAAAACATGCAGGCAAAAGAAGATCAAACTCAAGAACAACCTCAAGAGCAGCAGCAACAAGTTGCACATGAAGTGCAGTTTCAAGATCCAGTAGTACATGTAAGATTGAGGAGGCCTGGTGCAGAGGGGGATGATACTAGGACTAGTGTAGAGGGGGATGATACTAGGAATGTAAGTGTTGATAAGGGCAAATGGAAGGTTAGAGAGGATGAAACATATGTTGATTATGATACTGAGTTTGACATTGACAATGATAGTGGCTATGCTTCAGATAAATCAGTTGACTATCTCAGTCCTGGTGAAGAGGAGTTGATTGAACTTAGAAAAAGGATCAAAGCTAATAGAGAGAAGGAAGCTGAGTCTATGCCAGAAATGAGTGAACCAGCTACGAAAACACTGTACCTGCTGATAATCATAGAAGTGAGATTATGATTGAACATGATTTGTTCATGAATAATTTGATGAGAAGGCTACAGTCATCTGAAAACACTAACCTCAAGATCCTTTTATTTGTGTGGAAAAAGCTGTTGATAGGTATCCAGTCTATGATGAAAGTAGTCACTCGAGACTGAGGCATCCAAAGGTATGGTTCTACTTTTTGAACTTGTGATATTGTTTAAAAATTTTGGTTATAAACATTTGTTCTGTTTGTAATGCAGGTTGGTGAAAAGTATGCGATTAGTGATAAGTTTAAATAGGGTCTATCCTACTATGCATTGGCTAATGGCTTTTCTTTGTGGTATGAGAGGAGTAATGGTAAGATGGTTGTGGCAAAATATGGGCAGAGACCACCAAAGTTGGTTGATCCTGACAAATGTAAACAGAGGAAGAATATTAGATATCCTAGTGTTACTACAGATGAATTACCTTCTTGTCCTTGGAGATGTTATGCTAGGTGGATGACTAATGAGAAAACTTTTCAGATACAGTCTTTAAATGATGAACATACATGTGTTAGGAATTTCCAATTTGGTTCATTAGTCAACTATAAGTGGATAGATGCAATATTTGGTAATAAGATTAGGGCTAAACCTGATATTAAGTTGTTTGCTATAGCTGACCTAGTGATGAAAAAGTATAAGTGTAAGGTAACCCTAAATCATTGTACAAATGCAAAGAAGTTTTCTTTGACAGAGTATGAGAAATCATTTGATGAGCATTATGCCTTCTTTGAGATCATATGGAAGAGCAATTTTAGATTCCAATCCTGGGTCCACTGTGAAATTAGGAGTGACTATCAATCCTGATCAGAAAACCTACTTTGATAGGTTTTATGTGTGCTTTGCTGGACTAGCAGATGGTTGGAAGGCTGGGTGTAGGAGAGTAATTGCCTTAGGTGGCTGTTTTCTGAAAAGTCCTAACCATGGTGAAATTCTTACTGCTATTGGAAGATATGGAAATAACCACATTTACCCAGTTGCTTGAGCAGTGGTTAATGTTAAATACAAAGTTACTTGGAGCTGGTTTTTGGAGTTGCTTGAAGGAGACTTGGGTTGCACAAAAGGACAGGGTCTAACTCTTATGTCAGATCAACATAAGGTATGCTTATATCCATACTTTCTTCTTAATACCTTAGTCTTACATATATTCTAACAATGTTTTTCTATATAGGGTCTTATTGAAGCTGTCAAAAATGTCATGCCATATGCCGAACACATGCAATGTGCAAGACATATATATGAAGGGTTTAGGAAACAATTCACTGGCTTGGAGTTTAGAGAGTTGTTTTGGGCATCATCTAAGGCCTCATATCCACAGTTGTTCAACAAGATAATGGACAAGATTAAAAGGGCTAACCCAATGGCTCATCAGTTTCTTATGGATAAGAATCCAAAAACATATTCAAGAGCCTTTTTTGAAGTTAATAGAGGATGTGAAGCAGTAGAGAATGGATTCAGTGAATGCTTTAATAGTGTTATTCTAAGTGTTAGGGACAAGCCATTGCTAACAATGCTAGAAGCTATTAGAGTCATAGTTCTTGAGAGGATGCACAAAATGAGGGAACTCGGTAAGAAATGGAACCACAGGTTTGTCCCAACATTCAAAAGAGATTAGAATGGTGAAAAGAACAACAAAAGTAAGTTTCATTTAAAAATTAAAGTTAATTATCTTATGAAAGGGTTTGAATTGACACTAATACGTTTGTTATATTGTAGGTTCTGTCATGTTATCCCTGCTGGTGGGAATGTGTTTGAGGTCAGATCAGGGAGTGAGGCATTCACAATTGATGAACCAAAGAGGTCTTGCACCTGTAGAATGTGGCAGTTATCAGGTATACCTTGTGCACATGCAACAAATGTAATTTTATATATAAACAGGTATCTGAGAGCTATGTGCCAGCTTGGTTTCAAACAGACATGTATTATGTGACATATAACCATTTTTTGAAACCAATTGATGGTATTGATTTCTAGCCTGATCAGAGTATGTACTCAATTGTTTTGCCTCCCAAACCCAAAAAAATGCCTAGTAGTAGGGATGGCAAAAAAATCCGTACCCGATGAGGACCCGATCCCCAAACACGATTTGACTGGGAATCCCCGAGTTGACCGGGGATGGGGAAGAGGATGGGGAATTCCCGAAATATAAAACCGGGGATGGGGCGGGTATGGGGATAACATAAATCCACGAACCCGGCCCCGACCCCGACCCCGACCCCGATCTTTCTAGTGTATAAGTATTTATAATGTATATGTTATATCCATACTCAGTTAACTTGTATATGTATATGTATATATGTTTATGAGTATCGACATGTATATTTTTATGCATATGTGATATTTATAGATTCAAGCACCTTTAGAAATAGAAGTATAAACACCAACTACATATTACTTAACTATTTTGTCCGAATACACATATGATACATTTTTTTATATTATATGTGATGTTATAATGCTTAACTTGTTTAAAGTTGAATTGGAATTGTAATTAATCTAACTATGCGCGATGTAGGTACATTTGTTGAGACACTTTATGAGTCAAAATTATTTATATTTTCGACGAGTTTGTGAAATTTTTATGTTATTTCATAAGAGTGGAAAATCCCCGAATCCCCGCGGGGATCCCCGATCCCCATTGGGGACGGGGATGGGGATGTAAAGCAATTCCCCAGTGGGGATGCGGATGAGGATGGGGATGTGGAGTGAAAACGGGGATGGGGATGGGAAATACAATCCCCGACATTCCCCGCCTTGTTGCCATCTCTACCTGGTAGGCCTAGAAAGAAAAGAATCAGAGCAAAGGGTGAAAGTGGTAGCTCAACCAGAGTATCAAGGGTAGGTACTGAGATTACTTGTTCTATATGCCACAAAGTTGGGCACAACAAAAAAAGTTGCAAAGAAACACCAGTTGAAAAGGCACCTAGAGAAATAGTTGTAGAGGATGATGTTGTGGAGGCAAGACAAAAAAACAGAGTGGGAATGTGTCTGGGTCAAAAAAGAAGACTTGTGGGACAGGTGCAGTTGGTGGATCAAGTGAGATTGGTGGGTCAAAGATGAAGACTTGTGCCTCAAGTGTAGTTTGTGGATCAAGTGAAATTGGTAGGTCAAAGAGGAAAACTGGTGGGTCAAGTGGAATTGGTGGGTCAAAGAAAAATACTTGTGCGTCAAGTGGGTCAAATAGGAAGAGCTTAAAAAGAGGTTGCACATCAGCTTATGCAAGATGGTTTGGTGAGCAACAAGATGAAGTGGTTGCTGGTCAAAGTGAGCAACAAAATGACTAAAGTGAAACTGAGCAACCTCAAGAGTAGCCAAATGAAGTTCAAAGAGAGTTTGACTTGACAGGTACTCAAGTTGCAAACATGTAGGCAAAAGAAGATCAAACTCAAGAACAACCTCAAGAGCAGCATCAACAAGTTGCACATGAAGTGCAGTTGAAAGATCCATGTGGGTAAGATTGAGGAGGCCTAGTGAAAGGATCATCAAAAAGAAGTTGGCTAAACAGTTGGATGGCCAGGGTAGCACTACAAAGTCTGCACTGGTTCTAGATGATGCTTGAACAACCCTAATTTCAAGTGCCCATTTTGTACATCCTGTGAGGGCAACTAATGTAAACTTTGATACCTAATCTTGGGTCTGTAACTAGAACAACTACTCTTTAGCAGCAACTAATGTTATTAGTTTATGTAATGACCATCAAACAATAGCCCATTTTGTACGTCATACAAGGCACTAATTGATGGCCATTGCTAAACTGTTATGTTCAATGAAATATGCAGTATGCTATTTTCTTCAATTTGTGCAATTTGTGTAGTATGTTACTTTGAATGCAATTTGTGCAATTTGTGCAGTCTGTTCAATGAAATATGAAGTCACTGTTAAGTTCATTACTTTATGCAACAAGAATCTTACTATTCTCATTTCACTGTTTTTTTCTCACTTCACATGCAACAAGAATCTTACTATTCTTCATGTGGGTAGCAAACTTGCCACTGTTTTTTTCTCATTTTCTAGCATCTAGCATGCAAAAGGCTTAACACTTACACTATATAAAGCCATCTAGTACCAGGCAATTTCATCAAACATCCATAAGAAAACAACAACTAAGCTTACAAAAAGAATCAAGGTATTCAACATTCATTTTCATCTCATTATCATGTCATTTTTATCAATTTTGTGCATAAATCATAGCCATGGGTAGGGGTGTCATTCGGGCTGACCCGACCCGAGTCAATTCGGGTCGGGTCAATCGGGTTAAAAAATATATTCGGGTCAACCCGAATTGACCCGAGTTCTAAACAAGGTCGGGTTCGGGTATATTTTTTTAGCCTTGACCCGACCCGAACCCGACTAACCCGGCTCAACAACACTTTTACAATGTAAAATACTCGGGTTGACCCCGAACCCGAATTGACCCGACCCGAACCCGAAGTGACCCAACCTGAGTTGACCCGAGTTCTAAACAAGGTCGGGTTTGGGTATTTTTTTTAAGGCTTGACCCGATTTGACCCGACCCGAGTTGACCCGAACCCGACCGGGTCAACCCGAATAACACCCCTAGCGATGGGTGAGACAATAACATGGGAAGATTATTTTCTAAAGGATTATTTTAACATAGGTGGAAACTACAAAAGCAAAGATGAGACTTTAAAGAAGGTGGAAACTAGCACTAATCTGACCACCAAACAAGAGGCAAAGATAGATTATGATGCAAGGTTTAAGGTACTAGGGCTGCCAAATCAGAAACTTGTGAAGATATTGGTAACAAATCATTTGTTGTCAAACATCCCAAAGATTCAAAAGGCAAGGGAAAAAAATAATTTGTTTAAAAGCAGTTTCATGTACTAATGCTTTCAGTAACAAGTTATGTATGTATGTTTCTGGTTTAAAACTTAAACCAGTCTAGAATAAAACACTTGTAATATTTGAAAGCAGTTTCATGTCTCATCATGTCTCATGCAGTTTCATGTCTTATGCCATTTCATTTGTAAACCCAACACAAATCAAAGAGTTGGGTAGACTAACATAACATGTGCAGAGTGCAACCAAGTGGTCAAGTTATAAAAGTGTTTTGTGATATACCCCAAGGCAGCCTTCCCCATGTTTCGGCCTACCCCATACATACTCAATTAAGTTGCATCAATCCATAAGAATCCACCAACCTAAGCCATTATCAAGAATTTGACCAAATGCAATCTCATCTACAAAACAAGACCATTATTTTAGAAGACTTAAAGGAGTGTTTGGGATTGCTTATTTATAGCAGGTACCAAAAAGACACTTATTATCCAAACATTAAGAAACTTTTTACATGCTTTAAAGTTTATATGCAATATCTGTGGAGATGTGCAGACTAATGGTTGCGAAAATGATGTGCAGACTAATGGTTGCCAAGATGTGCAGACACTTATTATCCAAACATTAAGAAACTGTTTACACAAACTTAACAATTAACATTTGAAAACATTACATTAAACATTACCTTGATATCATCTACAAACTTCATCTAATCATTACATCACTTGGATAGTGTCATACCAAATCAAACACAAATGAAACACAAAAATCCTAACATGATCATAAACAACCTATCATACAATTCCAACTTAGACTTTCTAGCCTTCAACTCATCTTCCAACCTTGACTTTTCCAAAGCAAGAGCCTCAATCATTGGTGCAATATCCATTCCTCTCTGCCTTTGAAAGAACCCATATACCAAGTCTTTGTAGTATTGACTTGGAAGGTCAACATCGAGAAATTCATACACTCGACAATCGGCACATTTTGCGTATCTCTTTCTTGGATTCGTCCTTTAGGTTGAAGTTTTCACTCTCAATTGACGATTACACTTACAAAAGTGTTCAATCTTACCTCCAACTAAACGGGATTGAGCTGAAGACGAACTACTCATAATTTAGGGTTCTTGATTTTTTATTATTATTATTTTTTTTACCGTTGGGGGATAATTGGGAAAGGGAATGAGGGGTTTGTGGTTTGACTACTTATGGAAAAATTTATGCTAAGAAAACTAGCATTAATCATACCTCCAATTATTACCAATTGTCAAAACAGACCCAAAAACAAGCAAAGTAGAAAAAAAACGGGAAAGGGTAATTAAAAGGTGCCACGTCATAATCTACATGTTTTATGGTTACATTAGGAAGATTAAGAAAGTATTTAACTACTTTAGGAAGAAAAAAAAAGTTTGATGCCCTACAAAAGAAAAGTGGCAAGTTTGATGCCTTTTTAGACTATTTTCTCTACAATTAAATATGTTAGGGTTATTGAAATTTAGTGATTTGTAACATGGAGTGAACAACCAAAAAACATAAAAAAATAAAAAAATGATTTCCTCACAAGAAGTTAATAGTTCAAACATCACTAGATAAACATTTTGGGGTGACCAAAGAACGGTTAGAAACGATCACCGAATAACTTTATTAATCAGCGTACATCTGGGTCGAAAAAATTCATCTTCCCCCATAACCTCAACAAAATAACTCTCCCATTTATCTGTTAACATAAACTTAGCTAAACAAACATTATCCTATTTTTTTTTTCTCAAAGATTTATTCAAAATTTAAATACATAATATTATAGATTGTCACACATGCATGCACAAAAAGTGGGATAAAGTATATATACTTCAAAGAAAAATTTGAGTCAGTTTCGGACTTCAAATACCAGACACAAGACTCCTATTAAAACCCTCCTTTATAAAACCCTGTGTTATTTTTATAAAAATCAGATGTTTTTAATTAAATTTGTAGCACAAATATAATTCTGATGTGGGTATTTCATTTTCTTACGTAACTTAAAGGAAAAAAACAAAATTTTATATTTTTCTAGTCACTTTTCTATATAGATTTGTGGGTTTTAAAGAACAAGAATTAGGTTCTTGTTATTGTAAAAAAAAAAAAAAAAAAAAAAAAAGGTTGTATTGAAAGATGGTGAATTTGTTTACCAAGAAGACATTGTTTGGGCTTTTTCTAGGACAGGTTCTTTCACTATTTATAACATCAACTGGATTCTCATCATCTGTGCTTGCTAAAAGAGGTTTGCATTTTCATTTTTTATGCTTCATTGATATGTGTATAAATTTTACTTAAGTTTTTGTTTAGCTGTTGGGGAAAATTGCGCCGAAAGGTGATGACCTTTTACATCTATTTTCAATGTCATGTATAATATAGTAACATGCATTTGTTTTGCTATACTAGATGTAACTTACCATTTCAGGTAAATGCATATATTTTTCCATTGAATGTAACATGCTGTTAGTTTTATAGCATTCATACAAAGTAAGTTTGTCTTGTTACCGTTTTGTGTTAATTACATGATATGTTAGTTGTAAAAGAGTTCGTCACATACAATGACAATAAGGTGAAGTTTGTTACAAATTCGAGAATTTTTTCCTTATATATAAAAAGAGATAACTTGTTACTCCTTAAATCTGGCTTGGTTGTATAGCATGAGTAAACAAACCAATGAACTGAATTATCTTTGACTTGGGTGCATAGCATGCGATGGATTTAACAAATGTTATACATAGTGATTTTTTAATGTAATGGGATCAAATGTTCTTATTTATGTCATATTTTAATTCAGGAATCAATGCACCGACATCGCAATCTTTAGCGAATTATATGTTATTGGCGTTTTTTTATGGTATCATTTTGATTAGCAGAAAGAAGCGTATGAAGGTTAGTATTCTTCGATCTATTTTTCGCATAAGTTTTCTTGTAGATCATTTAGATAAGATAAGAAGGTTCTTTGTCTCATGGTAGCGTGTTCTCTTCCTTTGAATTATTTGTATTCTCACGTCTCTAAATATGTTTTTTTCATGTGAGCATTTTGCAGGCAAAATGGTACTATTATGTACTTCTTGGACTTATAGATGTTGAGGCAAATTATCTTGGTAAGTTTTTAATTTGAATGGTTGGGTCGGCTAACGGTCAAAAGGGTACATTTTTAGTACGTATCAAAATGGGCCAGTCAAAGTTTCATATTCCCCAAAATTGGAGTATAATTTGGGAGCATCATTCACTACATATGAACTGTTTATTGCTACATAGTACATACCATCCACAGATACATTAAAAATGTGTTTTTCTATAAAATTTGCATGTGCTTTGTTTTGCAGTGGTGAAGGCATATCAGTACACATCATTAACAAGCGTTATGCTGCTGGATTGTTGGTCAATCCCATCGGTCATAATCCTTACATGGCTTTTCTTAAATACAAAATATAGATTCAAGAAAATTGCGGGTGTTGTCATTTGTGTTGTTGGTCTTGTGCTGGTTATTTTTTCAGATGTACATGCATCAGATCGTTCACGTGAGCATATATATTTTTGTTCCAATTTGTTTTACTTGAAAATTTGACTCAGGATATTTATTACGGATGTATGTGTATATGCTCAGAGAGTGGGAGTCATCATATTAAAGGGGATTTGCTGGTCATTGCCGGGGCTACACTTTATGCTGTCTGCAACGTTAGTGAGGTGAGCAAAATGGGCTGATTTATACATTGTTTAAATGTGTTCAAGTCAAAACGGATATATTTTGTACATGTCAAAGCGGGTTGCTTTGCGTTGACTTTTGAATATTTTGTTGTCCATTTCCTTGAATTTTTTTTTATAGATAATTAACGCTTTCACTAAATTCTATATCAGAAAACAATACTGTATCTGTTTGTAGATAATTAACGTTTTATTCTCGGTGGTGATCCTTGTGCAGGAATTTTTTGTGAAAAAAGCAGATCAAGTTGAACTCTTGGCGATGCTGGGGCTCTTTGGTGCCATTGTCAGTGGTATTCAAATGTATCCTTTTATACACTCTATTGTGAACAAAAAAAGCTCGAACCGGTGAAATTATAGTAGAGGTCTACTAGTTACTAAAATTCTTCATTATAAGAATCTTACTCATTCAGTTTCATTAAACTCCGTTTGTATACCACCAGCATTGTTTAATAGTGCATCTCATAATGATCTCAACTGTTACTTTGTGGTCTTTAACTATGTTTATAGAGGCGTGCTTGAGCGAGAGGAACTCAAAGCTATCCATTGGTCCTCAGGAGCGGTACTCTCTCTCCGTCTCCCTCTCCAAAGTCCAAACACACCCACACACACACACGGACACACCACGTTTCTCTGTGGGTGGTGCTAAAGATGCCAAAGTGGGTGGGTTAGGAAACAGATCAAAAAAGCAGCAGCACAAAACAACAACAGAATACTAAAAAAAACTCGGATAGTTTGGTGAAATATGTGAAAGTTGACTACATAGACTGCATGTTAATAGGATTTCCGATTGCAGGCGGAAAAATTCTGACCAGGCTGACAATCGTAAAAAAGAAATTTACTTATGCCAAGAAGTACCCGTTTGACCCATTTCCTAACATTTCAGACTCGCCTATTTGACCCGTTGGAAACCAATAAAGTATTGTGAAAAGATACTCACTGAGCATAAACAGTCTATTGAATCTAGTTATGTCTTCATATACGTAAACCACGGGCTATACGAACAAAACCCGGCTATATCCGGCCAAGACCCGGCCATGCCGGGTTTATCCGGGTCTTGGTCGGATATAGCCGGGTCATGGCCGGAATTGTGATAAACAACTTTGAATACATTTGGCATGACTTTTGACCCTTTTCATGTTTACTTACTGTATTTATTTATTTTGACCCATCTCAGATACTGTATAACTCAAGTTAACCCATTTCCAAGTAATGGGCCGAAACTGCAACTTTTATTCTGAGCATATTTTTTAACAAAGATAATATACCATGGAAATAATAAATTTGTTTGTCATAGGTGCTTCCATATGTCGGATTTGCAGCTGCAATGTTTCTGTTTTACTCAGGTGTGCCGGTCTTGCTAAAGGTGCGAGCTTGCAAAATTTTTCTTTATACATCACCATAAAACTAAGCACTTTGTGTACAGTTTTCCTGTTATGCAAGTTACTGAGAACTTAATTTAGAAGTTTGTTCATGCCTATATTAAATGCAGATTAGCGGCTCTACTATGCTAAATCTATCTTTGCTGACATCAGACATGTGGTCTGTACTGATACGTATATTTGTGTACCACGAGAAGGTTTGTACCAATATCGAGCTTAAGTTATAATTTTGCAAGAAGCTAACATTGGCATATAATATCAGGTTGATTGGATGTACTTTGTAGCGTTTGCTGCTGTTGCTGTTGGCCTCGTTGTTTATTCAGCGTATGTTATTATTTCATTCACTTATGCTACTCATCTTTTTTGTAACGGATTCAAACGGGTCGGTAATAAAAAGATTTACAGAATTTATGCATTTGAATACACTATGGTTGACTTTACCCTAGTTTGACTTGTTCTCATTTTAGCTAGTTTTTAAAAAAAATGTTCACATTAACCCGTTAGAGACATAGTATAATCCAAATTAACCCCGTTTATCCATAAATGGGTCAAATTTGGTACTTAAAGAAACATAAATATAACAATCATTTTTATACAAAAAACTAAACAGAAAAAGATAAGCAGAAAAAAAAAACATTTTGCTTTCTGGTCCCATTATGGCAGGACCTATGAATGAAATGTAATGATCTCATGGATCCTAAAGTTTTTAAGGCTATTCCAGGTTCGATAAAGAAGTGGAAAAACCCCATGATGATGCTGCCGATGAGTCGGAACAAAATAAGCAAATTGATGAGGAAGCTGGAACGACAGGTTCTGCCAAGATTAGCACGCTACAAAGCATTGACGAGGAAGCTAATGCGGCGGGTTCAGTTAAGATAAAAACAATGTCTCGGGCCTCAAATGATAGTGGCAGGTTCCAAGATCCAATTGAGTAGTTGATTGATCAGATAGTTTAATATCACAATGTGCCGATAAAGTTTAGCATCATTTGTCTTAACATAGAAATGGTCTGAGTTTTTTTTTCTTCGTACGGACACTGTAATGCAGATATGGTTTCAAGTTTCAACTTGAATTCCTTGTACTTCGTATTTTTTGTTCATCAATACATTGACAAATATGGTAGTAGAGTCTTTTCTTTTTAATAGGTATATAATACTCAATTAGCCGGACGTTTTTCAAGTAATATTGCTACTGAATTTTTCGACTTTAAGATTCAAGTGGTTAGTGCTTTATAAGCAGAAAAGATAACATATTTAAGTGGTTCGTGCTCTATAAGTATTACCGATAACACCTACCATTCTAATTCACTATACATTGCTTCATTACTACAGTAATACTCAATACATAAGTTAATATGAAGCCCACTGGTTAAGCTGCTTTCTAGTTACCCTTTAGATCAGGGTTCAAAGTTCAAACCCCTCTAAATTTTATAGATTACAAATTTTATAAAGGTTGATGAAAAAACAATTACGTAAATTAGTGAACATTACAGTAAATCAAATCACATACACTCAGCAACAATATAGATGTGAAGCAACACAATTTATTTTTGTATGAACAAAGTAAATGAGTAAAATAAAATAAAAATCACATTCAAAAAATGACCGGCTGCAATGCGCGAATATTTCGAAATCCTTGTCAGTAACATTACAAGCAAATAGATAACGGAGTGATTCTATATATACATATCCAATGGTCCGAATATATTCTAATAGAACTAAGAAAATAACACTCAGTCACAAACTATGTAGTTACAAACAACTTCTTGGTATGAGTAATCCAGAAGAAGTACCACTGGCAAAAGAGCAAGACGAAATCGCTGGTTTACCCGAGTATACAAGGTTAACATCCTTTAATCTTATTCCACGACACGGGCTTCCTTTGCTACAATCAAATTTCACAGCCACTTGTGTTGCTGATGTTCCGTGTACATCCTCATATACCACGTTACTAATCTTCACTCCAGCAGCTTCTTTGGGACAATTAGTATTGTGGGGGCAATATTTTCCGTCTATTATGATTGGGTATTTTACATTCACCATTGTTGCATGTATGAAAAATATATTCCTCACGAACCCATTGCTACGACGAGCCCATGTCTTTATCCTCACACCATTTTGAGTACCTATAAATGTTGAGCTTTTTACGGTTATGTTTTGGACACCGGCTTCTTGCAAATCCCATCCTAGACTTCCAATGCTGAAAAAACAAATGCAATGTATTTACATTTAGTTAGTTATTACGGATTACAAAATATCAAAGTGTTGTATTTTGAGTAAGTTGTTCCCAATTCACGTCAAAAGGTCATTGACTTGAGGGTGTTATGAGTGCTTACGTAAGTGTTCTATTTGTTTAACATATATGACTCGTACATACGAATATGCAAATAAGTTGAATCTAAACACGTTTATATTATAAATATACCTTATGCCGTGACCAGGGCCACACGTGACCTTCTCTATCCAGACATTGGAATTTCCCGGACCTATTGAGACACAATCATCTCCCGTCGAGATCGTAGAGCCCAAGATTGTAATACCAGTAGAAAGTGATAAATGTATACCATCTGTGTTCGGGCTGGTCCCGGATGCTAAAATGCTCACACCTTGTAGCTTGGCATTGTTGCATGCATATAGGAGGACATGAAACATCTGGCTGTTTAACGACTTTAAGTTGCTGATCACTACATTTTGAGAATGATAGATTCCGAGCGTCTGTAACACATAATCACAAATATATCTTAATTAGAGTACTATTATAAGGAATTCAAAAGAAAAAAAATATATTAAATGTCCATTGCTTTTTTCTGGATAACCCTGATGTCCCATGTTTTAGCCGATCACTTGATGTTGGTTCATAGCTATGGTTCCAACCATAGACATATAAGTATGTTAACTGACTCATTGACAAGAGAGATAAGGGTAACGATTGTGAAAAATGTATCTTTATTTTACAGGTATATGCAAAAAAATTTATGCATTATCAACTTCATGACTATTTATGTTGCTTGCAATGTTGGGCCCAAGTGACTTATGCAAAAATTTAATCAGACACAACTGCTCTTATAAACAAATAGCCATTAGAAAAACAAACTACAATACCATTTTTTAACTTTTTGATACATCTAAGTGCAAAGTTAACACTCTATGCATATTGAAGAGACCACAGTGAATGCATAAATTTAGTTGAAATTCTATGATTAAAGAATGTCATACATTTGTAAATAATTCAATATCGTAGGTGTGTGCTTCTAAATATGATATTTCTATCCAGGTTTTTAAATATGAACTACTTAATAAAAAAATTGGATAACTAAATTTAAGTTGTATATGAAGAAGAAGAAAGTGCAATTTGTGTATAAATTGTAGTGTATAGTCGTACGTACCGTAGCTCCTTTAGGACAAGTCTTCCCCGATAATTTGCAAGCCCACAAAGAACCACCTTGTGCATCTAGGGTTCCACCAGATATGGTAACATGATTAACCCTATGGAACTTAATCCATACATCATCTTTTCCAATAGCATTATAACTAGAAGGTGCTACCAAAGTGCCATCTATGTTAATACTTATACCTTTACTCTTACATGCTTGGCCGGAGAATGTAATTGCCGATGCTATCAAGTACCTACCACGCGGCACATAGATGGTGGCTGGAGCAGTAGAAGCACAAGCCATATTCCATGCTCTCAAGAACGCGTTCTTTGTGTCAAGACGACCGTCGGCTTTAGCTCCTAACGCAGCAACATTGTATGTTACTTTAGCTGACGAGTGTTGAACGATAAGAAAGATAAGAAAGAAGACGATGAAAATATGCTTTATCATGGTAAAAGATCGATTGCTGAAGTACATAGTCAGGTAGTTGTTCGTACAATATGCATGAGTTCCTCTTGATATATATAGGTTTATAGTAATTCATATAAAAGTAAAATACTGTTTATATACGTGTATAATTGCAATACAATAAGGATATGTGTGATAGATAAATACATAATATATATTATAGATTGTCACACATGCTGACATGCACAAAAAATACGATAAAGTATATATATACTTCAAAGAGATTTTTGAGTCAATTTCGGCATTAAACCCTCCTTCACAAAACCCTGCGTTCTTTTTCTAAAATATAGTTTTCTTTTATTAAGTTTGTAGCAAGACTAAAGAAAAACTAAAATTTCTATTTTCCTGGTCACTTTTCTGTACAGATTTGTGGGTTCTAAAGAACGATTTAGGTTCTTGTGATTTAAGCGTATTCAGGTTATAAGGTTATTTTGATTCTTAGTTATCATTGTTAAAAAAAAGATTGTGTTGAAAGATGGCGAATTTGTTTACAAAGAAGACATTGTTTGGGCTTTATCTAGGGCAGCTTCTTTCACTATTGTGCTTGCTAAAAGAGGTTTGCGTTTTCATTGTTTCTGCTTCATTTTTGTTAAGAAAAATCACGCCAAAATTAAATGTAATGAACTTTTCCGCGTTTCTAGTTTTTGTTAAGGAAGTCGAGCCAAACTGCAATGAACATTTTACGTGTTTTTCCTTTGTTGTGTAATGCACTATATACACTTAATGTTAACACTTGATTTTTTTTAACGGCAACTGCATTAAGTATCCTATAAGGGTAAATGTATATATTTTACCATTTGATGTCATGCGAGTGACTTTTAAGCATTTATGTAGCAAATTAAACCTTTGTTTTCTTACCAGTTCATGTCTTTTGCTAATATATAAGAATTAACCCTGCATACAAAAGCAAAAAAATAGAACTATGTTACATGAAATGGTATAAGAAAGATGGTTACATACAACAACAATAAGGTGAAAGTCCATTACATATTCACACAGCTTTTCCTTATTGATAAAAACAGATCAACGACTTGTTATTCGTTAACTTTTGCTTGTTTGGATGGAGACCACAATGAACTAGAATTATCTTGACCTGTGTGCATAGAAGGCGATGGTAGAAAATGTAATACGGAGCAATAAAGATTGATATTGTATAGACACAGATAATCAAAATAACTCTTTGATTGATAATAGGAAAATAGCTCAAAACCTATTACATGTTATACAATACTCTGTATGTGTTAGTGATATATAACCTCTTGCTAAACACCCCTATTTATACCCATAACAAACCCAGTAGCTTCTGGTCTGAATGGTCATAGTTAGGTATTGGAACACTAAGTCTTGATGATGGGTTCACATGGATTATGATAACATGGATGATGACAGCCATCTAGAAGGCTGTTATCTCCCATCTAGAAGGCCTTCTTCTTTGACTTAGAATTCCAACAATCACCCCGAATCTCTAAGTCCTTCTAGAGATATCTTTGATTCCAATCAAGCTCCACATTTCCTTGAGTTTGATTTGTGCCAATGGTTTCGTGAGAATGTCCGCCTTCTGTTTCTCACCGGGAATGTACTCCACTTCCACCTGTTCGTTCTCAACACAATTGCGAATGAAATGAAACCTCGTGTGAATGTGTTTACTCCTTCCATGAAAAACAGGATTCTTAGTTAGTTCGATAGCAGACTTGTTATCAACCCTAAGAACCACCTTCTCTTGCGTCTTGTTCATAATTTCTCCAAGCAAATCCTGAAGCCATATTGCTTGACAAGCAGCCGCGGTAGCTGCCATGAACTCGCCTGCAAGATGATAAAGCAACGGTATCTTGCTTTTATGAACACCAGTGTTATCGGAGATAACCCATAGTAGAAAATGTGACCAGTTGTGCTTCTTCCGTCATCCGGATCAACATTGTGACTACTATCACTAAAACCAATGATTCTGTTTTGACCCATCCTCTCGTACTTAATTCCATATCCCGTTGTTCCCTGTAAGTACCGTAGAATGCGTTTAATTGCACGACCATGTGATTCTCTTGGACTTTGCATGTATCGGCTAATAACTCCAACCGAGTATGCCATATCGGGTCTTGTTTGCAAGAGATATCTAAGGCATCCAACCACCTTTCGATATTGTGTAGGGTCGATTTCGGGTTCATCTTCGCCCTTTGACAATTTGGTTCCCGTGTCCATGGGAATGTGAGTTGGATTGCAATCTTGTAAACCAGCTTCCTTCGAATCGTCGAGCATAGGCTTCTTGGTTTATCGTAATCCCCGATTCTTCTTGCTTGACTTCAATGCCCAGGTAGTAAGTCAATCTTCCAAGATCCGACATCTCGAAGTTCTTGGACATCTCGAATTTGAACCTTTTGATCATGTTCAAATTTGTACCTGTAACAAATAAATCATCAACATAAATTGTTAAAATTAGCAAGTTAGTTCCTTCTCGCTTCCGGTACACCGATGGTTCTTTCAAGCACTTGTGAAATTTCAATCCCTTCAAAATTCCATCAAGCTTCGTGTTCCATGCTCGAGGTGCTTGTCTTAGACCGTAAAGTGCTTTGTTAAGGCGATACACTTTATGCTCGTTGCCCTTCCTTATATAGCCTTCCGGTTGTGACACATAAACGGTTTCCTTCAACTCTCCGTGTAAGAAAGCCGTTTTGACATCTAAGTGGTGAAGCTCCCACCCATTTGTTGCGGCTAATGCAATAAGAAACCGGATGGTTTCGATTCGAGCTATTGGTGCAAATACCTCTTGAAAATCAATACCGGTGTTGTTGCACGCACTTTAGCAACCAACCTTGCCTTGTATTTAATGATGGTGCCGTCTGCATTTTTCTTCAGTTTGAACACCCATTTGAGTCCAATCACCTTCACCCCCATGGGCTTGTTCACAAGAATCCAAGTGTTATTCTTGTTGATCGAATTGATCTCTGCATTCATGGCTTTGACCCACTCTGGTTCTTTCTTCGCCTCTTCAACCGATATTGGTTCGTCATTGGTTATGAGGAGAAGTTCATCAAGATTATTAAGGTTAAGCACAAAATCTTGCAGTCGAGTTGGAAGTCTCCTTGTTCTTGTGGGCCTTTGGTTTTGGACATTGTTCACGTTATTGTTGACCGGACTTGGTTGCTCGTTGTCTTGAACCTGCACTCCGTCTTCAATATCGTGATCCGATTCAATCGGTTCAGTTTGATCATCTCCTTGGTTTATAGCCTTATCTTCTGGATAGTCCCATGGAACTATGAATGATCCCGGTTCTTCATTGTTGGTACCTGCCTCTTTGTTCCAATCCCACCATTTGGTCTCGTTAAAAATAACGTCTCGACTTACAATTATTTTTTGTGTAGCCGGGTTAAAAAGCCGATAAGCTTTCGTACCCGGTTCGGAACCAAGATGCACTAGTGGTCTTGATCTTGCATCCAACTTCTTGAGATTCACCGGTTCAACTTTCACATATGCTAGACATCCAAAGATACGAACATTCTCCAAATTTGGTTTTCTTTTATACAACTTCTCGTACGGAGTTGTATCACCAAGGACTCTTGTGTAAACGCGGTTGATCAAATTTGTAGAGTGTCTTACAGCTTCTCCCCACAGATAATTTGGAACATGCATCGCCTTCATGATACTTCGTGTCATGTCCATGAGTGTTCGGTTTCTTCGTTCCACAATTCCATTTTGTTGTGGTGAATATGGGGCGGTAAGTCGTCGTTGATTCCATTTATATCACAAAAGGAATTAAACTCAAGCGAAGTAAACTCTCCTCCTCGATCACTTCGAAACATCTTCAAAGACATTCCGAGCTCCTTTTCCGCCAAAGCTTTGAATTTCTTGAAGTGTAAAAATGCCTCGCTTTTCTCCTTCAAAAGAAAAGTCCACATATATCGTGAAAAATCATCAATTAGTGTGAAAATGTACCGATTTTGACCTTTCGTTGACGGTGTGATCGGACCGCATAAATCACCGTGAACGAGCTCCAATGGTCGTGTTGCTTTGTACGTCGTCATCAATGGAAATGACTTTCTTGTTTGCTTGCCCACCAAAAAAGATTCACACAATTGATTCTCATTTTTAAAATGAGGTAACCCTTTGACTAGACCTTTCTTGGACATCTTTTTCATTGACTCGAAATTGATGTGCCCAAGTCTTGCATGCCAGCGCCACATGTCTTCACCTAATCTTGAATGAAGGCAAATAGGTACTCCAATTGTTAAATTTATTTTATAAAGGCGGTTTGGAGTTCTTTGTACCTTCATCAATAAGCAGTTGTCAGCATCATGCATCGTCAAATAGTCATCTTTCATCCGAATATCACACCCGGCTTCAGTTGCTTGTCCGAGACTGAAAATATTATTTTTCAAATCCGGTATGAAATAAATCTCCGTCATCAATCGTTGTTGCCCCGATTTTCCTTGGAAAAGAATAGACCCTTTCCCTTTAATTTCGACACCACAATTATCACCGAATTTCACCTTTCGGTTATTCCTTCGTCGAAGTTCGGAGAAAACGATCGATTTCCCGTCATATGATTACTCGCCCCGTTGTCCAAATACCACACATCTTTTTCTTGTGCGTTATACCGAGACGGTATCACATTCTTTTCGTTTAAAAATACTGTGTCGTGTAAAAACACAGTTTCATCAGTATCTTCCTGCTCCGTAAAATTGCTTTCTTGGAATTTTTGGAGTCGGTCCGGACATTTAGACGCGTAATGACCTGATTTATCACATCTGTAACAAATAATTTTCGACAGATCTTTTTTCTGGTTTCGGTTTGAGTCGAAATTCAAATTGGGTTGATTATTGGGTTTGGACTTGTTGGGTTTATAAGTCTATTGGGCCTTTGACCCGGATTCACTAGATGAACCCGACCCGGATCCATCTTTAATAAAAACCCCACTCCGGTTTTTATTCCCCCACTTCCCTTTCTCCTCTCTCTTTCCTCTCGACACAGAACCAGAAAAACCGCCACCTCCATCATTATTCCGGCCACCATTAAACGACCCACCACCACCAGTCACACGATTAAACATCACCATTTTCTCGTCACCTCCATCATCACAACGCACCCTTTCTTCGTGCGCCTTCAGGGCGGCCCACAACGCGTCTTCGAATCCCACCGTCTTGGTCGAGAACCTCAAGTGACGCAACAAGATGGATAAACTTTCTGGGCACCACCTTTAACAACTTCTTCACAAGCTTCGATTCTTCAATTGTTTCTCCAAGTGATGCGGACTTCGAGGCGATTCCGGCGAAGTTTTCGGCGAATACATCGATGGTCTCGGTCTCGTGCATCTTCAATCGGTCAAATTCGAGTTTAGAGTCAAGCCGTGCTTCCTTCACTCTGTCACCCGACATACCTCGCCTTGATCGATTCCCATAGCACCTTCGGACTATCGACATCGCCTATCTGCATTATTAGAGTTTCGAGGATTGCTTGGTACAGCAAACCCATTGCTAGGTTGTTCTTTTCTTCACTTTCGTCATTCCTGGTTCAATAGTTAACCAAGCTTTATGAATTCTGAGTACAACCTTCATTCGTAGGGCCCAGACAGTGTAGTTGGTGGATGTGAGCATTGGACATGCTACGGTGGTTGTTCCGACCTCCTTCACCCTCACCGGTGTAGGATGTCCTGCATCTTCAACATCTGACATGTTTCAAGAACCACCAGATAAGTATTCAAAGCCCTTTTCTCAGCTCTGATACCAATTAAAGATTGATATTGTATAGACACAGATAATCAAAATAACTCTTTGATTGATAATAGGAAAATAGCTCAAAACCTATTACATGTTATACAATACTCTGTATGTGTTTGTGATATCTAACCTCTTGCTAAACACCCCTATTTATACCCATAACAAACCCAGCAGCTTCTGGTCTGAATGGTCATAGTTAGGTATTGGAACACTAAGTCTTGATGATGGGTTCACATGGATTATGATAACATGGATGAGGACAGCCATCTAGAAGGCTGTTATCTCCCATCTAGAAGGCCTTCTTCTTTGACTTAGAATTCCAACAAGCAATTGGGTCAATGTTTTAATTTATGTCATATTTGTCGGAATCAATGTACTGGCATCGCAATCTTTAGCGAATAATGTGTTGTTGGTGATTGTTTATGGTATAATATTGATTAGCCGGAAGAAGGGTATGATGGTAGTATTTACGTGATTTGATACCCAAAAATACATTAACCAATACACTAAATACTTAAAATCTTGTTGCTATGCACGGGTAACCGCCTAGTACCATATGTATAACAATTTGTACTACTTATTTGTTTTATTGTTTGCTTAAAAGTGTTGTAACCGATGCTTAATTTGTAGTATTTACGACAAAAGTATGCACGCATTATATAGGAGTAAGATAAACCAAAATTCAATGGACCTAAGACCACAAACGAGCTTGAGCCATCTAGCATAATCTCAGTTAATACATTCAAATACTACTATTTTGTAAAAAAACGTAACCTTATTTATAACATTCAAATACTATTTTGAGAGAAACATAGCTTTAAATAGATCAATCCATCAAAAACATCCCACTCTGCAATTTTTCCACCAACGTCTTCTCTAGTTACGTGTGGAAACTTGCGAATTTTGATTATAATTGCATTTTGCTATTGACCACAATTTTTGGGATCATATTTTTAAGACTCAATTAAGATTTGGATCTAATCTTTCTTCTCTATGTAGGATCGGTTTATAACTTAGAAACCGACTTGGACTTGTCTTTAGAGTTAGCCGACATAGTCTTTTGTCTATAACTAAATAGGGATTATAGGCTTAGTTTGCAGTACTCTTCTTTGTAAACTCAATGTTCAAAGTAAGAGAAATAAAGGAAACGTTTGAGGGTATACTATTTGGTGTGTTATCTTGTTCTAGTCGACATTCTTTGTGTATCATGTCTCTTGTGTTCATTTAATTGCTGCTTGTGCTCGATGCACCTACATGATCTATTTTTTGTCGTGACTGTCCATCCGATCTTTGGTTGCTCAAATTATTACAAGTTTGAAAACTACAAATTTATGAATTATGTTTAATAAAATTCGAATTAGAAGAGGTTCTTTTTTTTTGAAGAGGTTAATCTTATTAAACGTCCCATAATTTAACATTCTCATGAAACATTCATATAATTAGTGTTTGATTTATATAATAATTTGCAGATTTTATAATAATTTGCAGATTTTATACTATTACAACACATACTTAAAAAATGACATTATAGTGAGTTTTTTGGGTGACCATTGTAGTTCCAAAACATATTTCAAACTATGCAGATGTAAAAACGTTTAACGTATTAATTCTATATTTTTTTTGTCTCTTCCACAATATCTGTTGGAAATGTATATATTTACAAACATGTGAATGTCCGGATTCGAACTCGTGACCACGGGATTGCACACATTAGCGAATGAGAATTAAAGTTAATAATTAATGTTTATGTTTACGATTAATTATTGCACATTAAGTCCGGTTAACGATCGTTAAGTATTTAACGGAAAAATGACTAACGACCGTTAAATGGAAAAGAGAAGGACTAGAAATGGAAAACTTGGAAAATTTATGGGTTTGGCTTTGGGCTTGTCTTCATGGCCGGCCATAGGGGCCTTCTAAAGCCCTAATTCATAAACTTGTTCCCTAAGTTTACCTACTAGTATATAAAGAGAGTTAGGTTCTAGGGTTTCATACACTTGTGCATTGAATTAACCCTAGATCTCTCCTCTCCTCTCTCTAGTCATATTCGGCCGAACACCCCATTTGTAAGGGAGTTTGGTTTCGTTTTTCTTAAACGAGGACTTGTGTTAGATCTAGCAATCGCTTGATTCGTTTGGTTAATTCGTGTGTACAAGAACGTGGTTGTAAGACATTATTCTTACACCAATAAGTACTTCTTTGTTTTGCTTTGCTCGAGGGTTGTTTTGCTTTGCTCGAGGGATTTGACATTCGCAAGAGGTACGTTACGCATACTTTCAGTTAATTAATTCATTTGTTATGATCTTAGTCTTCTGCTGTGTACTCTTGATGTCTTTATGTTTTATTGTATTTTATATATCATAAACTCAACAGTGGCATCACGAGCCTTGTATAACAAGTAATTATTCTTGAAACACATAATTAATATAAACATGAATGTGTTATTATTTGTATGCTTAGATCTAGGGTTTGCAAAACCTAAACCCTAATTTTGAGGGGTTTTTTATGGTGCCCTAATTAGGGTTTTGTAAACTATTGTTTTAATTGGACTAGAAACCCTAAGATGCATGCAACTTTATGTGTATATGCGTAACTTTGATTTAATTTCATTAATTGTTAAGTGTAATTTTATGTCCATGATAATTATCTGCATGCTTTATCATGGATCTGCTTTTATTGTATGTCTTTCTTGTTTAAGTGATATACACTAAATTATGATAGATCTAAAATTGAGGAAGACCTCAATAATTATTAATTTAATCAATTATGTGCTATGTGGTATGTATTTAATTTTGACTTGCGC
Source organism: Chrysanthemum makinoi (assembly GCA_910596185.1). Taxonomy (NCBI): domain Eukaryota; kingdom Viridiplantae; phylum Streptophyta; class Magnoliopsida; order Asterales; family Asteraceae; genus Chrysanthemum; species Chrysanthemum makinoi. Next base: position 350,508,933 of record OU343224.1, on the reverse strand, counting down.
AATCGATGAATCGATGCATGTGGTTCACCTTGTACATAGATGAAAACGGGTGAAAGTCTTAATTAAATATATGCATATTGACAAATCTAGAATTGGTTATTAATAGGATTTATCAAAAACGTTTGCATGTGGCTATTTGATATGCATGGCTTTTATTTGTTATGCATTCATTGTTTATTTGTTTATTTTTATAAATACTTGCTTGTTTGTTATGTGTAACAAGGGTATTTTTACAAGAAAAATAAACTGACCTAAACAATGGTGAAACATGTATTTTAAGACTAGTAATCATAATCGTTTAATTGATTGATGACTTTGGTACAAATGGTCCGAAAGGCTCACCCATGAGAATGAACTAATAAAAGGGGTTTAAAGAAGTGCGCACACCTGAAAGGATGTCTAAGGTTGTGCTTTAGCGCGTACCTAGTCCTCTGCCCTCTGTAAGTTCGAGTGGAGCTACTTAGTAAGCCATTAAATGTGCAAGCTCATCTTAAGGGCGAATTAGTTTTAATTCCATGCGCCACTTCGGTGGTAATTATCCGAAACACTAAGTGTTTACACTTATGCAAAAGTACGGTATAATGGATGATAATTAACACTAAATTCCTTGATTGGTGAACCCAATACCTCAATTAAACTTTGATGATGAAAAGCTTATACATTAAAACAAGATATAAATGTTTTAATAAAAACTATGCTACAAAGATGAATGCATGACATCTTTGTACATATTTGATTTAACATCAAAACTATTACCCTTTAATTTAAGTTATATGCCATCCAACGAAACGGAAACACCTAAGATTATTTTTTATTTGCGTGAGATCGTGACTTAGATCGTAATCAAAGGGTAAAATGTCCACGTGTCGTGAGAGCGGGCATGGACGATTTTGCAGTTTCTTAAATTGGACAACTTAATTGAGTTTTGTAGTGAGAGCTGGCAACTCATGGCATAAGATGGGATAAAACATGTTTACATGGCGATTGATATTGGCTATATGTAAATCCCATAAATCTTGGAATTGCAATTGAAATTGGCAATTGAGCAATAGCTCTACCATTTTGTATAAGGTTCATTACTAGCAGATCAACTGACGTGATGAAATTATGACAATTTGGATCCTAGTTTTCAATAATAATTAATTGGTTATATGAATATGAACCTTGGGTATTTAATTGTTTATTGAAAAGGTTAATTATCGAAAATACTAAAATTGAATTTTGTAATTCTTTTGAATGTATAAATGCAACATTTAACCGTAAATGTGGTTTAGTCTTTGATTAGTAAATTGATCCATTCTAGCATTCAAACAAATGTTTGATCGAGAATAATTCTTGATAAGACAAACGAAGTATCTTTTCCATGAGAGAAGCATGAGACTCAATCCTATTCCTTTTCATCAATGAGAAAGGTATAATAGGAACATTTGAATTGTCTAAATTCTAATGTAACTCTTAGCAATGAATTGCACATCTTATTTTCCATAAAGATTTCATTACCCTCATTTGGTGAATGAATCCTTTGTAACAACATGAATGTTGGTTAACTGGAAAACATGTATATGAGTTACTAGATTAGAAGCTAGACTAATTACCGAAAAAATTGGTAAAAGGCAAACTAGCATATTTTTATCTAGTTGTTTTGCTTTAGCCTTTAAAGGTACTACATACCAGTATGGGGATAGTAGGCCTGTTGAGGAAGAAATTGCATACCCAATTTTTCGAGTTAATAACATTGATGGATAACCTATCATTCATATAGTAGAATACACCTTTTAGTACCTTAGTAATGATTACGTATGGTTCTTCAAAGGTGTAGGAAAGTAAATAGCAAGCAAGTTGTTTTCACTGGTTATGCAACACTTACAATGTTGTCAGATTCATTGGGAGCATTTGTGTTGCATTCTTGAATAAGAAGGTGTTTTAATGATTTCTAATTCAGTGGGAGCTACAAGCCTTATTTCCTGTGTAGTAACCCAGATTATCTTCAAAGATAATTACTTTCCAATTGTAGACACTTATGTTTTAAGGATAGTCGTAATGCGTTTCCTTACTAAAAAATATAGTTCTACATCTACTTGTTATATCTATGACACAAATCATATTAATCAAATAAACGAACGTGTATCGTGTTGTTTATATGCTACATGATGTTGTTCCATGCACAAGTGGGAGAAATCTTATTGTGTGCAAGGTACAACACATATTAATATGATTTAAAAGAATTCTCTTATTTGTAAAGTAAGAGAATGACGTTCTAATAGGAAGTATACATTTATATATGTATGATTGCCCTATTAAGAACATGTGTCAAGATGATAACAAAGACTACTTTATTTTAAATATTTATGTCATTCAATATTTAAGAAACACTTGTAGTTACAATTTATGTTACGTGAGAACGTGAACTAGATTGTAGCCCAAGGTAAAATATCCACGTGTCGTGAGCACGAGCATGGATGATTCTGCAGTTTCTTACATGAAACATTTCATGGAATGACATAATTAAATGAAGTAATCTAATACTACCTTGAATTTGAGTATTCGTTGAATGACTTAAATATATGTAGTAAATATTAACTTGAAATATTAATTGAAACCTGAGGTGGTGTTCATAATTACTTTAATTATAAATGTTTATGATTTTGTAAAGTTACAAACATGAAGTCTTTTAATACAAGACTTACAATATAAAGTAAGACGTTAACTTGCTATGTTTTAAAACATATGCATGAAGTCAATGAGTTGATCAATGACTTATAACGTATAGTGGGATTATAACTAATATGTCTTTTGACTTGGTCAAAAATATTTGTGTTATAATACATGCAATTGACTTGGTAATTCTATTGTACCATTAAGTTTTACTTTGTTGGTAAATAGGTAAGCCAAAAGAGTAGATGGTTATCTAAAATATTGTTAGATTTTCTTACAATATTAATTCTAAGAAAATACCATAGTTTTATGGTATGTTCTGTTAGAAGAATCAAAATCTGTTGGCATTATTTGATTCAAGATAACTATAGTTTCTTCCAAAAGTTATCAAGGTTAGTAGATTGAGTATAGATTGAATATACTCAATAAGACTCCAACCTAGAAGATTAATAAGACACCATTTGTTTATGGAATGTGATGAATCACATTAAGTCTTCTAAATGAAGTTCTGAATTTGTTAAACTACTTATAGAGTGAGTTGTAACAAACTAATGTTAGGAACTGTCAATGTTTTTGTAATATCCCAAAAGAGAACAATGTATTGTTGCTCTACTTGCTAAACTATTTAAAGGTAATCTTTAAATTTTTAAAGGCAAGTGGGAGTTTTGTTTAGATCTTGAAAGATTGAATTACAAAATACATAATCTTCTAAAATGCACTAGCAAATATCATGATGAGGCTAAACATGAAAATGATAGACCTTAATATGATGGAATTGTCATTCATAGATCCGTAAGGATATCTCAGATATTTAATATCTTGAGGAATATGAGTTCTGAGGATCATGGTAAGCTCATTAATCATAATGATAAATTTACCAAATGTTGAATTGTGGTAAATCAATCATACTATGAATATAGAGATGTTGTCCATAAAGATAATCAACTTTAGATACTTGGTTTATCTTAATAATGAAAATGAGTTTCTTCAAAGGATGGAAACCCTAGTGGTTTAAATCTTTGTGTAGAAATCATATGGACAATATTGTACATGTATTTAATGTATGTCTAGTGATAATAATATCAATCATACTTAAGCAATTAACCATGATTGAATATTCTTTCCTATATACATTAAATAGAAGTATAAAGATTATAATTTTCATACTTAGTTTCATTGATATGAAATTTTGACAATGAATGTCATAACTCTTTGTTGTGAAATTACTTTTGCGAGGACGATGAGTAATACAAAGAAGTTTTATGAATTCAAATAATCCTTGAAAATGTACAAACTGCAAGAATCCATGAATGGATATATGCAAGCATCTAGGAGATGTTTCTTATGTTTAATATTAAATCCATGTTTGATTTAATAATTAAAATAAGATTGCTCATAAGTATTCCGGAAAGCTAGTGGGAGTATTATTTATTTTTCTTAAATCTTATATGTTGTATGGGCAACTACATTCCACTTAAATTAAGTTTTAGTTGGGAATGAAACTTCGTTTGTAAGATTTGGAAATAATATATACAACCTTGGAATATATGTTTATTATTATAAACATATGTGGTAAATAAATGAGTCAAATAGAACATGATGAATACATATCTTTGACAAGATAGATGAGATCTTAAAGTTTAACTTGAAGATTCATCATGAACATCATGTTGTGTATAAGATTGTTGTGTCATGCTTGATTACAAGATGATTTGACAACATTAAAGTTGTTAGTGTAATAAATATTTTAAAGGAATATGTTTGGATTTAGAATCACATTCCACAACTGAGATGCTCCTAGATTATATGGATGATTATATGACAATTGTTTCATAATTGTCATTGCCAACAAACTTGAGTTTGGGTAGGCACCAACATTACACTATAACTGTTCAAAGTTTACGGATGTTTAAAGAGCATATTGTTGTACACAATGATGCTAGTATAATTGAGATGACACTCAATTCTAGTCATGGTATCCTTGATGATGACCATGTTAACTAGTTATGCTCAACTAAGAGCATAGTTGCATTATACATTAAAGAATAAAGAATACTTTAAACTTTAAAAGTTTTGAAAGATGATTGTCATATAAAGGTGGTTCAGGTTGTCACGCACCTTATGGAATAATATGACAATATCAAGATATGTGTAAACACATACAAGAAATTCACTTATTGAATTTTTGAAATAAGTATTCTCAAAATTCTTATAGATCAAAGTTAGTTGAAATTATGCCTTGTCGACAAGTATGAGATGCATGACTTGTGGCAAAATTCATTAACTAAGAATTATCATGCATTGATCTATTTAGTATTTGGATAAAAGGATATTGTAAAAATTATTATTGAAATGAAATAAAGTATTTTGTTATGTTTATTATTCATTTATTATGATGTTATCCTATATTTGCATGTTTAAATCCTTGAATAACTTAAGTTATTCTAAATAGTCCATTGTCAATCAATAACATGGGAATGATATTGAATTAAGACAAATCTGAGTATTAGTTAGAATATATTTGAAAGTATATTGATGCGTAGCATGACTAATTCGATGATATTCAATGAATTGAATATAGGACTTATCCCACCGACATGATAATACTTTACGGATCTTCGTCATTAAGTATATCATGGATATTTATCCTCTGACTTGAGATACAAGAGATATGTCATGGATGTAGTGCATTTTTGTGAAGCAATCTAACGCTACACGTAATTGGTAGTTATAAGGGTTGTTTTCAGAAGTGTTGCGAAATTTATGAATCCTACTTGTAGTCAAAATGGGATTTGTTTCCTTCAAATTTATTTTGAAGTATAATACTACTAGGCCCCTCGTAGGATTGTTAAGATGTTTGTATGGCCATACCCAAGGTCTTCTGTTCAGAAGAATTGGTAATCTTAATAAATCATATAAAGCGAGAAACAGAATAGTTAATTAAGAAATGAGTAAGATCCATATTCTTATTAACATGGTATTAGAAACAAAAGGTTTTCTCCCAATTAAGTGTAGTGCCTATGGGCTGCTTAGTTGGGGGTTTTCCCTCCCCCGTGGTTCCCAGACTCCATCGGTCGCTAGTCCCTTAAGCCCACCGCATACTGCCCAATTGGATGTCACTGTGGGTAAGGTAAAGGGCTAGCCGTCCCGTTGAATGTTCAAAAAAAAAAAAGAAACAAAAGGATGAATATGAAGATGAATCATCAAACTTGGTTTTTCTTCAGAAAATCATACACGAGTTGTACCGGGGGCATTGGCGTGTTGCTAGACGCTAACCAATGTCATTTCACGTTTTGTAAACATATCCAAGTGGAATTTGTTGGAAATGTATAAATTTACAAACATGTGAATGTCCGGATTCGAACTCGTGACCACGGGATTGCACACATTAGCGAATGAGAATTAAAGTTAATAATTAATGTTTATGTTTACGATTAATTATTGCACATTAAGTCCGGTTAACGATCCTTAAGTATTTAACGGAAAAATGACTAACGACCGTTAAATGGAAAAGAGAAGGACTAGAAATGGAAAACTTGGAAAATTTATGGGTTTGGCTTTGGGCTTGTCTTCATGGCCGGCCAAAGGGGCCTTCTAAAGCCCTAATTCATAAACTTGTTCCCTAAGTTTACCTACTAGTATATAAAGAGGGTTAGGTTCTAGGGTTTCATACACTTGTGCATTGAATTAACCCTAGATCTCTCATCTCCTCTCTCTAGTCATATTCGGCCGAACACCCCATTTGTAAGGGAGTTTGGTTTCGTTTTTCTTAAACGAGGACTTGTGTTAGATCTAGCAATCGCTTGATTCGTTTGGTTAATTCGTGTACAAGAACGTGGTTGTAAGACATTATTCTTACACCAATAAGTACTTCTTTGTTTTGCTTTGCTCGAGGGTTGTTTTGCTTTGCTCGAGGGATTTGACATTCGCAAGAGGTACGTTACGCATACTTTCAGTTAATTAATTTATTTGTTATGATCTTAGTCTTCCGCTGTGTACTCTTGATGTCTTTATGTTTTATTGTATTTTATATATCATAAACTCAACAATATCAGTATGAAAATCGTGAATATAGCAACAGTATGGATCCGATGGAGTTATCTTAGCAGGTCATCATCCTCAACTCCCTCTTTGTCCCCGACTCTCTTATTGGTTATGGTGACGATTTTTGAACCAAAAATTCTGGATTAGTTACACAGTGTATCAATGTCCATAAATACTAAAGTTCAATATCGGTTTGATTGCTTCCCTTACAGTTTTACGGATCACTTTCGTATGAACTAGGCTAGAATTATAGTTTAGATTTTGTTCTTTGGTCTAGGATCATGGTATCATCTCATTGTACCATTAAATCCTTGATAACGAACCTATGATACTCAGACTATAGTTCACATATTGCTAGATATGGTTATATTGCTAGATATGATTAACTGAATCTTTTAAATGTCAACTAATAAGTTTACTTCATTGATTCCATAAGAATTGTGCCAAATTTAGAACAAGCAAGAGAAGAGATGTCAATATCAGATCACAAGTTGGTAAAACACAACGACTACAACTCAAGATTGATGAAAAAATTTAAATTATGATCTGAATCTTCCCTTGTTCCTCCGTGATTAAAATTAATGGTAGTCCTGGTGTCTACACTGATCTGAAAAAGGGCTTCAAAAGATTAAATGGAGACACAAAACTGTTTTGTGATAGGTGAAGGGTCTGTAATTGACGAATTGAAAATGGCATCGATGAGGGCGTGCGTGTCAATCGTTGCAGGAGCTAGGAGGAGGACGGTTGCAAAGGGTTTGTTCACAGTAGCCATTTTGATTCACGACATTGATTTGTTTCAATTTGCAAAAGAAGAAAAAATAAGAAATAAATTTATATTATATTTTAAATATGTTTAAGAGTACGTACTTCGCTTAATATGGTTTATAAATACTACGGTCAGCTAAAAAACGACATTATAGTAGGATCTTAAGATCATGATTCGATATTATGATCTCGATCTTACAATCTTGATCTTGCAAAAATAAAAACAATGATTGGTAGTCTCACGATCTTGAAAACCTTTATCGGAAAGGTATAACGTTGTGTGTTTATTTCATGTTTCCCTGATGGGGCAATGGTGTTTTTGAAGGTGACTTGTGACGGCACTTGTGGTAGTGGTTTGTGTCAACTGACATTTTAGGAATGTAATTTTCGGTAGACAACAAAGTTCCACATCTTGATGTCATAAACAGGGTAACTCTATACCGAACCATATTTCATACACTCAAGCATTGACTTGTTAATTTGATCCATTGTCCCTCCTAGAAGAACATAGGCACCGGTTAGAATTAAATTATTAATTTACCACATGGTTGAAAAAAATGGATACAAATATATATAGTGGAAGGAAACAATGCCAACATCCTAATTCCTAACACCATCTAACGACACACCGAACTTCACCCGACACTTAGGTTGGAGTTACTTACTATAAGTGTTTAATCGAGCATTTGTTGTTCACAAAATTTGAAAATGTGGCATTTTTTTGTCCCAAAGGCACATTAGCAGTTAAATCACTCGTTCAACTTATAATATGAAGTTTTATTTAATCTGTTTGGTATAAATCCATTCATTGAATCATTCAAACAATTGATCAAAAAATTAGTGAGCATAAAATTACTCTCAAATCCAACCTGTGAACATTTGGTGGAGCATACACGATTTTATGTCAAAATCCCATGTCCAAAAACAGTCAAGTCTTTGCCATTTTTCCTAAGTGGGTGTTAATTTTTCTTCCACTTTGTAATACTAAAAGGTCAAAAAGAAATCAATGTACACCCATGTATAGGAATACTAACAAGATATATATGACGTGATGTAAACGCCAATCTAGAAATATATAGTGTTAGGAAATAATATTTGGATTGATGAAAGACCCAACAAATATTAATTTTAAATGTCAAAATTACTAAAGTCATTTACAAGCCATTAGCACAACCATTTGCATGACTTTATTACAAGGTTGGAGACTTAGAATTTTGAATATTGACCATTGAATAATGTATTAGCAAACTGTAGTTAGTGAAATGGATTTCCAATTGCATTTTAAGCAAATTATGATAGTAACAAAGTTCCACATTCTGATGTCACAAACAGTGTAGCTCTGTTCAGTGAATTTGAGTTGGTTTAAGATGTCTTATAAGAATCTCATTTACTGCTAAGCAACAATTACCAACATACTTATTTCATGTTTATTACTAATCAGTGTAAAAAAATAAGAGCATTTTCACAACATCGAGCATATTAATCATAGATCAAATCACTTAGACACTCAGCAACAATATAGATGTGAAGCAACAAAATTTATTTTTGTATGAACAAAGTAAATGAGTAAAACAAGTATAAATTTATAGCATAAACTGACTGCAATGCGCCGAACAATTCGAAATCCTTCTCTGTAACATTACAAGCAAATGTGTTCTTATAAAACTAAGAAAGTAACACTCAAAGTCACAATAAACTATATAGTTACAAACAACTTCTTGGTATGAGTAATCCAGAAGCAGTACCATCAGCAAAAGAGCAAGACGAAATCGCTGGTTTGCCAGAGTATACAAGGTTAACATCTTTTAATCGTATTCCGCGACACGGGCTTCCTTTGCTACAATCAAATTTCACGGCCACTTGTGTTGCTGATGTTCCGTGTACATCCTCATATACTACGTTACTGATCTTCACTCCAGCAGCTTCTTTGGGACAATTAGTATTGTGGGGGCAATATTTTCCGTCTATTATGATTGGGTATTTTACATTCACCATTGTTGCATGTATGAAAAATATATTCCTCACGAACCCATTGCTACGACGAGCCCATGTCTTTATCCTCACACCATTTTGAGTACCTATAAATGTTGAGCTTTTTAAGGTTACGTTTTGAACACCGGCTTCTTGCAAATCCCATCCTAGACTCCCAATGCTGAAAAACAAATGCGATGTGTTTACATTTAGTTAGTTGTTACGGATTACAAAAAATCAAAGTGTTGTATTTTGAATAAGTTGTTCCCAATTCACGTCAAAAGATCATTGACTTGAGGGTGTTACGAGTGCTTATGTAAGTGTTCTATTTGTTTAACATATATGACTCGTACATACGAATATGCAAATAAGTTGAATCTAAGCACGTTTATATTTTAAATATACCTTATGCCGTGACCAGGGCCACACGTGACCTTCTCTATCCAGACATTGGAATTTCCTGGGCCTATCGAGACACAATCATCTCCCGTCGAGATCGTAGAGCCCAAGATGGTAATACCAGTAGAAAGTGATAAATGTATACCATCTGTGTTCGGGCTGGTCCCGGATGCTAAGATGCTCACACCTTGTAGCTTGGCATTGTTGCATGCATATAGGAGGATATGAAACATCTGGCTGTTTAACGACTTTAAGTTGGTGATCAGTACATTTTGAGAATGATAGATTCAGGCGTCTGTAACACATAATCATAAACATATGTTAATTAGAGTACTGTTATAAGGAATTCAGAAGAAAAAAAAATATTTAAATGTCCATTGCTTTTTTTGGGATAATCCTGATGTCCCATGTTTTAGCCGATCACTTGATATTGGTTCATAGCTATGGTTCCAACCATTGACATATAAGTATGTTAACTGGCTCATTGACAAGAGAGATACGGGCAACGATTGAGAAAAATGTATCTATATTTTACATGTATATGCAAAAAAATTTATGCATTATCAACTTCATGACTATTTATGTTGCCTGCAATGTTGGGCCCAAATGAGTTATACAAAACTTTAATTAAACTTAACAGCTCTTATAAACAAATAACCATTAGAAAAACAAACTACAATACCTGTTTTTAACTTTTGATATATCTAAGTGCAAAGTTAACACTCTATGCATATTGAAGAGACCACTATGAATGCATAAATTTAGTTGAAATTCTATAATTAAAGAATGTCATACATTTGTAGATAATTCAATATCGTAGGTGTGTGCTTCTAAATATGATATTTCTATCCACGTTTTTAAATATGAACTACTTAATAAAAAAATTGGATTACTAAATTTAAGTTGTATATGAAGAAGAAGAAAGTGCAATTTGTGTATAAATTGTAGTGTATAGTCATACGTACCGTAGCTCCTTTAGGACAAGTCTTCCCCTACAATTTGCAAGCCCACAAAGAACCACCTTGTGCATCAAGAGTTCCACCAGATATCGTAACATGATTAACCCTATGGAACTTAATCCATACATCATCTTTTCCGATAGCCTTATAACTAGAAGGTGCCACCAAAGTGCCATCTATGTTAATACTTATACCTTTGTTCTTACATGATTGGCCGGAGAACGTAACCGCTGATGCTATCAAGTACCTACCACGCGGGACATAAATAGTGGCCGGAGCAGTAGAAGCACAAGCCATATTCCATGCTCTCAAGAACGCGTTTTTTGTGTCAAGACGACCGTCGGCTTTAGCTCCTAACGCAGCAACATTGTATGTTACTTTAGCCGACGAGTGTTGAACAATAAGAAAGATAAGAAAGGAGAAGATGAAAAAATGCTTTATCACCATGGTAAAAGATCGATTGTTGAAGTATATAGTCAGGTAGTTGTTCGTACAATATGCATGTGTTGCTCTTGATATATATAGGCTTATAGCGATTGATATAAAAGTGCAATACGGATTATACAGGTATAAATGCAGTACAATAAGGATATGTGTGTTAGATAAATACATAATATTATAAATTGTCATACATGCACAAAAAGTGGGATAAAGTATATATACTTCAAAGAGCTTTTTGAGTCAGTTTCGGTCATTACCGTTTTCAAATTCCAAGCACGAGTCCTATTAAACCCTCCTTCACAAAACCCTACGTTCTTTTTATAAAAATTAATTTTCTTTTATTAAGTTTGTAGCAAGACTAGAGAAAAACTAAAATTTCTATTTTCCTGGTCACTTCTGTAATGATTTGTGGGTTCTAAAGAACAAGAATTAGGTTCATCTTATTTAAGCATAGAGGTTATAAGCTATTGCATCTTGATGTGGCCAGTGTTGATGAATGAGCTATTATGTTTCTGGAAGCCCAAGATCGCATGACAAAAAGGGAATCATTTAAATGGACATAACTTGGGCTACGAGGCTCCGTTTCAGGCCAATGAATAGTCGATTCGAAGCTTGGAGCGAGGAATACGTCGGTTTACGGCACTTTCAAGCCCCGAAACACTATATTTTAGGAGTTATTTCATTTTTATGTTTTTCGGGTTTTTTTGAACTTTGTTTCTGCAATAACTTTTGGCCTGTTTGTCTTTTAGGGCCCATTTCAGTTTCGTATCTTTATTTAAGTGTTCCTTTGTATGAGAAGTTGATCAGTTCAAAGAAATATTAAAACTCTATTTTTAACAGTTATTTTGCAAAGAATCCTAATAGTCAGCATTCGATTGAATCAACGATTATTGAAAGAATCGATCGTGGTATTCGTGTGAATCAACAGGCTCGATTTGTGTTATCTTGTCATTTAGTCTACATTACATCTCTTTCCCTTTCTTCGGGTTTCCCTCAAGGTTGGACTAGGAGGTTAACCTCGAGCAATACTTTATCGGTTCCTTTGCGCCTTTCACGGCTTATTAATAACATGTTGCTTGGTATAAATTATCTTAGGAAGAAGTATGAATGAGCACTTTTGGATTAAACAAGATCATTTGGAAGCAGACACATGGACAGACTCAGAATTTTCGAGAGAGTTTTGCACAATTGCTATTTGGGTTAACTAAAGTTGTATCATAAAAAAAAAAGTAACAAAAAGATTATCGGAGGTTGCACATACAAAAACTGACAGTTGTTAAATGTTTTTGCACTTCATGACCTAAAATCGGATGTAGCCCGTGCCTCTCATTGTGTGAAATTGTATCCTTATCTTTCATTAGTTATCATCCCGAGTTTTTTCTCACACTATTTCTAGTAGCTCGCATAGTTGTGGTATGATCAATAAGAGTATGATGAAATCACCTTGTTCATGACTAGTCGTGGTTACCATATACAAAGCGCTACTTATTTTGATACTGGTTGAGGCTTAGGTGTTGTGGTTGTTCTTGTTTCCATCGATTTTTATCACTACACCAATTTAAAGATCTCGCTATCAAGACTTCTAGGGACCACAAAATATAGTCGCTATAAACTGGCTCATAGCGACTACAGGTAGTCGCTATAAGTGTGGTGACGAAATTTTCTACTTTCTATTGATCAGAACTTTTAGGGACTACATGGTAACTTATAACGACCACATGTGGTCGCTTTAAGTCCTCTGCACGACAAAAATAAAGTTATAAAGACTACATCGCTAAGTGTTTGGTGACTAAACCAAAAAAGTCAAGGAAAAACTGCATTTCTACCGACTACATGTAGTCGCTAGAAGTAAGGCGGCTGCAAAAAAAAAATATGTTTATTAACATTTTTTACATTTTCATTCGCATGAAGGTTTGGCGCAAAAACTTTAGCGACTACATGTAGTCCCTAAAGGCTACATGTAGTCGCTAAAAGTGACCGAAAAATTAAATCATAACCATTTAAATTGATTAAAAATAATTTATGAATGATTTAACTATAAAAAAATGTAAGTAATTAAATCGAATAGGCTTAAACCATCAAGACATTCGTTATAAAAACGTTAGCGCTTCATTCTGTTAACGCTTTTCGGATGAGTCGAGATGAAAGGATAGCTAAATTGATAGGTGTTAAACCACAACAAATAACTAAAATGTACGAGTGACATTCCATACACCACAAGAAAAAAGAGAACAGGGGAATGTCCTTACCAAAGACCCATTAGACGACAAAAAAAATCGAGTTCAAACTTTGACTGTGACTAGTTTACGTTGAATTTTTACGTGTAACCTATGGCGAGGACATGTCCTCGCCAAAGGTGAAGGTCAAAGTTTTACTTTTTTTCCTTTCATTTGGCTCGAAACTTTCTCGTCGGAAAAATTGGCGAGGACATGTCCTCGCTCATAGTCTGACCATATTATTGACCATAATTAGACCTATAATTACCGAGTGGTTAACACCGGTTTCGATGTGTCGTTGTATTTGTCGAGGACTTGTCCTCGCCAAATCTTAAGTCAAATTTTGACTTTTTATGTTTTTCATTTTCGCTAATTGCTTTGGCTCCAAACTTTCCCGCCAAAAATTTGGTTCCAAACTTTTCGCTCTCATCTTTTACTATAAAAGCAGGCACAAACTCTTATTCTCAACCTCACAACCTCTTATCATCACACCAACCTCACAAACTTAGATGAAGCGAAATGATCATTTTAAGTGTCCATGTGGAGCAGGAATTACAAAACTAAGAGAATCACATCAGAAGCATAGCTATGATAGACTTTACTATGCATGTCCGCGTTCAAAGGTGAACAATTATAAGTTTTATTTTTATTTACGTAAGTATATAAATAATTTGGTTGTTAGAAAGACATTTCATATGATTTTCTTACTATGTAACAACTAACAAAACAAGAATATGTGTCACACCCCTAAATTGTCACAGCAGAAAGATAGTCGGGGTATGACTTCATAACACGAGACACAAGGTATGACAAAACAGAGAAGTACTAAATGCATACAACACAAAATACGTCAAGGTCACAATAATCTCACAAGTCGGGATAAGTACATGCCACAATAGATAAGTCCCAAAAATAACAAAGTCATGAAGAAAACACTAAAATGCATAACTTCACGGGATCATAACCCGGGAGGGTCTTGTCTAGAGTGTTTCTAAGTCAGGCCAGTACTCAACCTCCTAAGCAACTACATTCTTAGTATATGAAAATGGATACTCAAAAAATTCAACATAAAGTTGGTGAGCTCGTAGGTTTAAGACCACGATGATGTGAATAATATAGCGTAGGACAATAGTGAGCAAGATATACAACGTCATCACTTAATGAAACCACAATGCCTGCGACAACTGAACCTACTAAATGTCACACAATACCAAAAATATATTCATCGACACACAGTGTCGGCGTCATGTCACCAATAATATTCATCGACACACAGAGTGTCGGGTCTAGGGGGAACACCCCGATCGTACTATCAAATGCTTCGGCTCCAAAACAGAGTTAAACAGTTGCGCACATATAATGAAACCACACAACAAGAAACATATTGAAATCAAACGCATATATTGTCCAAAATCATGAAAACAATGTGTCACAGCATAAAAACAGTCAAAATATCATTTGAGTACATTTTTTTCTCAAGGAAAACATAATGAAAAAAGGGCTACGAAAATTCACCTCAAGCAAGTATTATAACCGGAAAATAGTAATGTCCAATGTGCAACGAAAACTTAACCGCGACCTATTTAATTAACGAGGTCCTTTAGGTCATATAATAAAGTAAATGATATGTATGCACATTTTATAATTCCTATATTACCCGCACATGTTTTTACTTTAGTTCAATAAGTAAAATATAGGTTTATGTTGAAGTTGTGTTATATAAGTTCCGACACTTGAAACTTTCATTTTGTCCAAACTTCAAAGTCAAGTGACTTACTATAAATAGTCCCGTCTATTTCGTTCATGTCTTTGTCTTAGTTTACAAAAGTCTAGGTGTCGTTTGAGTTGTCTCGCATCTTATAACACTTATTTTTTTAAATAAGCTTATATAAATTTATATATAGTTTTCAAGTGACCGTCTTTATTAAACCACAGTTGGTTAGCTTTTTAACATTTTGAAATTCTTCCCACTCGTATATATAAAATATATAATACTCTACAATACTTCTTTAGAGCGTTTTAGCTTGTTTAGACTTTTAGACGCTTGAAAACTACTTTAAAATTTTCGGACAGCGTATATTCTATTAGTAAAAAGTTGAAATTTTCTAATAGAGTAGTTTTTAAGTGAAAACTTTAACTTGACGTAACTCATTCATTTTTAGTCCGTTTCGGATGAATAATATATCCACGAAAAGCCGTTTTAATATAGTTTCATGTTTTAAAATTTCGGTCACCTAAACCAACTTTACAGCCCGGTTTGCCTCGGTAACCTTGCAAATTAGCATGTAGTATGTTGTTTTTCTGAAAATGAAATAGTTTTTGTCAAAACTTTAAAACCTTGTAAATTCTTTGTTATAAATCCGTTTTTGTAAATAATATGTCCACGAAAATGTGTTCAAGTATAGCTTCCTATTTTTAAGCTTTCGGGAAATCAATGTGACTCTAAACACTCATTTTTATTAAAAAATGTTCAAATCAGCAAGTATATTTCCGAAGATACTAATTTAATTTCCAAAAACTTCCTACAACAGTTTCAACTCCATCCTAATCCTAATCCTTTCCACCAGTTTCTTCAACAACATAATTAAATACATAAAGACATAATTAAGTAAGTAATAACTCAAGATCTATATAATTTATACAAGTATATATTTTTTGTAACACTAACTTAATTACGTATATTAACATAACTTATTGTAATACTTATCCAACCAATTTTATAAAGCCTCAACAATATCAAAATTTTTGTTTTTGACAAATCCATACTAGTTCTCATTTATAAACAAGGTTTTGGTGCAAACATGCCATGGTGATACTTTTACATATGTTTTGATGTTTAAATCAGTTGTAAACATACATATTATGAAATCAAATTGTAAAAAACTAAAGAAACAGTTTTTATACCTACTTGGTTATGTGTTGGTGACTATGAGATCAAAGAACACTAATTGTAGCCTAATTAACCCAATTAACCTACAAAGCTTAGCCCGTAAACACAATACAAATTATATAACCCCTAAGATTTCCAAAGTTCCTTCTTGTTCTTCCTCCCTTAGTGTGCCGAAAGTTTGGAGTGCAAAAAGAGTGTTATGTGTTTTTGTAGTTGCCAAATGAAGAAAGAAGTAAAAACCCAAATCATGTTCTATTTATACAAAAACCCTAATGCACTTTTGGATTAAAATATGCATATTATTAGTGTAGGTTGAATAAAAAGATAATAAAGTGGTATGGGGGTTGTTTGGACGATCAAAGGGGATAATGGGACAAAACCAAACTTGGGCTCCAAAGGTCTTTGATTAGGGGCTTAATGGTGAGTTTAAGTTAGCTTAAGTGTGTTTATGTGTGCTTATTAACAAGTCAAAGTGGTTTGCCAAACTTGGGCACCAAGGAGTTCAATTAGGGTGTGTTTATGTGTATTTTTTCAAAAATAAAAATAATCTTTTTAGTTATAATGTATTAGTGTAGTGCAAATATGTAGTGGAAGTATTTTTTTGCATGCTATATATATATATATTTATATATATATATATATATATATATATATATATATATATATATATATAAAGTAAATGTTTACGTAAGTTACGTAAATAATTTAGAACCGTAAACGATAATTAGAAAAATATTCTTGAAATAAATTTATTATGTTGTAAATAAGTTGACAAAAATTAGTCCATGGTCGTTCGTGCACAATTATTATTTTTCGGTTTAGCGATTAAACTAAATAGTCAAGTATAAAAGTGAAACTTCAAATATTTAAAGTGAATAGTTTCGGTTTGAGGTTGAGTAACGACTGAAAATAGCGGGTTGTTATAATATGCATGTAGATATTTTATGCGGAAGGATGAATTTGATCTCCAGCTCCATGTAAGTTCTTTTCATGGACCTTCAACACAATATCCAAGTTATTCTCTGGGACCTTGTAGATCTTATCCAATAGAGTGCTCAAACTATAAGGTCAAAGATCTCAAGATAGACATGCTAGAGACAAGAAATAACATGCTTGAGACAAGAATAAAGATGATGGAGGCAAGACTGGAATTGAAAAGGCATCCCGAGGACCACGCATGTCAATCAAAAGTGCAATACTTCATGAGCTTTTAGATGACATAGAAAATCTTCGTATAGTAGTAATTTTTATGTTTAATTTAATGTGTTGTTGTTATTTAATAATTAATGTTTAGACTCATTCATCTAACATAACTTGTATATGTATATTATCTCGACTCATCCGTTTAATATCTTATGTATATCAATAACATCTCGACTCATGTGTTTAATATAACTTGTATATCTATATCATCTCGACTCATCCATTTAACATCTCATGTATGACAATATCATGTATATGCATATCATCTCAACTCATCCGTTTTAACATCTCATGTATATCAATATCATCTCGACTCGTCCGTTCAACATCTCATGTATATCCATATCATCTCGACTCATCTATTTAGCGGATACATTATTAACCCTATAATCATTATTAAATTGTGTATACATAGATCCTGACTCATTATCAGATTAGGGTTTTTATTTGATTATATATATTTGCTTCGTGTTTATTAATGAATTCAAGTAGAAAAAATACCATTCACTTTCATGGTATCATATATAGCGTTCCTATTCCAAATTATCTGTATTTTTTCTTTTCATTTTTTTGAACGTTTCCAAATTATCTCTAAAACCCTAATCTAAGAATGACCAAACCTATCTATGCACAATTGAACATGTAATAATTTATATGCTAATAGTTTGCATTATTTGCGTGTAAGGCCTTTATGGCTATTCTTATTTTTTTTGGTAAAAGGTTTTCTGGTAAAATATATTACTCCTAAAAAAATAGTTAATCACAATAGTTGAGGGTGAGTCCCACAACACAGCCCAAGAAGGCTAAACAAACACTCCTACATAGAATAAGGCCTAACCTAGCATAAGAATGATATTCCATACTTATGCATAACAAGAAAGAAACCTATCTAATTTGTCCTTGAAGATGAATGTCATATACATTAGCATACTCCCATTGGGCACTAGTTAAACCACAATCATCAAGATCTTCATCAGCACGCGGGTTTTGCTTGAGCATAGGTATCCTTCTTCCATCTCTTATATAAGCTCTTCTTACCATCTCCACCACCACTTTTGGGACCATCATTCTTCATGTAACTAGAAGTTTCATTTTTTGACTTCAAAAACTTCGTCTTTATCATCATCACTTTCCAAATTACCCAAATACATATCCACTAGAGATTATCAGCCTTATTCCCGACATTTTCCATACCCGATTCACAACCCATGCTTGAGCCGTGACCCACACTAACAAAATACGTACTATTCGAAACGTGAGAAGGAATAACAGAAGCCACATTCGAGCTAGTAACATTAGGCAAAGTGTACACCATACTAGGAATGTCAACATTAGCCGATTTGGAATTAACCGTTGGTTCAACATTTCCTATAGTAGAATCATATATCTCATCAAGACTAGCAAAAGCATTAGAAGTACTAACCACATTACAATCATTTGAAGGTGATTTAGATGTAGCCGCCATGTTGGTTGAAGTGTTCATCACTTTCATAGTCTTCTTAGGTTGTCTAGATGTAGACGCCTCTTTAGTGTTATCTTTAGGAGGAGACGCCTTGGTATCATTAGAAACAACGATGGTACTCAAAATTCCTTCCTTTACACTTCACAAAAGTAAATTCATCCTTAGACTTCCTTTTAGGTACACCGAATGAAAATCGATAAGGATTTAAAAGGTACACTTTTGAGGGGTAATTTAAGCCCTTAATCGACCAATTTTATATCCATATGCTTAATTTCGTTCCTTTTCACATTTTAGGTCTCTTGAAGGCAAAACGCTGGAATGACACTTATTTGGAAGAAAAGGCGTGAATACGTGAAGAAAATTGCCAAAGTCAAGATCGAGACACTCAAGTTGCTGGAATTGAAGGTGACGCACGTCCACAAAGGGCGACGGCCGCAAACATGCTCCAAAATTGCGACGGCTCAGAAGTGAATTGTTATTTTGTACCGACGGCCGCTTTAAAGAGTAGGCGCCACAACTCGACGGCCTAGATTCGATTCCGACGGCGTCGAGAAGATGAAGCCGACTCTGCGTCACAACCACAAGGTGATGCCGTCACAAAGTTGACGTGGTCAAGACGAAACCCTAATGGCGGCGATCCGACGGCGTCACAATTAAAGAGTGACGCCGTCACAGTTGTAACTCTATATATAGAATTCAAATTTTCATACTTTTAGAGAGGTAGAATTGTGGAGTAAAACCTAATAACGATTTTTGGTGTCTTGGGCAAGATCTTAGGGTTCTCATTCCCTATTTTACAACAAGATAAGTAATTTACTTCATTGATTCAATTATGTCTTCAATTGTATGTGTGTATGCTTGCATGTTCACCATGTCCGGCTAATTTACTTGTGTGTTTGCTTAGATCTATGAAACCTAGGTATTGAATATTGATTGGTTTTCTCTTATCTTAATTGTAATTGGCCTAGGATTGCAATAGGTCATCGTTGTGTTTTTAATGCTTAAGTAATCTTTGTGAACATTAGTTTATAATCGCCTAGAGTTGTTGTAGGCTAAAAACCCAAAGATAACCTCAAAGTTAGTTTATGAATGACTTAGTGGATTTCGTTTATTATACTTAAGGGTGACCTCAAAGAGTTAGGGAATGCACACCCTACGACCTTAGAAAACATAACGCGTTAAGAATAAGGACGTGACAATTCAACCACCAATAAAAGATAACTATGGAGTAATAGTATCTAGGTAGACACATCTTTAATCATCATACGAGCACACATCAATTAGACATAGACTACCCCTTAGCTTAGTTAATTAGATTAGATAATAGTAGAGTAATTGGTAGAAGTACCACCCCCTAAATCCAATACCCCAAGATTCGTACCTTTCAATTTTCTAAAAAGTATAAAAAAGATAAAAAAATAATCTTTCTCAACCCCAACCTTAGCGTAGTAATTTCTCACTAGCATTCCTATTCCCTAGAGAACGATATCAATCCCTAGGCTTACCCTAATACTACACTACAACGATTAGGTTCACTGCCTAGGTGGTTAAAAAACTTGCTCGAAGAAAAGGAAGTTTCCTTTGACCCCGAACAGCGTTGTATGCAGATCAAGTTTTACCAAGCCGGGAATAGAATAGCTAGTTAGGAGTCTATCTCGTTTAGGTTCCCTTGATTGATTCTTATCAAGTAAGCTTTTTTCTTATTTTTTGCTTCCTCGTAGTCTATCCCTCTTCTTCGTGACCTTTCTTAGTAACCCCATCACTTTTCATCATGGAAGTTGATAACCAACCACCACTCATCAACCCACCACCAAATGACCCACCAAGAGGCCGTACTCTTGGTGAATACTCAAGACCAAGCCACCTAGGCTATAGGAACACCATTGAGCTTCCCGACCAAGCCCAAACTATGGCTCTTCGATCCGACACCATCCGGTTGGTGCAAAACGGATGTGCATTCCATGGACTTCGTTCCGAAGATCCTAATTATCATCTTAAGGATTTCCTTAAAATCGTCGATTCCATTGACCTCGATGCTACTACTCTGAAGACCACGTGCTTGCGTCTCTTCCAATTCTCTCTATGGGACCAACCTAGTAATTAGCTTGAGCGACTTCCCGCCGGCTCCATCTCAAGTTGGGATGATCTCACTTCTCGTTTCCTTGCCCAATTTTTCCCACCGGGGAGAACTACTAAGCTTAGACGAGACATCTTGACGTTCCAACAACTTCAAGGCGAAGTCTCTACGAAGCATGGAATCGATTCAAGGACTTACTCCATAAAGTCCCTCATCACGACATTGATCTTTGGCTTCAAGTCCAACTCTTTTATGATCATGTCAACTTCCCAACTAAGCGATCCATCGACCAAGCGGCCGGTGGTAAACTTAGTGATCTCACCGTGGAAGAATCATGGGGTATAATAGAGGACCTTGCTCTCTATGACAACGAAAGTTGGAATGACCCCCGTGAGTTGCCCAAAACCGTAAAGGCAATCTCCTTGCCTCCCATTGACTCACAACCTTCCGACCGTAGGATGCTCGAGCTTGAAGATCAAGTCAAATTCCTAATGAGCTCCTACGAAAATCCTAAGTCTTCACGCCAAGTCAACAAAGTTTCTTCCTTGTGTGAGCTATGTAGTGGTCCTCATGACACTCGCACTTGCACAAGACTCCCCGAACAAGCATCCGTTGACTACGCATCCTCGCGTACCAATGGAACGGGAGGAAGATTCCCTACAACACCCGGACCTAGGACTTTCAATGATGACCGAGATGCATGGAAGGGCAACCCCGACTTCTATTGGGGAAAAACCAAAGAATTCACCTCTAATGATTTCTCATGGCCCCCCTCTCACGGCCCTAGCCAACAAAACATAGAAGGGATGTTGCAACACCTAGTTACATCCCAAGAAGCTCAAATAGCTAAGCTCTCGGACCGCTTTAACCAACAACAAGCCGAGATGGATAGGAAGATAGATAACCTTTTGAAAGCCATGACCAATAGTGATAGGAAGGTTAATGCCATCTCAACTCATTCTCCAAGCTTCCGTGTAGAAATTAAGGACCCACGTAAGTTAGCCAAGCACGTTCAATTCGTCAATACCACCACCTTAGTAAAACCTAATAGGACAAATAACGAAGCGAACCATGAGACAATACTTGAGGTTAGTGAAACCCCTAGGAATGAAACAACCGAGGAAGTAGATGAAGTAGGTGATGACTATTTCAATAAGTTTCCTACAAAAGAAGAACTCTCTCGCCACCCACACTTAGTACGCGGCCTCCGTCACATGTATGTTAGGAGAAGCCCTAGGATAAAGTTTGGGAAGCCTTGGAATCTTAATATACCATGTTGTATAGGACATCTTTTAGTGGCAAAGGCCTACATTGATCGCAAGTCCCCGATAAATATCATGACTAGCACCTACTATAATTGGGTAATGAAGAAGCCTATCCCAACTAGGCAAGATCCCGATAATCCTAGGGTTAGTTGTAATTTCCTTGGTAGAGTTAAGGGATTGCCCGTTTATGTAGGTAGTTTCACGTATCCTACGGATTTCATAATTGTGAATGATATTAGTACGGCCATAGATCCTAGCTTGTCCCACATTATTCTAGGAAAGCCTTTCATAGAAAACACCGGGATGACTTATGATCCGTCGTTAGGAATAGTGAGATTCAAGGATGAGACCGATGATGTAGCTTACCAAATGCCCTTCAAGATTGAGAAATTTTCATCATTATCCAATGTTGAAAAAGAACTTAAGCTATCGGTCTACTATAGGAATGATGAGGATAAGGAGAAGGGAGTAGATTATGTGATGGATAAGATTATCGGTTTCTATAAGGATTGCGTGAAACTAGGACCGGAATATAGAACTGATTGGGGAGAAGATGACTTCTTAGAAAGATGCATAATAGGGCATTACTAAAACATGGAAAACCTCAATAGAGATCGTCATGAGGAAGAAGGTGATGGTAATGAAGTCACGTAGGGGCACAACTTCGAGTCTAGCTACAAGACTAATAAATAAAGAAAAGCGCTTCGTGGGAGGCAACCCATGCTTAATTGTTTGCTTGTTTGTGTGTCGTATATCTTTTTATTGATTGTTTATTCTCATGTTTGAATTTGTGAAAATGCTTTATTTTGTCTTTAACCTCGTCCTAATTACATATAAAGGTATTTTACAAAAGATAAGTGTAGGGAAGATTACACACATTTTCAAAAAGAACGTGAACATGAGAATTACGATTATTAAAAAGATATATATGTGTGTTTGTTAGAGTCAAATGCTTGTATCGAGTCATAATGGATGTTTTGCAGAATTTTTCTAGATTCTAAAGATGTAAATTTTCTAGAATTTTTCAAAATCGAAAGCGCACTGGCCTGTCAAGATAACTGAGGAAAGGCCGGGGATCGCACTTCGCTACGGCGCCGTGAGGAGGGCGTAAATAGTTTATCCTACTTTCTCTCGTTTTACGTGCTACTTATAAATTCTTGGAATTTTCCAGTCTTAATTTTCCGTAAAATCTGTAAACATCCATTCCACAAGCATTATATCCTAGTTTAGTAGAGTCATATATAGTGTTACCACCATTTTATGAAGGTTTCGCTTTGTTTTCTTTAAGTGTGCAGGTTTTATTTATCAAGAAGAAGATACATAAGATTGGAAGGAGCTTCTCACGCATACATTCTTCTTGAAGAAGAATTTAACCATTACTTCACACGGATCCTATCGAGGTAATCAAGGGAGTATTAGTTTCTTTCATTTTTAATTACCTTCTATTATCATAACTTTGATACTTTCAGGGAACATTGGAGACAATGTTCAGTTTAAGTGTAGGGAGGGAAAATAAAACGGGAACTTTGAAACTATGCTTATCCTTGATTATTTGCCTTGTCCAATATCATTTGTGTAGTAAATCATGAGAAATATCGGTTAGGGTAATTTTGGAACCAAATTTAAATTTTTTTATGACATGTAGGAGTGGGCCATTAGTCTTAATAAAGCGTCTCATGGATAGGAAATTATATGACTAGCACAAAACCCTTTACCACTCAAATTTCACCCCAAAAATGTGAGGTTCGCCCTTAGATTTGTAGGAATTAAAGCATTCACCTTTAAGGCTTAGAGAGTGTACTGGTAGTATAATAGATTCTAGAACTTGTTTTGTGATGCATTCCGAGATCGCTAGTGAGATTACACTTGTGTAGTTAGGAATAACTAAATGATAAGAGGCATTAGGATAACCCTTGTTTGATACCCGTATTATAATTACTTCTTCCACATCGGTTGAGTAATTCCCCCACACCCTTGCGTTGTACTCATCTATAGTACACGATACCCCTAGTTAACCCCTCAGAGCCTATCCTTTTCGCAGTTCTCATGATGTTTCGATTTTCCGGAATATCAATGAAGAGCATTGTTTACAATCCACCCCCAAATGTACACCAAAATCGCCTTAGCCTACCTTGTATGCACTCACTTTTAGTGCATTATTGTTATCATACTAAACCCTTAGTTCAATTATCTAGTTACTTGCATAAGTTGCTAAGTCGAGTCATATCCTTTGTATACAATTTTGGGATGATTGGGACTCATGGGAAAAGTTAAATTTTATGGACTGACGGGAAGGAACGTTAAATTCAAATTCCCTTTATTTATGTAATAATGTACTACAAGTGTTTTGATCTTTTCAATTTGGGTCAAATTAGTGTTAGAGTAATAAAAAAACTCAAGTGTAGGGATGTGCCTATAAATCTCTATTATTTTGATGTTATCGTAGAGGATGGTAGAGTAAAAGTGTATGAAAAAAAAATCGAAAAAAAGAGTGTTGAAAAAAAAACAAAAAAAAAACATGCGGGCTACCATCCTACATCTATCTTTAAATTTATGTTTGTTTGTTTCAAAGTTATCTAGAGTTTAGAGTGTCGAGTCTTGGCTTAGCAACGCCATTCTTCTCATGCTTGTAACATAAATATTTTTGACTTGCCACCACTAAATCGCCTATCCAACCAAACCATTTGTTTCCCTACCGTAAGCCTAACGTTACAACCCTTTAAAAGACCTCTTGGATAGTTTTTCCTAGGTGCTTACGCCAAAGCGATGGAGGTTTGATCTAGTCTCAAGCCTATGGTAATCTATGTACTAGGACCGGTTAATGAGTGTTTATCTTACATTTCCAATTTGATATATTTCATATACACATGAGAGATGAGAGTATCCAAACACCACTTGTGAGGTGCTAGTATGTAATTTCCGTGCTTGTTATGACTTTCGCGGGGCTTATACTTGTTGTGAATTGTTCTAAACCAATGCTTCATGACGCCTAACTTATAAATTAATTGGCCAAAAGCACATTTGCTTGAGGACAAGCAAATACCAAGTGTAGGAATATTTGATAAAGATTTAAAAGGTACACTTTTGAGGGGTCATTTAAGCCCTTAATCGACCACTTTTATATCCGTTACTACTTAATTTCGTTCCTTTTCTCTTTTTAGGTCTCTTGAAGGCAAAATGCTGGAATGACACTTATTGGGACGAAAAGGCGTGAATATGTGAAGAAAATGGCCAAAGTCAAGATCGAGACACTCAAGTTGCTGGAATTGAAGGTGACGGCGTAAAGATCAAGTATGGACAAGTAAATGCATTAACAAAGGAAAAAATTTGGAAATAGTACATGAGTGAAGAAAATCCGAACGACGAGAGTCCTAACAACTTAAGTGATATAACTATTGAGGATGCCAAAGAGTCGGTAAGAAATGAGAAGGAAGAATGCAAGCGTGTACTGGTGGAAAATTTGCTCAACGAGGAATGGTTTAAAGGCACCGAGTCTGACGACGATGACATAGAAGGAATTTTAGATTACCTTGAGTTGCAAGGGAATGAAGAATTTACTGACCCCGATGATGAAGCATATGAGCAAAGGAGGTGCAAACTCCTTGGGATTCCCTATAAGAGGCCGCCACCGATTATAGCCAAAAAGTATGAATTTACTAGATACCACTTGGGGCCGGATGAAAATTTTTTCAAAATTCGGAAGATCGAGACTAAAGAATACCTCCGATCGCCACAAATGTCGCTTGGGTCAGACACAACTTAATGAAGGACATGGAGGAAGTTGGCCAAGTCCAAAGGACACCATAAATCCCAGAGGCTCTGAGTCTAACTTAAAGACTCGTAAATAAAGAAAAGTGCTCTTTCAGACAACCGAATTATCCCTTTCTTTTATTTTATTTCCATTTCTGTTGGGTTTTGTGTTTTAACCATTTTGCAGAAACGAAGAGTGATTGCTGCCGCAAAGATGTCGATTGACTATAGTTACGGCGTAACTCATCTCATTGGTTACGCCGTAACAAACCCCTGCATCGAATTTCGGATGCATTACCAATTACGGTAATTCCATCTCGATGGTTACCGTAGCTACACTCTTGCAGTATGCCGGGTTTTGCCTATTTACAGTAACTCTCTTTAGGAGTTCTGACGTACTATCCTCTGCTTTACTTCTTTCATTTTAAACACAATAACCTTGTACTAGTATTTTAAATGAACTTTGTGGGTGTGTTCCCTGTAAACCCTCACGAGACTTCACTCGTCCACTTGGGACACCAAGTGGTTTAAAAGTCTTGTTGCATATGCTAAATGCAACCGTGATTCCTACGAAAGTGAGTTAGGTTTGTTTTTCATTTTTCATTTTTTCCTTTTTAGAATTATGCTTGTCGGTAGTGTGATTTCAGGGATTGAAGTTTGCTCGTGGATGCTTTATGCAAAGGCACGACTCTTTTTAAGTGGGCATTCTTTCTTTTGAGCAATTTCGTGGAAGTTCTCGCTCTAATTCTACTTTTCTCTTCACCTTTATTTAACGCTTAGTACAAAAGGGACTTTGTACAATTCAAGTGGGGGACGGGAGTAGAATTATCTCTTGAACTTTATTTTGCCCTCGTTTTTCTAGTTTATTTTGAAAAATTATGCCATTTTTAAAATTTTGACATGTTTTTCTTAACCTAACTAGATTAGACCTTAGCCGAGCACATACAACCCTTGATATTATATGGTGAGATTAGCCTTATCCGTTTCCAAAATTTTACCCTAAATCCACCAAATTATGAGTGTGTCGGTAGCTTGTAAACTTTATAACTTGGCCTTTGCATCATTTCAAGACCATAGACGAGGGATGTTGAGTTAGCTCGATGTATTTGGACTTTTCGGTTTAAGAAGGCGATATATAGGATTATCACCCAAATAGCCTACCATTGTGTGTCTATCGATTAGTCTCCTCGACTTCTCGACCCCCATGTGAAACCCTGTTGTTGCACTCACCTTTAGTGCAAGATACCCCTAGATACACCCATCTGAGCCATTCTTTTCATTTTGTTAACCCAATACATTGTTTCGTTACACCTATACACCTTAGCCTACCCTGTAGTCTTTATTTGTGATTGGGAAGTCATCATTTGCCTAAGTTCAAGGTTCAAGTGGAAAGGTTCAGGAATCACGCTCTCGTCGACAACATATTCTTAAAGATCATTGAAGGCCCCCCGTAGTCCCATTGTTCATCTCAAGTGGAGGGATGTTATGTTATTATGTTTATGTTTATGTAAAAAAAAAAAGAAAAAAAAAGAAAAGAAAAAAAAGTGTGATTCGAAAAAAAAATAAAAAATAAATAAAATAATAGTTATGTTATTCA